>OY288253.1:37026865-37626865 GCA_958450325.1 Agrostemma githago | reverse complement strand
CATTAGGGCAACCACAACGTGGACCCTTTTTACCTAGGGTAAATAGGGTGATAAGATCACATGCCAAGATTGGGTTGGACTCAACGAAATAAAAGTTATTTCGGGACTAGGAGATGGATTTGGTTGAAATCCGTCGACCGAGAGTTCTGGGGTAGAATTAGTCAAGTAATGACTTACCGTTTTTACATAAGGATTGCATGCGATGTTAGTTCTTATCTAGATACGGATCTTGGAATCGCTTATATAATTTCGTGAGAGGTCATTATATGAGTGACTTGTTAAAATTGTTTTACAAGTAAATTATATATCAATGAATGTTAATATTTCCTAAACTTTGTTGTAGTGTTTATAATTCGCTATGGCTACTAATGCAACCATTCAACTCGGAAAGGATTCTTGGCTTAGGTCCGTTATGGACAAATGTATCTTGAAAGACGATGGAAGTAATTTCATCGAATGGGAGTCTACCATTAAAGGTGCGGCGTTGTCCGACAACGTCCTTCGTTACTTGAACGAACCACCACCCAACGAACCCGGTCCTCGAGCCACCCCGGCACAAAGGACCGCTTATGAGGAGTATTTGAAGATATCCAACGATATCAAGAATGTCTTGATATGGTCAATGTCTCCAAAACTCAAGCTTCAATACATTACCCTTAATGCATATGAGATATTCTCAAGGGTTACGACGGCTTTTTCCCAATCACCCGATATCCGTCAATATGAGGCTATGATGAAATTCTTCGAGGGTAAGCTAGAAAAGGGCCAAAAAGTGGGTCCTCATGTGCTCAAGATGATTGAGCATATTGACACACTAGAGCGTCTAGGGTGTAGCATTCCCAAGAAGCTTGCGATCGGTCGCATTCTTCACTCACTCCCCTCCAAGTTCTCCCAAATTAGGGTGAACTACAACATGCATGGCATGGACAAGAGTTTCCAAGAGCTTCATGCACTCCTCAATCAAGCAGAGAGGGACATGGAGGCTAGTGGGAGTGAGAAGAGAGACATGCTCTCCATGAAAATGAAGAATCTCAACCTTGGGGTTCAAAAGGGTAAAAACAAGGGTAAGACCAAATTCAAGAGACATGGAAAAGACAAGAACAAAGGGAAAGCTATTGAGAATAGCAAACCTAAGGCTAAGGTTAACCATCATGCCGACGCCGATTGCTATCACTGTAATGGCAAGGGACATTGGAAGCGCAATTGTCCCAAATATTTGAAGGAATTGAAGAACAAGAAAGACGAGAGTGAGACTCCGTCAGGTATTGTCTTCACTT
The DNA here is from genome assembly GCA_958450325.1 of Agrostemma githago. Taxonomy (NCBI): domain Eukaryota; kingdom Viridiplantae; phylum Streptophyta; class Magnoliopsida; order Caryophyllales; family Caryophyllaceae; genus Agrostemma; species Agrostemma githago. The sequence goes on along the minus strand of OY288253.1, from coordinate 37,625,588 downwards.
CCCTCTATATGATAGACATTAACTATACTTGCACTTCCACTTGGGTATTAGATACCGGATGTGGTTCTCATCTTTGTAATCATTTACAGGGCATGAGGGACGTGCGAGCACTAGCCAAGGGTGATGTAGACCTACGCATGGGAAATGGAGCTAGAGTAGCCGCTATATCCGTAGGCACTTATGTACTCACTCTAGCTAGTGGTTTAGAGTTGTATTTCAATAATTGTTATTTCGTACCAACTTTAACTAAGAACATTATCTCCATTTCCGTAATCAAATGGTTTGAGAAGTTTCGTTGAAACAAGTCTCTTTATGCGTCGTTCGTTTATGTGTCCTAAACGACAATGCCAAAGGTAGGATTGATTAGGTTCACCCGTTTTGAGCTTCTTGTTTTCTACATGATATACATCATTAACATTATCTAGAACATAAATACCTCCGATAGACGTAGCTTTACCATAAACCATGTCATTAAATGAAAAAGTACAACAATTGTCCTTAATCATAAAGGAAAAACCTTCCATATCAAGTACGGAAATGGAGATAATGTTCTTAGTTAAAGTTGGTACGAAATAACAATTATTGAAATACAACTCTAAACCACTAGCTAGAGTGAGTACATAAGTGCCTACGGATATAGCGGCTACTCTAGCTCCATTTCCCATGCGTAGGTCTACATCACCCTTGGCTAGTGCTCGCACGTCCCTCATGCCCTGTAAATGATTACAAAGATGAGAACCACATCCGGTATCTAATACCCAAGTGGAAGTGCAAGTATAGTTAATGTCTATCATATAGAGGGAAGTGAAGACAATACCTGACGGAGTCTCACTCTCGTCTTTCTTGTTCTTCAATTCCTTCAAATATTTGGGACAATTGCGCTTCCAATGTCCCTTGCCATTACAGTGATAGCAATCGGCGTCGGCATGATGGTTAACCTTAGCCTTAGGTTTGCTATTCTCAATAGCTTTCCCTTTGTTCTTGTCTTTTCCATGTCTCTTGAATTTGGTCTTACCCTTGTTTTTACCCTTTTGAACCCCAAGGTTGAGATTCTTCATTTTCATGGAGAGCATGTCTCTCTTCTCACTCCCACTAGCCTCCATGTCCCTCTCTGCTTGATTGAGGAGTGCATGAAGCTCTTGGAAACTCTTGTCCATGCCATGCATGTTGTAGTTCACCCTAATTTGGGAGAACTTGGAGGGGAGTGAGTGAAGAATGCGACCGATGGCAAGCTTCTTGGGAATGCTACACCCTAGACGCTCTAGTGTGTCAATATGCTCAATCATCTTGAGCACATGAGGACCCACTTTTTGGCCCTTTTCTAGCTTACCCTCGAAGAATTTCATCATAGCCTCATATTGACGGATATCGGGTGATTGGGAAAAAGCCGTCGTAACCCTTGAGAATATCTCATATGCATTAAGGGTAATGTATTGAAGCTTGAGTTTTGGAGACATTGACCATATCAAGACATTCTTGATATCGTTGGATATCTTCAAATACTCCTCATAAGCGGTCCTTTGTGCCGGGGCGGCTCGAGGACCGGGTTCGTTGGGTGGTGGTTCGTTCAAGTAACGAAGGACGTTGTCGGACAACGCCGCACCTTTAATGGTAGACTCCCATTCGATGAAATTACTTCCATCGTCTTTCAAGATACATTTGTCCATAACGGACCTAAGCCAAGAATCCTTTCCGAGTTGAATGGTTGCATTAGTAGCCATAGCGAATTATAAACACTACAACAAAGTTTAGGAAATATTAACATTCATTGTTATATAATTTACTTGTAAAACAATTTTAACAAGTCCCTCATATAATGACCCCTCACGAAATTATATAAGCGATTCCAAGATCCGTATCTAGATAAGAACTAACATCGCATGCAATCCTTATGTAAAAACGGTAAGTCATTACTTGACTAATTCTACCCTAGAACTCTCGGTCGACGGATTTCAACCAAATCCATCTCCTAGTCCCGAAATAACTTTTATTTCGTTGAGTCAAACCCAATCTTGGCATGTGATCTTATCACCCTATTTACCCTAGGTAAAAAGGGTCCACGTTGTGGTTGCCCTAATGAACAAGGGGTTCATAGGTGCTTTAATTGGTAAGGCTAAATCTCAATTCTTTCGATGCATGTGAGAGGTCTTGTCAATATTAGGTTACTAATCACTTATAAGTAAACTAAGTTGGTGATTACGTAAATTGGTGAATTGACAATCGACGAATAAAATGCATGATTGGCGATTTTGGCATGAGCGAAAATAAATCAAGCATCAAACAAATAAATCCTAGTATGGCCATCTAGCTAATCTAATTAACTAGACTATTAGAAAATCGGAAACCAACTCCTTGGTCCCTGGCCTCTTCAATGGAACACCACCAAAAGGCACCGTCTTTTGTCCACCGTCTTGTGTAATCTCCGTCTTCATAATAATAAAATACAAATGATACATAGCATTTCCTATTATACATTTGTATGAATAAAACTATTAATTATTACAAACGGGCGATACGAGATCGCAATTAATTACAACCAAATCGATATTCCCTTACATTACGGGTAATACCGATTAAAAGACTAGGCCATACTAGGTACAATCTTGCAAAATAAACAATAAATGACATTCATTCATTCAACAACATTAAAATAAATAAAATGCTGTAAAAAAATCATGCCAAAATCGCCCCATAATTTATCAAGTTCATCCTAGCTCGGTTTTATGGAATTTATTGATTTTTAACCATTAAAAATTATTAATCAACACTTAATTCTCAATTAAGCTCAAACTAATTTTCCAAACCAATTTGGAATTTCAAGAATTAGTCTCCACTAATTTGAAAAATAAAAATTAGTTTGAATTGATTTTATTTGCTAATTTAATCGGTAAATGGTCAATTTTATGAAATAAATTCAAATTAAATCATAAAACGTCCAAAATTAAAAATGAATAATTTTGTTCATTCTGGAACATTTCCAGGAACTCTAAAACAAAAACTTGTCCACAAATATTCTCGAATAAAATAGGAACAAATAAATGCATGTTTATCGATTCTTATCTCATAAAAAACAATAAACATCCCAAAAGGACAAAATAAATTTCAAAAATTTACACATATGTCCATCAACATATGAAGATATGTACACCAAAAAACCATGCCCAAAAACAACATGCAACTATTTTTAGTTAACTTTTAACATCAAATAGGCATAAAAACTCGGTTTTTAAGGCATAAATGATTATAAATTAGCAAATAAATTCCAAAAATTACCAAACTCGACCACAACTATTTTGAGGTCATTAGGTATGCATGTACCCAAAAATTTCGTGTGAAACCCATTTTACACACAATTTTCGGTTTTTCCCAAAGTTATCATATAACCCGAAAAAATGTCAAAAATCGACATGCATGCAACAACAAGGCTCTGATACCACTTGAAGGGTTCGAAACCCACTAATTAGACTCCTCTAATTAGTTACCAAATTACTTGTTAATTTAGTATATAAAGATCTAGTTACATGCATGACATCAAATGACAAAAACTAGATATAAGAAGAGATTTCCTTACATAAACAATGAGGAAATATTGGGCACAATAAGAAAACTCCTTTTCTTATTGTTCTTGAGCTAATAATAGTATGGATGATCCTCCAAAACCTTGAATCTTCAAAGTAGAAGATCTCCTTCAAGTTGCACCAAGAATCAACCCAAATAATCACTAGTATTATTAACTAGATAATAGTAGTGATAAAACAATACTAATATTATTAATCTATTACTACTTTAGTAATGAAGATGAATACTAGTATTAGAGAGAGTTTTGGAGAGATGAGGTAAAAAGCAATGGCTCATGCATGCAAATGAATTGTTGTCATAAAAAGAACAAGGAGTCCCCTTTTTACAACCCCAAAACCGGCCACCCCACATGGGGAAGACTAAAATGCATTATTTTATTTGCATGCTTAAAGTCTAGGGTCTAGGGTAATTATTACTATTATTTATGCATGTAGTAAAAATAAGACCAACCACTATTGCCATTATTTTTACTAGTGTACCATACACATGTACATAAAATGGGTCCATTTTATTTTGTCATTTGTCATACAAATGCAATGTGTGACATGATCAATTATCTCTATAATTGATCACATCAAATAATATACTCTTAACTCTTTAAGTAGTACATTACTATTATATCTATATATAATAGGTCCCATAATAATAATAATAATAATAATCAATTAGCTAAATTTACAACTCCTTGTAAATATATTAACGGCTAATTACCACTATCCATAAAAGCATACAAAACCTCAACTAATTTAGTAATTAACGTTTAAATACCAAATTAGGTCTTATTTAATCGTATTAAAATAAGACGTAAAATTTATTCAGTCAATTATCGTATAATAGACTAATAAACTTAATCGGACAGAGTTCCAAACTCTATCTCCAATAAATAACTCTCGTTACCATGCATATATCACTATATACGCAAGGAACTAATTAGCTGTATCAGATACAAATAATTAGTCTTCTATTTGGGTCTCATCCTATAGGTGTGACCAAAAGGGATCAGCTGATCACCGCCGTCATACGACAGTAACGTCTAACTCTAGTCAGCTGAGCGTTACCGATTTACGTTAATCAACTGACGTGGAGTATCAATGTACTAATTATCCCAAATATATTCCGCTAATGAGATTTAATATATCAATGCACTATTGTGGAGGACACTCGCTCCAACAGTACCCACCTATTGCTGACTTGTCTGTCGATGTTGAGGAGGAGGAGGAGGAGGAGGAGGACCCGGCAGGGATTGCCGAGGAGGATTGTTCATGAATATCCTCCGTTACTTAAGAACATTCTTTTTGGAAACACAAAAGTTGTCGACGTTTAAGATGGTCAAGGTCCGTGACATTGTTTTCGTATATTGCGGACCTCAATCATTTCTAATATGGTGTAAGTCGTAGATCATGGGGGCTATTTTTTTTGTGAAACATAAAGACTTGTCGACGTTCGAAATGGTCAAGGTCCGTGATATTGTTTACGTCTATTGCAGACCTTAATTATTTCTAATATGGCGTAGTCGTAAAGCATGGAGGTCCGTAAAATTGCTTTTGGTTTTTTTACTGTAAGAATACATTGAAATAGCAGTCGTTTTTATTCTGGAATGCATCATCTTTGACTACAAATACAGCTGTACAGGAACATTATGCCCTTAATATTTGGTTGTCACGAAACAAGTGAGTGTGATTGTGCAATGCAACGAGTGCGACTTTACAGTAGGCAGTGTGTGATTGTAGAACAAGAGGTGGAGTGTGGTTACACTAATTGTGGGGAGTGTGATTGTACAAGATAATGACTGTGATTCTACAATACACTGACTGTGATTCTACAAAATGTAGTGTAGAAACCTAAACTGGTTTTTTGACATGATGACTGTGATTATACACCATGTTTAGTGTGACTATAAAACTTGTTGAGTGTGACTATACACCATGTGTCTGTACAGTAGAAAAATAGCGATGAAAATAGAGAAATAGCGCAATAGCGATGGAAATATTTGTACATTAGAAAAAGTCCATCTCTTACACAACATATAATACCTGCATACCATTAAACGCGGAAAACATTCTACGACATAATGCGGAAAACATCCATTGCATACCATTAAACGCTACATTTTAACATTCATTAAAACTTTAAACACATAAAAACGTCCATTACTAAACGCTACATCTTAACCCATACATACTTAACCTCCGTACTTTTTAAGCATCTTCTTCAAGTTGGCCAAGTCACGCTGAAACCCTTTTCTTGTGCGGAAACAGTTCATAGACCTCTTCATCAAGAACTGGATGTAGTTGTCTAGTTCGGCCTCTGTATGTGTATCGCCAATGGACGCCACGAAGTTCCTCGCGTCAATTGCAGTTGCGACTAACTGCATGGCTGTTAATTCATTGGACATAGTGGTATCCGATAAACCATCGTACTGCTCGATCAAACTTCTGATTTCTTCTATTTTGCTGGCCATTTTTTTCTAAGGTTGAAGTGGTGGAGTTGTAAGTAGGGACTGGTAAAAGTGGTGAAGTTGAAGTGGTTAAGGTGTAAAAAATGGCATTGGTATTTAAAGAGGGGGAAGCAGTAAATAGGGGGTTGAAAATTCATGGGTTAGGCAGTGAAGAGGGGGGGGGGGGGGGGGGGGTGAAAATTTAATGGGTTAGGTGGGGGCTTATCCTCATAAATTAATTAGGGTTAGGAGATTGGGGTGGGTGTTTGTGTTTTCTCAATGTTTCATTGAGACTCACAAACATCCCTTCACAGTCACATCGGTTTTTAACATCTGTCGTCGACATCGTTTTTTTGAAGTTTTTTGCGAAATAAACTGATTGCGGGAACGATTTTACGGAAATAATGTGTTGTCGACACATTGTGCGTGAATTACGTTGTAAATTATACAGCGAATTGCGGGCGAATTGCAGGGATTGCCGAGGAGGATTGTTCGTGAATATCCTCTGTTATTAGGAACATTTTTTTGGGAACACAAAGACTGTTGACGTTTGAAATGGTCAAGGTCCGTGATACTGTTTTCGTATATTGCGGACCTCTATCATTTCTAATATGGTGTAAGTCGTAGATCATGGGGGCAATTTTTTTTTGAAACATAAAGATTGTTGACGTTTGAAATGGTCAAGGTCCGTGATATTTTTTACGTCTATTGCGGACCTTAATCATTTCTAATATGGCATAGTCGTAAAATTTGGGGGTCCGTAAAATTGTTTTTTGTTGTTTGGCTGTAATAATACATTGAAATAGCTGTCGTTTTTTTAATCTGAAATGCATCATCTTTGGCTACAAACATTATTAACTTAATATTTGGTTGACAGAAAACAAGTGAGTGTGATTGTGCAATGCAATGAATGTGACTTTACAGTAGGCAGAGTGTGACTCTACAACAAGAGGTGGAGTGTGGTTACACTAATTGTAGGAGTGTGATTGTACAAGATAATGACTGTGATTCTACAATACACTGACTGTGATTCAACAAAATGAAGTGTAGAAACCTAAACTGGTTTTATGACATGATGACTGTGATTATGCACCATGTTGAGTGTGACTATAAAACTTGTCGAGTGTGACTGTACACCATGTGTCCATAAAAATAGAGAAATAGCGAAACAACGATGGAAATATTTGTACATCAGATAAAGTCACATCCTGAAACATAAAAATATTCTTGAAACGTAAAAACATTCTACGAACACAGTACTTGAAACATAAAAATATTCTACGAACACAGTACTTGAAACATAAAAACATTCTACGACATAATGCGGGAAACATTTAAAATGCTACATTTTAAATCTTAAAACACATTAAAACATCCATTACATACCATTAAAACACGCTACATTTATGCTACATGCATAATTAACACCCGTTTTTTTGAAGCATCTTCTTCTAGTTGGCCAAATCACATTGCAACGCTTTCTTAGTGCGGAAACATCGAACACACTTTTTCATCAAGAATTCGATGTAGTCGTCTAGTTCAGTCTCCTTTTCTGTATCGCCAATGGATGCCAAATAGTTCCTCGCGTCTATGGCAGTGGCGACTAGCTGCAAGGCTGATAATTCATTGGATCTATTGGCATCCAACAAACCATCGTACTCCTTGATCAATTTTTTGATTTCTTCTATTTTGCTTGCCATTTTTTTTAGGGTTAAAGAGGTTAAGTTGGAAGTAGTTGGGGTAAAAATGGCGTTGATATTTAAAGGGGGGAGGCAGTAAAGGAGGTAGTAAATATTAATTGAGTTAGGTAGGGGTCCTATCCTCCTAAAGTAATAGGGTTAGGAGAGTGAGGTGATTGTTTTGTGTTCTCAATGTGCATTGAGACTCACAAACATCACTTCCCAGTCCCAGTTCATTTGTTCTGTACAGTTTATATTTTGTCGACATCGTTTTCGAACCATCGTTTTTTTTGGGAAATAATCTGATTTTACGGTGTGTGTATTGTTTTTTTGGTTTCTTCTGTAAATACGGGAACCATCAGTTTTTTTAGGTGAAACAATTGTTTAATTTTAAGGTGAAATAAACTGAAAGTAAATGGATGGACATATATGCAGGGTTAGTTAGTATAATTAATTAGTGAATTTGTGGTTGTCTGTCATGACTCTGCAGGAGTTTGACTGTGACTGTGAGTCAGAAGTTGCGTGACTGCATCACATCGCACATGCGACCCTGATACCGAGTTGTCATTCATCTAATACTCAGAAGATACTCTAACATGAGATTTTTTCTATATTCACAAAAAAGTGTTTTTACTTCACTACACATTCATGCCTTACGGTTTGCTGAGGTCTTTCGTTCCACGATTCTCCCTATCTTACGTTTTTCATCGAGTGTTTTCCATATGCTTGACGCATCTTCTATGAAAGCGCGAATTTTCGGCAACACGTCCCCGCGAGCTTCATTCATGTCAGAAAGTACGAGAGTTGCTGCCACCTCGAACGACAAGTAATGCCTCCCGACCTTTGTCCCAATATCAGTGTGGGTGAACGGCGCACCGTCGTACAGGCACATGTGCATCAAACAGAAAATGCCGGACTCCGGATCGTTCTTCCGGACGCTCTGCCATTCCAATTTTACTTGGCGATGCTCAAAATTCGCCAGGTGATTGCCTTTAATCAGCCCCTTGTCGTCCATGTAGTCGGTCAATGCTTGCGACTGTTGCAGTATTAGGTAAAAGAAAACGTCAGCACTTATGAAAGCAGTAGAATAGTCGATGTGGTGAAATAAAGCATATGCGTGCAACTTACTATTTTGCTGGACACCCGGAACATATGTGACCCTGGGGCGTGTGTCTGGTGATCGAGGATATCAACTGTTCTTTCTCTAAAGTTGACGCACACACACGCGTAGTGCCCCATAGTATGCACCGGGAAAAACAACAGTTCGGCGTTCAAGTCGAATGTCCCGGCGCAGTCTTGTATGAATCTGTCCCACGCTTCGTACACACCGTTAGTGTCTTCGTCCGCAGGGGTACTTGAGTCGGGTCGTTCTAGTATACGGGTCAGTGAGTCCTAACGGATGATGAATATTAGTTGTCATCAGTGACAAGATGCGAGACTGGACTATATCATGTGCGTGGCTGCACATTGCAAAGTGTGTGATTGTACAGACTAAGCTGCGTGACTTTGCAGCGTGCAGAGTGTGACTATACATGACAGTGTGATTGTAAATAACTTAATGCCTGACTATCCAACTTATAGCATGTGATTGTACAGACTAAGCTGCGTGACTTTGCAGCGTGCAGAGTGTGACTATACATGACAGTGTGATTGTAAATAACTTAATGCCTGACTATCCAACTTATATCATGTGATTGTACAGACTAAGCTGCGTGACTTTGCAGCGTGCAGATTGTGACTATACATGACAGTGTCATTTTAAATTCTAGGATGCCTGATTATGCAACTTATAGCATGTGATTGTACAGACTAAGCTGCGTGACTTTGCAGCATACAGAGTGTGACTATACATGACAGTGTGATTGTAAATTATAGGATGTCTGACTATATCATGTGCGTGGCTGTACAACTTATATCACGTGATTGTGCACCTCAACAAGAGTGACTCTTCAAAGTGATGTCTGACTATTACACAGACTTTACATCGTTTCAATTAATGTGAATGGGGGTCATTTGTACTATTTAATGCTTGACTATGCAACTTATAGCATGTGATTGTACACATCAACATATGTGACTGTGCAACTTATATCACGTGATTGTACACTTCAATATGAGTGACTATGAAACTCATAGCATGTGATTGTACACATCAACATGTGTGACTATGCTAAGTGACCTTTGTGATTATTTCTAACTATTACACGGACTTTACATCTTTTCAGTTAATGTGAATGGGGATCATTTGTACTATTGAATGTGATAGGTAGGAGGTTATGGGGGCATACCATGTGTTGAATTCCGAACCACGCCATCGTTGGGTCAGTGCGGGAGGATAACCCACGCCGGTTGTCGTCTGATTCCAACCAGTTCGTGAGGTGCGACCAACACTCCAGCACAGTGGCGCTCATGATACCGTCGGACAAGAGCGTTTGAATGTCACGCCTCTCCAGCTGCGCACGAGGGATGTAGGTCCCCAATCGTTCACTGCGGATTTGTTGACACCGGTTAGTAGGTGTAATATGCAACACGTATCAGTAATAAAAGACGGTTACTTACTTTTCGTCGTACCCATTATCGTTGAGGAAGCAGTAGTCGGCGGTGTGTTTTCGCAGGCTGAGCATCCTACTCGTCAGCGGTCGGTGCATGCGAAACAAGGCCGACATGACAATGGCGTCCGGGTCAGGTTCACCTTGGTTCAAAGAGCAACCCAACCCATCTCCAAAGCCCCGTATCCGAGACTTAATTGCTGACTGTCTTTCTTCTGGGACTGATCTGGTGGTGGGTTCAGGTGTTTTCGGTGATTTGCTCTAACGCTTCTTGGTGGTTGCTTTCACAGGAGTGGTTTCAAACGTACGGGCAAATTCCAACGATTCCTTGTATTTTCCGAATGCAGCCACTTTCTGCAAAACAACGTTCCTCATCTTGTTCGCGTCGCTCGTATAAGGGTCGCCGTGATCTCCGCCCTGCACATATTCATGGCCGCCATTGTCCTTAAGGAGCAGTTGAACGGGGACCCGGTGTACAACATCATGTGCATCATCAGGTACACTCCACAGTCATTGGCGGAGTACCCCACTCCCTGCCATGATAAGGGAACGTTCACCAATTTAAACGCACGGACCTTCTCACCTTTCTCCGCCCCTCGTTGTACCATGAACTCCCCCATCTTATCAGCCTGCAAAACAAGTTCAAACAGGATCAGTTGTTGAACACATTCGCGGTCACATAATTGATTTAATATTAAATTAAAAGGGCCTGACCGCTGTCCGAGCAATGCCATAGTAAGGCAACTTTGTAAAATCTTTATCGTACAACCGGTTGTCGAGGTACTCTATTTGCTCAGAATTGAAGTTGATGCAGGCGCAACTGTAGTGACCCTCGTCACCCGTCAAGATCGGGACGAACACCTGCAAACAATGCGTCAGGATTATGGGCTGATAACAACTACGAATAGACAGTATGTCTAGGATAATACCATGTCCGAGTCCAAAGCAAAGTCGGAGAAACTATTTTTTATCCACTCGTCCCACACCTAAAATATTTCTTTGTCATAATTATTGCCCTTGTCTCCTTTCCTCCACAATTCCAACACTGTGACCTGCTCACATGCATTGATGGTAATACATGTAGTTAGTGTGTGTTTGACATGAGTGTGACTGTGCAGCTGCAATTGTGTGACTGTACAGCGTAAAGTGTGTGACTATACAGCTTGTAGTGTGCGACTGTACAGCATAAAGTCACTACAACAAATTGTCACTTGCGCCACGAATTATGCCACGAAAATTTGTTATTTGTGGCTAAATTTTACCTAGCCACGGGAAAAATTTGATTCACTACTTGGGAAATAAAATATGCCACGGGAACAATTTTTCCCGTGGCAAAAATTCACTTGCGCCACGAATTTTATTAATGTCGTGGCCAATAATCACTCTTGCCACGAAAGATGCCACACCTGTGGCAAAAATATATTTAGCCACGAATTTGTTCAGTGGCAAATATTATTAAGGCACGACATAATTAACTTCCGTGGCAAAATTATTTTTTAGCCACAGATGTAATAAACCCATGTGGCTAATGGTTCTCCAAATTTTAATCAAATTACTTTCAAGTTAAGCCGAGTGTCAATTATTGATCTTAAAAATTCATTAAAATTCAAAGCTAAAGATAATATGAAGAAAAAAAATATTAAATTTGAAAATATTTTATTAATAAAAAAAATTCGTATTATTTTATTTAGTTTTAAGAAAAAAATAGATTTTTTTAAAAAAGAAATACAAGAAAACTTTGGTTGTCTAATTTGTTGATTTTTTATTAATCATCATTTGTGAAGCAATTGATTTCTCTTAATTTGACAAGATGTTTTATTAAAATTTTATAATCTTAAGTATGACTTTTGAAAGACAACTAACATTTACATAGTGTAATATATGCTAGCTAAAATGCGGCGTACATAGCATATCAAGTAAAATTAGTATGTGATTGATCATCTATCATTAAGACATCTAATATTATTTAAGACTCTTTCATTTTTACCGCTTAATTAATTAATTTTTTCACATGTAATACACTTCTTTTTAAGACAAAAAAACTTAAAAAAAGTGACTGAGCATGATTCTTGTCCAAATTATTGATTTTCTTACAATATTTTCAGTGTGAAATAAACCGCTTTATTAAACTCGTATTTAAGAATTCTAATCGGTCTATATTTTTTTATGGAATTAACTTTGACTGCGAAAACAATAATTATTTTTGTAATTAATTGTCTTTCAAGTTGTTTGGTTTGGAAGAAAGATTAACGTATTAGAACGTCGTGCCTAAGTTCAATAACAAGGTACAATAATTTTTCAAAAAAAGAGAGGTATAAGTGACAAAATCAAATAATTAACAAATACAAGTAAGAAAATCTAATAATTAAGGACTAATAGTGTGAAAATCAAAAATTAATTTATCGTCAACTGTTTAATTCGGTAGCTGTTCTGTAATATTATTTGGATGATATTTTAAAAAATGAATTTAAAATAATATATACTTAATAAAAAAATAAAATTCGGGTAAAACTTGAAGTAGGCTAGAGGAAACTCAATAAGGATAAAAAACTGATGATATAAAATAACGACCGATAACGAAAAGAAAAAAACATATCGAAAGAAGTAGCAATAAAAGAACGTGGAAAATAGAAACTAAAATAAAAATATCGATAAATTAATGGAATCATGAGTCCGAAAATCAACTTCGATTTTTTTTTTCCGGAATAATAATTTTGTAATCATAATATGTAAATCACAAGGGAAAAAAAATTAATTACTCAACAGAAAATGTAGTTTGAAAAAAACATCACTTTAAAAGAATTCAAACCAATGATTAGGTCAATAAAGTTCAATTTTATTTCTGGTAGCTGCCCATAAGAACTCCACAGTTAAGTGTGCTTGAGTGAGAGTAGTGTTAAGATGGGTGACCGACCTCCTGGGAAGGCTCTTCGATGCGTGTGATGAAATTAAATAATATTGGAATGACTCAGCTTGACTCAGCTATAAAGCTAGTAACCGGTCCAGATGTGACTACTATAGGGGTAGAAACTTCTTACGGTTATTAATTTATTTAATTTATTATATATTTTGTCACCGGAATAAATATTTCGTCACAAAAATAATTAGCCACGGGATAATCCGTGGCAAAAAATTAATTCTAGCCACGGGAGACTCCGTCTCAATAAAATCAATACTTGCCACACTTTTTTTCCCCGTGGCTATTTGTTTGCCACGGCCACTTGCGCCACGGATGGTTTTTCCGTGGCAAAGTACTTTAGCCATGAAAATTTAGCACTTTTGCCACGAATTCGGTCGTGGCCCAAGTGCTCATTTGTAGTAGTGAGTGGGTGACTATACACCTTATAGCGTGTGACTGTGCAGTTTATAGTGGTGACTGGACAACATAATGTGTGTGACTATACAGGTAATAGTGTGTGACTATACAGTCAATTGTGTGCGACTATACAACTAATTTGGGGGTTGAACGTACCGTATGTCCAAGAGAGAAGTAACATCTACTGGTTACTCTTGATGCTTTTTTGTCGTACACCAGCTGGTTCAGCAGCCAACACCAGCAGTCAATGACGTTATTCATCACCTGCAGGCCAGGCTCGAGCGTCTGCATGTCGCCCCTCGCTATGCAGTCGTAAGCTGTGAACTCGACCAGCATTTCGCTGTAGACCAAACAAAGTCCTGATTAGCACATGCATTTTAAAAACGACATGAGCAGCACAATAAGTACGTACCCTAACGGACGTGGCGTTGTCCGGTCGAAGACGTAGTCGATTACATCTTTCCGTACGCTGAGGATATCCCAGAAGATGTCGATATTGGAGCACATGAATCCAGAGATTACAAGCTGCCCCCTCATTATTCTCCCACAGTCCACGTGCAGCCCAAATTGTCTGGAATCGTATCCATGCACTCAAATGCCACGTCGGAGTGGAAGATGTACCGATGATGTTTAGCCGCCGGGTGCGTCCTGGTCCCAGAACCCTCGCCTGTCTGCTGATTATCGTCCGTGATGATTTCTGCCGTCGCAGGCGTGGTGGCAACAGCGTCCGCTACAGCCCAGCCTGCTTTGTGCAGTTCCCTCTCAAGACTAAAAGTGACTGTCGCATCGGGCAGAGCCGGTGTTACATCTAAAGCCGACCGTGCGTCAGTTGTCTCCCACCTTGCTTGCCGTAGAGCCACCACTACGGTCGAACTCATGTCGACCGAACTCTCCACATAGGAGTCTTGGTTTATTTCTTCAGCGGCCTCACCCTCTTGAACTTCTCCCTCACAGAAACCTGGTGTCATGATGCCACCATCAAAAGTGCCCTCATCATCGTAACCTTCTGTTCCATCACCATCTCCCACACAGAAACCTGATTTCTCAATTTCCTCATCCACGTATCCAGAATCACGCATGTCTTGCACAGTTTGGCGTACCAGAGCGCAGACTTCAGCATCGCGCTGCTCCTCGCCCTCAACGACAGGGGCGTTCTGGGCAGTCTTCTTCAACTGGCCGGCCAACGAAACGACTTCATCGATATACTGGAGGACAGATGGATCTTCCCAGAATTGTTGGGAGGACGGGTCTTGACTTGGAACCGCGGTGTTCCTCGTCGATATTTCTCTTACTTTGGAGGCAGCCTGCTCATAGAAACCGCAAAAGGCTAGCGCACACCTTCGAAAATTCATGAAAAACCGCCGGTCGTACTATAATTCAGTTGAAGTCAAACCATTAGTGTGAAGCTCAGTTGTGTTGAGGCTGGCAGTGTGAGTATGACCAAGCATCTAAGTGTGTGACTATACGGAATAAAGTGTGTGACTATACATCATAAAGTGTGTGACTATACAGCTTATAGCGAGTGACTATGCAGGTTATAGTGGTGACTCGACAACATAATGTGTGTGACTATACAGGTAATAGTGTGTGACTATACAGCTACTAGTGTGTGACTATACATCAGGATGAGTGTGATCATAATGACCGTTACTACTGAATTTCAACTGTATTATAAACACAGTTTTATGAATCGTATATGCTTTTATAAACATAGGTAGGGCTGTCAGATTAAATCGTCTCACGAACAATTAATTGATGATTTATAGAGTGGCAGCGAGATCACTTACGTCAACGGTGCTGTCTTCCGATTGATCGTATCTCTCCACCCCTGTCGTTATTCTTTTTGGGACTAGAGTGCTGGTTGTCAGAGGGCATCGTTATAGCGGGGGTGCCCTCGCTGCCCGTTTCCCCACATGTACGTGGGTACGACACCTTCGAACGCAGCTGATTTCCAGTGATCCTGTCTCCAGTTCACCAGCAAGACGATCGCATATTCTCCGTGCATCCCAATGTCCGATAAATGGTATGTCGCATCTGCAAGTCTCGCTACGGAAATTGTAGCGCTGGAAGTACGCAATCATCAGAATGGGGATGCACCCCCGGAGGTTGTTAAGGACTTTGTTTGAGTCACGTGTCGCCTTACCCGCCCGCACCAGATCCTGCAGGACAAAGGTACACATCCTCCACTGCGGCCTTGGTGCCATTAACTTTGCGTGCACTCTCCCTAATGTTATTTGCCCGCTGCTGTCCACCACATCGAACCCCTTCCTCCAATCACTCTTTAACCTGATCACGTCAGGTGAGTCTGCCCCTTTCTTGTTTTTTGTTGGGATCACTTTCACTATGTAGACACCCACATTTTACTGCCAGGTGTCTATAGCAGTTTCCGACAAACACCCGATGATGATCGGACGCAAACGTGCTTTAACGTACTCGGAAATGGGCTCGAAATCATGAATATTTTAGCTTGGGCTTTTTACGGAGTACAAATTTCACAAAACCAACCTCTAAACCAAGCCCAGTGGGTCATTTCGAGTCAAATAAGACTAATTTGGGTCGAATCCGACACCAGGGGCAAAACCGTCTTTTAGCGACCGAGTCAAACCCGGCCAAAGATATTTTCTCGAGACTTGTGGGTCGGCCGTGTCACCCCACATGACCGAATCAAGCTCGAACACTACAAAAAATCAGTTACACAAATATTAAACAAATCCGTTTAAGGATAGAATTCGATCTCAAGTAGGAATTCCATCTGAACGTCGAATCAAATAATCGACCGAGCATAGGATACTCGACCGAGCTCCCTCTTTTAGCCTAGATTCCCTTTCTTCTTCAGCAAGTAACAGAATTCTCGTTCCTTTCAAATTCTTACGTTTCCTATCCAAACCGGTATTTCTTGTTGTCCAAGCAAGATACCTCTCTCAACCTCCTTCTCCTATAAATAGGACCCTTTGCATGCACATTAACACACACAATTCCCTCACATACACACCGACACAATATTCATACACCTCGAGACTCTTACACTAAGCATCGAGAAACCGATAGTGTAACCCGAGATTACAAAAACCGGCCATCACCCGCCACTACACACGTCCGACCAAAACCACCACCAACTCACCGACATTAACCCAACGCTCCTGTGCCTTAGCCACATTCCGACGAGCCCCGATCCGAGTTAACAAAAGCATGTAGGTTGAGGGTGTAATCAAACCCGATTTCTCTCTTTTCTTCCCTCATTTCTCTCTTTTTGTTCTTCTTTTTTGTCGTGTCCTCGTCGGTCGATTATTATGGGTCGTTCATCGTTTTTTTTTCTAATATCGATATTACTAAAACTATTTTCATATAACGAATATTCTTAATAAATACGATACCGATTCTCTAGTCGAATATCGTATTAAAAGAATTACATTAATCTCGTCGATGCTAAAAAATTGTTACTTTTTACAAAATACGACGATTTTAACGCGGAGAGAACCAACATTCTTTTTCGTTTCGTTCAAATTCTTTTTCAAAACAATTTTATAAAACCTTTTCTAAAAGTCATTCCGAATATTCGATATCGATTTCATAATCGAATATCGAATACGACGAATATCGAAAGCATAAATCGAGTATAAATTAATTCATATTTGTACGCGATCCATCGAAATTAGCGACTTTCGAAAAACCCGAACCGGGACAGACCCTCACGCGAGTCGCGCCCCTCCCAGGCGACTCGCGTGAGAGTCTGAAATCCGTGGCCCTCTTTTCTTCGCTTTATCAATTTTTCTTAAACATCGTTCTTTCTAAAAAATGATTTCTTCTTTCTTTTCATCTTTTCCAAAACTATTCCGAATATTTGATATCGATTTCATAATCAAATATCGAATATAGAGAATATCGAAAATATTGAATCGAGTATGAATTATGCGATATTTGTACGCGATTCAATAAAATCGTCGATTTTCAAAAAATCAACCTCGAAACAGGCCGGGGCGCGAGTCGCGCGCACCCTGGGCGAGTCGCGCGGCTGGCTGAAACGCGACCCGTCTTTTCTTTTTTTATTATTTCTTCGAACATCGCTTTTTAACAAAACAACGTCTTTTTTTAGCGATATTTCAGACCTCGATATTTTTACATCATCCATTGCATCCATATTTTTATTCAATTTACGAACCGTTACAAACTTTTTTGTTCGTGTTTGTAGCAATTTCTTTTCTTTTCATTTGTTTTATTATACTAAAACGAACCTCACATGCTAAAATCAACTTTGACGTTAATTTTAGTTGCATTAAATCGACTTAGCAACCCATACCATTATTCACATGCTTAGGAAAAACAATGTTTGCATAACATTTTCATCGTTCAACTAACGCGCGTATTAAAACATCAAACGATATCCTAGTAGAGGCCGCTAATGTGCGGGCGGGGTTGGGTGTCCTTCGTGGGCTTCCCAACACGTACCCTCACCCCTTACTCAGAACCTCGGTTTCCGAATGTCCGAAACCATTGGTAACGAGAGTCATTCAATACACGATATCCGATAACGTCGGTATCAGTATCAAATGCAAAGGGACGAACCCAATAAACTATGACATCGAAAATAGGCCGTATTTTGTACACGGCCCACTACGACATAGAGTAGGTTCGAACGGGCCCGAACTCCCACAAAGTTCGGTGGTGACTTCAACTTCGATTTAAATTTCAATTCGATCCATTCTCATATGGAGATTCATTCGCCTCCCCAAACCCGCGCGTGGCCGCGTCGGGGTGGACCTATGTCATGTCCACACACCGGATGAGGTCCTAAAGGTAGTTGGAGGCAATCGTGGACGTCGTACTTTGACATCATGAATGCCTCCCGGCGTGAGGCCCGGAAAATATGGGATCCGTCAGAAAACGCACGGAGGAACATAAGCGCGTGGTCAATGGGGACCGATTCAATCCTCAGCTCCAATAGACCGCCGAAGCCAACACCACGCACCCTCTCAATCTGATCATTCGATAATTGCGCAATCATCTGGTGCAACCGCTTGGGCCTACAGGGAATATCCGGCTGACTTCTAGCCTCTCCTTTTACTACTAGCCGTCTCCTCCTCCCCTGAGACACGTGCACGACAGTGGGGTCGGCCGGTATATCAAATGTGACCCTCCTCTTTTTCTTTGGCCTGCTTCCCTCAATATTTTCTGCCCCCCCACATCCAACTCGACGACCGGTGTATCAAATGTGACCCTCTTTTTTTTTTTCGTCTGCTTTCGTCATCAATTTCGGTCCCCCCCACATCTGTTTCGGCAACGATGTGGTCCCCCGATGTATCTTCTTCTTCTTCTTCCTACCCAATTGTTGGTCCATAACCACTCTATCATCAACTACATGGTCGCGAACCATTGTCTCTGCCACGGCCTTCTTCTTACCGGCCTTCGTTCGAACTTTCTTCTTCGCACAAGACTTTCTACTGCAATAACAACATGCGTAATGAGTGTGATTGTACAACCGAGTATACAACATCAACTGTGCGATTCTACAGTAAAATGCCCGTGACTCTGCAACATAACGGGTGTGACTATACAGCTTCAAACGGGTGACTATATAACCAACACTGTATGACTATACAATAAAAAGCGTCTAACTTTGCATCATAATTAGTGCGACTATACATCATTCTGTGACTTCACAACAAAATATAACGATTGCGACTACGTAGCTTCAAACGGGTGACTGTATAACCAACTCTGTATGACTATTCAAATTTCAAATATTTATCTTCCCAAACAGCCTATGCAACTCTGTATGACTATACAACCTCAAATGTGACTTTTACAACAAAACCCGCATCAGTTATGTCACATGCATCATTGGAAAGATGATTATGGGGATTTGAACATGAGAAAATAAGACTAATTTAACATAAACTTCAACATGGAAGCATGTAAATTATATGACTATACAACTACAACAGCGTGGTTATACAACATAGTACGTATGACTATACAACTACAACAGATGTACAGAACAACAACAAAAAAACTGCCTAATCGATGCCACATGCATACTTACAATGACGATTATGGGAACTTCAACATGAACTTCAACAAAGAAGAAAAAAACTTCTTGAACTTCAACAAAGAAAAAAAACTTCATCTTTGACTCTATAACTACAACTAATGTACAACTACAACAACTTCAACTCAAAATTAGGGTTATCGTGTTGGAAAAATGCTCTTTTACCACTTTTTAGGGTTCATGCATGACCGGAGTGGAACAAAAGGAAAGGGATACAAAAGGGTTGAACAAAAGGAAAATCGGAGGTCGAAAATGGAACATTCAACATACCTTTGTACGATCATCGGAAATTTAGGCATCATCGGAGATGGAGAAGCTGCGGAGATGGAGTTGGAGAAGGGTTTTTTTTAGAGAGAGAAAGAGAGCGGTGGGTGAATAGCCGGTGAAATGAATTCAAAGGAGGTGAATGGGGAAGTGTAAATGGGTTTGGGCGGGAGTATAAAGAGGAGGGAAATTAATGGGGGTAGGGTGAGGAGGGAAGCTATTGATTAGTGATGGGTCGATGGAGTGATTAGTGATGGCTGTCCCGCAGCATGTCAGTCCCGCAAATTTTTTTTTATATAATTGAACCCCATCCATCCACCGTCCATATTAAGATGAATGGATGGAGGGGATCAACACGAAGCAACTCTCCCAGAGTTGCTAACTCCCTTGATCCCCCCCCCCTCTCTCTCTCTCTCTCTATATATATATATATATATATATAGACACTCGCATTTTGCCTGCTAGTGTCTATAGCAGTTCCCGACAAAACACCCGATGATGATCGGACGCAAACGTGACTTAGTATATTCGAATATGGGCTCGGAATCAATAATATCTGACGTGGACATTTAGCGGAGTACAAATATCTCAAAACCGACCTCAAATTCAGGCCCAGTGGGTCGTTCCGAGTAAAATAAGACTAATTTGGGCCAAAATCGACACCAAAAATAAAAACCGTCTTTTGGCGACCGGGTCAAAACCCGGTCAAAGACGAATCCGTCCTCAAAACCAGCCTAGAGAGCTTCTAGAAGCTGGCGCCCAAGCTCAAAATTCAAAAAATCAAAGAGTCAACTATTTCCTAAATTGACTCGATTCCCTTGATCCACTCGATCGAGTGGATTGACCCACTCGGTCGAGTGGAGCCTCATAAACCGGAACAGACCCATTTTCAAAGGCACTCGATCGAGTGCACTAGGGCCACTCGATCGAGTGACCCTAGGTCGTGGGGTAAACTCTATAAATACCCCCTCAAACCCTTTGCATTTTCAGCTTTGTTCAATACAATTCCACCCTACATTTCTACCCTAATTCACCTATACTCTCTACACTACAACCCTTAGCAATACTACAAAAAAACCGAGTCATTTTGTCCCTCGAAAAACCGACAAAGCCACCCATACAAACACACACACCATAACTCGACTACATTCTCGATACTCCCGCGTTCCCGTCACTATTACGAGTCCATTGCCGAGGCCATTCTAAGCATGTATGTTGAGGGTGTCATCAACCCCGTTTCTATCTTTACCATCTCGTTTTTCTATCATTTTGTAACTATATTATAACTATACTAGTATACTAACATTAACAATAACATTTTAATTCTTGTATACTAACTCTTTAATTTTCGTTACTAACCTCTAACATTTATTCATCATCGTTAACATTATACCGCGTATATATATATATATATATATATATATATATATATATAGAGAGAGAGAGAGAGAGAGAGAGAGAGAGAGTAAAGCTCAAATGAGTCCCTTACTCTTTGTGAGTCCTTAAGTCCTCATCCCATCCATTGGATGGGATGAGGATGGATGGACAAGATGCATCCAATTTTTTTTTTTTTTAAAAAAAAAAGGGAGATTCATTTTCCTAAAATAACTCACAAGAATTTAGGAAACAAATAACTTCCTATCATTCACGTTCATTCTCATTCACGTTCATTCCAATCCCACGCTCATTCACACCTAAAAACCAGAAAAACCCTTTCTTCATTCACGCTAATTCGTCGTTTTTGATTTCGAAAATCTGCTACGATGGATTCAATGACCGCATCATCGTCTTCAACGGTTGATAAGCAACTAATCGATTATAACAATGGTGAGTTTCTGTGATTCATTCACGTTTTTATTCGTTTTTTCTTCACGGATTTCAATAGAAATATTGCTTTCAATCTCCGTTTTCATATCAATGTTTTATCGCGTAAAATTGCGTTTTTTTTTACGTCGATCTTCATGTTTATAGTTCTTTCAATGATATTTCGTACCAATTTGCGTCTTTTTGAATTCATTGCATTTTGATTCATAGTTTCGTATCAATGGTATTTTGATAACTCGATCTCCATAGATTACAGGTCTCTATGGGTTTTTTTAAAGATTTCCCCTGATATCCATTGACACACATTTTTTTGATATCAAATAACGCAGATTCGTCGCTGAAGTAACATGCCTTCTGAATTAAAGTAACACTTAATTGTAATTACAGTAACACAACTGAAACGTTAAGGAATAGGGTTTTGATGATGCTGGAGTAACGTATTGTACACGTTAGGGTAACACCACTTACCAATTATAGTAACACAGTATTTGCATTGATGTAACGCTGTTTGATTCGGTGCAGGTACCTGCGCCACAGATGCGAACGCACAAGAGAACACTGGAAAAGGTGAAATTTAATTCGTTTGATTGATCATGGATTAATATTATGGTTCATTGATATTATCGTTTCACCGATATTACTGTTTTGCTTTATGTTGAAGCACACATTGCATTGAAGTAACACAAGTAA
Source organism: Agrostemma githago (assembly GCA_958450325.1). NCBI lineage: Eukaryota > Viridiplantae > Streptophyta > Magnoliopsida > Caryophyllales > Caryophyllaceae > Agrostemma > Agrostemma githago. The sequence goes on along the minus strand of OY288253.1, from coordinate 37,603,204 downwards.
TGAATTAAAGTAATACCTAATTGTAATTAAAGTAACACAAAAAATGTAACTCTAAAAAATGATTTTTCGCGCTGTCGTTGGAGTAACATCCTCTTATATTTAAAGTAACGCAACTTATGAGTTTGATTAATCATGGATTAATATTATGGTTCATTGATATTATTGATTCACCGATATTATTGTTTTGCTTTATGTTGAAGCACACATTTCATTGAGGTAACACAAGTAATGAATTAAAGTAATACCTAATTGTAATTAAAGTAACACACAAATGTAATTCTAAAAAATGATTTTTCGCGCTGTCGTTGGAGTAACATCTTCTTATATTTAAAGTAACGCAACTTATGAGTTACAATAACACTTATTCCCCATTGGCGTTACTGTCCTAACCTTTTGGCAGGAAGCATTGGTAAAGAGCCGAATGCACAAGAATGGTGCAGAGATGTGGGTGAAGTTTTCACTCCATACATGGAGCAGGTATTCGGGACAATAGATGAGGCAGTGGAATTTTACAAAATCTACGCGCTGGCTTGCGGTTTCGACGTGAGGAAGTACACCACGAAGCGATGGCACGGTGGTGAGATAAAGTCGAAGCTCCTAGTCTGCAACAGACAGGGTTATACGAACTCTGTTAAGGCTGTCAACAATACACCTGCAGCTGTGAAAGTTGTTAACGGTGTAGATGGGGAAGTAGTTGTTGTGGACGCGATTAAAAAGAAGACGAAAGTCCGTCGCTGCGGTTGCAAGGCAAGGATTAGGCTGTTCAATAAAGGAGGCATTCTCAAGATTGATAGGTTCCACATCGGCCACAACCACGAACTAATCTCACCGAAAGACAGAGAATTCCAAAAGCTCTCGAGGAACCTAACAAAGTACCACAAGCAAATGATCTTGAATAATTCGCGGGTATGGAGTAACACAATTTTTTTTATAGAAAGACATGTGAGTAGGTCGTAACAGCTTGATTAGACCAATCTGTGCATGATTTAGTTACTTCTGCTAAAGTAACACAAGTGATTCTATACAGTAACAGTACGTAGGCATAAGAGTAACACCTGGATTAGAACATTATGTACATAATCTGGTGTAAAATTTGATAGAGTAACACCAGTTAGTCTATAGAGTAACACTGCTTAAGTGCAAGAGTAACACAACTGGTGTATTAACGTCATATTGCTGCAACGCTTCATTCTTATTTACAGCTGAAGATCGGCGCAACGCGGACATACAACTTGTGCAAGGAGCAGGTAGAGGGATTCGCAAACGTGGGTGCGAGCTTGGTTGACTTCAAAAACTGGGGGAGAGATATAAAGTGCTTCCTACATGAGAGGGACGGTCAGCTATTCATCGATCGATTCAAAGAAATGGCCAAGAATAGGAAGGGTTTCTATTTTGACTACGACCTGGACGAGGATGAGAGTGTGAGCAAGGTTTTTTGGGCTGACGGTGAGGCGCGGCGTAACTACCAGTTATTTGGGCATGCAGTTTCGTTCGACCCAACGTACGGGACGAACAAATACAGGATGATATTCACGCCGTTCACAGGCGTTGATCATCACAAACGATCGGTAACCTTTGCTGGCGCTTTAATAGCGCACGAGGATTATGAGTCGTTCGTCTGGGTGTTTGAGAGATTTCTGACTGCAATGGGAGGTAAGGAGCCGGAGTATATAATTACCGACCAAGATCCGGGCATTATACCAGCGGTGAAGAAAATGTTTAAGACGGCGCTACACCGTTTCTGTATGTGGCATATCTTGAACAAGGTTCCTGCCAAATACGGTGCAGCCCGGAGCGACTACCAGGATTTTTTGAAGAGATTAAATGCTATAGTATGGGATGTGGAGATTGATGGAGAAGAGTTCGACGCGGAATGGTGTGCCATAATGGAGGAGTTCCATGGGGGCGATGAGGAGTGGTTTTCAACTACATACTCCATCAGGGGACAGTGGGTGATGGCACATTGCAGGGATTTGAAGATGGGCGGCTTAATGCGAACCACGCAAAGGTCGGAGAGTGAGAACAGTTTCTTCAAAAGATTCGAACAAAAATCGGGGACGTTGGTCGAATTCTGGATGCGATTCGAGAGTGCCATGGACCAGCAACGGTATACACAGAAAAAACTCGACAATGACAATGCACAAGCTTCTCCAAAAACAGAAACCCACCTGCCAATTGAACATCACGCTTCGAAAATTTACACCCACGCCGCATTTGAAGAATTCCAGAAGGAGGTGAAATTTTCTGTGGGTACTTGCAGCGTGAGGGGCTTCTTTGAGAAGGACGGGATTGAGGAGACTTTGGTTAGGGATGCTACGAGGGATAAGGAGTTTACGGTCAAGTATATATCAGGTACTCCTTAAAAATCACTCATTAATCCTTAAAGTAACACCAGTCGTTCATTACTGTAACACATATATAATGATTTGGAGTAACTATGGATGGCAATTGGACATCTGTGTTGTAAACGCATAAAAGTAACACAGACCATGAATTACAGTAACATTTAACATTCCAAAAAGTAACACTCTCTGCAATACATTACATTTTGCAAACCATTATATCCAATGTCTTTGCTGTCTCTTCTGATTGAAAGATTGGATGTGAATCTGTCCAGGTACGTCTGAATCAAGCTGCACATGTCGGTTGTTCAATTTGCGAGGGATATTGTGTAGACACGTAATCTGGATATATTCATCGAAAGGGCTGAACACTATACCCGAAAACATGGTGACCAAAAGGTGGACAAAGGAGGCTGTTCGCATTGCTCGAATCAGTGATGAAGGATTAGACGGCGAAAACACTGACATCATCGACGGAAAACAGATAGAGATGTCGAGATTGTGGTCGGAAATCCATGAGACAATGGGACTTCTAAGGGCAGGAGACAAGGCAGATGCGGAAAGCTTGTGCGGATTAATTCGGGAGTTCAGGTTGCAGAGGCAGCCAGTTTCTGGTGGGGGGAATATTGGCAAGACACAGGAACTGGAAAATATGCTTGGTTGTACGACATCAGAAAATATCACGATACTTCCTCCCAAGTTTTCTAAGACAAAGGGAAGCGGAAAGCGGATGTTGTCAAGCAAGGAAAAGAAGGTCGCACTTTCCAGAAAGCCGAAACGCATGTGCAATAACTGCAAGCAGATGGCGCACCACGACAAACGAAACTGCCCGAATCCTTACGCAGAACGACCCCCTAAACAGCCTACCAAGCAAACCGATGATGCGGATGACGAGGATGAAGTAGATGAAGACATCGATGGAGAGGAAACTGAAGAAGACACCGACGATGAAGAAGTGCTTTGATAATACTCAAGTGTTTTTGACATTATAAGAATTTTTTCGATTTCCCTGGTTTACAAAAAAAACAAATCATGTACACATTTTTGCAATTAACACTATATTTACTTAATACGTGCGTTTTTTGTTACAGTAACATCTAATGTGGGTTGAAGTAACACTATTCACTTGTTACAGTAACAGCAAAAATGCATCGAGGTAACTGAAAATAAGTGAGGACATTAAATTGGTGATTGACAGCAGTGTTGGTGATTGCAATATCGTTGTATATTAAAGTAACATACTTAAAGTAACAAAAATTGTACATTAAAGCAATCTCATGAGGACAGCAGTGTTGTTCATTCATTGACAGAGTACCAAAAATTGGTGATTGCAATATCATCGTACATTAAAGTAACATACTTAAAGTAACATAATTTGTTCATAAAGTGTCAAAACCGGCATTAATCACTTAAAGTAACATAATTTGTTCATTAAAGTAACACTCACAGTGCTTCGGTATAACACACAGATTGTGAGACCAAGAAAAATTAATAATTTCAATAATTCCAATAGTAACACCAAGGGTGAATTAGAGTAACAGGTGGAGCTGGTCATTGTAACAGACTTTCACAGCTTCAATGTATTGGTGATAGTGAAAAGACAAATGTAATTAGACAGGTTAATAAATAATAGAAACCATTAAATCGTAGTTACAAAAGAGGTGACATGGTTCAGTAGACACGCTATTTTTTTCGGCCCTTTGTTGGCTTGCTCTTCGGACCATCGATAATCTTTTGTCTAGTGATCTCATACTTCGCTACGTTGTCCAACAATTGCGATCGCACATTGTTATTGTCTGCCAATAGAAGTGTGGCTGCAAGTTGGACCACCAGATATCGTCTATTGACCTTCCTCTCAAGGTCTATGTGGTGGAATGTACGGCCCTCGTACATCAACATGTGCATCATGGTGAAAATCCCAGACTCGTCAGATGTTACGCCCGGTTTCTGCCACTTAAACTTGACCTCCTTAAACTCGAAAGTAACAATATCAGCTGCATTAGGGACTTTGTGCTTATCGAGGAAATCGCTGATTGTTGACACCTGTGTGTACCCACAGCAACATTATTAGGTGAGAAACAGATGGCCGTATGCAATAATAAATATTAGAATATATATACTAACCATTATCGTTGCGGCCTTGTACAACATTGTTTCTTCCACGTTCGGGTAAAGTTGGTGGTCAAGGAGATCTATTGTCCTATTCTTACGGTTGATGCACACGCATGAGTAGTAATAATCGATGTTGATCGGGACAAATATGAGATCAGCTTCCAAATTAAGAGAACGACCACACTTTCTTTTAAAAAGACTGAGATGGGACATCAAGATGTCCACTGCCCGCGTGGATGGGCCGTCTTCAACCTCGTCAAGCATCCCATAGAGACAGTCCTACAAACATATTCAAAGTGTCTCAGATTGGATTCAACTGTGAGGAAGTAACACATTCACTACGCATCAGACAAACACCATTCATGTACAGCAAAGACACAGATTAAGGTAACATGTCTCCTACATTACAGTAACGCAAGTTCATATTTAAAATAACACCATTCAGATGTTGAGGGACGTGTATTCTCCTGGAACCATGGTCATAAATAGAAATATATGTACACAAATGCAGCAGTAATGCGTACCGTATGTCTTAAACCAAAGTATGCTGTAGTAGGTGTCTCGCCCGAACCAGTGGCGGGAGGTGGAAGCTTGTTCAACAGCATCGACCAGCATTCGATGATGCACGACTGCATATTCTGACCCGGTAACATAGAACGTATGTCACTCCTCTCAATTGTAGCTAGAAAAGAATAATTTGCAACCTCGTCGCTGAAGGAAACACAAAAAATACCTCGTCAAAAAAACTGTTTTAATATTCACCCATTAATGTTACAGTAAAATGCGTACCAATTTTGGAGAGTTGTAAGCTCCACAAGGCAGTAGTCTACGACGTCTTTGCGACGGACGGGGATCTTGCTTAACAACGTCCTGTTGTTCAATAGAAACGGTGACAGCATGGGAGAGTTTGCATCTTCAACGCCACAGTCAATTGAGCAGCCAAGTCCGTAACCCTCACCACGGTTCCGGCTCTTCAGAGCGGATCTTGTCCGCGTTGAGAAGTCAGAGTCAAGCACTGTCTCTGCGATAGGGGTTTCAGGGGTTTTAGGGGTTTTAGGGTCAGATGTCGATGGTCGTTTCTTCTTCGACGGTCGTTCAACATTCTCTGTCCCGCTTGCCCTCTTGGCGGTACCCCCGGTAGACCCCGCAACACTCGATATAGTTCTCTCGATGGCGATATTCGCTTTATCGTGTAGAAACTCTCTCACCCTCGCTATAACCTCATCTCTATCCTTATTGTTGTCACACAGGATCAGAGTCGCCGCAATCTCCGCTCTATAGAGGTTATTCGCCTCCATTGTGCCAAGGCAACATTCGAACACTTCCCCCCTGTAGAGCATCATGTGTATCATGAGGTAGACACCACAGTCGTTTGCCGAGAAACCTCCGCCCTGCCATGCGAATGGGACGTTGACAACAGGGAAGCCCGCGACATCCGTTCCCCTCACGATACCTTTTTTCAACATGTACTTTCCCATTTCCACAGCCTAAATCATACAAAAGACAACAAAAAAAATGAGACGGAAGGTAAAATAATGTACGATTATATATCAACACAAAATTCACTTACGGCGATTTTTGCCATCCCGACATATGGCAAACTTTCGAAATCCTGTTCTTCATAACTCCGGTTGTCTAGGTACTCAATCCGCTTTGACAGGAAGTTGATACATGCACAGCTGTAGTGGTCGTTGTTGTCCGAAAGCACCGGGACGAATACCTGTTATTTGGTAATTAAGATTATGGCGATTATTGTTAAAGAGCTGTAATGAAGGGAAATGAAGAGTTTCATATAGACGTACCAAGTCAGAGTCTATGTTTATGGTGTCTTTATTCACTTCGGTCCAAATGTCCCAGAAGTTGAACAATTCATCGCCAACGTCGACCTTTGCACCACTCTTTGTGCCCTTCCACAGCTTCATTACAGTTTTCTGCATGATCGTGGTAATAAGAAAGAGTAACACTAATTATTAATTAAAGTAACACTATGAAACCCTTGCAGTAACGCCTGTTATTGTGATAGAGTAACAGTATTAATGTGTAAGAGTAACACTAGTTATGGATATAAGAACAATGAGTAACAGTATACACACCATACTCATTCTGAATGTTGATTCCTAATGTGAAATAAAACCCATGATAATGGTTATTACGAATGATCATTCCAGATATGTTAGTGATCTAATCAAGAGAACATAAGAAAGAGTACCATGTTGAAGTAACAGTTCATGATCGTGGTAATAAGAAAGAGTAACACTAATTATCAATTAAAGTAACACTATGAAACCCTTGCAGTAACGCCTGTTATTGTGATAGAGTAACAGTATTAATGTGTAAGAGTAACACTAGTTATGGATATAAGAACAATGAGTAAGCAGTATACACACCATACTCATTCTGAATGTTGATTCCTAATGTGAAATAAAACCCATGATAATGGTTATTACGAATGATCATTCCAGATATGTTAGTGACGCTATTTATTGATTGTGTCGGTGTGATAAAAATAACACAGACAAGCTTACGCTGTGGCTAACGCCAAAGAAGCAGCGTGATGTAGGACGTGGTGCAGTCTGACTCGCGTCCAGGCTGTTAAGAAGTATACACCAGGTATCGATAACAGCGTTCGACAGCTGCTGCCCTGGTTGGAGTGTCGAGAGCTCATCACGAGGGACGTTGAAAAAGTCGTCAACCCTGACCAGCATCTCACTAAAAGAATTTGAATGAATTATTAGACAATCGATAAAAAAATAACATAGATAAATAAAATCAGGTAAAGAAATTAAATCACTATTGAAAACATACCTCGCACTGTACTTGTCATTGTTATAAAAGACGTAATCCATTACGTCTTTCCGAACAATCAAAACCGACCTGAACAATGTACTGTTTCTGACAAGAAAATCAGATACTATTATCTGGTCTGGTTCAGGTGTTCCACAGTCATAAGAGCATCCAAGCTTCTCATCGACAACTTGCATGCAATCTAAATATTTTTCAGAATGGAGGAAGTAAGGATGGAAGACCTTCCGTCCATCGACTTCTACCCACAAATCCTCAATAACATTCGCTTCATCAATTTGCTGATCCCTGTCCTCCGAACCACCGTTAACAGCCTCAACCATCTCCGCCGTCGTGTACAGTTCGAAGTCGGAACAGCCTCGACTCTCATCAGCAGTGACAACATCCTCATCAGCAGCGACAACATCATCAACCCCCGCCACATTTGTACGCATGCTCGAACCTGCTGTTTGTGTGGGCTGGCCTGTGAATGCAGGGCCTTGGGTCGCTGCGTTCTTCGCACGTGCGTACGCCTCGCACACTTCATCGACCGTCCGGTGCAGCTCTTCTCCACTCCAGAAGTCTTGCGAGGCCTGTGATGGAACGGGGTCATCGTTCAGTGGTTTGCCGGATGTTATTCTTCTGAGTTTGGAAGCGGCTGATATCCACCAATCATGGAATGCAACTGCATTCCTTGCCATCATGAGGTACAATTCATGTACCTCCTGCATCAAAGAATAAACAGATGGTTTTAGTTTGAGGGGGTGACTGTAACTTATTATTTGAATTAAAGTAACACCACTGGTTCATTAGAGTAACATGTGATCAACATTAAAGTAACACATATGGTAGTTATAGTAACATAATTAGGCAACTACAGCAACAACAAAAATCATTTTCTGAGTTCCATTAGATCAGGGGAACAAATGGACAAATACCACCATTCTTGCGAACAACGCGTATTCAATGAACACAGGAACATAAACACATTGAATTTATTGATGAAAATCCTTATTACTTACATCAACCGCCTTAGCTCTTAGATCAGCATCATCCTCAACGCCATCTGCTAGCTCGATGTTTATGGACTTCACAGATTTGTGCGCGGATGGTGTTGGGGCATTCGTTATCCTCAGCGGCACCCCGTCATCCACCACCTCCTCGTCCACCACCTCCTCAAGTAGACAACGGGGGTATTTCACCTTTGACTTGGTAAGGCGACCAAGCCCACCACCAACAAATTCACCATACAGCCTATCTATCATCCGCTCGCGATCCCAATGCTTAATAAGCGGCAGATCGTGCGGACAACGATGATCACGGTACTGGAAACGGTGAAAGTATGTGATCATCAAAAATGGCAGACAACCGAGCAGGTATGTCGGTTTATGAAGAACATAGTCTTGACAAGCAGCAGCAAGCCCATTCAATACAAGAGTGCACCAATCATAGTTCCTGATCTGCTCTACGTTCTCCACACACCTCAGCAGACTTAGATCAACGGTGTAATTCGATGTTGGATTGAGAAATATAGACATGCTGTACAGAACAAACAATCTACAAAAGTCATCCCCCCCGTGAACGTCCTTCTGTAGTTCTTCCAACAAAAGAGACAAAGGGATCGTGTCGCTTGCAGTAGGAATATTGAACCGATCCCTAAATGCTTGTTTCAGACTGACGACATCCTCAGCCAGTGCTTCCTTCGACCGACCCATTGGGAGCAATACAGTGGGGTTCGAACCGTATGGAATGAGGAAGCAATCGTGGACATCGTGCTTCGTTACCAAGAATTGATCGCTTTTCCTTGGTAGCCTGAAAATCAGCGTGTCATCCGCAAAAAGCGTCATGAACTCGACCGCATACTTACCGGGGAAACTTTTGAGTCGCATTGAAAGTAGGCCCCCAAAACCTATTCTGATGACAGAATCCCGCTGCCGATCATTGAAATTTGAGATCAACTCGATGAGGCTCTGCGGCCTACACCTGAACTGGATCTTCTTAGCTACAACAACTTCTTGTTCCTCCGCTTCTTCCCTCTGAAAAGGGACAAACGTAAAGATAATTAGTATGTTCAACTGTTGTTAGACCTAAATATGCACCACTTAATAGGTGAACATAAACAATACTAATGCCTGCAACTGACCTTCATCTTGGTCTGCCTCCTGCTTTCGCCAACTGTGGCACGAGATTTTCTAGACTTGTCACCTCCTTTTGCCATCTGATCAAAACATACAGCTGATACGCGTCAAAGTAAGACAAAAATAGAACAAACTGCAAGCACAACTGTTAAATTAACTAAAGTAACACGTCTCCTAGATCACAGTAACACAATTAGTTCTTCAATGTAATACCATAAGTGTTGCATTAACACTATAAACTGCAAGCACAACTGGTAAGCATCAAGGTAACACAAAGAAAGTGTTAGAGTAAAATAAGAATTAGAATAACAAATCTACATAATGGAGTGTACAAGATTAAAATGATTCAGAGTTTCACGAGGTTGATAGTTAGAGTAACACCTCTTCTGCATTACAGTGACACAATAAGTTCTTCAATGTAACACGATAAGTGTTGCATTAACAGCATACAAAGTAACATAAAAATAGACCAGAGAGTAACAAACTGCAAGCACAACTGTTAGATTAACTAAAGTAACACGTCTCCTAGACCACAGTAACACAATCAGTTCTTCAATGTAATACCAAAAGTGTCACACCACCACCATAAACTACAAGCACAACTGGTAAGCATTAAGGTAACACAAACAAAGCGTTAAAGTAACATAAGAATTAGAATAACAAATCTACATAATTGAGTGTACCAGATTAAAATGATTCAGAGTTTCACGAAGTTGATAGTTAGAGTAACACCTCTTCTGCATTACAGTAACACATTGTTGTCTTCGAAATAACACCATACATATGACACATACAGATTACACGAAACAAATGAGAACCCAGAACAAGGTTAATCAATCAATAATGAATTCAATTATACGAATCAGATGAAAACCCAGATAATGATGATAACAAAAAAATTAATTATAGGGCACAAAGAACAGCAAGGTTAATCAATCAATAATTAGCAAAAAAATTAATGAAATCAAACAATGATGATAGTGTTAGCTGAAGTTAGAAAGCAACCTTGCTCGAGTTGAAAGTAAGCGACTAAGTTCAGTTGAACAATAGGGTTGAGTTGGATGATTGAGTGCTCGAGTATGCTCAGAAGCTTCAGTTGCCGCAAAGTTGAGAAATTGAGTTGAGTTCGATTGAGTGTAAGGGTTTGCTTGAGTTGAGCGAATAGTTTGAATGAGGTGAAGTTGAAGGGTTTCTTAGAATTGCGTTTGAATGAGGTGAGATGAGAGAGAGTATGCGGTTGGCGCTAATCTAGGGAGGAGGAAGATTTTTTTATTTTTTTCCAAAATTTGGTAGTTACTACCTTAATTACAATATACAATCTCACCCATCCATCTTGTTTAGATCAATGGCTAAGATTAGGACTCATGGACTCAAAAAAAATAAAAGGACTCACTTGATCTTTACTCTCTCTCTCTCTCTCTCTCTATATATATATATATATATTTATTTTAGTATCAAAATTCGGATCTTAACACGTTTGACTATGACGACCATCCAAAGTCCGTTTAATCCTTTTACGAGTAACGACGGAGGTGGCACCCTTTCGAGGAGCGCCGCCCCAATGTGCTCAAGGGCATAACGAGATCGTGGTCGTTCATAGTTGAACGTGAAGGACTCCATTTCTAAGATTAGTGCGAGATACGTTGATGCGAAAACCAACATCACATAATCCGTTAGGATTTAAATCGATGTCGTGACGCGGAGGACTACAATTTCGTCACTAGTCACATTTTTCAATCCCATAACGACATTTTTCACAAAATTCCGACAACGGTATTATAATTGTATAATACACGATTATAATACCGGAAGCCGTGTTAAATTTAAATCATACGATATTTTTATTTAACTCGGCCAACCATCGATTTTAAACAAATAAAAACAAAACGAGGCATGCCTCGTACAGGGGACACTCGACCGAGTGCCATAGGCCACTCGATCGAGTAGCACCTCAAAAATTCCTCGAGGACGCACTCGACCGAGTCCATGCCCCGACTCGATCGAGTGGGTCCTGTAGCCCAGAAATTCGAGCGCGTTGATCATCATTTGAGCCTCGTCATTTTTTACGACTTTTAGTCGACACATGTAAAGTCAATCACGTGATCCTAATTTTCAAAACCCATGCATGTCACTACACTCAAAACGACTTTGATCGATTGTCCTTCACTATTAGTCGTGTGTCGACGACTCTTTAGTCGTATCCGACACATGACTAGTTTAGACGTTAACATTTCGAGATGATAGGTCGGGACAAGGCATCGAGGTTCGGGATCGGGCTAGCACCACGCCTAGGTCCCATACCTCCGTCCTTTGATTAATACGCAATATAATGCGTAATTAATTAAAGTTTGTCCAGTTACACGACTTACGGCTTAATTCGTATTTGTTGCATACGGGTCCGTTTCTAGTCTTTATTTATTGTTTGTTTACATTTATGTCATTTATTCCGTTTGTTATTTTATTTGTAATTTTTGTATTGGCCGGGTTGTATTTCCGCCCGTGTATTTTGTACGTTATTTATTTTCGAGCTTTGTTATTTTGATGTTTATCGCCTTATAAATGAACCTCGCATGCTAAATAACTTCGACGATAGTTAGATGCATTAAATGACGTAGCTAACCCATAATTCACATGTTTATCCCGAAAACGCTGTTTGCATATCATTTAGTCGTTTTACTAGCGCGCGTACACGAACACGAACGATGTCTTAGTAGAGGCCGCCATTGTGCGGGCGGGGTTGGGTGTCCTTAGTGGGCTTCCCAACACGTACCCTCACCCCTTACTTAGAACCTCGGTTTCCGGATGCCCGAAACCGTTGGCGCACGAGAGTCATTCTTTACACGATACCGGTGTAGATGGTATCGGTATCGCAATGCAAATGGACGGGCCCCATAAACTCTGAAATCGAAGTGGGCCGTACTTTGTGTATAGCCCATGACGACATAGAGTGGGCTCGAATGGTTCCGAATTACCACAAATTCGGTGGCGACTCCAACTTTGACTTAAATTTCAACCCGAGAACAATCTCACCACGAGATTCATTCGCCTACCCAAACCCGCGCGTGGCCGCGTCTGGGTGGACCTATGTCATGTCCACAATTTGGCGACTCCGCTGGGGATACATGATGTACCACATGTCATCGGGGTTCCCAGGGTGAGACTCGAAGAGAAATCGTTCGTATATTAGTGTGCGCGCATTAGTTTAATGATTCATGCATAACCCAAATTTTTGCCCGGGCCGGTTAATTGTGACCGACGTCCCACTATACCACGGTGCATTCCTACATGGGTGCGCTAAAGACTTTGATGGCGGAACTCGTATGGGTTTTGCGGCATGTCCTAAGACCAACTCGGCTTAGGGAGTCCGTCCTGATTTACGAGAATGCCATCGTTGTTGGTATAGACCCTATTTCGACCGACCGAGACTTAGCGTAATGCATACATAAGCGTTGTTATAATGCTTGTTTGACTACGTGCTACTTGGTTTCCGTGTCATTTTTCAAAAACCGTCATTTCAAAAAAATGCATCTTTCCAAAACACCAAATTTTGAAAAACCCGAAATACTGTCCGTTTCGGGACCCGTCTTTTCAAAAATATCCAACCTTCAAAATTCGGAATGCCGCCGAAATTTAGGATCAACGATTTGAGTCAAAATATCCTTTTTCTTTAGCCGGCATGCTGCCCGTTATAATTCTCGAATTTCCGACACCGTTCCGATTTTCTGAATTTTCAAAATTCTAATCTTGGATTTCAAAATTCCGTTTTCAATTTTCGAACTTTCGGAAATTCGCTCATTTTATATTCAAATTTCAAAACTTCAAAACATCCAACTTTCCTAGTGAATCTTCCTTATTATAGGACCTACCGTTTATCCCTGTGTCGGGTCTTTGCATAGTATGTCGAAGGTTTATAGCGTCGAAACTCCGTTGATCCTATATCACGAGTTTCCCCCTTTCCCAAGTCTGCCTTATTTGACAAGGCACGACCAACCCGCGTAGGGCATACCCCTACAGCGGAAGGTCTGTCCATACACTCGAGTCAAAAGTCTGGGGAAAAGTCTCACGTGGACCTTCCTTCGATCGGGATTAGGCCCACAAGGCCAAAGTCCCAAGGAAGTTATACCACCCACGAGTCGTCCGTCTAGGTGTCTTTTTCGAGTCTTTAGCCTTCTTTTCTAGTGTCGCTCGGGATGTACTTTTTTTTGTCTCTTTCCGAGATCTGGGTTCGGTTTCTGATTACGCAGTGTTCTTACAGACAGGCCACCGTCCACCAGACACAACCGCAAAATGGAAGCAGCTCTGAACAACCTGAAGGCCTCTGCGGATGCCATGGCCGCCAAAGAAACCGACATTGATGCCCAACTGACTGAAATGAGGGCTGGTCAAGTGGCCATCGTTGCTCGTATGGCTGCAGTGGAGCAAAGGGCTTCAAATGCCGAGGCTACTGGGCCTCTGGCTGAACTAGTCAGTGCGGTACGCCGACTAGAAGAACAAGTCCATTTGGCTGGGAGTAACAATATTCATCGGGAGAATAACCGAGAGTACTCCCCGGTAAGTGACAAGCTGCCTGCAAACCTGAATCTCACGGGCTTGCCCATGTTTGAAGGAACCGAGGACCCGTTACTACATGTACGGGCCTTAAAAGAATTCATGGCTATCAAAGGGGTAGATTCTTCAATGTTCAAGAATCTTTTTGCTGCGTCACTTGAAAAGCACCCACGGGCCTGGTACTATAGGCTAGACCCGAAAAAATATCCTACTTGGGATGATGTGGCTACGGAGTTTGCTCGGAACTATGCTGACAACACCGAGATCCAAACCACAATGCGGTCTTTGGAGGTTATGGCCCAAGAGCCAAAAGAATGTTTTACTAAGTACCTTCAACGCTGGAGGGCTGAGAGTGTGAAACTGGTCGATAAGCCCAGTGAGAAGACTTTGGTGGAGGCTTTTGTCAAAAACCTCCTCCCCTCCTATCGGGTTCATCTCCGGTACGCTGTCATACCCAATATCACCACCCTTACTGAAATGGGTATGAGAATTGAAGACGACCTAAGGCTGGAGGGCCTCAACAAGGCCTCTAGCAAAGGATACCAAGGGGCTTCCTCTTCCACTACCAAGCCCCAAGCTGCAACCGCAGCATTTTTGACGCGGTTAATCTACTAGATACCCCGTCCAAGAAGAACACCCCATCTCGGGTTTTCACTGATATAGGTACCACCTATACCTACGCCTTACAAAGGCTGTCCTCGAAGGGCCTAATCCAACCGATAGGCCCCACTCCTGAGGTTCCGGTCGAGCGACGCTCCAAGAACTACAACGCCCAAGCTTATTGCCAATATCACCGAGGCAATGGGCATGATACCGAAAAGTGTTGGAAGCTGAAACACTTGATCCAGGACCTGATTGAGAGCGGTAAAATCCCGCTACCCGGAGATAAACCAAGCAACAAAGAGAACCCTTTCAGCTCCCATGCCATCTTTGCCGGGGAGGTGATTGATTGCTCTCACCTTATCTCTCCATTTATCCCGCAAGTGAACGGGATCTGGTTTGACGACGAGGATGATGTCTATCTCGTTAAAGAGGAAACTGTTCCCATCACCCCTGAACAGATTCGCGAGGCCAAATCCCGAGTCTTAGCCAGTAACCACCTTGGCCGTCCCTATCAAGCCACTAGCTCTAGGGACATCCCCATCCCGACAACCGTCACCGATCCACTCGGGATGGAAGTCGCCTCTGAAGAGCCGACTGCTGAAACGGCTATCGTGAAGCAACTAAAGAAGATCCGAGTTGACCTCACTATATGGCAACTCTTGGTTAGCTCACAAGAACATCGAGAAGCACTCACTAAGGCTCTCGATCAAGTTAAGATCGACTCTTTGGCTACCCCTGCTGAAATGGTAGCCACGGTCCTGCCCCAATTGAAGGGCAAAACCAACGAAGGAGGCCCAATGATCACTTTCTCTGAAGCCGACCTGCCACCGTTCGGGGCCTCCCATAATCTGGCCCTTTACATTATGGTGATCTGCCGAGGGAAATACCTCCCGATGACCCTAGTCGATGACGGGTCCGCTGTGAACGTCCTTCCCTTGAGGACCGCCAAAGCCCTCGGTATTACCGAGGCCGATTATGTTCCGACGGCTCAAACCATCCAAGCCTTTGATGGGAGCCCAAAGTCGGTATCCGGGGCCGTAAAGCTAACCATTGTAACGGGCCCAATTGAAAAGGAGCTTGAATTCCAGGTGATCGATGTCACCTCATCCTTCAACTTGCTCCTAGGGAGGCCATGGATTCACGCGGTGAAAGCCGTATCCTCCACCCTCCACCGTAAGATCAAGATGCCTTTGCTCGACAATGTTATTACTTTGGAGGCAACCCCAATGACCGTGGCTAGCTGTAACGCCATAGGCCGCACGGACCTCTGGGGGTTCAACTTTGTGGGGATGATCGAGGAAGAGTACCTTTTTAGGCCTTACTTCACCACGAGCATTGACACAATGCTCCAAAACCTAGGGTACCTTCTGGGGGCTACCTCTCGACCCGATCTTCCAGTTGGGAAGATCATCGAGGTCCTTAAGGACGAAGACTCTCACTTCGGCCTTGGCTATGCCACCACTCCGGGCAACGTTGTCCGAGCAGGAATCGAAAAGGCCTGCAACATCATTAAGGGTACCCACTTGAGCCCTTACAGTCCACGGTTGACTGACTACTTTGTCACACCCGTGTTTGGGGCTATCCAGGTTGGTCTGTACCAACCCAATGCTGCACACCTCGGGACCCAATTGGCTCGGGACTGCAACTATATTTCGGATGATGTGTTCGCCCTCATCCAGGCTGATGGAGCTGACGATGCTGAGCCCGCGCTGGGGCTGCTCTTCGGGGAAGACACCATAGCCCCGGCTCCAAAGGAAGACCTGGTCAACCTGATTCTTCGCAGCAACAGGTTTGACCCGACCAAGCTGATCTCGGATGTTGGTTCCGAGACGGGAAACAGGGCCTGGAGGAAGTCTGTCAAGTGGACTGACGGTCAAGGAAAGATCTACAAGCTGGTCACTGGAGAGGGAGACATGCCTGAGTCTGAGTCCGAGTCTGAGTCAGAGTCTGAGGTCGAGTCTAGGGAAGTCGGTGCTAGAGTCACTCCTGTAACCCCTCTCCCTCTTGTCGTTCCTGCTGCTGGCACTTCGGGGTCTGTCCCGCGTGCCTTACCAATCCCGCCACTAACTAATGATCAGATGGCTGCTCTTTTCGAGCTGTTCTCCAAATTTTCAATTAATAATAACAACCGTTCTGCTTACAACTTGTTTCTTTTAAATTCTGCTTAAAAAAATATTTTATGCAATGACATTGAGAAACCTGACGAACAGGTACCCTTACCTCCACATCTGATCGAGCAACTAGAGCAAAGGGAATCCCGGAATTCGGTAATCGAAGAGACCGAGTCCATCAATCTGGGAACAACCTTAGAGCCTCAGATGCTTAAGATAGGGTTATCTCTAGGTCCCGAGGAGAAACAACAATTTACGAACCTCCTTCGAGAATTCAAAGATGTCTTCGCGTGGTCCTACAAGGACATGCCGGGGATAGACCGGGAAATAGCCGAGCACCACATACCGATCAAAGACGGGTGCAAACCGGTTAAACAGAAGCTCCGCCGAATGAGGCCCGAGTGGTCTCTCAAAGTAAAAGAAGAAGTCGATAAACAGTTCAAAGCCGGCTTCATACAGGTGTCCGAGTATCTGGACTGGGTTGCAAACATCGTGCCGGTTCCTAAAAAGGACGGTAAGGTGCGGGTATGCGTAGATTTTCGGGATCTTAACAAGGCAAGTCCGAAGGATGATTTTCCGTTACCACACATCGACATACTGGTGGATAACACGGCCGATCATACCCTTCTATCATTTATGAACGGGTATGCTGGGTATAATCAGATCAAGATGGCGGAAGAAGATATGAGTAAGACTACCTTCACTACACCTTGGGGTACTTACTGCTACACTGTCGTGTCATTCGGCCTCATTAATGCCGGGGCCACCTACCAAAGGACCGCTACCACCTTATTGCATGACATGATGCATAAAGAAGTAGAAGTTTATGTAGACGACATGATCGTCAAATCCAAAGAACAGGACGGTCACATCACCGCCCTAAGGAAATTCTTCACCCGAATTGCGCAAATACAACATGAGGCTAAACCCTCAAAAGTGCAGTTTCGGGGTAACATCAGGCAAATTACTGGGTCATATCGTTAGCCAACGAGGTATCGAGGTCGACCCAGCTAAAATCAAAGCCATTACCGAGATGCAACCTCCTAAAATCGAAAAAGAAATAAGGGGATTCCTCGGGAAAGTTCAGTATATTAGCGGGTTCATTTCCAAACTAACCATGGTATGTGAACCAATTTTCAAAAAACTAAAAATAGGAGAACGGGTACTATGGGATGACAAGTGCCAAACCGCCTTCGACAAAATCAAGGAAATTCTGTCTGCTCCGCCAGTCTTGATGCCACCTCAACCCGGCTTGCCTCTGTCATTATACCTAATGACGACCGAGACAGCCATGGGGGCTATGCTGGCTCAGACAGTTGACTCCGAAGAACGAGCCATTTATTATATCAGCAAAAAGTTTTTAGAGTATTGATAAGTGTAGTTTGTAGTGCCTAATTTGTTGTGTATTGGTCCCATTTTCCTTGTGGAATCGCTCCTTGGGAGCGGTTTATGGGCTACTTATGCTTCCTCTAGTTCGTTTCAGGTTCCCGAGACCATTCATGAAGAATTGGAACGATTCCGACTCGTTTCATACACTTTTTGCAGCCAACGAAGTGAAGGAACGATCGCTCGATGCCTTGGATTCGACCCCGAGACCTTGGGACCCAATCCCGAGCCCCGAGAATCGATGAGAAACCCATGAGAAGCAAGGAGTGACCTTAAAGATCATATTGGAGGCCTACAAGACCCATCCACGTCGGGAAGGACCTCATCCCGTCCGGGAAGGGGTGCACAAATTGAACAGCGCCTGTTTCGGGGTTGTCCCCGACGGGACCATTTCGTCCCGGACGGGACCATTTCATCCCGGACGGGATGGGCTGTGCTGTAGCCGCGTGACTTTCCTTTCCTCTCCTTCACTCTTGTAACCCTATAAATACCCCCCCTTGTAATCTTAGCTTATGTTCTTCATTACCCACTAAACCCCAGACTACTTTAGACTAGATTAGCTTAGATTAGTGTAGATTAGTCTTTAGTTTATCGTTAATCTTAGTAATTAGTCTTGTATTAAGGGAATTCTTCAAGATTCAACCAAGATTGACAACCTTGGGAGATTGTTTTGGGTTTTTCTTATTTAATACAAGTTTCAATCTTTCATCCTCTTGTTAGTAGGTATAATCTTCCTTTCTCTTTACTCTTAATCTTTGTTTAATCCTTCAAGTTTCAATCGTTGATTATTGTTTATTGTTCTTGTTTGTTCTTTATGGATGTTTTGATGTTTGTGATGTTTCCTCTTGTTTATGTTAATCTTAGTTTGATTATGAGTGATTAGATTCCTTGTGGGGTTAGTAGGTGGATTAAGTGTGGATTATGGGTGATTAGGGCTTGATTGTGGGTAAAGGTGAATCCTTTGTTGCTAGTCATATGTTGGGCACACTATGTGTTTGTTGAATTGCTTGTTTGAGTTGTAGTGGCCATGCTTCTCATGCTAGTCTTCCTCTACTCATTGTGTGTTTGACTTATGATTGAATTCTTGTGTATTCAGGTTTAGTCTTTGACACGAGAGTGCGGACTTGGGTTTGGACGCGAGAGCGCGGACCGACCTTAGTGACTAGGTGAACCTTGCACCATCGTTACCCCAACTATCCTACTACACTTATTATGAACCCGACCTAACCCTACTATTTCCCTACTAGATTTCTTTTCGTTTATTCTTAGTCGTAGTTTATCCCCCCTTTCTTATCGTTCTAGTTTAGCTTAGCCTAGTTGACTTAGTCTTGTATTTGGGTGACCTTAGTCTAGACACCTCTTTACCGTCCCCGTGGACTCGACCCGACTTGCCCTATCTACGTGTTAGGAATAGTTGGATATTATTTGTTGGTGGGGATCCACGGCAAATCCCTCCCATCAATTTGGCGCCGTTGCCGGGGACGGTGCTAGTTTAGACTTTGTTTTCCTATTTACTTGATTTTGTCTTCGTTTTTGTAGTTTTTAGTTTTCTTTTGCTTCTTGTGTGTGTGAAGTTTATCTCCTTCTTGTCTAGTGCCCAAAAAGCACTAGACTTCTCACGTTTGCTCCTAGTCTACAGTTTTTGCCTAGAGGTGGTGACCACCCTCTTCCTTACGACACAGAGCCGCATAAACGGACGGTTGTTAGTTTGAGAGGTTTCCAACCGGGTAGGAGCCTAGTTTTCGAGCAAAGCGCGAGGTTTGATCTAAACTCCCCACACATGGAAGCCGCCATGAGTTACTCCTCTCCCTCTATGAATCAAGGGTATGACATGACATCTCCTTACCACTATCAAGCTCCTTGGGATAATCAAGACACTCGTGGGTATGAATTTCAAGGAAATGGAATTGGCTACCAACAAGTGAATGCTTATCACTCCTATAATCATGGTGACTATTACTCAAGCTATCAATGTGAACCCACCATGTTTCATCATGATTCACCTTATGGAAGCCAATTTCCCCAAAACCCACCACATTACCCTTCACCTCAACCACAATATGAGCCCCAAAACCCACAATACTACCAATCATATCCACCTCACTACCAACCATATGATGCCCCACCCCTTGGGCATTATCAAGGTTCACAAGTAACACTCCAAAACCCCAATGGCCACCAAATGCCAAACTTGGAGTTAAATCAATCGATTCTTCAAATGCAACAAGAAATGACCTTACAATTGCAAAAAGACAATGAAATCTTGGCCGAACTCCGAAGGGGAAGTGAGGAACGTAATGCTAGATTGAATGCTTTAACGGCTCAAACCCTCATGTTTTTAACTCGATCTTCACAAGTTGATGAGGGATGTTCATTTGGGGAAGGGGAACAACCCAATGACGAAGCCGCTAATGAATCCCCTTTGAGAAGCGAGGCTTGCTTTGAAGAACCTCAATTGTCCACCCAAGAGGAGGCGAATGAGGAAATAACCCTTGTTAAAGGCAATGTTGGTGAAGAATTTGAGGAGGTTAGTGAGTTGGATGAGTTGGTGGAATTTGTGAAGTTTTTGGGTGAAAATGACAAGCCCAAGTTGCCCTTGTGCGATAATATGGAAAAACATCAAGAGCCCCTTGTGAGTAAGCGAAGCAATGACTTGGAAGAGATTGAAACCGCCGGTAGAAGTTTCAATTCTCTCCTCCATGATGATGTGGGGACAAGTGTTGTTCTGGGACTTGAAGATGGGGAACCACAACTTGAGGAAGGTATGGGGGTGTGCAACGAGGAAATGAGGCCAAAGCCGTTTTTTGTGCCTCATGATGAAGACTTGAAGCTTGCTAGTGATTGGAGACGATGCTTAGGGAGCAAGAGGTTGGTGAGGCTCGTAGGATGGTTAGACCCTGGAGATAATAAGGAAGATGATATTGGGTCTTTGTGTGGCTACTTCGTGCTTCCGACTTGGAGGCCTTGGAGGATAGCTTGGCTCGGTTGCTTGAGCCCTCATTACGATGTGGCTCGAGCATTTGACTTGCTCCTCCGAGCCCTTGATGGCTATGGCTAGGAATGAAGAGTCCACCATCCTCGGTTTGACGGAGTTTCATAAGAACCGTCATGTTGTATATTCCCCTTTCTATCTTCTTTCTAGTTTTTGTGTTTGTAATTGTGTTATTTGTGATTTTGTCTCTAGGATTTTGTGTGTTTGTGAAATTCTTGTAATTTGGAAATTTGATGAGCGATGTGAGGGAGAGAATTTGATGATGTTTTGAGCTCATTTGTTAGGTGCAAAGTGAAGATGAATCTTAGAAAGGAGTGGTTATTGATAGAGCGTGGATTTTGAGCAAGGAAGTCGGGTTTGTATTGGTGGCCTTGTGGGTGAAGTTATCAAGGAAATGAAGAGTTAGAAGACTCATCCCGACCGGGATGGGAGTGTCCCGACCGGGATGGGAGCGTCCCGACCGGGATGGGAGCGTCCCGACCGGGAAGGATGTGCCATCCCGATCGGGAAGGATGTCATCCCGATCGGGAAGGATGTCATCCCGATCGGGATGAGTGTGCTGAAAATCGAGTTTTCTGGAGTGTCATCCCGACCGGGAAGGTCCCCTGCTCCTCCTTTTTGCCTCTTCTTCGACGTTTGATCCCACCCAACCACTTTAGACCCCCTCCCAACCTCCCGGCTCACCCTTGCCTCTATTATCCCACCCTTGCACTTCATTCATGAACCTTTGCACCAAGTTTCACATCAAATCCCACCTCCTAAAACCTTTGTACTTCAACCATACGGCCTTATTGAGAAGGAAGAAGAATAGCAATGACAATGACAAGCTACGTGCCGATACCGACCTATGAGACGATGGAGCGAGTGAGTTGCTAACCGCATGGTACGGCAACTATCCTTTCTTTTCCGTCTTTTATTGCTTGTCTCCCTTTGCATGTTCCCCTTCCCCTTATCATTTGTGTCATGGTGGCCCTCGGGGCCTTGGTAGTCATTGCTCCCCACTCTCGATGACGTGACTACATCGGGAGTCATTTCAAAATCCAAATTTACAAGTATTCACTTTTTCTTTGATTTTCTCTTTCTTTTGATAGAATTTAGGCGGATTCGGGCGGAATCCGGGCTAGGTGACTTGATTACACCTAGTCCTCCCCTCCCATTTCCTTTTATTTCCTTCTTTTTATTTCTCCCCCTTACCATATCTTTTCTCGTCTCGGCCCCTGGTGACTTGACTACACCCCGGCCGGACAAATTCTACCCTTTTCTCCGCTTTTCTTTTTGATTTTTAGCTTTATTTTCGTAGTTTCTTTTCTTTTGTGTCTTCATACACTACGGTCGAGTATGAGGACATTGCTCGGTTTAAGTGTGGGGGAGCGATATTCTATCGTAGTTAGTTTTATTTTCGTTGTTTTTTCGAAAAATCTTTAAAAACCCTAAAAATTTGAATTTTTTTCACAAAAATCAAAAAGATTTTCTTTTGTGTCTTTCTCTTTTTGTGTCTTTGTGTTGTGTTGTGTGTGCTTGCCTCCCTTTTTCCTTGTAGGTCGCCTAATCACCGTTGACTTTGGAAGGCTTTCAAGACATCCGGTAACGCCTTTCTATCCCTTTTTCCTCTTTATCTCTTGTGGAGTGTGGAGGATATTTGTGATGATGTGTGATCGGGTGGAGCCTTGTGAAGATTTATGATTGATTGGTTGCTTATTTGGAAATTCGGGGTGGTGTTTGTTCTCTTGTATGTTTGTTTTGTTTTGTTGCCTTTTGTCTCTTTTTCTTTCGTTTTTATCATGTCTTTTTTTTGTGGTGTGTACTTGTGTCTAGTGCGTAAACGGTTTTCGAAAACCCGGTTTAGAGGCTAGCGTGCAAGTGCTTACTTTCCCTTTCTGATAGTGTGAATCGAGTCTTGTACTTTAGTCTAGTAGAATGACCCTAAATCAATAATTTCGTTGGTTTCTTACCTTGAGTCCACCTAGCTTACTAGGGATTTACTACGGGATTTGCATTTTGACCATTATGACCACCCACAGTGTGAAAAGGCCTTGGTTGCCGAGTCCCGTCCCTTAGGTGACCTTGTTTGAAATTGTTTGATTAGTCCAAGTTTCTCCCCTTTTTTTGGGTTTGCAGGGAAGGGCCCGTCCCGACTTACCCATTCCCCTACCTACTACACACATCCACAAAGTAAATTTACAATTTGTTGAAATCTCTCTTTCTTAGTTGCAAAAAGAAATGCCTACAACTCAAATCGAGCCAAAGGGCAAAGAAAAAAAAAGAAAATGAAAGAAAGAAAAGATTGAAGAAAAAGAAAAGGCACAAAAAGCCAAAAAGACACTACAAAAAACGAGCCGGAATTGCGTCGGACAAATCCGACGCAAATGAACAAAATCCGACGCAAATCGAAGATTGCATGGGATTAACCGACGCAATCGGTCGCCGTTATATTTTGACGCAATTTTTTTTTTTTTTTTTGCATCGGCTAATCCGACGCATGGAATTTGCGTCGGCTTTGCGTCGGCTATTACGACACGAAGAAATGCAGGTCAACGCCCCTGTCAATGGGCTTTGCGTGGGATTAGCCGACGCAAAGTCAAACATTCTGTTGACTTTGCATCGGCTAATCCCACGCAAAGCCTCTCAGTTAGATCTCAGTTAATGGGTTTGCGTGGGATTAGCCGACGCAAAGTCAAACATTCTGTTGACTTTGCGTCGGCTACTCCCACGCAAACCCATTGACTGAGATCTGACTGAGAGGCTTTGCGTGGGATTAGCCGACGCAAAGTCAACAGAATGTTTGACTTTGCGTCGGCTAATCCCACGCAAACCCATTGACTGAGATCTGACTGAGAGGCTTTGCGTGGGATTAGCCGACGCAAAGTCAGACATTCTGTTGACTTTGCGTCGGCTAATCCCACGCAAAGCCTATTAACAAAAAAACCATTTCTTTGTTTTCAGCTCCCCGTATGCGCGAAATAAAACAAGCTGCAATTAACCAACCCACTCCTACAACAAACGACAACAGCACCACATCCCAAACAAAAGTCCATCAATAACTCCAATCAAAGCTCTCGTACATGTCTTCTTCACAAAACTCCACAAAACGAAACAAACATAAACTAGTATACTGTTATAGAAAATGAAAATATTACAAAGACAACCAGCGGTAGGTTCAGAATTCTATCTAGGAGTTGGTAAAATATATACACACAATGCAACCAGAATCTAAACAAGTAACATAAGAGAGCGGAACTACCTACGAAAGGGACTTAATCTGCTCCGACCCAAAGAGATGACCATCGTTGTTGTCGTCATCGTCGCGCCTAGTCATGCGTGGTCCTCCACTGCATCCCTCGTTCCCCATGGCGAACCGTTCCCTCATGAACTGAATAAACTGGTCCTGCTCTTCGCACCTCTTCTCCAATGTCTTCAGGCGCTCTTCTTGTCTTTCGAATTTATCTTCCATACGGTCGTTGAGTGTGCGTTCCTGCGAGGTGGCGGTGGGGAGGTATGTGTCCGCAGATACGTCCTTACCACGGTTCAAGCATGGGCGAAAGAGCTCTTTCGCCACGTTACCTATCCCCCAAAACCTTTTCTTCGAGTTGTAGCCACCTGACACATCGTGGAAGATCTTCAAGGTGTTGGGTGCTTGATCAGAGGCGCGTGCCTCCTCCACCGCTTTCTCGTAGCTCTCCTGAAACAGCAACATGAAACAGTGTTATAACTTTAGGAACACATACTATCACATCGTAATTTTCATGCCTAGTATATTTTTTAAAAACATTACTACTACTCACCACGATCTCTGGTCCTCTAGGGTCAATCCACTTGCCGTCTTTCCCCTTCTTCGTCTTCTCCAAGAGCTGGACCGGGGTTGCAGATGGGCCCTTCAAATAACAGTGTTAAAATTTTCAGCATTTATTTACCAATAGTATATATTGAATTATACTCAAATTTTTTACTTGTGTTGTAAGCACTTACCAACTGCGCGAAGGCTGTTGTTGCACTCCTACTTCCAAGGCAGCTAGTGGGTTTGGCCACCCCGTCCACCTGCCCACCTCTCCTGTTCGACGACTTAATCGCCGATTTCTTCTTGAAGCTTGGGTCGGCAGCGTTCTTCTTCAATATCTCCCACTTCTCTTGCGGAATCCATTCCGCCTTCTCGACCCTCGGGACAGCTCGCTGGAATAAGTTGGTTATCTTCTTCTTAATCCGACTCTCATAATCCGACCTGAGGTCGTACCCCAGGTCTATACGCACTCTCTTCTGTTTGTCAAAAAAAAGATTCGTTAGCTACAATTGAATGTATAAATCGTGCAACGAAAACCTTAGAAACAAAGACGAGGTAATTACCGCGAAATGCATATACATCGCTTCCCGAGCTTCCGGTGGCGCCTCCGTCCAGCTACGGTAGGCGCCAGGGGTGGACGCATACGTCATGACTACGGAATCCCGCATATACTCAGAGTACTTCTTGTCGTCCCACCTACACAAGTCAATTATGATAATGTGAAGCAAATAAATGAGTGAAAATTTAGAAAAGAACTGGTTACAACAACTAAAACTCACCAAGTAGCGGAAGGCACTTTCTGCCGTGATAGGTACGATTTCCCAGGCGTGGCAACCTAGACCGTCACCCCGACTTCCTGGACAGCGTCCACACCTAGGATGACAGGAGTCCTAGGCACGTCCTCCTCCATATGGTCACCATGGCTGCTGGTCCCCGTCAGCATCTCACTGCTACCTGCCATAATCACGTCTACAAAATATGTTTGCGCAAAGTTAAACTGTAGAGTCAGTTCGTTTAGGGTAAAGCAGGAATTTCATTAAGTACCAAAATAGTCTTCAATTACAAATAAATAAATTACAACTTATGCGAATAAGATACAAACAACTACATAATTGCTAATTATCGTCACTGTCACCGTCACTGTCCGCGTCGGTGTGCGGTTCAATGAACCCCTCGTCCCCGTCTTCATCATCATCGTCCCAGTCAGTATTCACCTCATCACCGTCATCTTCATCGTCGATGACCAAGTCGTCGTCCTCCTCACCCTCTCCCTCAGGAACAATCCAGTCGGCAAACTCGTCGTCCTCCCCTACAGCACCAGCAACTTCAACTACATATTCTTTTTCATTGACGTCAGTGTCTTCGAGCAGAGTTGATGACATCGGCTGATTATTACAAACCACACTCTCTTGGTAGACGTCATCGTCGATGATAGGATTATCAACTTGTGATCTTGCCTTGATTTTGAAAACCGCAAACCAATTCGTACTCTTTTTTCCCTTTGGGTAAGGTGCATAGCAGACTTGATCGACTTGATACGCCAACACAAAAGGGTTGTGCCCTCGCAGTTTTCTCGTCAGGTCGACATCCACAAGATTGTAGTTCTCATGAACAGTGACTCCGTGCGGGGAGTTGTCGATCCAATCACATTTGAACAGTATGGCCTTGCAGTTTTTGTGGCTGTCGTAGTAGTCTAGCTCGATCACCTCGATTAGTGTTCCATAGTAATCTGACCCTTCGGTGGACAACACACATACGCCGTTACTTTTGGTCAGTTTTGGAACATCAACACCCTCGACAAACGCACGGAACTTGTACCCGTTAATTGTATATCGCCTCCAAGTTCTGACTCGTGAAGACGGCCCAGTGACTAGAGGTCTTACAATGGGATCCTCCAGCGCTTCAGGCTATTGTCAACATAAAATTCGTCGAAAAACAATGCAATTAAATTTTGTACCAAACACATACACAATTTATAATGATCAAGCAAATAGCATTTCAACATACTTGAGTACGTAGCCATGAGGGAAACAGTGACTAATATGCCACCCAAACATCTTCAGATGTTGTCACTCCCGCATGTTCTGCCATAATGAAAGCCTCGAATTTCCTGAAATGGTCAGCAGTTGTACTTAATCACACATACTACCAATTATGAGGAGGGTATGTTGTACGTGAGTTACTTACTCCTCGTACGGTCTGATTACAGGGCCACAGTTTCTCAGAACGTAGGAGTGTGCCTGCTTGTACTCAACATCGGTCAACCACCTCTCCTTACATTTTCCAGTGGTACTTCCAACATCAGACTGAAAGGGTTCCACCTCTATTTGGTGGTCTTCAGTCTGATGCGTACCCACGTCTAGGTCTTTGGCTTTTGTGCTCTTCGAAGTAGAAGGAGCAGAAGTTTGATGTCTCCTCTAACAAATACGCGTTGCATATTGAACCCTCAACACGTGCTTTGTTACCAATTTTTTTTTTCAGATGGTTTAAGAACCTGCAAATTAAAATATTAGCTCTCATGTAAGACTTAATTGGTAATCAATGCACGGGAAGTCACACCCAGGAGAGTTGAGGACGTTACCTTTCGAATGGGTACATCCACCTGTACTGAACAGGACCGCCAACCCTTGCCTCATACGGCAAATGAAGTGGGAGATGCTCCATCGAGTTGAAGAATGACGGAGGGAATATTTTCTCCAACTTGCAAAGGATCTCGGGAATACTGTTCTCAAGTCGATTCATGGAGTCGACTGACACCATAGTGGAACACAAATCTCGGAAGAACTGACTGATCTCTGTCAATGCATTCCACGTGTTCATTGGCAGCAGCTGCTTCAAAGCTACTGGCATCAAGCGCGACATACACGTGACAGTCGTGGCTTTTCATGCCATGCAAAATTAACTTGGACTGGTCCACACACCGGGATAAGTCGGATGCGTAACCATCCGGAAACTTCAAACCACTCACCCAATCGCACAAAGCCTTCCTATCATTTTTGTCCATAACAAAGGACGACGATTTGGGTTGCCCAAGACACAGTTCCTTGAAATCTGCTTTGCCTTTTGGTCCGAAGGCTGTCTTGTTCGGGACATCCATCACGGTGTTGATAATCTGCTCAAAGAAATTCTTCTCGATATGCATAACATCAAGGTTGTGTCTGATAAGCAGAGTGTGCCAGTACGGAAGTTCCCAGAATATGCTCTGCTTCCACCAACCTTCCTTCTTGTCCTTCAATTTTTTCAACTGTTGGTGGGTAGCGTGTACTATTTTAGGGTACTTCTGCACATCTATCCATATCTCATCGCCTGTTAACCGTTTACATGCGATCCTAGTTTCATCGGGTTGTTTCTTCAGGAAACTCTTACAATTATGCCTAAATGGATGGTCGGAAGGTAGAAATTGTCTGTGACAGTCAAACCAAGATACCTTTCCGCTATTTTTAAGCCAAAATGATTTTTGATCCTTCGCTTGACAGTAAGGACAAGCACGGTAACCCGTTGTACTCCAACCAGACAACATCCCGTAAGCGGGGAAGTCGTTGATGGTCCACATTAGTGCAGCTCGTAAATTGAAACTAGCTTTCCTCGACACATCGTACGTGTAAATCCCATTATCCCTCAAACTTTTTAACTCTTCAACAAGTGGTTGGAGATACACGTCCATATTGGCTTTCGGGTTCTTAGGGCCAGGAACAATAAGTGACAGGAGCATAAATTGTCTCTTATTGCATAACCACGGCGGTAGGTTGTACGGTGTCAAAATAACCGGCCAACATGAGTACGACTTGCCGAACTGCCCGTAGGGTGAGAAACCATCTGTGCACAAACCCAAACGCACGTTGCGCGGCTCTTTCGCGAAGTCGGGATGTTTGATATCAAATTTCTTCCAAGCTTCACCATCGCTAGGGTGTGTCATCATACCACTAACTCTGATTTTGGAGTTACTGTGGTGCCAACTCATCTCGCCCGCAATTTTCTTTGTCGCATACAGTCTTTGCAGCCTCGGACCAACTGGGAAGTAAGTCAAGACCTTAGTTGGTACTCTCTTCCCCCTAGTATTTTTTGTTCGACTCTTGTACCTCCCGGATCCACATTTCCTACACGCGTCGAGGTCCGAATCTCCCTTCCAGAACAGCATGCATCCATTCGGACACGAGTCTATCTTTTCATGGGGGAGTTGGAGGCCCTTCAACAAATTTTTAACCTCGTAGAAATTATTTGCCATGACATTCTCCTTAGTGCCTCGTAGAAGGTCAATTAGCAGTTGGATCCAACCGTCTAAATGTCTTAAGGCCATGTTGCTCTCGCACTTCAAAGTTAGCATCCTTGAAGCGACTTGCAACAGACTCATATCGCACCCGCTGAAAACTGGGAGTTCAGCATTTTTTAGCATTTCGAAAAAGGAAAGGACTTGGGGGTTAGGTTCATGTTGTACTTCTTCGTCGCTTAAGTTGTCTGGGTTACGTTCCTCCTCCATGATGTCCTCAACCGTCGTACGCAGTGCGTCCTCTACGAAGTCCCGGTACGGATTTTCGCGAACAGGTTCTTGCAGGCGACTACTTTCATTTTCACCATGATACGTCCACACGTAGTAGTTCTCAACAAAACCGTGCTTGTATAGATGTTGTTTGACATCTACTTCATGTTTTAAGGCACGGTTTTGACATTTTCTACATGGGCACCTAAGCTGCTCGCTGGTGTAGTGGGGGTTATTATCTAAGGAAAACTTGATGAACTCCTCCACACCGTCTCTAAATTCTATTTTCGGTCGCTTATTGTCGGCCAGTCTCTCGTACATCCAACTCCGTTCTACTCTATTCATTCTATATGGATTGAACTATGAATGATTAGGGTATGTACACATGAACAAAATGGCGTGGGGAAAGAAGTCAACAACATGGAATTTGAAGAAAAGTTCGCGAATTTCACCATAAGTTGGAACTCTCACAACCATCAATTTAAAAACGATTCATCACCGGGGACCTTATCACTCCAACCTAAACCCATTCTTGTGCGTTTCATGTCACTAATAAACACGAAATTGTGTAATGTCGATAAGAGAAAAATTCGACAGCAATTCGCCTCAGTTCTCCAAAAGCACAATGTGGAATATATGAAAACTCCACATATGCAATCGAAGAACATTGAGGGAATTGACACCAAATTTTCCTCTTACCAACACAACACAATTTCATGTTTACCACCTAAGTGACATGGAAGGCACAAGAACAGTCCCAAAACGGGGACTGTCCAAGAGTTACTCCTAATGAGTAACTCTTGAACGGGCACTAGGTAGGTCTGAGTAGATTTCAAACAATGCTCATGCACAGTACACAACGACAACAAATAACAACAACAATCATATCTCAACACAGTAATCCAAAACATTAACACAGTAATCCAAAACGTCGAAAACACAGTAAGATTAGTAGTAGTAGTAGTGGTAGAAAATTAGTAGTAGTAGTAGTAGTAGTTTAGTAGTAGTAGAGGAAATAGAATATTAGTAGTAGTGCTAGTAGTAGTAAATTAGTAGTAGTAGTAGTAGAAAATTAGTAGTAGTAGTATTAGTAAAATTAGTATTAAAAAATCAGTAGTAGTAGTAGAGGAAATAGAATATTAGTAGTAGTGCTAGTTGTAGGAAATTAGTAGTAGTAGTAGTAGTAGTAGTAGAAAATTAGTAGTAGTAGTAGTAGTAAAAGTAAAAGTAGTAAATTAGTAGTAGTAGTAGTAGAAAATTAGTAGTAGTAGTATAGTAGTAGTGGAAAATTAGTAGTAGAAGTAAAAGTACAAGTAGTAAGTTAGTAGTAGTAGTAGAAAATTAGTAGTAGTAGTAGTGGAAAATTAGTAGTAGTAGTAGTAGTGGAAAATTAGAAGTAGGAAATTCGTAGTAGTGGTAGTAGAATATTAGTAGTAGTAGTAGTAAAAGTACAAGTAGTAAATTAGTAGTAGTAGAAAAATTGGTAGTAGTATTAGTGGAAAATTAGTAGTAGTAGTAGTAGTAGAAAATTAGTAGTAGTAGTAGTAGTAGTTGAAAATTAGTAGTAGTGGTAGTAGTAGAAAATTAGTAGTAGTGGTAGTAGTAAAAGTAAAAGTAGGAAATTAGTACTAGTAGTAGTACAAAATTAGTATTAGTGGTAGTGGTAGAAAATTAGTAGTAGTGGTAGTAGTAAAAGTAGAAGTAGGAAATTAGTAGTAGTAGTAGTAGTAGTAGAAAATTAGTATTAGTAATAGATTAGTAGTTGTGAAGTAGAAGAAGATTGGTAGTTGTGTAGTAGTATAGTAGAATAGTAGTAAATTAGTAAAGTATTAGCTAGATTAGTAGTAGTAGTGTTAGTAGATTTGTTGTACTAGATTAGTAGTAGTATTAGTAGTACATAGTATTAGTAGTAGGTTATTAGTATTAGTAATATTAGTAATAGCATTAGTAGTAGTAATGAAGTATTTTAATGTAATATTAGTAGTAGATTAGTAATACTACTACTAGCACTACTAATGTAGTACTACTAACACTACTAATTAATCTACTACTAATACTACTAACCATCTATCTCAACAAATCTAATTAACATACTAACTAACCTAATTGACATACTACAATACAATAAAACGAAATCTAACCTAATTCACATACTAATTAACCTAATTAATATACTAATTAACCTAATTAATATACTAATTAACGTAATTAACCTAATTACTAAACTAACTAACCTAATTAACCTAATCACCCTACAATCTAATTAACTAATTAACCCTACATAATCACCATAATTTTTAAACTAATTATTAATCTAACTTAATCAAAAAAGTTTAGTAACAAAACCTAACATACTAACTAACAATTAATCTAATTAATTGAACTAATTGAGTAAAAATTAAACAATAAATAGTAAACTAACAATTAAACAGTAAATTAATTGAACTAATTAAATAAAATTAAACTAATCAAAACATTAAACTAATTGAACTAACAGTAAACAGTGACCATACCTGAGTCGGGTTAGGGTTTTTCGGGGCTGGGTTGGGATGTTGCACGCCTGGGGTTCGGGTTAGCTGGGGCTTCGCCGGAGTTTTAGTCGCGCCGGCAGGGTAGGGTTCGTGGACGGGGTCGGTTCGTCGGGGGGTTCGTGGGGTTCGCTTCGCCGGTGGTTGGGGGTTGGGTTCGCCGGAAATGGGTAGGGGAAACCTAGGGGGTTGTGCGCGCCGGAAATGGGCTGTGGTGCGCCGGAAATGGGCTGTGCGTGCCGGATCTGGGTTGTGCGCCAGAGGAAAGTCGCCGGAGATGGTGGGGGTGGTGCGCGTTCGGGGTTGGGGATTGGGGTTCGCCGGTTTCGATTTTAGAGAGATAATGGGGTTGGGTTATTGTGTCTGTTTGTCGCGTTTTTTTTTTATTTTAACATATGTTGCGTCGGATTAGCCGACGCAACTTGACGCAATATTAAAAGTTGCGTCGGCTAATCCGATGCAACGCATTTAATTCTGTTTTTTTTTTAATTCAACACACGCTGCATCGGATTAGCCGATGCAACCAGACGCAATATTCAACTTTGCGTCGGCTAATCCGATGCAAAGCTATTAATTCTGTTGACTTATTTTTTTATTTTGACGCATACTGCATCGGATTAGCCGACGCAACTTGACGCAATATTAAAATTTGCGTCGGCTAATCCGATGCAACGCATTTAATTCTGTTTTTTTTAATTCAACACACGCTGCATCGGATTAGCCGACGCAACCAGACGCAATATTCAACTTTGCGTCGGCTAATCCGATGCAAAGCTATTAATTCTGTTGACTTATTTTTTAATTTTGACGCATACTGCATCGGATTAGCCGACGCAACTTGACGCAATAATAAACGTTGCGTCGGCTAATCCGATGCAACGCTATTAATTCTGGTTTTTATTTTATTTCAACACACGCAGCATCGGATTAGCCGACGCAATCAGACGCAATATTAAAATTTGCGTCGGCTAATCCGATGCAACGCTATTAATTATGGGTTTTTTTTATTTCAACACACGCTGCATCGGATTAGCCGACGCAAATTTTAATATTGCGTCTGATTGCGTCGGCTATTCCGATGCAAAGCTGTTAATTCTGTTGACTAGGAGTTTTTAGTCAACAAACTTTGCGTGGGATTTGCCGACGCAAATCCTTCCATTTGGGTCGGCTTGCGTCGGCTAATCCCACGCAAACTCCTTCACATAGTGGCGCCAACCCGAAATTATTGGCGCCCGCTTTATGCAGTCGGATAGCGTCGGTTAGTCCCACGCAATATATTTGCATCGGATTAACCGACGCAAACCGACACAGTTATGCCATTTGCGTCGGATATTAAATCCGACGCAATCGTTCCGACGCTATTTCAGCTGTTTTTAGTAGTGAGAAAATACAAAAGATGAAAAAGAAATGGCATAGCAACACACAAAGCAAAAATGCAAAAGAAACAAAAATGCCAAAAGAAAACCCGTCTCACAAAAAGAGTCCCCACATCTTAAAAATTAAGCCTTTTACCGACTATTACCGTGAAGAGCCTACCAAAGGACCGAGTCCCTAGGAAGGATGATAGCGGTAATGGTCGGTCTTCCCCCATTTTGCAATCATATCCACCTTTTTACTTGGAAAAGTTAAGCGGTTTTGGGCATGGGACGACCCTCTTGGCTCATCGCTATAGGGGGCGGGGTCTCACTTACCTACAGTGTCGACTAACACCGTGGTTCATCACTTCCCATCCCGCCTATCATCCCGTAGTACGTTCTTAGAAGGTTAGGAGGAACCTAGGTAAGTTACCAACGTTTTTGTTGCTTTGTCGTCATACTACTAGGGTTTTGTCCATTTCGGTTTGTGTTATTAGTTTGGGAACGTTGTCACTTGCCTTGAGTCCTTAACCAGTGTCTATTTCACCGCTTTGTTGAGGGAAGCGGTATTTGTTTTGTCTTGGATGAAACCGTTTGGTGTTTGTTTGTGTGTGTGGTTGTTTGTTTGTGTGTTTTCGTGTCCGGTTGCATCCACAGTTTTGTCGCAAGACCCCACTTGCCTTGATGATAGCACTTGTCCTTTAAGTGTTATCGCGTGAGTTGAAAGGGCGTAGGGTGCGCTAATACCCGCTCGGCTAGTTTAGTAGTTTGTTTGTGCTTACTCGAGGGCAAGTAAGGGTTAAGTGTGGGGGAGTTGATAAGTGTAGTTTGTAGTGCCTAATTTGTTGTGTATTGGTCACATTTTCCTTGTGGAATCGCTTCTTGGGAGCGGTTTATGGGCTACTTATGCTTCCTCTAGTTCGTTTCAGGTTCCCGAGACCATTCCTGAAGAATTGGAACGATTCCGACTCGTTTCATACACTTTTTGGAGCCAATGAAGTGAAGGAACGATCGCTCGATGCCTTGGATTCGACCCCGAGACCTTGGGACCCAATCCCGAGCCCCTAGGACTCGATCCCGAGCCCCGAGAATCGATGAGAAACCCATGAGAAGCAAGGAGGGACCTTAAAGATCATATTGGAGGCCTACAAGACCCATCCCCGTCGGGAAGGACCTCATCCCGTCCGGGAAGGGGTGCACAAATTGAACAGCGCCTGTTTTGGGGTCGTCCCCGATGGAACCATTTCGTCCCCGACGGGACCATTTCATCCCGGACGGGATGGGCTGTGCTGTAGCCGCGTGACTTTCCTTTCCTCTCCTTCACTCTTGTAACCCTATAAATACCCCCCTCTTGTAATCTTAGCTTATGTTCTTCATTACCCACTAAACCCTAGACTACTTTAGACTAGATTAGCTTAGATTAGTGTAGATTAGTCTTTAGTTTATCGTTAATCTTAGTAATTAGTCTTGTATTAAGGGAATTCTTCAAGATTCAACCAAGATTGACAACCTTGGGAGATTGTTTTGGGTTTTTCTTATTAATACAAGTTTCAATCTTTCATCCTCTTGTTAGTAGGTATAATCTTCCTTTCTCTTTACTCTTAATCTTTGTTTAATCCTTCAAGTTTCAATCTTTAATTATTGTTTATTGTTCTTGTTTGTTCTTTATGGATGTTTTGATGTTTTGATGTTTGTGATGTTTCCTCTTGTTCATGTTAATCTTAGTTTGATTATGAGTGATTAGATTCCTTGTGGGGTTAGTAGGTGGATTAAGTGTGGATTATGGGTGATTAGGGCTTGATTGTGGGTAAAGGTGAATCCTTTGTTGCTAGTCATATGTTGGGCACACTATGTGTTTGTTGAATTGCTTGTTTGAGTTGTAGTGGCCATGCTTCTCATGCTAGTCTTCCTCTACTCATTGTGTGTTTGACTTATGATTGAATTCTTGTGTATTCGGGTTTAGTCTTTGACACGAGAGTGCGGACTTGGGTTTGGACGCGAGAGCACGGACCGACCTTAGTGACTAGGTGAACCTTGCACCATCGTTACCCCAACTATCCTACTACACTTATGAACCCGACCTAACTCTACTCTTTCCCTACTAGATTTCTTTTCATTTATTCTTAGTCGTAGTTTATCCCCCCTTTCTTATCGTTCTATTTTAGCTTAGCCTAGTTGACTTAGTCTTGTATTTGGGTGACCTTAGTCTAGACACCTCTTTACCGTCCCCGTGGACTCGACCCGACTTGCCCTATCTACGAGTTAGGAATAGTTGGATATTATTTGTTGGTGGGGATCCACGGCAAATCCCTCCCATCAAGTATGAGTGCAAATATACCATGCTCGAAAAGACGTGCTTGGCTCTGGTTTGGGCCACTAAAAAGCTCCGACACTATATGCTCAGCTACGAGGTCCATGCCCTATCCAAAATGGATCCGATCAAATACCTCTTTGAAAAGCCCATTCTCAATTGCCGAATTTCCAGATGGACTCTAATGCTGGCAGAATTCGACCTAAAATTTGTGCCTTTAAAGGCTATTAAGGGGCGAGCAGTAGCTGAATTTCTTGCCGATAGCCCGGTAGCCGAGGAAGGACACACCGACACCTGGTCCTTCCCAGATGAAGATATCTTCCATAGTGATACCGAAACATGGGATCTATACTTCGACGGAGCATCCAATTTTCGAGGGTTCGGAGTCGGGATCCTCCTAATTTCACCAAAAGGAGAGCATACTCCTGTGTCCATCAAACTAGACTTTGATGTTACCAATAATGCAGTCTAATACGAAGCATGCATTTATGGGCTACAAGCCGCCGCCAATCTGGGGATCACAAATCTTCGGGTACGTGGCGATTCGTCTTTGGTCATCAACTAAGCACTTCAAAAATGGAAGACTCGGAATGCTAATCTCGTGGCCTACCAGGCACGAGTAAGGGATCTCGAGAAACAATTCCAAATGGTGGAGTACATATACCTGCCTCGGGAAGAAAATCAGTTTGCAGATGCACTCTCAAAATTGGCATCTTTATTGAATATTCCCGACCACGTGACCGGTATGCCAATTTGTGTCGAAAGACGGTCCGAGCCTGCATACATTCATGACATTGAAGACATCGAGATAACTGATCCCGAACCTTTGTACCAGGCCGTATTAACGTATCTGACAAACGGAGAATATCCTCCCGGGACTGAAGGCCGAGCCAAGAAAGCCTTACGGAGGCTAGCCACCCAGTTCATCCGTACTGATGACGGGGAACTGTACAAAAAGACGGCACAGGGGGCTCTTCTCCTTTGTGTTGATAAATTTAAGGCCGAAAAAGTTGTGACCGAAGTACATGATGGTGAAAACGGCCCACATATGAATGCTCACATGCTGGTCCGAAAAATCATGAGGCTCGGGTATTACTGGAATACCATGGAAGCCGACTACCAGTTATGTCAAACATTGTCATAACTGTCAAATCTTCGCCAATGTGCAGTATCTGCCGTCATCTCTGCTTTATACCATGACTTCGCCTTGGCCATTCTCGACATAGGGTATCGACATAATCGGGAAAATAAATCCCTCTGGTACTGGCGGACACTCTTTCATCTTAGTAGCTATCGACTACTTCACCAAATGGGTCGAAGCTGAATCATATCGCATTCTCAACACTAAACATGTCGCCAAGTTTATCCAGAATAAGATAATATGTCGGTATGGAATCCCACATGAATTTATCAGTGATCACGGGACTCATTTTCAAGCTGAGACCGCAGCCCTGTTGACTAAATATAAAATTCAAAGGCACACGTCCTTGCCCTATCGTCCCCAAATGAATGGAGCAGTAGAGGCGGCCAATAAAACGATTGTCACCATACTCAAAAAGATGGCTGATAATTACCGGGACTGGCCCGACAAAATACCTTTTGCCCTGTTGAGATACCGGACATCAATTCGCACCGCAACCGGGGCAACGCCGTATTACTTAACTTATGGGATGGAGGCAGTCCAACCAGTTGAATTGGAGGTACCGTCCCTCAGAATTCTGTTAGAAAGTCAAGTACCCGAAGCTGACTGGGTTCGAGAACGGTATGATTCATTGGTTCTACTAGACGAACGACGGTCTCGTGCTCTCAACAACATCCAAATCTATCAGAAAAGAATCCAACGGGCCTTCAACAAAAGGGTAAGGCCCAGGAACATTAAGGAAGGGGATCTGGTCCTTAAGTCTGTCCGAGCCTTATTACCGGTTGACCCAAGGGGAAAATTCAAACCCAATTGGGTTTGGCCATATTTGGTAAAGAAGATCCTATCCGGAGGAGCAGTGATGCTGACGGATCTGGACGGGAACGAGTTCGTCAACCCCACCAACCTGGACCAGCTGAAGCATTACTACCCTTAGCCTTTTCTCAATGTCATTAGCAGTTTTTTTTAAAATTATTTCACGAAAAACAAGTCAATAAGCTAGAATTACTTATTCTACTGTCGCAAACATCTTGAACCAATAGTCTTGGTGTAATTCGAGATTGCAAATTTATTGAGCTTGAACTACGTTTGGTTTGATTCTGCTAACAGCGGATACGTAGGCAGCCCCTCAAAAGGGCACAACCAGTGCAATCGAGAAAAGACAGGAACGGTTTAATAATAAATTTCTTTTATTAATTATCACAAAAAAAAACCCCCGATAAACTCGGGAAAATTACAAAATGCAGGAACTCCAAAAAAATTACAAAAACAGAAAAACACACGACACTCCAAAATAAATAATAATAATATTTAAATAATAAAAACTGAGGTCTCGGTATTCAAGGCATCTTGCCCTTCCCCTTGTCCTTGGCCTCCTTGGCCGTCCACTGACGACGACGTGGAGGAGAGCGTTCCCGAATCACCACAGGAACCTACTTAGCCCGGACTCGTTTCTTGGAACTCGAATCCTCATCCACATCGATAGGCCCGAGTCGGGCCCTCACGGGCTCTAGCAGCCGTTCGCGTGGACCTAGTCGGTCCCTAGCCGCCAATCTTGGCCCAAGTCGTCTCTCCAAATCAGTCTGGGGGCTTAGCTGCCCCCGCGTGATGCTAGCACCGGCATCCTTAGCTCGAGTCTTAGTGTAGACACCCACATTTTGACCGCCAGGTGTCTATAATAGTTCCCGCCAAACACCCGATGATGATTGGACGTAAACGTGCTTTGATAGACTCGGATATGGGCTTGTAATCATGGACATTTGGTTTAGACTTATCACAGAGTACAAATCTTACAAAACCAACCTCAAATCCAGGTCCAGTGGGTCGTTTCGAGTCAAATAAGACTAATTTGGGTCGAAACCGTCACCAGGGGTAAAACCGTCTTTTAGCGACCGGGTCAAACCCGGTCAAAGATATTTTTTCTGAGATCCGCGAGCCAACCGTGACACTACACGTCCGGTTTGGACTCAAACACTACAAAATATCAGCTTCAATAAACATTAAACAATTCCGTTAAAGGTAGAATTCGACCTCAAGTAGGAATTCTATCCAGAAACCGGAACAGTTCACAAACCAAGCTCAAATACTCGGTTTAGGCATCCCAATTCAGCCGAGATTCCCTTGCTTCCTTCCCAAGCAACGGACTTCTCGTTCCCTTCAACTTCTTACAATCCTATCCAAACCGGTATTTCTTGTCAAACAAGCAAGACTACCTCGATTCCTATAAATAGGACCTCTCGTCCAACACAAAAACACACAAAAAACGACGGTTTTACACACAATTAACACCGAAAAAACAGCCTCATAACACGGTTTTCACACATCCTACATCCTCGACATCTAGCAAATCCCGACACCTTTCCGAAGCCTCGAAACCCCTCGAAACCGTCCGATCACACGTCAAACCCGACGTCCAAACCGACACCCTAAACTCATCCTCATCATCTCGACGCTCCCAAGTCTAAGCCACTTTCCGACGAGCCTTATCCTGAGAAAACAAAGCATGTAGGTTGAGGGTGTAAATAAAACCCGATTCTTCTTCTTCTTCTCTTCTCTCCTTCTCGTTTTTTTATTACGGGTCTTTCGTCGGTTCTATTTTATTTCTAATATCAATATTATTAAAAAAAACTATTTTCATCTATCGAACATTCTTAAAAATATGATACCGATTCTATATAATCGAATATTGTATCGAAAAGAATTATATTAAGATTCCGACGATATCGTTACATTTTTTCGTTCAAAATACTTTTTTAAACTTCTCGTTCAAAACAAACTTTTTCTTTTAAAACCTTTTCTAAAGTCATTCCGACTATTCGATATCGATTTCATAATCGAATATCGGATACGACGAATATCGAAAATATGAATCAAGTATAAATTAATCCATATTTGTACGCGATTTATAAAATTAACAATTTTTGACAAAAAATAATAAAAACGGGCAGACCCACACGCGACTCGCGCACGGGCCTGTGACCCGGTTTTTTTAAAAACTTTTCGATCGTTTTACTTTATTATTCTACGAAACGATTTCTAAAAATTTATATCTTTTCCAAAACTAATCCGAGTATTTGATATTGATTTCGTAGTCAATTATCGAATATAACGAATAGCGAAAATATTAGATCGAGTACAAGTTATGCAATATTTGTACGCGATCTAGTCGAACCTTCAAAAATCGTCTTCAAAAATCAGACCGACATGCGACTCGCCGGAGTCCCGGGCGAGCCGCGCGGCCGGCTGTCACGACGCGTCCTTTTCTCGTTTTTTTATTATTTTTCGAACTTCGTTTTTTATACAAAACAGCGTTTTAGCAATATTTTTCAGATTTCGATTAATATTTATTTTCTCGATCTCGTATGTTTATTTGCTATATTATTATTCAATCGTTACTAACTCGTTTTCTCGTGTTTGTAGCAATTTATTTTCATATTTCGCTTTTATCGTTTTATTAGACTAAAACGAATTCACATGCTAAAATAACTTTGACGTTATTAGTTTAACATGCATTAAACGACTTAGCAACCCATTTATTTATTTTTCTCACATGCATAGGAAAATAATGTTTGCATATCATTCAACCGTCAAACTAACGCGTGTACGTAAAAAACGAACGATATCTTAGTAAAGGCCGCTAAGTGCGGGCGGGGTTGGGTGTTCTCAATGAACTTCCCAACACCTACCCTCACCCCTTACTCAGAACCGTGGTTTCCGGATGTCCGAATCCATTGGCAACGAGAGTCATTCAATATACGATATCCGATAATGTCGGTATCGGTATCAAATGCAAAGGGACGAACCCGATAAACTCTGACATCGGAAGTGGGCCATGTTTTAAATATGGCCCACTACGATATAGAGTGGGTTCGAATGGTTCCGAATAACCACAAAATTCGGTGGCGACTCCTACTTCGATTTAAAATTCAATTCGATCCATCTCATATGGAGATTCATTCGCCTCCCCAAACCCGCGCGTGGCCGCGTCGGGGTGGACCTATGTCATGTCCACACTTAGTATGTGACTTAAGACCCGGTTCTAGTCGGACTAAAGTAGCAGGGGTGTCTCCCTCATCAAAGAAGCCCCTGTTGTCCTTTATCGTCTCCCGACGGACCAGTTCGAAGGCCTCATCGACCTTCAGAGCTTTACGAGCTTCCTCAGATTCCTCGGAAGTCCATTTCTCGTAAGCCCGTGAAACCCAAGCGGATTGGCAAGGGTTGGGAATTGTCCATGTAGGACGGGTGAACCATCTCTGCAACCAGGTGTCGCACATAGCGTCTGTCAATTGGAGCGAGACGCTGATAATGGCTTTAGTCTCAGGATTGCGCTGAGACGAACTGAACTGCCTCAGGATGCGGTCTGGGTAACTGTGAACTGTCCAGTCAAGGGACAGGATCACCAAGTAATGGGCTTGGTCCCTCTTGGCCAGTCCCGTCATCTTGGAAAGGAACCACCAAGCGACAGTCCACCTGATTAAGGGACCACCATGGAACACCAGCTCTTCATCCCAGTAAGCTCGGTTTATATGGTGACTTGAGCTTATACGACGCCCCCTCGAACTAATTTGGCTGCTGCGGTAGTTGGGAATGCTCGGAGGGGACTCTATGATCGACAGACGTTCCGACAACCAAATCTGCAAAATATATACAAAATCCGTAACCTACGGAGTGGTCCGCTATAGACCACTCGATCGAGTACAGCATATGACTTGATCGAGTAAGCCCTCTAAAAGCAGACAGAAACTCGTCGAGAGTGTCACTCGATCGAGTATTGCAGCCAACTCGAACAAGTAGCCCCTCCATACACGGGCAGAAGCACTTCGAAGGCGTCACTCGATCGAGTGACTTACGGACGTCAAAAAAAAATTGCGCAAAACAAAAAAGAAAAAAATCGCAAGATGTATACCTGCAGAATACGAGTACTCCCCGTCAGATGTCAGTCCGGGTCAAGTCGTCTGGCATCCAGACCCATGATGATCTCCCCGGTGGCTAGCCAAGCAGGGCTGTGACCAGTCTCCATCTGGTCAACCACCCCAATCATCCTGATTTGACCCAAGCATGAGTCAACTTCCATCATCCCTTCAAAAACGTAGCGGTGCAGCATGCAAAAGGCGAAAGCCCTACGCCTATGAGAAGGGGTAGCCCTTATATCTTGACTGTTCATAAACTTGTCAGCCAGGTCAAAGAGGGAAATAGTATTTCCCCGCACCATTCGATCTGTCTCAGCCTGAGACAGACCCAAGAAATCCCTCAGCCTCCTTCTCGGATCCGGGTAGAACGGAGGGATAGCGGGACGAGCAATAGGGCTCCAACCCCCAGTAGCTGCGATCTCCTCGGGAAGAGGGCATATTTCTCCTCGCGGGAACGCGAAGACATGATGGGTAGTATCCCAAAACAACAGGCAGGCGTCCAAAAAGTGTGAATCAATTATCAGACATCAGAGAGGAAATAGACTGACAATCCCCATTTGGGTCAGTTGAACTTTGTCATCATCCCGAAAATATTGGGACCAAGCAAAAAGCATCGAAGTAAGATGATCGATACCCATGGCAGGGGTTTGAATCTTCTCGAAAGTCTGAAGGAATTTGAGGAGAAGTAGGAGTTTTTTTTATTCAAGATACAGTAAGCTGAAGCAGGGAGACCTATATTTATAATAGGAAACCCTAACTGTAACACTAACTACCATGCCTCCTCAGCAAACCTGGGCCCTATGCATGCGCAGGCCTGATTTCAGACAAGAACCCAGAATAGGAATCAAGTCGTCCCGAGCTTTCCTGGGAATTTCTAAAAATTTTGTGATAAAAAATTGTGATAAAAAAATCTTTCAAATTTTTTTTGGCTTTTCAAAATTCAATATATTTTGTTTCCCCAACACGAGTCGGTGTTTTGCCTATGTGTTACATTCAATTTGTTATGTGTCAGCATACAGGTACACCCCAGACTTCGGAAGCAAGTCTCCGCGCAACTACTTTACTCCCCAACGTGAGTCAATATTTATCCCGGAATGCTACAATCAGAGCTGTGATGTATCAGCATACGGGTACACCTACACCTTCAGAAGCAAGTTTAACTCCCCACGGAGCTACCATCATCAAGACAGGTATGACCTTCCGCTTATGGCTGGCGAGCCCTTCACGCAAGTCCACTGGATTATAAACGACCCGACCGGAAAGCTGCCAGGTCGTAATCTGCGATTCGCCTGGTAGCTACTCTGACTTTCGCCTTGTCCAAGCCTCAGTCAGAGTGGGAGCTCTGTAGACACCCGCATTTTGCCTGCTAGTGTCTATAGCAGTTCCCGACAAAACACCCGATGATGATCGGACGCAAACGTGACTTAGTATACTCGAATATGGGCTCGGAATCAATAATATCCGACGTGGACATTTAGCGGAGTACAAATCTCTCAAAACCGACCTCAAATTCAGGCCCAGTGGGTCGTTCCGAGTAAAATAAGACTAATTTGGGCCAAAACCGACACCAAAAATAAAAACCGTCGTTTGGCGACCGGGTCAAAACCCGATCAAAGACGAATCTGTCCTCAAAACCAGCCTAGAGAGCTTCTAGAAGCTGGCGCCCAACCTCAAAATTCAAAAAATCAAAGAGTCAACTATTTCCTAAATTGACTCGATTCCCTTGATCCACTCGATCGAGTGGATTGACCCACTCGGTCGAGTGGAGCCTCATAAACCGGAACAGACCCATTTTCAAAGGCACTCGATCGAGTGCACTAGGGCCACTCGATCGAGTGACCCTAGGTCGTGGGGTAAACTCTATAAATACTCCCTCAAACCCTTTACATTTTCAGCTTTGTTCAATACAATTCCACCCTACATTTCTACCCTAATTCACCTATACTCTTTACACTACCACTACTACAAAATGAGTCATAGACATG
Organism: Agrostemma githago; assembly: GCA_958450325.1. Lineage (NCBI taxonomy): Eukaryota > Viridiplantae > Streptophyta > Magnoliopsida > Caryophyllales > Caryophyllaceae > Agrostemma > Agrostemma githago. The sequence continues at coordinate 37,559,712 of OY288253.1, read as the reverse complement.
ACCTAATAGACATAGGTTAAAAGAAAAACCCACATCTATTTTTAATAGACATAGGTTATTTAAAAAACCTATGTATGTAAAGAGAATATACATAGGTCAAAATTATAATCCATGTCTATAAATTATAGACATAGGTCAAAGTAAAACCTATGTCTGCAATATATGGATAGATATGGGCATTTGAAAAATCCACTTATATTGAAATAAAAATTTAATCTACCTATACCTCCCTAAAACGCTCTTCACCAAAATAAAAATATACTGATACCATATGCTCTTCACCCAAAAACCCTAATTTACTATTTCTAGTTCACGCAGCTCTCTCAGTTTCTTCAATTTCAATCTACCGGCTCCCCTCTCGCTCACCTGCCGGCGACCCCTCCGACTGTATCCTCGCCGCCGCCTGAAGCGACTCCGCCTCCTGCCACCCCAGCGCCAACTCCCTCTTCTTCTGACAACACCGCCCTCACTTCCCTTCCTTTTTTGCACTGTATGTCACCTTCTCTCCTCGTTTTTTTTTTTTCTGTTTTCAATTCACAGCGCCATAGTCAATTCATCATGTTATTGGAAATTTCAGTGTTGATTTGATATATTTGTGTTACGAAGATGCAATTATTTGGCAAATATTTGATTCGAGCTGTATAGAAATGGTGTATTCGCAGCTTTCAGTGTGCTTTTGAGCTAAATTTCGGATTTATCTGAATTATTGGCGTCATTTGAAACTGATGTTACTAAATCTGATCTGTAGCGTGAATGAAATTTATTTGATGCAATTCTCAACTCAATCTTTGGTATGAGCTGTATAGAAACTGTGTGTTCGTAATTTTTAGTGAGTTTTCAAGCTAAATGTCGGATTTGTTTGAACTATTGGCGTCATTTGATACTGTTATGACGTATTTTGCTCCATAGTATGTGAATGGCAGCTATTTGATGAGTTTCTCGACTCAATTTTGATGAGTAGTATGGTGTATTTCCACTTTTCAGTGAGTTTTCGAGCTAAATGCCGGATTTATCTGAATTATTGTCATCATTTGATACCAATGTTATCAATTCTGCAACATAGTTTGTAACTTAGCGTTATTTGATGCAACTCTCGACTTAATTTTGGATATGGTATGCATGTAAATCAACTATTTGGCTTATAATGTACATGGATGTCCTCAAAATATTACACAATAGTGTTACGCATAAGTGGCAGCTCCCTCTTTTTATATAGGTAAAGGAAAGGATACTAGTAATAGCTACTATTGAGGATGATGCCTAATTAATAAATGCGGTCCATAATAAGGCTAAGTAATTACGTTGTTTGATCTGTTTGTGCTTCATTGTATGATAATTTAGGCTTTGCTAATTGCTATGATATTTGATGTTTTTGATGCAGTTATTGACTGAGTGGTGCTTGAATTAATTTGTGTAATTGTATTTTTGTTTTGTTAAGTGATCATCTTGATGATTATTGTTATGGAATATAATATATTTGTGCTAGTAATTGCTTAATGTTGTGCTGGATTTCCTGAGTATGTTTGATTGAGTTGACTCTCATGTTAGTTCAGTGATCACTCAATGATGGTATTTGTGGCATTTTAGTGTGCAACAATCCACATTACAATCCATTCATGATTACTGTGCCACTGTCGGAGCTTGCTATTGTGACTTTCCTTGGATTTAAGCAATGAAATTTTATTTTTTTCAACTTGATTTTTTATGTCCCGATATGAAGTACTCCCTCCAATTCTTTTTTATCTTCCAACTCCCCTATTATATGTGAGGAGTATTTTAATGAAGTGGAAAGATAAAAAAGAATCGGTGGGAGTAGTTAATATTCACATAATTTAATTTTGCGGACTGTCAACTTGATTTAATACGAACGTGTTCCCAATATTGTTGTCTTTATACTTGTATTTCTCCTCTAAATACGGATGTATTATGGTCACGTATCGTAAAAATTTGTGTAGTTCATGTAGTTTTGTACTATAACTGTATACGTCTATTCCATGGGTTAAATTCTTATGGCCCTCTCGTGATTCACACAAAATTTTACCTTGAGATGGCTGCTAGTAGCTATTTTAGCTAGGATGCACATATGCTGATTTCATCATTCTTAGGCAGTAGAATTTTCATTTCGATGGAAACAGTTATCAACTTAATTTACGTCTGTCAATTTTTTGTTCAGTTGAATGCTGAGAAGAGCCCTTTCCAACGAACCTATGCAAATCAGGTATGTTCACATTTGCTTTTGTAAGCAGTTCTCTTTTATGTCTCTTAAATTTGATTTTAAATTTGCCAAAAAAAAATCAGTAAATGGTTTGTTAATGCTCACCTATGCAAAGTGTTTGTTAGTTATAATGGTTTCTGGTGGAAGGGCTTCTTTTATGCCATTTGTTGTTGACATACTAAGGTCAATATTTGCCTGTTAATTCACAAAGCTTCATATTTCTTTGTGAAGATTAAAAAGTGTGGAGAGATGGCACGTAGATTGCGGTATTTCAGGGAACAAATGTCGAATGCTGGAATTTCAATCCTACCAAATTCTTCTATTCAAGGAGACTTCAAAGTGGATGACTTGGAGGTAGATGGAGATTTTCTTTCCTTTTTTTGGCAGATCGCCTATTTTATCTCTTTGTTTATGAATATGCCTTCACACTGTAGTTGGATTTCGGTCATGGAAGTGCCATTTTGCGTTATACAGGTAAAACTTGCGGAGCTTGAAGCTGAGCTTACTGAGATGAATGGAAACCATGAGAAACTACAGCGTACTTACAATGAACTTGCTGAATATAAACTTGTCATCCAGAAGGTAAGCAAGATGCTTATTGGCCCCATTTGAGTGTTAAAGTCACTTGTTTCATAATACAGATGTCAGAAACCAGTTCTTTTTAAAAATCATGATGATTTATCTAATTATCTTGCTTCACGAGGTCTTGCTTGTAATGTTCAAAAGTGTAATTTAGGTTCTTTATTTTGGAGTGTCTTCCTATCTGTTCATGAACTACTCGTATGTTTTATTCAATAAGTTCAACCATGGCTTCTATCTTTTTATCCAGTCAGGAGAGTTCTTTGAGTCAGCTCAAAGAAGTGCAGCAGCTCAGCAGAGAGAAGTAGAATCAGGCCATGTTGAAGAGGCCCTTGACACTCCTCTGCTTCGGGACCAGGTACGTTGATTGGTTTCTTTGTATTTATCTATCCCTAAATGATTGTATTTCTCTATTCCTTACAATGGACCGGCTTTCAGGATACATTAGTGGATGCATCAAAAACAGTGCAGCTGGGTTTTTTTACTAGCCTCGTTCCCAGGCAAAAGTCCATGGCTTTTGAGAGGATTTTATTTTGTGCTACAAGGGGTAATGTCTTTGTGAGGCAGACCATTGTAGAGCATCCTGTTGTTGACCCTGCTTCTTGAGAGAAGGTGGACACTGATATCCTTTATGTGCTCTGCTTTCCACAGTCTATCAATAATATGTGTTGACTGCCAGTCTTTCAATAATATGTGTTGACTGCCAGTCTTTCAATAATATGTAGTATCTGACCATGATAGAAAAGTAAATTCAAAATAGGTTCTTAAATGCTTGCATTCTGAATTTGTTCATCCCTCTAGCGCTAGCAAATTGTGAAACAGTTCAAGCGTACTCTATCTTGGTGCTCAATTAGTGTATGCATTTATATCAGTTACTCTACAGTCTACACAATGAATTTTGAATTGTTTGTCTCTTGTTCATGTTGAGTTAGGCAATCATGGTATTGCATTGTGTGAATTTTGAATGGCACTTGCAGAATAAATTGTTACAATTCCGGATCAAAGAGCTTAAGGATGTTCTTAGTCAAGTAGGTCTTTCAAAGCAAGGGAAAGAACAGGTAAGATGTTAATATTATCTATTTTGATATCCTCATTTCTGTATAGTAGTCATGAAGATATCAAAGTTGTTCGGGGTATACCTGGAGCCTGATCTTCAATTGATGTCTTCCTGGCCTTACCTGTTTGTAGGATCTTACGGACAGGATCTTGGCCTTGCTTTATGACGAAGGCAGTGAGTTTCTTTATCAATATAATAGATTGCTAATCCTGATTTTAGCACCTGTTTATTTTATAATTACATGAAATTTAAAGTACAAAAGTGACATAATCCTTCGATTTTAGTGCCTAATTATTTTTTAATTGTGACGATGTTGACTCCTGATTACAGTAATTGTAAAATGAAATTGATGGAATATGAATCATTAAATGTTAACTTTAAGCTTGGAAACTCTTTAATGTTTTTAACCCTTGCTTGATTGACAGGAGATAGTTCAGAGAAAGGTTAAGAGGAACATCATGAGCCAAGGTTAAGAGAAACATCATGAGCCGCGGTGTCTTGATTCTAGACGCTTTATTAACATGTTTATCAGGTTTCTTGATCGGGTATTCATTTTGATTTGTACTTAAGTATCTTAGTGTGGAAGGAAAAGGGATAATGTCTTGCGATTGTAATTAATTGTTTTTTATTAATAAAATTTAATTACTAGAAAGTGGAGCGCCTATTTTGTATTTTTTTTTTTGTAATTTAGCAGTTCAATAGACATAGGGCATACAAATAACCCAAACCCATGTCTATATTTATAAATAGACATAGGGCGTACAAAAAACCTATGTCTACAGTTTTTATGGACATGGGTTATTTGTACAAACCCATGTCTAATATAAAAATAGACATGGGTTATTAGAAAAACCTATGTCTATGTTTTAGATAGACATAGGTGGTACAACCTATGTCTAAGTATTTGACAATAGATGTCACTCAACTTAACATGGGTCGCAAGACCCATGTCTATTAGTGAAAATGACCCATGTCTATTTGATGTTTTGTAGTAGTGTACAACCATTAGCAATACTACACAAAAACCGAGTCATTTTGTCCCTCGAAAAACCGACAAAGCCACCCATACAAACACACACACCATAACTCGATTACATCCTCGATACTCCCGCGTTCCCGTCGCTATTACGAGTCCATTGTCGAGGCCATTCTAAGCATGTATGTTAAGGGTGTCATCAACCCCGTTTCTATCTTTACCATCTCGTTTTTCTATCATTTTGTAACTATATTATAACTATACTAGTATACTAACATTAACACTAACATTTTAATTCTTGTATACTAACTCTTTAATTTTCGTTACTAACCTCTAACATTTATTCATCATCGTTAACATAATATATATATATATATATATATATATATATATATATATATATATATGTATATATATATATATATATTAGTATCAAAATTCGGATCTTAACACGTTTGACTATGACGACCATCCAAAGTCCGTTTAATCCTTTTACGAGTAACGACGGAGGTGGCACCCTTTCGAGGAGCGCCGCCCCAATGTGCTCAAGGGCATAACGAAATCGTGGTCGTTCATAGTTGAACGTGAAGGACTCCATTTCTAAGATTAGTGAGAGATCCGTTGATGCGAAAACCGACATCACATAATCCGTTAGGATTAATATTGATGTCGTGACGCGGAGGACTACAATTTCGTCACTAGTCACATTTTTCAATCCCATAACGACATTTTTCACAAAATTCCGACAACGGTATTATAATTGTATAATACACGATTATAACACCGGAAGCCGTGTTAAATTTAAATCATAAGATATTTTTATTTAACTCGGCCAACCATCGATTTTAAACAAATAAAAACAAAACGAGGCATGCCTCGTACAGGGGACACTCGACCGAGTGCCATATGCTACTCGATCGAGTAGCACCTCAAAAGTTGGGCAGTAGCTGCTTCGAGGACGCACTCGACCGAGTCCATGCCCTGACTCGATCGAGTGGGTCCTGTAGCCCAGAAATCCGAGCGCTTTGATCATCATTTGAGCCTCGTCATTTTTTTACGACTTTTAGTCGACACATGTAAAGTCAATCACGTGATCCTAATTTTCAAAACCCATGCATGTCACTATACTCAAAACGACTTTGATCGATTGTCCTTCACTATTAGTCGTGTGTCGACGACTCTTTAGTCGTATCCGACACATGACTAGTTTAGACGCCAACATTTTGAGATGATAGGTCGGGACAAGGCATCGAGGTTCGGGATCGGGCTAGCACCACGCCTAGGTCCCATACCTCCGTCCTTTGATTAATACGCAATGTAATGCGTAATTAATTAAAGTTTGTCCGGTTACACGACTTACGGCTTAATTCGTATTTGTTGCATACGGGTCCGTTTCTAGTCTTTATTTATTGTTTTTTACATTTATGTCATTTATTCCGTTTGTTATTTTATTTGTAATTTTTGTATTGGCCGGGTTGTATTTCCGCCCGTGTATTTTGTACGTTATTTATTTTCGAGCTTTGTTATTTTGATGTTTATCGCCTTAGAAATGAACCTCGCATGCTAAATAACTTTGACGATAGTTAGATGCATTAAATGACGTAGCTAACCCATAATTCGCATGTTTACCCCGAAAATGCTGTTTGCATATCATTTAGTCTTTTTACTAGCGCGCGTACACAAACACGAACGATGTCTTAGTAGAGGCCGCCATTGTGCGGGCGGGGTTGGGTGTCCTTAGTGGGCTTCCCAACACGTACCCTCACCCCTTACTCAGAACCTCGGTTTCCGGATGCCCAAAACCGTTGGCGCACGAGAGTCATTCTTTACACGATACCGGTGTAGATGGTATCGGTATCGCAATGCAAAGAGACGGGCCCCATAAACTCTGAAATCGAAGTGGGCCGTACTTTGTGTATAGCCCATGACGACATAGAGTGGGCTCGAATGGTTCCGAATTACCACAAATTCGGTGGCGACTCCAACTTTGACTAAAATTTCAACCCGAAAACAATCTCACCACGAGATTCATTCGCCTACCCAAACCCGCGCGTGGCCGCGTCGGGGTGGACCTACGTCATGTCCACAATATATATATGAGGGTCGGGATCCGGTCCGAACCAAGGTTCGGTCCGAACCATCCGAACTATATAATAACCAAAAAAACATGCGCTACTGTGTTAATATATATATATATATATATATATATATAGAGAGAGAGAGAGAGAGAGAGAGTGAGTTAAGATCGGGTGAGAACTCATACTATGGTGAGAACTGTGAGAACCCTTTACAACCCTTGGATCTCAGTCCTTAGATTTCACCTAAAAAAAATAGGGTAAGCACTCATTCCTCTTTTTCTCTCCTTTCCCTCTATTCCATCACCCCTGCCTTACTAATAGAAATGAAATATTAACAAAAAAAAATTCACCAAAAATCATCTAATATGAATAAATTAGGGTTAGGGTTTTGATTTCAGTCGATTCCAGTTTTGATTTGAGGATTGATTTTAGTTTTTTCTTTGTTTAATTCTACCGATTCGGGCTTAAAATCGTGTCTGATTCGATTCTAGAATTTTAAGAGTGCTAGAATTGTTCTTAATTCTCCGTTTGTCTGATTCAATTAAATTGTTGTTCTTAATTGTTCGATTAATTCTACTAATTCGATTTTAATTTTTTTTTGTTTGATTACTTGGTAGACTTTTAAAAAAAAAGGTACTCTAAAATAGATTATGGAGTATGTTTTTGATTGATTGATCGATTGATGATGGCATGATGCACCACTTATCTTGAAAGAGATATTCAATGAAGAGAAATTATGTTTTACGTGAGCTGACAGCTTGAGAATGAACTACTCTAAAACTACTGTTTTTTGAAACTGAAAAAGGGTACGATACGTTAAAATTGAAATTGAAAACGGGTACGCTAAAATAGAAAACAGGTACGCTAAAATAGAAAAAGGGTACATTAAAATAGAAACTGAAAAAAGGGTACGCTAAAAATAGAAAAAAGGTACGCTAACATAGAAAAAGGGTACGCTAAAATAGAAAAAGGGTACACTGAAATAGAAAAAGGGTACGCTAAAATAGAAAAAGGGTACGCTACAATTGAAAAAGGGTACGCTAAAATAGAAAAATGGTACGCTGAAAATTCACTAGCTAAAAATACACGTAACATATACTCTATCAGAGTGAATCGGGAATCGGTTGGCGAAAATTCGTGGCAAATCCGGTAACCATGGTCAATACCTCCAAATTTACAGTATCCTAACAATTACTCCAAATCCAAGTGACCCCGCATGCATAAAATGTGTGATAACATTTACATTAGGTTTACACTTTACAGAAAATACAATTCCACAATGTCAAACTACATAACCTCATCACCAAATTGTGATATACATCAAATTCATCCACTCAAATTGCAGCACTGTACATCACAATTCAACAAAATCCCCAAATATGAAGCATCCTGATCTACATCACAATTCATAATTAGAACTGCATCGCACATTCTAATGAAAATAAACTTGAACATATAATTTCACAATTGAACCCTAAAAACAAGTTAAATTCAGAAATTAGGGTTGAAGAAATTGTAAAATAGTTATAATCATAATAATCTGACCTAATTAATTTCATATTTCTGAGAATCAAATCATTCATCAACCCTAATTAATTTAGTTTAGTGAGATGATAAATTCTCTGATGATGATGATTAGTTGACGATAAATTGCAAGAACTAAACGATTGAATTGTTGGAATACCTGGAAATTAAGGCGAGGAAATGGCGAATCAAAATGGCGAAAGGGAGATAGGAATTAGAGGATGAGCGAACTGGGTTTAGGGGATGAGCGAAGGGTGAGAGTAAGTCGGGGATCTGATAAACCAAAAGAAAAAAAAAACAAAATGAATCTCAACCATCCATTTCATAAGAGAATTTGATAGCTGAGAAGAGTTCTCGCAGTTCTTATTGAGTGAGTGGTTCTCATATGAACCTAAATATATATATATATATATATATATATATATATATATATATATATATATATATATATATATATATATATATAGAGTAAGGCTCTTATGAGTCCTTCTCTATATATGAGTCCATAAGTCCTCATCTCATCCATTGGATGAGATGAAGACGGATGGACATGATTCATTCTACAATTTGCATTAAAAAAAAAGAAAAAAAGAAAAAGAAGGGAGATAGTGCTTCCTAAAATAACTCCCATAATTTTAGGAAACAATAATATCACATTCATTCATCCATTCATTCATTCACCCATTCATTCATCCATTCATTCATTCACGTTACCACATTCATCAAACCTAAAAAAAACGCTTCCAACATCATCACGTTCATCCATCCATTCATTCAAAATCTGTGCTCGACATCACGTTACTATGGATTCATTGATCGCGAGATCATCATCAACTGTTGATAAGCAATTCGTGGAGTACAACAATGGTGAGTTTCGATATTACTTTCATGTTTTGCGTCAATTTTATTCATTTCATTCATCATATATTCATATAAACGATTCATTGCTCTTGTGTTAGTATAGATTGCAGATTGTTAGGTTTATTATTTAGGTTTTTTTCATAATCTTCACTGATTATTATTTAGGTTTTTCATAATCGTCATCAATTGTTATGTTTTCATTGTCATGGAAGTCATTAAGATGCTCCATATTATTAGATTTACGTTCGTAGTATGATTTTTTAAAGATCTGATCATTATATGATTTTTTCGCACAAATATATATATGGAGTTATTGTAATGCACATAATGTGTTACTTTAATATAGACATCTGTTATTTTAATGTCTAACCCTGTGTATAGACATCTTCTGTTAATTGAATCTCGTGTTACTTTAATGCACTTCATCTGTTACTTTAATTCTTGTCATATGTTACTGTAATGCATTGGAGTAACAAAGCATTTAAAATACTGCCATATTAAAAAAATACTGCTTCCTATAATGATGGAACGTGATTGTCATCAAAATAGGAAACAATATCAAAGTATAATGTTCTCATTCATACTCTTATTCATAGCAGTATACATGTTTATACTGTCATTCATACTCTCATTCATACCTAATGTATTACAGTAACACGTTTGAAGCATTAGAGTAACATGTCATCGGATTTAGTTATTAATGTTTTGGTTAGAATACCGCCATATTTCAAGTTCTGATTGTTTGTTTGTCGCCACGTTTATTGACATTGTTCTTGTTTTTGTAGTAGACGTAAAAGCAGAGGAATAGTGCAAGGATGTGGGTGAGAGTTTCACTCCATACATAGAGCAGATCTTCAAAGATGTAGATGATAATAATAATAATAATAATAATAATAATAATAATAAGAAGAAGAAGAAGAAGAAGAAGAAAGAATCATTAGGAAACGTCATGTAAGTCATCGTTTGACGATGAAGAAGGAGAATAAGAAGAAGAAGAAGAAGAAGAAGAAGAAGAGGAAGAAGAAGAACAATTCTGAGTAGGACAATATATTGTTAGAGTAACATACATTATTCATTGGAGTAACATACTAAACAAGTTACAGTACTACAGTTTATGAGTTTGATTGATTTTCCAATATCTAGTCCTTAGAGTAACATCCTTTATTGGAGTAAAATGGTTAGAATAACACACATTATGCGTTATAGTAACATACTTAATGAGTTACAGTAACATAGTTTATGAGTGTAATTTGATTTCCAATATCCAGTTCTTAGAGTAACATGTGTGAAACATTGGAATTATAATGGAGTTTTATAATTTTTGTTTTGGAGTATCCTTAATAGAAACATACATTATTCTTTTGGTTGATTGGAAGTCATGTTTTTGCAAAAGACTATTATGCAACGTAACAGATTTTATGAGTTAAAGTAACACAGTTCATGAATTAGAGTAACACATTATATGAGTTAAAGTAACAGTTTTTGCAAGAGACTATTATACAACGTAACAGATTTTATGAGTTAAAGTAACATAGTTTATGAGTTAAAGTAACACAATTCATGAATTAAAGTAACACATTGTATGAGTTAAAGTAACATAGTTTATGGATTATGGCAGTAACATAGTAACATACGTACAATGACAGTAGAAAAATGATGATTTTTTGGTGAAGAAGAAAAAAAAACTTAATTTTGAAGAAACTTGTTGTGCGAGAGAAAGAGGCAATTAAAAGATTGATATGAGAGAGAGAAGATTTGCATTGGGATAATTAAGGAAGGGAGAGAAATGATATATTTACCAAGATTTGTTAGTTATTTCCTTATTTCACCTCAAGCAATCACAACCATCCATCTTCCACTTGATCAATGGTCCAAGATTGGACTCATGGACTCAATATATATAGGAGGACTCACTTGATCCTTCCTATATATATATATATATATATATATATATATATATGAGGGTCGGGATCCGGTCCGAACCCAGGTTCGGTCCAAACTGTCCGAACTATATAATAACCAAAAAACATGCGCTACTGTGTTACTGTTAATCGTTCTTACTTCCCCAATTCAACGCTAGACTCTTGAGATTTTCTCATCGTCCCCTCAAAAATCCTTCAATCAATCAGTTTGCTGCGTAATCTTTCAATCAATCCTCTCAATAAATCATCGGTGATTTTACTCTAGTTTTCCATTTTCGATTTTTTCAATCAATCTTTTTTACTGTTTCATTGATGTGGGTCCCTTAATTTGATTCAACTTTCATTTTTTTTTTGGTAAATTTGGGGGTTTTATGGAAGAACCCTGATTCATGCAATTCAGTTTGATATTGGAGGAATTGGGTCGAATTAATTTGGGGGTTCTGTTGGGTTTTTGATTTCGTTGGATTCTGTTGGATGATCTGGTGTAATCTACATCATGATCAGCTTGCATGGGGTTTGTCATTATTTGTGGAGTTGCTACATTGTGGTTTTTTGATTAATTTATTGCATGGGTATGTTTTTTTGTTAGTTTTTAGGTATGAGCTTTGGTAATTGTTTTATGTGTTTGATTATGGTGCATTGTTTATTTGTGCTTTCTGATTGATTGATCATGGTTGAAATTGGTGCACTTTTGATTGCTTGGTGTTTTGATTGAATTTGATCGGAAAATGCTGAGTTGATGCAAAATGTGGTTTATGTGATTGCTTTTGTTGTTGAAATTGTTATGTTGGGTAAGGTTTCACTTGAGAAGTGTAAGTAGGGATTAAAAGAAGTATAAGTAAAGACTATAGAAGTGTAATTGTCTCATTTTCTTATAGGTTACACTTTTTAAGGCCCCACTTACCCTTTTTGAGAAGTGTAAGTAGAGACTATAGAAGTGTAATTGTCTCATTTTCTTATAGGTTACACTTTTTAATGCTCCACTTACACTTTTTAAGGCTCCACTTTAAAAGTGTAAGTAGAGCCTAAAGAAAGTGTAAGTAGAGACTATAGAACTTTAATTGTCTCATTTTCTTGTAGGTTACACTTTTTAAGGCTCCACTTACACTTTTAACTTTTTAAAAGTGTAAGTAGAGACTAAAAGAAGTGTAAGTAGAGACTATAGAAGGGTAATTGTCTCCACTTACACTTTTTAAAAGTAAGTAAGTATCGACTAAAAGAAGTGTAAGTAGAGACTATAGAAGGGTAATTGTCTCATTTTCTTGTAGGTTACGCTTTTTAAGGCTCCACTTACACTTTTTAAGAAGTGTAAGTAGAGACTAAAAGAAGTGTAAGTAGAGATTCTAGAAGCGTAAATATAGACTATAGAAGTGTAATTGTCTCATTTTCTTGTAGGTTACGCTTTTTAAGGTTACACTTTTTAAGGTTCCACTTACATTTTTAAAGGCTCCACTTACACTTTTTATGAAGTGTAAGTAAAGACTAGATGTACATGTTGAAGTAACTGAAGAAGATTCACAAATGGTAGAAGTAGATTTAGGTATATAAATTTTGTTAATTATTTCCACATAGAAGTGTAAATGGACAGGAAATAAGTGTATCAAAATTGTAATTAATCATTATTGATTTGATTATTTAGATGCTTGAGGCACTTTGTACAACGATTGTTTCAAGTAAAATACTTTCATTATTGATTCTTCTTTTTGTCTCTGTCGAGTCATATGAGAAGTTCGTTATTAATTCTTGTTACTTTTTCTTGTGCACAAGGCTGTTCAAGGAGTACGTAAGAGGATACAAACATTCAGGGGCATCTTTGGAGGATTTCAAGAATTGTTTCAGGGATGTGAAGAACTTTATCAAGGAGTATGATGCTCAAATGCTACTCTAGAATTTCATAGTAAACTTCTTGCTCCAAAAGTTTATTATAGTTATAAACTATAAAGTTATTATAGAATTTCAAGGAGTATAAACTGTAAAGTTTATTATAGTTATATAGATTATGATGCTTCACTGTGATAAACTCCTTCTCCAAAATAGTAATCAGTTGTACTCCGTATGAAGTAATGATCATTTAATTTAATTTGTACTTGTCGACCGTGATGAACTCCTTGCTCCAAATAAACTACATGAACATATAATTAACAACATACGTAGTCAGACTAAACAAAATTAGTCCATTTTATTAGTGACCGATTTTCGGTGAGAATTTTCAATTCCAAGAAGTGGGACAAAAGTACAAAAGATGCAATTCTGTAATTACAAAGGAGCTGTTGTTTCTATGCAAAAGATGTATGATCATCAAATATTCATCTTCACTAACCCAACACTGAGATAATTTCTACTTATATACTCATAACTACTTGCTAAATATATGTAGCTACTGTAGTAACACATTGATCATCATGTCTAATTGTCGATGAATGTTGATCTACGAAGAACAGTGAACAACAGCCTGTGATATTGATTATCCCAACACAGTTCGACTTCATCTCTTTTAATTTCTTAAGCCCATGTCTCACCACAGTCTTTCTTCTAGTTGCTATTAATGAACTTCATAAGATGTTTGGGTGTATCCTTGTCTTCAAAAACATGTTCTTCATTTGTTAAAATTGGAATATCAACATCACAAACAGTGGCATTATCATCAACTTTATCATCTCTTTTTCTTTTGTTACTTGGAATAGCGAGCACATTTGTCACATCTAGCAAAATAAGTGTAATTATGAAAACATAACGAAGAAGGGTACGTATATACACACACACACTCGCACATAGTTCTTCAAAAATGACAGATAGAAAACAAATATTTAAGTTATGATTACACACTCTCACATGGGAAACTCAGAAACAATTTCTAAGTTGACCACAATAATAACGTACCGGAACTTAGAAATTATTCGTTAAAACTATACCGATTTAGATCAGTAACTTGGAGTTTAGAAGAAGTGTAACTAGACGGTGAAAAAGTGTATAGTAGACGGTGAAGAAGGGTAAGTGGACGATTATGTAATAAGTTTTAGAATAATAATGAAGAAAGTGTAACTAGACGGTGCAAGTAGATGTTAAAGAAATGTAAGTGCACGATTATATACTAAATTTTAGAATAATAGCTTGTGACAACCTGGTGTTATACGATCTAATTCAATCACAGATGAAATGTAAGTAGAAGCGGGGAAAGCCAAACCAAAACACAATAGAGGGACGACAAAATGCAACATCGAACATGAATATCAGCAACAACGATAACAACGGCAGCAAGTGCGAACATAAAATAGCAACCATAGCAAAGACGGAAATCAGAATTTGCGAGAACGAGATGAGGAAGCAACAAAACGTAGCAGCAGCAAGGCACGGACAGACACACAACGACAAAATAGTTAGACAAAAAGATGAAGAAGAAGCTAGAGCAATAGAGACGAACAACAGCACCGCAGAAACACGAACAAAAGCATCGATTTGAATCCAGCAATGAGGCGCGACGTTCCTATGAATTCTCGTGGAAAATCTAGTCAACTACCATGTCAACACTGTAAAATCGAGACGAACGGAAACAAGTAGTAACAAGATGACAACAACCACAGCAGCAATAACTAACACTAAATCGATGAAATTAAATGAAATTAGTTCGATTGAAAAATGGATGAAATTTAAAACTTAAATCGATGAAATTAAATCAATTAATATTAGGATATACATATATTCCTTTATTGTGTTTACACTTAGTCATTATTCCTGTATATTTGTTAGCTATGATTTAGCCTCCAATTACTCAATTGTAGCAATCAAGATCTTCCATATTTGGAAGGCATCTTGACTAACCTAGAGGATAACGTGTATATATATATATATATATTGCTATCATGTATCATTAACAATCAAGGCAATACAATCTCATCTTATATGGTATCAGAGCTATCTCGATCATTCTCTTCCGCTCATCTTCTCAAACTTTTTGCCTCAACCTCGCAATCATGGTGAACGACGCCCCCAACTCTTCTAAAACCTCCTTTCATCCCGCCTATTCTGTCTCTAACATCAAGAACTATGTACAAATTACTCTCGAGACGGAGAATGTCCATTACGCATCTTGGGCCGAGTTGTTTCTCAACACGGCCAGCGCATTTGATGTCCTCGATCATCTTGTTCCTCCCAAGGACAAGGTAATCAACAAGGATGCGACATGGACTCGTCTTGATGCGATTGTCAAGCAATGGATATACAGTACTATCTCGGTGGACCTTCTTCATACAATTCTCGAACCCGATTCGACTGCTAAGACCGCGTGGGATCGTCTAAAGGATATCTTCACCGACAACAAACACACTCTGGCTGTCATGTTGGAACAACAATTTGCCAACACCCACATGAACAACTACCCGAATGTGTCGTCGTATTCCCAAGCACTAAAAATGATTGCCGACCAACTTGCTAATGTTGGTTCTCCCGTCTCCGAAACCCGTCTTGTCCTTTAATTGGTCACCCATGTATCAGAAGGTTACAAGGGCATCGCCACACTAATTCAGCAGGCCGATCCCTTACCTCCTTTCTACAAAGCCAGGTCGATGCTCGCCCTCGAAGAGAGCAATCAACGGATCCTTGCTGCTCCTATTTCCTCCGACACCGCTCTTCTGGCGTCCCACAGCCACACAGATGCGGGTTCCTCTTCCAATCCCAATAATCAAAACTCTAAAAGTGGTGGGAAGTCGAACTCGAACAACAATCGAAGTAAGGGAGGGCGTCAAAATCGCGGCAACAGAGGAGGGAAACAGAACAATGGTGGTAATTACAACCGAAGCAGCCAGCAACAACAACAGGGTACGTGGACCTGGGTACCCTTCAATACTTGGTCGCCAACGCCACAACAGGGCTGGACCGTGCCCCCGTGCCCCTATCCTACTGCCGGGTGGCCTGGTTCTACTCCTCGGGCGCAACAGGGGATTCTTGGGCCTCGGCCGACCCAACAAGGACAGGCCTTTCTCGCTCAATCGAGCAACGGTGCATCTTCAGGAGCCCTCGTTCCAACAGATATCGCTGCATTGATGCAATCGCTCTCTCTTCAGCAGCCGGATGACAACTATTATATGGACACAGGCGCGTCGTCGCACATGACATCCAATAATGGTAACCATTCTTCTTATTCTTCTTTGAGTAAAAATCGTCATATAGTAGTCGAAAATGGTGACATGATTCCTGTTATCGGTTATGGTGCTGTGACTCTTGCTTCCTCTCACCCGCCTCTCACACTTAAAAATGTCCTACACGTCCCGAACTTAATTAAAAACTTGGTATCTGTTCGACAGTTCACTATCGATAATAATGTTTCTGTCGAGTTTGACCCATTTGGTTTTACTGTGAAGGATCTCAAGACGGGGACGCCGATTATGAGAAGCAATAGCACGGGGGACCTCTAACCTCTCCACGAATCAAACCGTGTCTTGAACCATGTCCCATACCCACAAGCCTACACTGCTGTTTCGCCGACTACTTGGCACGGACGCCTAGGTCATCCGGGCTCCGATATTTTCAACTCTTTATGTACTCACAAAACTTTACCTTGTCGTCCCACGAATAAGTTGTCCATTTGCAATTCTTGTCAATTAGGGAAGCACGTTAAGTTACCTTTTTCTTCGTCGATTTCACAAACATTTGCCCCATTTGATATTTTGCATACGGATCTTTGGACTTCTCCCGTTTTGAGTACTCTTAACCATCGTTATTATATCCTTTTTCTCGATGACTACACTAATTTTTTGTGGACATTTCCTATCACACATAAATCTAATGTATGTCACGTTTTCACCACCTTCTATAACATGGTTAACACCCAATTCAATATTGCTATTAAAACCCTTCAATGCGACAATGGCCGTGAATATGACAACTCTCCTCTCCATAAATTCCTTGAGTCTAAAGGAATGTTGTTTAGGTTCTCATGTCCACACACCTCACCAAAAAATGGAAAGGCGGAGCGTAAAATTCGTACCATAAATAACACCATACGTACCCTTCTTATTCACGCCCACATGCCTCCCTCGATGTGGCATCACGCATTAGCCATGGCTAGGTACATCCACAATATCCTACCAAGCAAAGCCAACCGATATAACTCCCCTACCTCGAGTCTATATCACCGTGTCCCCTCCTATACCCACCTTCGGACCTTTGGATGTCTTTGCTATCCTCACAAACCACCTTCAACCATTCATAAGCTTGACCCACGAGCTACCCCGTGCGTGTTTCTCGGCTATTCGGCAAGTCACCGTGGTTACAAATGCTTAGACTTGGCTACTAACAAGGTCATAATATCTCGACATGTAACATTTAATGAGTCGGTATTTCCTTTCGCCATGAAAGGTAAGTCACCCGTCTCCTCTTATCATTTTCTTGATAGTGACCCATCACCTTAAATGCTTCACCAAATAGCCAACCCTATGCGCCCTCCCACACCCGACAACGACGGTCAAAATAGCCCACCCAACACAACCCCTCACGGCCAGCTTATGACCCCGACTAACTCTCCTGTTACGAACAGCAGCCTTGGGTCCGCTGCCACCTCCTCTGCCTCGATGATTAAGACTCCAACCACACCCGACTCCCCTCTGCCACCTTCTAGCCCTCCCACTCTATCACCACAAATGACCACCCGTGCGCAACATGGTATTTTTAAGCCAAAACAACATTTTAACCTATGTTCCACAACCGAGTTATCACCCGTCCCCAAGAGTCCACTTATTGCACTTAATGACCCTAATTGGAAACATGCTATGAACGACGAATTTGACGCGCTCATTAAGAATAAGACTTGGGTTCTTGTGCCTCGACCACCTAATGTCAATATAACGAGGTGTCTCTGGTTATTTAAACATAAATTTAAAGCTAACGATGATTTGGAGCGATACAAGGCTCGGCCTGTTGTCAATGGCAGGTCTCAACAGGTGGGGGTTGACTGTGACGAGACATTTAGCCCCGTGGTCAAACCTGCAACGATTCGTACCGTTCTCAGCCTTGCCGTGTCCAAAAGATGGCCAATACATCAACTAGATGTCAAAAATGCCTTCTTACATGGACACCTTGCCGAGACAGTATACATGTATCAACCACCTGGTTTCAGGGATCGTCATCGCCCTGATCATGTTTGTCTACTAAAGAAGTCATTATACGGCCTCAAACAGGCACCTCGCGCATGGTACCAACGGTTTGCTACTTATGCCTCCTCAATTGGGTTTGTTAACAGTAAAACCGATAATTCATTATTCATTCTTTGTGACGGTACTAATTTGGCCTATTTACTTCTATATGTTGACGATATCATCTTGACTACATCCACGGTCGCTCTCCGAGACAAAATCATGACCCTGTTTCGCACTGAATTTGCGATGACTGACCTCGGCCCAATTAATTTTTCCTCGGTGTAGCTGCCCAACGACATGATCAGGGACTGTTTCTTCACCAATCGAAGTATGCAGAGGACATTATCCGACGGGCTAATATGTCAAATTGCAAGCCCGCCCAAACACCCGTTGACTCCAAACCCAAGCTCAGCGCTGCGGGCGGTCCACCTGTTGCTGACCCGACCTTATTCCGCAGCCTGGCAGGTGCACTTCAGTACTTGACTTTTACTCGACCCGACATCTCTTATGCTGTGCAATGAGTTTGTTTGCATATGCACGACCTTCGTGAAGCACATTTCGGAGCTCTTAAGCGTATCATTCGCTACTTACGAGGTACGTCTCATTTCGGGCTACACATTTCTGTGTCGTCTACTTCGTCTCTCATTCACTAGTAGAAAAAAGTAGAATTGCGGCTCCAAAAAACACCCTATTTGAGGCATTTTTGGTGATGCCTCACATGGCGGGGCCGCAGATAAGTAATTCAATTGCGGCGTCTATAAAATGCCTCAAATAGGGCTTTATCTGAGGCGTCTTTTTTAAAAAACGCTGCAAATAGGGCCTTTCAAAAATAAAAATAAAAGTTTATTCGAGGCGTTTTCTTTTTAAAAAAACGCCGCAAATAGGCAAAATTAATACAGAAAGGATGATTTTAATATAAATTCTCCAATTATACAAGTCGAAGAAGTAACATGGATACATTTCAAACTAAATAAAATCCTAACAAAATAGAATTAGCTAGTCTAATTCACCAAGTATAAAGCCTATTCATCCTACAATTCATTCATCTTATCATCGTCGTAGTTGTATGCAGGGCTCCTCTTTGTGCGACATCTAAACCTAATTAAAACCCAAGATCGACAAAATAACAATGGATTAGCATATTGATGGTCTAATCACAAAATTGAACAAATTAACACTAAGTAGAATAAACTGAAATAGGACAGAAACTATCAATCACAAATAATTATCATTTCTCACGATGAAACAAAGAACACCAATTACATTGGTGGCTAAGATTTCAAATGCTTGGCCATTTACCTCAATGCAAGAATAGGAACGAATAAAACAAAGAGCATTTAAAAGGAAGTGAACATTTACGAGTGTAAATAATACTCCGTATATACACAGTACCAATTACATTAAATAGAAGCTACTGAATCACATTTGCACACACAGTAAGTAGGCAAGTCATTATCCCTTGGTACATACACAACACAAAGGGCTTCTCGTAAGTAATTGGAGAAAAATTTCACTACATCTTGGTAAGCAAACTTCAAGTGTATGAGAAGTATAAAAGTTATGACTTCTGAGAGTATTTCTAGATGTGTATTATTTTTTAACACAATAAATTCTTAATTGTAGGTAAATAGAGATAGTTTGTTGCTCAATGTCAAGACGTAGGGGCACAGCATGGCGCACATAATGAAAACATCAAAATGGTCCCACGAAAAACCACGGGTATAGGTAGACCTGTCAAGACCAAAAACCTGACCCGAAACCGCTCGAAAAAAAATCCGAAAAAACCCCCTCGAAAATGACCGAAACCCAAAAAAACCCGAAATTATCTAAGGTATAAAGTTTGAGAAATAATGTTATCTGAGGTATAAAATATCAATTTTCTCTTAAATAAAACATGTTTATTCTCACTAATATCATATATTAAATGAGATGATTAAAAAAATTAAGAATGAAATTGTATTATGATAGAAAAAAAATAAAGAAAATTAATGTTTTCAAAGTGCTCTAATAACTCGTATTTGACCCGAAACCCGTATAAACCCGACACGTATAAAACCCGTATTTGTCAAACCCGAAATACACCTAACCCGTATTTTATCCGAACCCGAAACCCGACTGCCCGACCCATTTCACAGGTCTAGGTACAGGTATCAACTTCCCTAAAGTTGGTTTGAAACCAAACGTAAACTCGAATGTTAATAGCTCAACAAAGATGAAAAATTCGACAAGAATCGTAAAGATAGTGGAGTGTCTTAAGCCAAAAACCACTTACCTGATAAATCCAATGAGAAGACACACCATCCTAACTGCCAGCTCAGCCTTCCCGTTGATGTAAACCCTAGGAACTTGATTATGACAATCTGCCAATTTAAAGAAATGACTCGAAAATTAAAATGGAGTAAATTCAGGTCGCTGGTGATAAATCCTAAATTCGAGGTAGCTGTGAGCCTGTAAGTATGCAAGTATGTATACATTTATCAGTAGGCTAACCTGGACGATCAGCGTAACACCCCCAATACCAATGAAAAGGCGGTGTCTCGTAAATTCGTAATACCTTCAAATATATTCAACCGATCCAGCCTACGAGAATTGAACTCTTGAGTATAACAATGAAAAGCAACAGTCAAAGGAGTTGTAAGAAGTGGCATAAAGACGCAACAAATTATTTGATGTTTACAAGTCTTCAACATATTAAATTGAATTTTATAACTCTACCGTTCTCAAGTTCTTTAGGGACTGAAGAAAAAAAAACGTCTAGAATTGTACAATCATCCTACATTCCTACTACACAACTTGCTCATAATATAAAGAAGACAAACTTTAAGGCACAAATTAATATTAATATATGTCACTCACAATAGCCTGGATAAGCTTGTTGTATAGAGAAGAATTGAACTACCCGTCGTTCCCTAGTTTTACAAACCCCATTAACGAATCCAACACAACGTCCTGCCACAAACACAAACACCAATCCGTTGACTGTGTGAACTTACTTCGACTTGTAGAAAGTCGTCAACACTTTAGCAAGAAAACCCACATATAATAGGATTAATTGATGACTGAATCATAGAACTACCTTGCGATGGTTCACGAGAGCTAAACTTAAACGGCTTTGGGGCAAATAAATGTGTCAGAACTCAGAACATACTTACAAAAATAAACACCCAAAACTGATGACTGAAGTCAGGAATGAGGTGATTGATAATAAACTGTGGCATGCATAATTAATTAGCTCCTATAAGTCTGATACCACATCATGACATCATGATAAACTTGCTACTTACCTCATTGTTTATACACACTTTCTACATATTGTTTATAAACTTATAAGTCTAATTAATGCTAATTACCTCATTGCTTGGTGGCAAAACCGCATCTATACACACTGTTGTTTATTATGTCATATGTCCCACTCATTCACCTCACCAATTTGACTCCTTAAATGTTGAGGATAAGTTCTAGACTTGCATTTTCTGCTAAGAACTCGGAGTTTAGCATGAGAATCATCTCCGAGCTTTCATTGTTCACAATTGTCTTAAGTATTTTGTCCCACAGAACACGCAATAACCATTGAAATGAATAATAAATTATCTCAACAGTAACTTTAGTTTAGGCTGATAATTCTCTAGATATGAAAGAGAAATATAAAGACTAATTCAAACTACCAAGCTCATATACATAATTTTTGCTCCATTCAAGGGGTCAGTTTCCGCATCCGCTTCCTCCGTATCAGAGATGGGAAAGACTCATCTCAGATGCGCGTCATCTTCCTTCGTTCTTTCCTATATTTGTTTAACTGCATATAAGAATAGAATAAGCAAATCACCAAAAAAACACAATGGATCCCTAATCCCTTGATTCAGCCAGAACTTCATATAATAGTAAGTGAATGCAAAAATTACTGTGAGATCCATTTGTGGAACAATCCCACTTCTTGTAACAATTCCATATCTCCCACTGCCAACAAACCCCATGAATATAAGCATGAAATAACTAAAACGGAAACCTGCAACCTGCTAAAAATGGAATTACTAAAGGACAAGGAAAATAAAAAATATACTAAGATATTCAACCTCAGCATTATCATAATTTTCAAGATGATAAAAAAAAATAGATCGAAAACTTCAACTAAATAGAAAAACAAGCAATTATGAACTGCAAACTTCAAATAAAACGAAAAACTTCAACCCAAAATTTCAATCCATAAATCTAAATTCGTTCATGACCTGCAATAACGTAGCAAATTAAACCAAGAAATCAACTAAATCCAAAACGTGAATCACCCTTCTTTGATATGACCCAAGATTAGAAATTTTGTAAGGATTACAAGAATAAATCAACTAAATTGGAAAATCCTAAATCATCTGAGAAACCCTAACTTGGAGAGATGGTGGCTGAAAAAGGGCGAGGTCGGGTAGCTGACGTCGAGGTGAGTCTTCCTCCGGTGAGATATCAGGCGAATCAGGCCAGTCTTGTTCTGTTTTGAGGAATGAATTAATGAATGAATGAATGAATGAAGGAAGGAAGGAAGGAAGGAAGAGAGTTTTTAGGCGGAGCGGAAAAGAGTTGACGGATTTTCGGTTGGAGCGACCGGATATGCGGTGGTTGAAGGCTGAAGTCGAGCGTGTTTGGATTCGATTATCGGATAACTGACAACAGTGGTGGAGGAAGGAGAAGGAGAAGAGTGAAGAGTAAGAGAATGTGAGAGAAGGTTAGATATTCGAAGATTCGTATTCTACCCACAACTGAGGAGTCGTATGTTGCTCTTAATAAAAATAAAGATAAAATAATACATTTGAATTTTGATGCTATTTGATAAAAACGCCTCACTTGGGGATTAGCAATTGGAGGTTTTTCTACTAGTGATTGCATATACGGACGCCGATTGGAGTGGATGTCCGGACTCTCGTCGCTCGACATCCGGGTACTGTGTTTGTTTGGGTCACAATTTAATTTCATGGTCTTCTAAACGACAAGCAACCGTCTCACGCTCTAGTGCGGAAGCTGAGTATCGTGGTGTCGCTAACGTGGTTGCCGAGTCTTGTTGGCTACGTAACCTGTTGCTTGAACTTCAATGTCCCCTACAAAAATCCACTATTGTGTACTGCGATAATGTCTCGGCCATATATCTCTCGGGTAACCCGGTCAATCACCAACGCACGAAACACATTGAGATTGACATTCATTTTGTCCGGGAAAAGGTTGCTATTGGCCAAGTTAAAGTCCTTCATGTTCCGTCTCGCTATCAATTTGCGGATATTTTCACCAAAGGCCTTCCAAAGTTTCTATTTGATGATTTTCGGTCTAGCCTCAGCATTCGTCCTCCTCCCGCTTCGACTAAGGGAGGGTATTACGATATGCATATATTCCTTTATTGTGTTTACACTTAGTCATTATTCCTGTATATTTGTTAGCTATGATTTAGCCTCCAATTACTCAATTGTAGCAATCAAGATCTTCCATATTTGGAAGGCATCTTGACTAACCTAGAGGATAACGTGTATATATATATTGCTATCATGTATCATTAACAATCAAGGCAATACAATCTCATCTTATAATTAATTCGATTGACAACAACCGCAGGAGCAATAGCGAGAACTAGCTAACTAACATCAAAAATCTAATCATTGAATTAAATACTAGCGTTAAACCCGTGCAAATTGCACGGGGATGCAAACTCAACAAATAAATTTATTTTAGATCGACTATAATGTGGTAGTTCTAAAGGTAAAATACATAAATGATATAAAATGTATGGACACATTGTCTACATATTACAAATACTGGAAAACCTCTTTATAAACTACATTGGTTGTCGTATTAGAAACACGTTTATCATTGTCAAATATAAGGATCTTCAGGCCTTTCTTATTCGTAACCCTTGATACAGCAACATAAAGTTGTCCGTGACTAAATACTGGACGGAGAAGATATAGGCCTACATGCGATAAAGACTGTCCTTGACTCTTGTTTATTGTCATTGCAAAACAAACCGATATAGGGATCTGCCTCCTATTGAAACGCACTGGGAATTTACTTGATTCCGAAGGAGAGAGCGTTACTCGGGCAATGTGCACCTTATCACCTTTATGACTTCCCGTTAACACAGTACACCTAATCACGCGAGATCCTAAGTCTGTCACTCTTAATCTAGTGCCATTACACAAACCACGTGATTGATCAGTGTTTCTAATCAACATAACCACGGCACCGACCTTCAGTGTTAGTCGATGATTTAGGATACCTGACGTCTTTATACTATTGAGAAACTCTATAGAGTAAAGCTGAGGATGACCGACAGGAGTATCATCTGGACAAATCTCATCTGAGCTTAAATATACCTTTTCTTGTTCGGGAATAAGAGATAAGACATAATCATTAATGATCTCAAATATCTCATGAGTCTTAGCGAGTATTGCCCTTTCATTAAGATAATTGGAGTTTGACAATTGACTCTCAAGTGCTGGGTAGGTGGCTGCAACAATAGAGGCGATAGGATCTGTAGTATCCTGAATAAGAATGTCATCTGGGAGCACTAAATCCACTTCTCCATCATTGGGACCTCCTGTAGTACCATCTCCAATACCCAAGATCCATTGTGAGAAGTCTCTGATCTCTGCTATATCAGTACTCGAACTTCCAAATTCCAGTCGCATGTTTCTTGTCAATTTCAACACCTTGTAATATTAATGATTAGTAGCAATATGTTATTAAAAGAAGACGTTCAAATCAAATTGGAACTTAAAAAATTAATAGGAAAAGTAAATAACGATATTCAATTAATTTAGTGTCGTAGTTGCCGTCCAAGACTTTTCCTTTCGTATCTTTTCACCTAATCTTCCCCCAAATTCGATTCATCACAAAATTTCAAGGTTTAATCGTTTCTCGGCTCTCGATTTTGATTTTATTTTAAGAAAAAGCAAAAAAAATTGATTAAGAACGTAAGGAAAACTTTAGGGTTTCTTATTGATTTCTTGATTCCTATATCGTTTTGATTCAATGTGTGTTATTCGGAGATGTAATTGAGTCAGAGAAGTAAGTATAAATAATCCCTTGCATGAAGCCCAAATATTCATTGAACAAAGAGGTGCGTGTACAATGCTATATCATTTTGATTTAATTGTGTGTTATTCGGAGATGTAATTGATTTAGAGAAGTAAGTATAAATAATACCTTGCATGAAGCCCAAATGTTCGATGAACAAAGAGATGCGTGTACAATGTCTGCCCTGTTGCCCTTAGGAATGACCGGCAAAATTTGTCGGAAGTCTCCCCCAAAAACAACTACTTTTCCACCAATTGGTCTCGTGGCATTTCGTGGATCTACAATTCGCATAACATCTTTCAAGCTTCTGTCGAGAGCCTCAAAACTATATTTATGTGTCATGGGAGCTTCATCCCAAATTATGAGCTTTGCTTTAATTATAAGTTCCGTTAGATTAGAACCTGGTTTAATACCAGTGCAAGTGGAGTTCTCGAAAATATTTATTGGAATACCAAACCTTGAGTGGGCTGTCCTACCACCAGGTATTAAGGTTGCTGCAATTCCGCTAGATGCGACTGGCAAAACAATATCACCGTTACTCCGTATTGCAGCACATAAAGCCCGCCATAAAAAGTCTTCCCGGTCCCTCCATAGCCATATACAAAAAAGAGCCCTCCTTTGTTTCTCACAACTGCTTCCATTATCTCTGTGTAGATCAACCTTTGCTCATCTGTCATCGAAGAAAGTTGGCTTGCATGTTCTGTGTATAACAAATCTCTATCATACGACAACTCGCCTCTTACCAATGTGTTTACATTATCTATCATTAACGAATCATCTGGAAAGGGCATGCCTTCAAACCTATTTAGACTACTACCGTTGCTTTGAAGAGATGCTTCAATATCAAGAAGAGCATAATTCTTCAATTCTTCATCGGTTAATTGCAAGTCTACAACGTACAATTAAAAGTCAAGAATGAATAAAAAGTATACTATCATATTATAAAAGAAAAAAAAAGTCTAATAATAGTATACCTTGGTTTTGAAGGACATTACGCTGTCTCTGAAGAATATCATCAGATAAAAGATGCCAAGTTTTCTCCCAAACATTGGTCGGCATGGACAATGTGCGGGCTAACAACAAATTGGCAAAAAGGTTTCTAAGATAAAATCCAGAACCCCAAATACTGGCTTCTTCAATTGCATCAATGTACTCTCTGTCATCACCAATTAGCCCTATTGCAAAACATGCCTCTCTAAAGGTCGTGTAGACAATACTGTTCACGGTTCTAATATCTTCATAACAGGTGGGGCCCTTAACATGGTTTAACATTGTTCTCATGAAATATAACTCCCCAAAATTTGGTGAAACATTTTTAAGTCTACCAAGCGTAAAGCCACGTTCTCTAGGGCGCCAAGCTCGATCACGTTGCTTCCAAACGAATTTTGTTGGAAATTCACAGTACAACAATTTCTGAGCTTCCTCGTTCAATTCAGCATCACTATTACATTTCATCCACGCTAAGAACTTTGACATGCCAATTGTTGGACTTTCCAACACTTCGTCAATAGGATCTTCATCGTCAAACACCACAGACTGCTCGCCTGGAAGGTGATACTGAAGCCTTTCAACAGGAGGACTTCTATAGTGAATATCAAGTGCAAATATTCTCCAAACAGCCTCACACGTTGAGATGTAGCGACAATTAAAATAAATTTGTGTCTCATCAACTTGATTAGGAGCATAATAATTACGGCGCCTATACGATGATTTCATAATCACTCTATCAGGTCCCTTATTTATATACTTAACTAGGTATGTGCCCCGTGAATTCACGGGTTTATCTGTTTCAATTTTATCGTAATGTTAATGCTGAATAATGCTTATGTTTTTTTAATAAAGACAAATGAAAAGTTTTTGATGAAACAATAATAATTAAATTAATTAAATTTCTAATAATAAAGACAATTGATTTTTTTTGATGTAACAATTACTCCCTTCGTCCCAATGAATTCTTTACGTTTGCTTTTTCACACTTGTCGAGGTACGTTTCATTTTGTTCATATCTTTATTTACGTGTTATTAAAAATTCTTAAAATTTGATAATCTTAATGTACTTATTAAGACCATTCGAAAAAGATCTCACATGACTATGTTTTACGTTATATATTAGAAATTATATTCGAGATCAATCCACCTCATGAATATAATAGTGTCAAAAAGCAAACGTAAAGAATTCATTGGGACGGAGGGAGTAATAATCTAATCAATAAAAAAATTACTTAGTTCTTAGGTTTTATTTAAGTTTAGTTTTTTAAAGAAAGTTATTTTCGATTTGTATTAATCAAATCAAAGTGACAAATAAAATAGAGTGTCTTACAAAAAAGCAAAATTCTCAGACAAAATAACACTATGGGAGAGTTTCGAGTAATTTATTTAAGTTACTTATATAAAATTTTAAAATTTGTAGTATTGTTTATTTCATGATATATGAAAACACTTTTCTCATTTTAATTATAATATTCTTACTGAGTTTTTTGGTTAAAGTTTCAAAATTTAACCCATTAAATTTTGTGTAACTATAAATAAGATGCTAAAATGTTTACATGTCATAAATTATATATAAATCGTAAAATGATATGTTTGAAGATCATTGCAATTGAAAGATAATATGAAGTAATCCTTTAAAAAAATATATGCAAACCGAAATATTAATAACTTAAGTAATAAAAAATATAATAAACCATGTAATGATGTCGTCACATACCAAAAAAAAATTGATGAGAAAGAAAACTCTTTAGTTAGATTTTATATTGCTTTAATAATTGAAATATTGAATAATGTTGATTAGTACGAAACTCAAATGTTAAAAGCATTAGTCTAACAATTTATAATATGTTACTTAAAATTAACTCTCAAAAGTATTATTTTTGTAAATAATAATGTTTTGGAAAATTCATCAATTCTTATTCAATAGAATTTCAAAAGAAGTCATACAAGCATTATTTTCGTAAATAATTATTTTCATTTTGAACATCAAAAAAAGATTACTCTTATGAGTCAAAAAAACATGAGATTTATGTAAGAATATTTTATGATATAATAATAACATTAATATTTCGACTTATTCCACAATGAGGTATGTTTTAATCTCGTCATAATTAATCTTTTGTGACTTTCATGTTGTTCAATGATTTATGGGATTTATGTCATGTTAATAATAGAGTAAATAAGAAATTACTCCCTTCAAAGATGCGTTTATTAAAATTTACTTCCTTATGAATTTTTTTAAATATTTTACACCAAAAAGATGAAAAACTTCAAAATTTACTTGAAAATCACTACTCCGACGAGTTAATCCGGTGAGTTTGAATTATTTTGTTTGTTTCCTATTTTTTATACCGAAAGTGCCCCTTTATTCTTCCTACCCTTCTTTCCCTCTTCCCTTATGCTCTCATTTAGTCTGCAGACTTGTAAAACAAAAAAAAAATCCCCACAATTGATTGATGAATGGATGCTCGAGTTTTGGGTTTGGTGATTTTCGAATTGAGAATTTAGGATTCTCCTGAAATTGGGACTAAAAGAGTTGGGAAAGTCGAGATGAGGTGGGGTGGGGGAGGGGCGTACTATTAATGAAGGGCATTTAGGTTAGTAAAATCATAAACTCATCGGAATAGTGATTTGCAAATAAATTTTGAAGTTTTGCATCTTTTTGGATGTAAAATATTAAAAACAAAATTCATAAGGGAGTAAATTGTAATAAGCACATCTTTGAAGAGAGTAATTTCTAATTTACTCTTAATAATATGCTAACAATTTGAAGTCAATAAAAAATTCCGTATAAACATAACCGTCATAAAAAAACAATAAAAATATAACATCATACCTGAATCATGAGAAATTGAGAACTTGACGATTGGCTTCGCATAAGGTCTCTAGATAAAAAAAGTAAAGATAAAATTAGTTTTAAAATTAAAGTTGCGAAACAACAAATTCATTTTACAAAAAAAACATAAAGAATCATTTAAAAATAAAGTCAATGAAATGTGTATACAAACTCCCAAATATTTTATGTCATCCTTTCATTGCTTTATACTTGGTATTCTTTTTTCACATGCATGTAATTAATAAGGTAATTAATAAAAGAATTAATTATAAGGGTAAATGAAAAGTATTTTTTGAAAAAATTAATAATCTAACTAATATAAAATTCAATAGACCATTTAATAAGATGTTTTTAATAAAGAAAAATGTAAAGGTTTAACTATATATTAAATATATTAAAATCTAAAAATTTAATTACATTAAAATATTAATAAACAATGTAATATATGTGCCACGTGGCAAAACAATTTCAATAGGGAGAAAAACCTTCTAACTATATATATAGATATAGATATAGATTAAATAAATGTAATAATTTAATCAGAAAAATTTAATAACAAAAATCAAATGCAGTTTTTTGACAAAATAATTAATAATTTAATTAATAAACTATTTTTATTATAAAGCCAAATGAAAATTTTCATGAAATAATTAATAATTCAATAAATAAATAAAAACATTATTATTAAAATTTAATAAACAATTTATTGATATTTTTTTAGGAATGACAAATGATTTATTTTTAATAAGCACTTATTAACGTAATTAACAAAATTTCAAATAAAAAAATAATAAATTTAATAATAAAGATAAATGAATATTTATTGATGAACGGTAAATAATTTAATTTTTAAAAAATAAAAAAAATGAATGAAATTTTTTTGACAAAACAATTAATAGTCTAATTAATAAGACTAAATTATAATAAACCATTTAATAAAATGTTATTTAATAGAGCCAATTGAAAAGTTTTTGATGAAATAATTAATAATTTAATTAATAAAAAATTAAATATATTAAAATTTTAATAATTTAATTAATTAAAATATTAATAAACAAATAAATGTGCCACGTGGCAAAAAATTTAATAGGGAGAAAGCCTTTTAACTATATATATAGAAGAGATACTTTATTGCCCGAGATTGATTACACCATTCCACATTGATATGGGCACGATATTTTTTCAACAAATAAGGATTATATGGGACAACATAACCGTTGTCAATGTGAACACCATTCTTGTAAATTGTGATTCCATAGTTCCTTCTCCTATATAAAGGATACCCATCGTCGTCGACGATTGTTCGGTCGTTAAACTTCTTCGGAAAGTGTCTTGAGCATTTAGAGTTAAACATTCACGGTGATTTTGGATTTGCCGTCCCACATGGCCCATGTATCATAAATTCAGAAACAGCGTTATGTAAAATTGGATTTTCTTTGGCATCAGGTATCTCGGCAGAAATAATTTTGTCAACATTTGAAGCTTCTAGGAACTTATCGTCGCGATGTAAGAATAAAAGTATATGAGCATGGGGAAGACCACGTTTTTGAAATTCAATAGTATAGACAACTGCAATGGTAATATATAGAAGAGAAATTGTAAGTAAAATTACTAACCTTAAAAAGTGAAGTGAATCAAATAAAATTAGAAATGTTTACCTGCTCTTGTTCTTCCAAAAATTTGACGGTCTTTTAAATCCCTCATTAGCTCGTCAAGTTTAATATTGAATACCCGACACAATATATCAGGACGATCCTCGGGTCTGAGACTCTTTTAGTGACAAATCGAGTGATTTCTGGCCACTTAGGGTTACATGTGAATGTAATAAATAGATCAGGATATCCGAACCACATGCAAATGGCCATTGTATCTAGATAGTTACTTCTCATATATGCATCACCTTGTGTGAACGAAGAAGGAATAATATATCTACTACCAGCTGAAGATGGCGGAATGTCTCCTCGTTCAACAGCGCTTGTTAGATCTTCAACTTTTTCGGCACGAAGCAATTCTTGATTATTACGAATAAATGACAACCGGTGCGATTGAACTATGGTATAACCATCGACACAAAATTGTTGAAACAATCTACCCGCTAACAATAATATATTGAATTCGCGAGACAATGCTCTATCTTGAATACGAAAAGCGAGCCACTCTCTCAATGTTAGCTGCTCTCGAGGCTTTACACTCTTGCTAACTCCTAGAGAAGCTTCACTATGGGGGATATTAAGACGGTAGTCATCTTCCCCGTGCGGAAACAACAAAGGATATTGGAGCGCCATATATGAAGGATGTAGCTCGGATATACGTTGTAATGCGCCACACGATTTTTGGACAATAATATCACGCATTTCCATGTCAGGACCAATATCACCCTCAATTAAAGCAGCAACCTCAGAAGCCGTTGGATGATTATACGTTCGACCCGAAAGAGTTATGTCCACTGTCCTACGGATTTACCCGCTTAAGTCTATGTATCTAATATGCCTTGCTAGAGGTCGATGTCGGGTTGACATATAAATGAGTTATATGTCTGGTAGTCTTAAGTGGGCCCATTGGGTCACACACAATGTGTATGGGATATTATTAATATATATCGATATATTAAATATATCGGGTCAGTAGTAATACGGACCCAGCTGCGTTGTCGGGTTATGGTAATTAGTGTTATACTAATAATCTAATTATGGTAATTAGAGTTATAGAAATAACCTAATTCTACCTTCTCATCTCCTATATAAGAAGGTTCATATGATGAACCAATATATGGAATTAAGAGTATTGACTCATAATATATTCGTCTTATAAAGAGTTATAAGAGAGATATAGAGAGAAGTTGTGAGACAGTCTCACATACCTTTATACTAGCATATATGTCGCAGTTCCGTACCCGTGTGGATACCAAAGGAGGCATCACGTTTGGGGTGCTCTATTCTGTCCGTGGAGATTATTTATTCTGTCCGTGGAGATTATTTATTCTGTCCGTGGAGATTATATATGTTTCTGGGTTTATAATACTTCTTATTAATACGTTGTTCCGCTGCAAATAAGGTATAATTGTTATCTCTCTTCGTTTGTCTTTTCGGTTAATACTCGTTACAGGTCCATGGGTTTAAGGGTTGTAACCCTACAGTGGTATCAGAGCCTCTGTTACGTAGTATTAATCTAATCGACGTGAATCCATGTCTCATAATTGGCTATGAAGGATTCCACCCGCGTATTAATTTGATTATATTTATTGTTCGGTCGCGAGAATTGTTCTCGGTTAGTGTTTGCCGCTGCCTTATTTGTGATAAGGCACAATTCTGCCCATTACACGTGATACATTACTTGTGCCTTATGATTTCTTTATCATTATGTAAGATTATATGATAATCCACATGATTGTTCTATTTTTTTTTTTTGCCAATTTTTATGCTAGCTAGTAGCTAGTGCACTAGAGAATTGTTCTCCATGCAAAATTTTGATTGTATTGTTTATTTTCGGCGAAACGAATTCAATAGATTTCTATAAGACAAGTAGTGTAGTAATGAGCAATGATAACTCTAAAAGAATTTTGACATAATGATGTTCCTTTTATTGAGTTTTTCATGGGAGTTGCGGCTAGTTTATCATGTGTCGATTTTTCGTTCAATTTTAGGGTTTATTTTAATTTATGAATTTAAATTGTTAAATTCTGAAATTAATTATTAAATTATTTTAAGATCTAATATTGATTATGTTTTAATTTAATTTACCCTAAATTGACCCATTATTATTCTCAATTTCCTTGTTGACGATGAGATTAATTTGATTAGTCAAGATTCGATTGAAATTTGGAACGTAAAATTACAAGAATTTATCGTTGACGATGAGACCTAATAAGATTAGGACAAGACTCGTTTTAATTATAAGTGGAGCCGGAACGAAAAGAGACCAACCCGGTTGGCACGAGTATGACTCGGTGGGCACGAGTGTGACTCGGTCGGCATGGGTATGTC
This sequence comes from Agrostemma githago, assembly GCA_958450325.1. NCBI lineage: Eukaryota > Viridiplantae > Streptophyta > Magnoliopsida > Caryophyllales > Caryophyllaceae > Agrostemma > Agrostemma githago. Next base: position 37,526,514 of record OY288253.1, on the reverse strand, counting down.
TCGGTTGGAACGGGATGACCCGAGTGACAAAGGTTTGACCAAGACGACACAATATTTACTCGGACGACATGGTGTCGGGTCGGGCGACGCTTTTAAGAAAAGTTGTTTTCTTGCGTTTGTATGTTGATTCTGAATCAAATATGGATTATATTTTATTTTTCCGAATCAATGAAAAATTAGTTTTCTAAATCGGCTAAATAATTTTATGCTTTTTAATTATCATATTATCATATATAGATTGGGAAAAGAGTTTCTCGAGTCTTATTTGATTTTGATGAATTGTTCATCTATATGACAATTATAAGTTGCAGATCGATTGTGAATCGAGTTTTGTATATCCGTTCAATTTTTCCGAGTGAGGAATTGTTTCTCATAATTGGAAAAATGAAAGATATTGGTGAAATTCTTCAAACCAAATAGGAATTATGAATTGTAATATGATTATGAATCAAAATATGGGATCTTTTAACTTGTTCTACGCACAATTCACTAATAACAATTGAATAATTATGTCATATGATGCATCAATTTTATTGTTTAGACCTGTGACTTGTGTGACTAGAACTGATAGGTCGCCTTGTAAGTTGACCTAGCAGCATGTTTAGGACCCATATGCATTTAATCCCTCGCACAAATATTAAGTATTGTCTTTCCAGAATTGACCACTACAACAATTTCATATCATTGGTTGAAGTGATTGCCTAAGCGGTGCTTTGCCGATGTGTGTGGACTGAGTAGGTGGGTAACGATTACCCACAGGTTCAATCTGGTTTGCTTAACATTGCTATCAAGTCGGACTTGGGCTTTGAGGCAAATAGTTGGTGTCATATGATGACTAATTCCGACGAACCAAGAATTACATAGAGATGTAATTGGAAAGTTTGTTGTCTACCTTTACTTTTGGAGCTTGAGCAGTGAGCCCAAGTTTACTTGAGCGACAAAAGGTTTAGGATCTTGGAATATTATGCGAACTTGAGGGTAGTTTTCATGATTTTATCTTAAAATTGTTTAAGATTATTAATATTAATTATCGTTTTACTTTGCATATAGTTGTAGTTGTAAGTTAGTCACCTTTATTACATTTATTAAAGATGAGTTTGAATTGTTCAACCTTGTCGATTGGTATCTTGAAAATTGTTTTCAAAATTAGAGATATAGATTCTGTCCTTGTGAAGGATAATTTTGACAAATTATAACCAATGCTAATTTACAGTATGGACTGTATAATTAGAGTCATGAAAATGACTATAAGTACCAAAATCAATTGTTTCAATAAAAGGGAACAGTTCCCATTAAGTGAGAAAATGTTAAAGATGGTCCAATTAATTCATGTCATATGATGAATGATTATCTTGATAATCAGGAAATTTTGGATGCTTCTTTCTAAAGAATTAGGAATTGAAATCGTTTCAATTAGTCCTAAGTTTAGGTCACTTTATTATGAATAAACATGTGACTTAATAAGATTTTTCACCTTTTAGCATGAGATGTTAAAAGATGATTGAATATTGTATCAAGAAGACAAATAATACTAATGTTCTATGAGTTCATTAAGAAAATTGCTTGAGATAATGATTAATGAATCTAAGACGTTGGTTAAAGTAAGGGAAGGACAATCGTTGTCATTCCCAAACTTGTTCTCAAGTTTAGATTAGGTACGAAATTATTTATCATTAGTGTAATGACAAATATATGACATTGGTAGATAGTTTCTAGAAGTGTCTAGAAAATCTGCAAATCAATTGAAGTATGACTTCAGGTGTGTATGTTACTAGAGTGATTGTTACTTGCATTCTACTGTTTTGGTATAAGATACCAAATGCAACTATTATATTGTGGATGTGATGGCTCAAAGAGGATAGAATAATGGTATATAAGTGAAGTGTTTTATGATGAAATGGGCAAACGTTGTTGTTTCATATATAAAAGGAAAATCACTTAATTTTACCATAAAGCTGAATACTGGAATTGAATAAATGTTATTCTTGTACTAGTCATAAGCAAGAATATTGATTCTGTTTCATGTATGGGCATGAAAAGTTTTAATAAAAGTAGAACAATTGTTGCTCTATACCTTGCAAGAATATGAGGTACAATAATGCTAACATGTTTGTTGGGCTCTACATTCCTAGTAGTGAATGCTTTTAACTGTAACATAACAATCAAAAGGTTCCGTCCCTCGACACGAGTTTTACCTATTATGGCATTGTCCTTAATCCATGAGACAAGAGACATAAGAATAAGTTTCATAATGATGAAATTATAAACCTTATTGATAAGGATCAACTGAGGTAAATGGATCTTGTTTAGATGGATAAATGACATTATAAGTGACTCCTATTAATTGTAGTGGGAGGGTTCTTAGACTTGTTAGACCACACTCATACAGATATGTGTGAGTTTAACTAGTGATGTTGCAAAATGGGTAACACGTATGGTTTTGTTCGATATGATTGAAACAGGGAGGAATTGAACTAAAAGATTGTGATCATCTTAGAAATAGTGAAAAATGTTTCAAACTACATCAAACCATATTTGATATGATTTGGTCTATGATGAGTTATGCAGATTTTATTGGCGCTTTAGAAGCTTATGCACTATAAAAGTCTTTGTACAAATGTTGATGAGATTGTCCATGTAAGTCGGAGAATAGACACCATATGAGATATGGATTGAAAATGTTCTTAAAAGTCTTTTCTTAATTATCAAGTCAAGTTTAAAGAAAATTGTTTTCTAGAACTTAGACTCAATTATGGCATGTGTTTTATTAGGAGTGTTATATTAATTCTACAAACCATCCAAAGAGCAAAACTGTTTTGTTGCATGGAGTGGTATGTTTCTTTTAAGAATATGTGATTTCTAATAGAAACAGTGGGAGTAGAATCGACCCTGAAATTGTTCAAGATTAACAGGATTTCTCTTTAACAGTTGTAGAGAATATTGATGAATCCATGAAAAGTCATGATCATCTTACCTGCAAAATATTATCCTACATAGATTTGACCTATGATGAAACAATAATGGGCAAAGACTCCAAAAGTCACATAAAATCTAATAGATTCTACATACCATAACTACCAAGTATAGACTATGGTTAAATGGGTCTTATAGTGAAGAATAGTCTTCAATATAAAGACGATGTAGATTGATATAAGAGTATCCATGAAGCATAGTTGGTAGTTAAGGATTGATCTCATAGTAATGACTATGGGAAAACCTTCTTACAACATTATGCTTAAGTCTATTAAGATTGATTTAGCATTTTGAATGTTATCACTCATTATGATGAGTTTTGAACATATATATGTGAAATACATTTCTTGGAAGGGATGAAATATGTGTGTGCGACACATCGTATGAATTTCATATTATTAAAGTTGCTAGACAAATGTGAATGATCCAATTTGATTGGAGCAAGTATTATGGAGCAAGTATCTTCGTTCTCAATGTGGTAATTCAAATATGTTTGTTTTCCATTGAGATGAAGAGAGACAAAGTGTGTACAAGAGGCTAGTGGGAGTGCATTTATCGTTATGATTTGGTATGTAAGTGACATACTTCTCTAACTAAACGACATTTGATTGCTTTCGTCTATGAGACTTTGCAAGAAATGTGTTTATTGTGTGCTCGTATGACGAGTAGATACTAATCTAGTGAGTGTCACTAAATTGCTATCTAAGAATTGTTCTTTTGCGCTTAAGAAGCAAGAGAGGAATTATTTAAGAGATGCGCATGATGTGATAAGCGAATTATTGTAAACAAGTTACAACGATTCATATTTCCAAATAGACAAAGATGACGTGATATTGTAATCTCAGTAAATTTTGTTTTGGATAAGAAGTTGTGTGTTGGACCGGTTCCAAAGGACAACTTTATGACTGATATTATAACTAAAGTTAGTGTTCTATTGCTAATAGACATTTGATTACGAATTAAGCACACACTCAACTACTTTAAAGTTTATGAAGCAATTGTTGCTTATGAAACTAACAGTTTGCCTTAATTGGGATAAGGTAGATTGGTCATATGCTTGTAAATAACTGATACAAATGTTGTATGTCCCGAAACCTTCTCTACATAAAGATCATATTGGTTATGATCGGTATAAGACGCATGGGCGAGTGGTCTTAGTATCTTTAGAGGTGTTTGGTTTAGTGGGAGTTATTTCGATAATTGATATATGTATGACATATTGTCATTTGGTTAATGTAAGCGAGTTTTGTCCCTAAATAATTTACATTGATGAAATAGATCACTAAGTACGTGACTTAGTCTTGGAACTCTATTTGGATGATGTAATTATTTTGTCTCTAGTCAGGGTATTGTGTTGGGACATTTGAATATTCTTAAATGACTGGTGTGTGAGTTGGTTGATGACTAAGTTCTTTGAGTCATAGGTATTTAGATACTAAACCAGGCACACGGGTGTATGTTAAGAACATGCATTAGACAGACCCGTCGAAAAGGATTTTACTAAGATTTCGCTTAGTGTCAGTAAAGTTCTTTGCAAGTTATGAACTTGTATGGTCTTTAGACCTGAGTCTTTGACTATTCTGTACATGTGATGTGTATGCTTTGATACTATTCCTCGTCAGCTGTGAAAGGGGGCTATGGATGGTTATTGGGCATGCATGGATCATGTGATAGAACGTGGTTAGACAAGAGGGGATTTGCTCTTCCTTTATTGAAAGAAATTTATTGTTTCTTGGCCACTCGAAGAGTGTGACTTGTGCAAATGCGTGGCCGCGCTCAGATAGGATGATTGTCATCTATCTGCTATTTTAACAAGTCAACTCAAAGATTCGAGTAAAAGATTGAGATATGTGAGAATGACACTTCTTCTTACCTCGTTCTCAATTGGAGACAATAGTAGCAAAGAGACTTAACGCCGTTCTTGAGAGGACATGTACAAGTGGGAGACTGAAGGAGTTATGTCCACTGTCCTACGGATTTACCCGCTTAAGTCTATGTATCTGATATGCCTTGCTAGAGGTCGATGTCGGGTTGACATATAAATGAGTTATATGTCTGGTAGTCTTAAGTGGGCCCATTGGGTCACACACAATGTGTATGGGATATTATTAATATATATCGATATATTAAATATATCGGGTCAGTAGTAATACGGACCCAGCTGCGTTGTCGGGTTATGGTAATTAGTGTTATACTAATAATCTAAATATGGTAATTAGAGTTATAGAAATAACCTAATTCTACCTTCTCATCTCCTATATAAGAAGGTTCATATGATGAACCAATATATGGAATTAAGAGTATTGACTCATAATATATTCGTCTTATAAAGAGTTATAAGAGAGATATAGAGAGAAGTTGTGAGACAGTCTCACATACCTTTATACTAGCATATATGTCGCAGTTCCGTACCCGTGTGGATACCAAAGGAGGCATCACGTTTGGGGTGCTCTATTCTGTCCGTGGAGATTATTTATTCTTGTCCATGAAGATTATTTATTCTATCCGTGGAGATTATATATGTTTCTGGGTTTATAATACTTCTTATTAATACGTTGTTCCGCTGCAAATAAGGTATAATTGTTATCTCTCTTCTTTTGTCTTTTCGGTTAATACTCGTAACAAGTCCTTGGGTTTATGGGTTGTAACCCTACACGACCATCAGAACATCTCCAAGCAATGAGTCTTATACTCACTTCTCTATCTATATCTTCAGATAGTCGGTCCCTCACCATCCTAAATGTCTTTGCAAGAGGGTTATACAGATCTACCATCTCTTGTAACGCACATATGAGTTCATCTCTAAATCGATCCGGATCGTTGGAGCTACATTCACATAACAAAGGAAATGATTTTTTTTGGACAAAATAACATCATATGAGTAATTTAAAAAAACATCATAAATGCAATGAAATATTATTTACCTAATGGCCTTTTTTTGGTTTTGGACTTCATCTTCGGTATCGTAGATATATAGCTGACAAAATTTAGGATTTGTCTCTATTGACGGCAACAGACTTCCAATACGGTGAACGTTTTCACCTCCCATTCTAAAAGTGTAAGGTCCTCGACCTCGATTAATAGAGTGATCGATTATGCCGCCCATTGAAGTGAATGAAAACATTGAATTGTACGCCCGTATATTTCCAAAAAAGTGCTTACTGAATCGATGACTCGCAGTTAGAAGTGCCTTGAGCAATGATGGTGGTTCTTCTAAAAATGGTAATGTAACCTTCCCGTCTGAACAACATAATGAGAATTTAGGATGTCTAGTTCCTTTATTCTTCCCTATACATTCTTCAAACCACATCTGTGCCCCACATTTCTCGCATTCATAATCAGGGTCACCAAAATCAAAATATCCTTCTAAATCTGATACAATACATTTAAGACAAAAAATCATGAAGCCAAATAAAAGGGACATTCTTTATATTACAACTTATTCTATATCAATAACAATCATTAAGGAAAATAACATGTAAAATTTTGAAATAAAATAAAAAAACCTTGCTCAAATTCGAGGGATTCGGGGGATAATAAAAGGTTTCCCACATCGAAATTTTCATCGAGAATGGGAAATGAAGATGCTTCTTGACTTTTAGATCCTTCTTCAAATGTGGAAAATAAGAAGCTGGATTGAGTATTGAGTTCTCCATAAGCAGGGAGTGAATTTTTGTCAAAGTTCGTAGTCACACTCGATGTACTAAGATTTCCTAATTACAGTATACATGAGCAAAAATGTTAAAAAGATCAATTCAGAGAAAAACGTAGCATGTAAATAAGGGATCATCACGTACCTGTGATACGACAATGAGACAATATATGTTGTGAATTCAATTGAGTATGAGTATGTGAAGATCTTGAAATTCTTTTTTTTTGACGATTGTTCTCCTCTTAGCTCTAGTAGCTTTTGCCCGCAATCGATTTGGCGATGGAATGGGACTAATAGGAATATTCATATGAGTTGAGGAGCATGATATATCGTCAACACAATTACGTGAAACTTGATTCGACAAAATACTTGGTGCTAATGCTTGTGTCTGTTGTCTTGATAATCTAGTATCTGATCAAATAAATAAGCTACATAAGTGAGCGATAACAATTATATGAGAAACTATACTAAGTCATTTTGTACACAAAAATGAGGCGATAAATGAATAAAATCCACCATACTCGATAAACTTGAGTTAATTTGTGCACTACTCGTCGAAGGACATGTTCACATACCTGTGATAAGACAATTGGACGATATATCTTGGGAATCCAATTGAGTATGGTTATAAGCATGTGAAGATCTTGAAATTCTTTTTTTTTTAGGATTTTTCTTCTCGTTGCCCTTGCAGTTTTTGCCCGCACTTGATTTGGCGATAAAACGGGAATAATGGGAATATTCATATGAGTCGAGGAGGATATATTGTTAACACAATTAGGTGATGCTCGATTCGACAAAATACTTGGTGCCAATGCTTGTGTCGGTTGTCTTGATAACATAGTATCTGATCAAATAAAAGAGCTACATAAGTGAGCAATCATTTTTCAGTTTTACATTTTTATTTTTATAATGATGATGATGAATGCAGGAAGAATAGCTTGAGCTCCACCATGGAGCAATGTGGGCCCCACGAAATAATGACAACAGCCCAATAACTGATCACAATAATACCCAAAACCATAGGAATCATCAAGTAACCCAAGTACCATAACCCGGAAAAGTACATAAATGAGTAAAATCCATCATAGTCGATAAATTTGAATTATTTTGTGCACTACTTGTCGAAGAACGTTTTGCTATGCTCTCTACCAAGAGAATTTTACGACGTTCTCTTGCTAATTGAGAGTCTACAAAAGATAAGCTATAAATATAAATATCAACTACTTAATATAAATTAATAGAGTTACAAATTCGGAACATAGATTATGTCGTATTAAGTAACATAATTTATTCAGGATTCACTAAGTAATGTAATTAACATAATTTGTATGGTGAGGTATATGAGAAACATTTTTTGGTTTTCGGGCTTAGTGGTGCAAAGATTTACGATGTTTGCTTCACTTAATAAATATCTATTTATTCATACGATTTGAGTATTGTAGTTTCTGACTGAGTAGGAATTAAAAACTCATACATGTATTATGCTTCCTATCCATTAAGCTATCTAACGACATTTATCTTGAAATCAAAACTGATGTCTTTAATCACGAAAGATCAATTAATCACGAAAGATCAAAGATTTAGTACGATGATACAATATGAGAGATAGAATCAGGACCCATATTGAGTTATTGACCCATATCCTACACGTCAGTGGCGGATCTATGATTTTTCACCTAGGGACAGAAAAAAAAATCTGACATTTTTAAAGTTTATAAATTATTTCACATTTTACGTTATTATTTTCTCTATAAATTACATACTCCGTATTTTACGGTACTATTTTCTCTATAATACTTTGAAGTTTTGAGAAATAATTTAAATATAATATAAATTTTCCAATAATATGCAACATGAAGTATAAAGTGGTGAAATTGGTTACATTAACAACATTTCATATAAATGGCTTGTGTTCGAATCCCCCTATCTACACATTTGTTTCTTCAGTGTGAGTGTGTGTCATCTGGTGCGTGGCCTTTGAAAAAAATATGGTTAATAGTTGATATTTTCAATAATTTATAAAGTTAGTAGAACAATATTTTTCTCAATTATTTAGTGGTGGTATTTATGAATTATGAGTGAGTAATTGTTAGTTTGAATTAAAGATAATATTAATGAAATATTGAATACAATTATATTAGAAAAAATGTGGTTAAGGGTCGAAAAAAGGTTTATGACCCTTGCAAAACGGACAAATGGTTATTATCAGGTCCTTGCAAAAGGTTGTGACCCAAAATATTCAGGCTATCATCGGGTCGGTTTACTTTCAGGTTTCGGTCATTTTCGGACAGATTTTTTCGGGGTTTCTCCCGGACGATTTCGGGTCGGGTTTTTGGATCCTTTTAGTTTTTGACAGGTCTGGCTGTATCAATGAATAATATGACGCAGAAACGGTCAAAAATATTACACCATACTCAACTACGTGCATTACTATGCACAATGTCATATTTTTTTTTAAATATGAACATAGTTACACGTACTATTTTTTGTCTATTACGCTTTTTTGTGATGTTTCAAGTGTTTATTAAATAGAGCAGTCTATATTGTGTCCATTGAATCATAATCCAAATTGAAAACAAAAAACAGGCTGACTGTCCAACACTGTCTCGAAAAGTTCCCCAGCCCAATCAAAATTTGGGCCGCTGATATGATTTATTTCAAAGTGTGAACCAAATGCAAAACCCTAACCCACCCACCCTATATAAACCTCCTTCTAGCCTAACCTCCATCCATACCCTAATTTCCATCCATGCACCAATAAGCCTTCCCTAAACTCTCTGTCAACTTTTATTCCTCCATTTCTTCAAGCTCCAAGCCACTGCCTCCCAATGTCCCAAAATCAATACATTTACATCCATTTACACATTTCCATGCCCTCCGCGGTCCAAATCCTATCTTCACCTGTACAATTTTTTTTCCATGTAAAAAATTCCGGTCTAGGCGCGGTCTATATCCGGTCCTTGTGAGTTCTTTTTAAAGAAAAATCAGGTTTAATGCAAAATCAGGTCTTGATTAGTTTAGTTATTTGAGTTTTTTGCTTTCTTTTAATAAATCGATTTTTATCCTTTTTTTGTAGTTTCAGTAGTTTGATTTATTAGTATTTTTTTTTAAAAAAAAATTCGACCCGTAGCCTGTCTTGACGAAAAAAAAACCCCGATCTTCATTAGTCCAAATTTTTTTACATGTAAGAAAAACCCGGTCTAGGCCCGCTCCATATCCAGTGTTTATGATTTTTTTTAAAGAAAAATCCGGTCTTGATTTGTGTAATTAATGGAATTTTTTTCCTTTGTCTTAAAAAATGGATTTTTATCTGATTTTTTTCGTAGTTTAATATTTTTTTATTCTGTTTTTTTCACCAAAAAAATCATACCCGTAGTCGGTCTTGACACGGTCCAAATCCGATCTTCGTCAGTGCAATATTTTTTGCATTTTAGAAAAACACGGTCTAAACGCGGTCCATTTCCGATCTTTATGTTTTTTTTAAAAGAAAAATCTGATCTTGATTTTTATAATTAGTTGATTTTTTTTGCTTTGTTTTAAAAAATTGTTTTTTTTTCCGATTTTTTTTTGTAGATTTTTTTTTAACAAAAAATCAGGCCTGTGTTCGGTCTTGACACGGTCGAAATCTGATCTTAGTTAGTGAATTTTTTTTTGCATGTTAGAAAAACCCGGTCTATATCCGGTCTTTATGCTTTTGAAAAGAAAAATCAGGTCTTGATTTTTATAATTAGTTGAATTTTTTTGCTTTATTTTAAAAAAGTCCGTTCCGTTTTTGGTCTTGATTTGTTTTTATTGTTCATATTATTTACTCTTCCGTAGTTTTTATGATTTTCTATCAATTTCAATTACAAAATTTGGTTTGTCCTACATTTCTACCCTATAAACTACTCAAATTTGTTTTCCCCAAATTTCATGTAAGTTGCCTAATAAATTTGGTTGATAAATATTTGTATGTACGAAGTTGTGTTTATTTTCTGGATATTTTTTAGTAATAAATAAAGAAGTGAAAATGTAAACTTAAAATAATACTCCGTAAATGTTAAAAGACTTACTATTTTGATTGCGGCTTGTCTGTTTAGTGGTCTTCTTTGTTGAATCTGACTCCTTTCCTTTCACCATTGTTAGTCGTCTTGATTTTTTCTATGCTTTTATTGTCATTTATGAATAATTGTTTTCTTTTCTTGTGATGTTTTTATGAGTGGAAGTTAAATCATCTATCATTTTGTTAAAATTTCAACTACCTCATAAACTGCTCTCCATGATAAGTATAACACTGGTTTAAACTTTTGGCTTAATTAGTTTGGATTTTTGTTGAGATAATTGGACGAAATAACATGATAATATGTTATTGAGATGATTGGATGCCCACAAATGAAAATAATTTACTTGTTTGTGGATTATTATGGTAAGAAATTTTAAATGTGAAATATTATACGGTATAATTATTATTTACACCTTCATTAATCTTAAATCCATAGCCAATATGTCATATTTTATACAATATAAATCTGTCTTTGCAGTACTTCCTGAATAGAAAATCAAATTTGTTGTGCTTGAAATTATCTATTAACAATCATGTTTTCGGAATTGTGATTCTTGGAAAAATGTTATTTCATAATTGTTTATTTATTGACAATCAATTTTAATTTTTCCTTTTTTGTGATGTATGGTTAGGTATATGAGAAACATTTTTTTGGTTTTCGGGCTTAGTGGTGCAAAGATTTATGACGTTTGCTTCACTTAATAAATATCAATATATTCGTACGATTTGAGTATTGTAGTTTCGGATCTGAGTAGGAATTACAAACTCATACATGTATTATGCTTCCTATCCATTAAGCTATCTAACGACATTTATCTTGAAAGCAAAACTGATGTCTTTATCACGAAAGATCAAAGATTTAGTATGATGATACAATATGAGAGATAAATCCATAGCCAATTTGTCATATTTTATACAATATAAATCTGTCTTTGCAGTACTTCCTGAATAGAAAATCAAATTTTTTGGGTTTGAAATTATCTATTAACAATCATGTTTTCGGAATTGTGATTCTTGGAAAAATGTTATTTCATAATTGTTTATTTATTGACAATTAAATTTAATTTTTCCTTTTTTGTGATGTTATCTTATTAATTTTAAGTAGCAAATCCGTAGGATAACATATTACTGAAATTGCTTTCCCTAAAATAAGAGTGACTATTGTCACCGCAAATATTGAAACACAAAAGTGAAATACAGAAGTAGTAAATCCGTAAGAGTTTGATACCACCACAACCTAAAGAAATTACAAATCATGAAAAGAGTCTGATCTCAATACAACTTAAAAAAAAATATTTAGACGGTCAATCACTGAAATGGCTTTAACAAAGGTAGACAATCACATCTGGTCAATCTTTTCCTTTTTAATCTTCAACACTTTCATTGCTGATGCTTCAATGTTGTTGGTGGTTGATCGCTTACTTGGAGTCATATTGCATGATGTATGGGATGGTCTTTCTTCAACCGCTTCAGTCTTTTCAACCTATAATAATATGTTTTATATGTAGCATTTATCAATCGAAAATTAGTTTTCAATGTTATATGTTAGATTGTCTTACCACCGTAAATTCTTCAATCTTGTATGATTCATCAACAGACATTGACTCAAAATAATTTTCCTGGTATTTTGTTAAACATTATAAGAATCAAGTATTCGAAAATCATAAAAATTGATAGGCTATTAATTTTGTTGAAAGCTAACCTCCTTGTTGGCCATTTGTTTCCACTTTGAGATAATTTTCTTATCACTTGACAATTCTATCACACCATAACTTTCAGAGTTCTTTGCAATGTTATATTTTTGTGTGACCCTTACTTTGACGACATATTCCTTTTCGATGAAGGATGCTAGGTCCTTTGGCGGTAAAGTGTCTCCGTCCTACCATGTGCAGATGTCATGTTATGATTAACGTGATGCATAACCATATTTCCATTCTATAACAAATATTAATTTCATTCTATAACAAATAATGTAGTTCAATATTAATTTCATTCTATAACAAATAATGTAGTTTGTTATTATTTCGTGTTACCTCTTGCTCTGCTAAAATTGTTGCAGCTGATTTCCCTAGTAAGTCAGTCATCACTTTGTCCCACAGCACAAATTCACACATACTTCCCTTCTCGTAGGAAACGTAAAATGTGACTTTAAATCTGATGGTTGTTAATTACATTAGAAATGTATGTAGTTTTTTTTGGCAAATATTATGATAATAATAATTGTTAAATGTTATTAAGTACCTTGGAGTAGGGGCTGACATTCCAACACCCTTTAGGCTGCAATTACTGGCTTCTTTTTCGCAGTACCATAATCCTTCTTCCTTTTGGTATATTTTTGACCGACATTCCGCGCAAGAATTATAGTACCATGAGTGTGTTGTGTCTAACTCTTCAAAAAGTGCGACCGTTACAAATGTTCCAGGAGTCTGTGCAGCCTTAATTTCTGATAATGTTTTGATTTTTGTCTAAGATGTCGTTATCGTTTGAAATTGTGCCTTCCATTCCAATATGATTTCCATGTTGTTGTGGCATACTTAAAGAGAATTTAAGATATTTGTTATACTAAACAAAGATAAATACACTTTGAAACTAAACGAATGATCCATTGTCAAACTAATTAATCATTATAAAATATTTATGTTGTGGTAAACATAACACTTACTTTTTGTTGAAATCATGAACAACATCAATGTCAGGATCCACCAAAATTTTGGTGGCTCCTCTTGTGGTAATAATGCAAAACTCCTCTGTTTGTAAATGTTAGTAAATAATTTTCCCTACCACAATACACTCTTTATTTAGATCTAAATGTTATTTTCTTAATATTATAAAGGACATACCTTTCCGTTCATTTGTTAAAACGTGCATCATGACAATCGTTGGTTTGTTGATGTTTTTGTAATTTGTTGCAATTTGACTCACTTGGTCCACATATTGACCGAAAATGGAACATTGCAAGTATTCTCCCCCAAAAGAAATGTGAGTGTATTAATATATTATTAACTAATGCATATAGTAAATTTGATTTTATATTTTATGGGAAAAATATGTCAATCTTACTCAGTGTTCTTCATAGTCAATGTTGTCCAATAAATTCCCTTTTTGGAAATTTGGGTAGGTTTAACCCCTTCTAGCTTTCCTATGACATCTGCATTTATAGGAGTCATTAAGTTGCTATAATTTAAAGAGTTAAATTAGTGGACGTAAAGAATATTTGTATGAAAACATATTTACCTATATATAATCCCTTTGGAACAATTCCTTGCACAATGGTGTTGAAAGTGGTAAACTGAAACACCCTAGTTGGGTATGTTTGGGTTGTTGGTTGCAAATATCCTTGAACTTTACTCTAGCCAAATTCGGCATTCATGGTTTGTTGCCATTTCGTCACCAACATTTGGAGATGTACTAAACTTTCTGATTTTGTATACTTCCCTTTCTTCAAGATGCTCATAAAATAACTTGATAAGATTTTTGTTAATGGTTGCTTGAATTTTATCTCCCTACCAAAAAATTGTAATATTTATTCAACTATATTTTATTAATTTAATATCTATGACATAACAAATGCAGTAATTAAACTTGGTGAATGAAGCTTTTAACTTACATTTTCGTCCACCAATATCATTTCGATGCCGAAAACCTCCGTTGGATCTTTATGTGATTTCCGTAACCACATTGTCATTACTCTTACATTAATTTGAGTGTTCCTCATTCCTTTTGTTATTTCTGAAATTGGAATATTTTCTATGGTACCCATTTTTTTTAATTTCTGAATAGTGTTGTGTTTATTTTTGATGATGATTATATTTGTTTTATATAGTTTATTTTGGGTAGTTTTTGTAGTATTCGAGGTAACTGTTTTGTGGTTGTGGAAGAATGTAGCAGTTTAATTGATGTTAGGGGACCTATATCATTGCAACCACTTCAGGAAGTGAGAAGTGAACAGTTACAACTGTTTGTTTTTTATTTCAAAAAAATAAGAAATACAGTGGGGGAACTGCTTCTTGCATGTTGCGTCTCATTCTCTATTAATTTTTTTTAAAACACCATTTTATAAACTTCCATATAAAACAAAAACCGTTCACGTATACATGGAATCCTTGACACCAAAATTATCATTATTATTATTTCAGCGTAAATAAACCAATAACTCCATCAAATTAATTATAATACTCCTTTTTTTTGGGTGTGCAAATATAATTAATTAAATAATAATTTTAATTACTAAATTAAATGAACGATTAATTAATGTATTACTTTCCTGAATTAGTGACGATTTTACGATATATAATCTAACGTGAGACCTATTATCGACTATATTTCCATTAGGAATCTTATTATGTTGCTTTGCATTGATGATGAATAAATAAATAATTAAAGAATGATTATGTATGTCGGGCCATCATATGAAAGAATACGAACTTCTACGTACGGAGCATGGGGTTTGGACACCAAACACCATTTTATAAACTTCCGTGTAAAACAAAAACCGTTCACGTATACATGGAATCGTTGACACTCCAAAATGATTATTATTATTATTTCAACGTAAATAAACGAATAACTCCATCAAATTAATTATAATAATCATTCTTTTTTTTGGGTGTGCAAATTTAATTAATCAAATAATTAGTATACTTTAAATTACTAAATTAAAAGAACAATTAATTAATGTATTACTTTCCTGAACTAATGACAATCTTACTATGATTCAAGTGGATTTTCATTGGAATGGACTAAAGTTGATCTTACTTTGGAATGGTAGAAAATATTTGTTAGTCAGGTTAGCATTCCCTCAATCTATCACATTTAAGGTCCAACTTACACCTAAAGAATGACGTTCTGAATTGCCTAAAAATATTGATAACACAGTTTTATTTTGTTGACCTATGATTGTTCATATTAAATTACAATTTTGTTTACTGTAACCATGAATGAAGTTACGAACTATAGCCAAAGTATTTTATGATTAATTATCGTATTACTTATGATGTATCTATTGTTGTCACGCAATGAAAATGTAAACTAATTAAACATATCGCATGGTACTTTATATAAAATTGTTCGTCAACATGATCGGTAGAGAACAAACATTTTGAACGACGATCCTTTAAAACAAACTCCATAAAGAAATTGTTATTAAGATAAGCCTTAAAGCAACTTGAGACATAGTAGTAGTGCATAATAAACATCCTTGCATCTGATTTATTTGCTGGTCTTTCATTCAGTTCTTTGTCATTTTATCTTTTGAGGATGACCCTATATCTGAAAAACTTGTTTGATTTGTAGGCGAGTCCTCTAATATAACAATTCCTCTTTTGTGTGTTGTCTTGCTAGTTGGTGTTACATCATCTTTTTGTGGCAGTTGCATCTCATTTTTCTTGTCCTCTTCAAAAGAAATTGATGACGATGAATATCCAACTGGTAAAGCAACCTGTCATCAAATATTTGATAATCTTATTATATTTAGTTTAATAGTTTATCTACTAAAAATAATGGAGCATCTTTTAAAAATTGTGTTGTAAAATGGCTTAACTTACCGGTTCTATGCTATTCTTCGAATGACTTGTTGTAATTGTGCTTTTTTCCTGCAATTCAGTTTTAAGCAATTCTCCATACTTATTAATCAAATGACTTAATAAAGAGATCACGTATTAGATAGAGTATTGTTTGGACCATGTTGAATAAATTTTCTCCTTCCATGTTGAATAATGAGATCATGTTGAATAATTTTCTCCTTCCATTGTATTTTGTGGTTCTCAGCTTCCGAGAAGTCGATAACCTTGTAGGTTGTAGATCCTTGATCCACATTAAACCATTGTGACACATGAAGCTTGAGTACATACTCTTTCATCAAAAAATTTTGCAGCTCTTGTGGCAATAGAGTATTGTTTGGACCCTAGATTCATTAATTGTATGTATTATATGTTAATACATACAATTAGCAAGACATTGTTGCATTCTATAATGTATATAAATGTTAGTCATGCATTATTTTTAAAAAATAGTACCTTGCTTAGGTTTTCCATGCATTCAACAACATTTTTCTTAACCTTTAGCTTGATCAAACTATCCGACATTTTGAGCTTAAACTTCTCTCCATTTTCATTTTCGGCAAAAAAATTTACCTTGAATCTAGTAAAAACATTATATAATTCGGTCAACATATTATTTGAGAATTAATTATCTATATTTTGTAAATTGATGATAATTATTTAATTAATGACGTACATCTAGCAAGTCCTAAGTTTTTAGTAAGATATTTTGTTGATTGCTAGATCATACGTATTTAAAATATATTGTAATTAGTATCTCAAGAAATGAGCACAACAAGATTTTTTGCACGCTAGTTTTTTTTATTTAAACTGAATCAATATGTCTGTTTGTCTTAAATTAGGTAGTTGAATGTTCACATAAAAAATGTATGCAGCCAAAAAATTTAAATAATAAATTTAGTTTGACTTAAGGAAAAATGTACATATACTATTTTTTTGACTTGCTAAATTAAATTATTTTTTTAACAATTAAATTATTTGTTTAAATTAATTTATTGTATGCACATAATTTTGTGTTATAACACTTATTTGGACCAATTGTTATATAAATCTACTTATATAAATTAAATGAAATAAATATTGCGATATTTAAACATAATGTACTCCGTAACATTTTGTTATTTAACTCTTTTTTTTTGTGCGACAAAACACACAGGAGATGAACAGACAGGCGACAAAACTGCGAATTTTGATCATCTTCTAAGTGATCGATCATGGCAAGGAATTCAGCAAAGAAAACAAGGAGTAAGCACTCTAGTTCGATTAAGAGGAAGCAAATAAGCAAACTTCAAGAGTTGAAAGAAAAATTCAACAAAGTTAACAATACTGATGGACAAGTGAGAGGACCGGATGTGGATGAAGCACAACGTACCAAATCTCTACGGGAGATAACGGGCATACCAGGTTTAAACTTTGAAGATGATGATCTTGTTGAAGACACTATCTGGATAACGCAAAGAAGCAAGAAAAAATCGAATGAGAAGGCGAGCGATCGGTTGGTATCTGAACCCACTGGTAAGGAAATGAGTCTCGACCAGGATAATGAGGATCTCATACAATTCTCCAAGGAAGATGTTCAAGAGGAGATTAATTACTGGCAGAATGCTATTGTCTGCTACATACTTGGAGCAAATCCCCCATGGGAGGTGATCCAAGGTTATGTGAATAGAATTTGGGGTAAGCATGGAATAGACAACATCTCGTTTTACCCAAATGGTGTTTTCCTTGTCCACTTCAGGAACAGTTCTGATAAGGAGTCTGTTCTGAACACCGGATATTTCATGTTCGATAACAAACCTTTGATCATCAGACCTTGGGATGCTCAGAAAAACCTGATGAAGGAAGATGGTCAGAGGGCACCAACCTGGGTTAAACTGCATGAGCTTCCACTACAATATTGGGGTTCGTGTCTACCCAAAATGGCAAGTATAATAGGCAAGTTCATAAGGGCGGACCAACCTTCTATCGAGAAGAAAAGATTGGGGTTTGCCCGTGTACTCGTGGAAATCAAAGTGGGACAAAAACTTCCAGAGAATATCAGGTTCAAGGATGAAAATTGCCAAATTAAGGAAATTCGAATTGAGTTCGAATGGAAACCAGTCCTATGTGAAAATTGCAAGAGTATGGGACACGAAGCAAAGCAATGCAGAAAAATAAAGAATCACCCAAAGAAACCCGGCCTCCATCAAAAAATCTGGATACCAGTGGGGAATAGAATTAACAGCAAAAGTACAAATGTGACTGATACACGATCGTATGCAACTGTTGTCAACACAGTTGAACAGCCAGTCCAACAAACGTCTATCCCACCAGAAATACAAGTTAACCTCCTGACAGAAGGCGAGTGTATAAGGAGGGACGGTTCCACCAGCCCAAACGCATAACACATGATCAGCTACAAAATAGCATTCTTGAATGTGAGAGGTATGAATAATATCAATAAACAAAAAGCAATAAGATACTTTCTTGATAATAATGATGTAAGTCTTTGTGGTCTCGTGGAGACTAAAATAAAGGGTTCGAATGACACTAATGTTATGAATCATATGTGTGAGGAGTGGGCTGTTGTGACAAACTGCCACCAGCACAAAGGGGGAAGGGTGTGGGTTATGTGGAAGCCTGAACACTATGACGTTTGGATCCTGCAATCCCATGCTCAATTCATCCACACTAGAGTGGTAGATAGAGGAACTAAGTCTAGTTTTTACATCACATTCATATATGCTCATAATGAGGGGAAAGACAGAAAAGAACTGTGGGATCAGCTACGTAACCTAGCAAAACTAATTCAGAGTCCCTGGGCTTGGGCGGGGGATATGAATGTTGTGAGTAAGCCCGCGGAAAGGCTTGGAGGAAATGCGAAAGAGGAAGACATGGAAGATTTCCTGGATTATATCGCTGACTGTGACATGAATGATATTGCCTCTACGGGCGCGTTTTTCACATGGAACAACAAAACAGAACCTCAGCATAGAATTTATAGCCGCATTGACAGGTTTATGACCAATCAGGAATGGTATACTAACTATCCAAATATGCAAGCTCATTTCTTCCCCGAGGGCTTGTTTGATCATAACCCTTGTGTGATATCCAACAATAATAGTGAGAACAAGAGAAAAACGAGCTTTAAATTCTTTGATATGTGGTCTTGCCATAAGGATTTTATCCTCATAGTTTTGGAAGCTTGGAAGGATAGCATAGATGGGACTCCCATGTTAAAACTTTTCAAAAGATTGAAGAAGCTCAAAATCGGACTTAGGAATATAAACAAAAGCAATTTTTCTGACATAGAAATTCGAACCACTCAAGCAACCAAGGACCTTGAACACATCCAACTCCAAATTCAGGCTGATTACAACAATGGCGACCTTATAAGAAAAGAACGGGAGCTTGCGGATAAACTGGAAGAGCTCCTGTCAGCCCATCACCTCTTCCTCAAACAAAAAGCCAAAGCGCAATTGATCTAGGAAGGGGACAGAAATACTGCATACTTTCATAAAGCAATCAAACAACGGATATCTCAAAACAGGGTTTTGCAGATCACCGATCAGCAAGGCCAGTCACATATTAAGCCTGCTGATATTCAAGCTGCTTTCCTCACTTATTATGAAGAACTCCTGGGAAAGAGCAGTACAATTGAGAAAGTGCGGACTGATGTAATTCAGTATGGGCCCTGCTGTGAGACAGAACAATGCAACATTCTCAACAAAACTGTCACTGATAAAGAAATTCGGGACATTGTGTTCTCTATTCCGAATGACAAAGCCCCAGGACCTGATGGATATACGAGCGGATTTTTTAAATCGGCTTGGAATATTGTGGGAAATGATGTGTGTGATGCAATCAGAGACTTCTTCAATAGCGGCTGCCTACTTCGGCAGGTGAATGCCACTAACATTACTCTCTTATCTAAAACGGACCGTCCTGATACAATGCAACAATTTAGGCCGATTGCATGCTGCAATACCATATATAAGGTTATCTCCAAACTCCTTTGTAATCGCCTTGCAGCTGTACTCCCGTCTCTGGTACAACAGAACCAAGGGGCATTCATCCAAGAAAGATCCATTCTTGAGAATATCCTCATTTGTCAGGACATTGTTCACCATTATAATAGGAAGTCAACATCGCCGAGGTGCCTCCTGAAAATCGATCTTAAAAAAGCGTATGACTCGGTCGAGTGGGAATTCATCGATGATATGCTTCGACACTTGACGTTTCTGGACAAGTTCAGAAAACTCGTGATGACATGCATCTCCACACCTAGATATACTCTAAACATAAATGGTGAAGGCTTTGGTTACTTCAAAGGGAGAAGAGGACTCCGTCAGGGCGATCCCATATCTCCTCTTATCTTTGCCATCTGTATGGAATACTTAAGCAGACTAATTCTATATGCTATAGACAAGTGGCCGTTCAAATATCACCCCAAGTGTAGTCAGCTGAAACTAACTCATCTCATTTTCGCGGACGATCTCGTGCTTTTTTGCAAAGGGGAAGTTCAGTCCATAATGTTATTGGTTCGGACATTATCGTCTTTCTCTCACGCCTCTGGGCTTACTATTAACTCTATGAAATCGACTATTTATTTCAATGGAGTTAAGGCTGGGTATAGGAGAGATATCATTCAGGCTACTGGATTTGTGGAAGGGGAATTACCGTTCACTTACCTTGGGGTTCCCATCAAAACGAGGAAACCCAACAAACAAGAATGTGCCTTTATTACCGAGAAAATGACCAAGAGCATCCGGAGATTGGGGGCTCGAAAACTTTCGTATGCTGCTAGAATAACTCTTATAAATGCGGTGCTAAACACAGTATACACTTATTGGGCATCGATTTTTATCATCCCCAAAGGAGTCATAAAAAGGATCGAAGCTATGTGTAGGAACTTTCTTTGGGATGGTCAGAAAAATTACACAAGAGTACCCTTGGTCGCATGGGATAGAGTCACTAGACCCAAAGTTGAAGGGGGATTAGGAATCAAAAGAGCGAGCCTATGGAATGTGGCTGCGGTGGGGCAACTTGTTAACTGGGTCTTTGAACAGAAGGAATGCCTTTGGGTTAAATGGATCAACACTAACTACCTCAAAGGGGCGGACTGGAAGGACTATATTCCTCCGACCGACGTCCCTTTGACGTGGAGAACTATATGTAAATCAAAAGAGAAGCTTAAGGATGGTTTTGAGAATAATGGTTGGGCTGCTACCTCCCAAGCTTACTCTGTTGGAGTTGGTTATCAATAGCTCAAAGGGACTATCCCCAAACCGGTCTGGACTCAGGTCGTTTGGAATAACTGGACTGAACCGAAACACTCTATAGTTGCCGGTATAAGCCTCCGGTAAAGCGGTTGGACCGGGCAAAACGTCTTCCGTAAAGGTTGAATGAGAAGAGAACTTAGGCATTATTGGATATGCGGGAGAGGACGATGTAAATGGTGTTGATGTAGAAGTAGAGGGAGAACTAGGTTGAGAAGTACCAAAAGGATTAATGAAATTCCCTTCGGCCGTCTCTCGAGGTGTTTCGTCTAAGTCGGATCCTTGAGCTTGTTCTTGATTGGTATTGCTAGCACTTGGTTGAGAGATTCTAACCCGATCAATCGTCCGTTGGCGAAAGGCTCTAAAGAGTCTTTCCGGCTCTGGATTGAAGAGAAAGAAATCACCTCCCCTCCTAGGCATACACTACGCACTCAAACAAACGTGAGAACACCTAGTGCTTTATGGGCACTAGGCAAAGACAATAAACGAACACAACGGGAGACAAAGAGAAAATAAAGCTATGAAAACGAGAAAATACTACAAAATATGCACAAGAGATAGAAGAAGAGCACAAGAAGGGTAACTAAGTCAAGCTAATAAGCAAACTAAGTCTAAACTAGACCTAACTAGTAGGTAGGGTAAGTCGGGTCGTGTCCACGGAGACGGTTATGGGTGTCCAGACTAGGTCTACCTAGAAACAAGGCTAAATTACACAAACAAACACAAAGAAGGCAATAATTGACAAATTATGATGGTTGAGAAGTATGGAAATGGACTAACAATGAACTAGATAAAACAAAAGTTAATTAAAACAACGAAAGATTAGAAACAATAACAAACTAGAGAAGAAGGCTAAAGAGGTAGAGGAATCAAATATGGGAAGGAGTAGGGTTAGGTCGGGTTCATAAGTGTAGTAGGATGATCGGGTAATCAAGGGTGCAGGTGCCACTTAGTTACTAAGGTCGGTTTGCGCTCTCGCGCCAAAGCCAAAGTCTGCACTCTCGTGTCAAAGACTAGACCCGAACATTTATGCTAGATGCTACTCAAAACACAAGCATTCAACCACAAATCGAATACACAATGAGAAGATGAGAACAAGTATGAGAAGCATTGGACACTACTACCCACACAAGCAATACAACAAACACATAGTGTGCCCAATATGTGACTAGCAACAAAGGAATCACCTTTACCCACAATCAAACCCTAATCACCCATAATCCACACTTAATTCCCCTACTAATCCCACAAGGAATCTACTCACTCATTATCAAACTAATACTAACATAAATAAGAGTAATCAACATAAACATCCAAACATTCATAATGAACAAACAAGAACAATAAACAATATGTAAAGATTAAAACTTGAAAGATTAACAAAGATTAAGAGAGAATAGATTATACCAACTAACAAGGAGATAAAAAGATGAGAACTTGCATTAATAAGAAACCCAAATAATCTCCAAGGTTGTCAAGCTTGGATGAATCTTCAAGAATCTTCTTAATACAAGACTAATTAACTAGATAATCTAAGATTAACAAAAGTTTTAAAGAAAGATTAGGCTAATGAGAGGAGCACTAAATCTAGTGTTTTGAATGTAGAGAGGTCTAAGATAGTCTAATGTAATGTAAGATCCTTAAACAATACAAGGGAGGAGTATTTATAAGGTTACAAGAATGAAGGAGGAGAAAATAAGAATTTCCGTGCTGCAGTGGTCCATCCCGTCCGGGACGGGTCGGTCCCGTCCGGGACGAAGTGGTCCCGACCGGGACGGATTGGTCCCGACCGGGACGACCCCAAAACAGGAGCAGCTCCATTTGCGCACCCCTTCCCGGGCGGGAAGGCTACTATCCCGCCCGGGAAGGGTCTTGTAGGCCCCTAATATGATCTTTAAGGTCCCTCCTTGCTTCTCATGGGCTTCTCATCGATTCTCGGGGCTCGGGAATGGGTCCCAAGGTCTCGGGATCGAATCCAAGGCACCGAGTGATCGTTCCTTCTCTTCGTTGGCTCCAAAAGTGTATGAAACGAGTCGGAATCGTTCCAGTTCTCCATGAATGGTCTTGGGAACCTAAAACGAACTAGAAGAAGCATAAGTAGCCCAGAAACCGCTCCCAAGGAGCGATCCCACAAGAGAAACCGGGACCAAACACGACGAATTGGGCACTACAAACTACACTTATCAACTCCCCCACACTTAACCCTTACTCGCCCTCGAGTAAGCACAAACTAACTAAAGACTAAAAGAAACTAGACTACTAGCCGAGTGGGTATTAGCGCACCCTGTGCCCTTTCAACTCACGCGAGTACACCTAGAGGAAAAGTGCACTCCGCAAGGCAAGTGAGGTCTTGCGACAAAACAGTGGATGCAACCGGACACAAAAACACACAAACAAACAAACATGCAATCAAACAAGTAATCGGTTGCACCCAAAAAGAAATAAATACCGCTTCCCTCTAAAAAGCGGTGAAAGAAGCACCGGTTTAGGACTCAAGGCAAGTGACAACGTTCCCAAGCTAATAATACAAATCGAAATGAACTAAACCCTAATAGTATGACAACAAAGCAATAAAAACGTTGGTAACTTACCTAGATTCCTCCTAACCTTCTAAGAACGTACTACGGGACAATCGGCGGGATGGAAAAAGGATGAACCACGGTGTTAGTCGACACTGCAGGTAAGTGAGACCCTGCCCCCTCTAGCGATAAGCCAAGAGGGTTGTCCCATGTTCAAGAATCGTCTAACTAGTCCAAGTAAAAAGGTGGATAAGTTTTAAAATGAGGGAAGACCGACCATTACCGCTATCATCCTTCCTTGGGACTCGGTCCTTTGGTAGGCTCTTCACGATAACAGTCGGTAAAGGCTTATTTTTGAGATGTGGGATTCTTTTTGTGAGACGGTTTTCTTTTGTCATTTTTCTTTATTTTGCATTTTTGCTTTGTGTGTTGCTATGCCATTTCTTTTTTATCTTTTGTATTTTCTTTTTGGCTTTTTGTGCCTTTTCTTTTTCTTCATTCTTTTCTTTCTTTCATTTTCTTTCTTCTTCTTTGTTTGCCCTTTTGGCTAGATTTGAGTTGTAGACATTTCTTTTGCATCCAAGAAAGAGATATCAACAATTTGCAACTTTATTTTGTGGATACGTGTAAGAGGTAGAGGAATGGGTAAGTCGGGGGTCGCGATCCCCCTCCAAACTCACAAAAAGGTGAGAAACTTGGACTAATCAAACAATTTCAAACATGGTCACCTAAGAGACGGGACTCGGCAACCAAGGCCTTTTCACACCGTGGGTGGTTAAAATGGTCAAAATGCAAATCCCGTAGTAAATCCCTAGTAAGCTAGGTGGACTCAAGGTCAGAAACCAACGCAATCATTGATTTAGGGTCATTCTACTAGAATAAGGTCCATGACTCAATTCATACTACTAGAAGGGGAAAGTAAACACTTGCACACTAGCCTCAAAACCGGGTTTTCGAAAATCTATTTACATACTAGACACAACTACACAACACAAAACAAAGACACGACAAAAACGAAAGGAAATGAGAAACACACAACAAAACAAAAACAAACAAAACAAACATATAAAGATAGCAAACACCACCCCGGATTTCCAAGTAAGCAACCAATCAACCACAAACCTTCACAAAGCTCCACCCTAGCACACATCATCACAATTATCCTCCAAACTTCACAAGAGATTAGAGACGAAAAAGGGATAAAAGGGCATTACCGGATGTCTTGAAAGCCTTCCCAAGTTAACGGTGATTAAGCGACCTACAAGGAAAAAGGGAGGCAAACACGCACACACGACAAAAATACGACACAACGACACAAAAAGGAAACCACACAAAAGAAAAAAATCTTTTCGATTTTGCGAGAACTTTTCAAATTTTTAGGGTTTTCAAAGATTTTTCGAACAACTACGAAAATAAAACTAACTATACTAGGATATCGCTCCCCCACACTTAAACTGAGCAATGTCCTCATGCTCGATCGTAGTGTATGGAGACACTAAAGAAAAGAAAAGAAACTACGAAAATGAAGCTAAAAATCAAAAAAATAAAGCGGAGAAAAGGGTATAATGTGTCCGGCCGGGGTGTAGTCAAGTCACCATGGGCCGAGACGAGAAAAGATATGGATAGGGGAAGAAATAAAAAGAAGGAAATAAAAGGAAATGGGAGGGGAGGACTAGGTGTAATCAAGTCACCTAGCCCGGATTCCGCCCGAATCCGACTAAATTCTAGAAAAAGGGTGAAAATCTTGTAAATTTGGATTTTTCAAATGACTCTCGATGTAGTCACGTCATCGAGAGTCGGGAGCAACAATTACCAAGGCCCCGAGGGCCACCATGATTCAAATGATAAGGGGAAGGGGAACATGCAAAGGGAGACAAGCAATAAAAGATGGAAAAGAAATGAGAGTCGTCTTACCAACCGGTTAGCAACTCACTAACTCCATCGTCTCATAGTTCGATATTGGCACGTAGCTAGTCTTCGTCAATGCTATTCCTCTTCATTCTCAATATATGGCTCCATGGTTGAAGGACAAAGGTATAGGGAGGTAGGATTTAATGTGAAGCTTGGTGTAAAGTGAAGAGGAGACGAGGTGAATGTGTGTATATGAAGTATAGGGGTCATATGATAGGTGCAAGGGTAGGTAGGGAGGTTGGGAGGGGGTATAAAATGGTTGGGTGGGCTCGAATGACAAAGAAGAGGCCAAAAGAAGGAGCAGGGCATCGTCCCGGTCGGGATGGATGGTCCCGGTCGGGAGGACACACCCGTTCCGGTCGGGAAGCTCCCATCCCGGTCGGGATGACACTCCAGAAAACCCAATTTTTGGTACACTCATCCCGATCGGGATGACATCCTTCCCGGTCGGGATGCACTCTTCTCGGCCGGGAAGAGTCCTCTAACCCTCTATAACCCGAAAAGTTTGTCCAAAGCTTCAAAAACCGACTCCCTTGCTCACAACCCAAGCTTTATCAATAACCACTCCTCTCTAAGCTTCATCTTCACTTCTCACCTATCAAATAAGCTCAAACACATTCATCAAAATCCCTCCCTCACATCGCTCATCAAAATGAATTCCAACTTACAAGAATTTCACAAAACCTAAAAGAATTACAAGAAAAAAATATATACAATAAGACGGTTCTTTTGGAACTCCGTCAAACCAAAGGTGGTGCATTCTTCAATCCTTTTTAAACAACACTTGGTCAATTCCATCTCCATCAAGGGATCGAAGTAACAAATTGAAGGCTCTCGCGAAGTCTTCAATCAAGCTTGTGGTATAACCATCCACACTCCAAGGGTCCTCATGATCTAACCTCGACGTTCCCGGTGCATCCCGATCTACTAAATTCTATGGCTTGAACTTGTATTTGCGATCTTTCGGGATATACCCAAACGTCCATCTATCTTCATGTGGCCCCAAGGGAGGCTCATCTTTCTTCTTGCCTCTCAACTTGTCCTCAATCTCATGATATGGGCATTCGTCCGCCCCTAGCTCGGAATCATCATCCTCAATTCCATGGAAGTTGTTCTTCAAGCTTTTACTCGACTCATCCCTTAGATCGATGTCTCTCATGGCGGTGATCATTTTACGAGACTCATCATTAGTAGGCGAGGTGTTGCCTTGGAGGTCATACACGAGCTTCTCGTTGCCTAACTCAAATGTGATCCTACCATTTTTTACATCAATCATAGCACCGGCGGTATGTATTAATGGGCGCCTAAGGATAATGGGAGTGATAGCATCTTCCGGCATGTCAAGTACAAGGAAGTTGACCGGAATGAAGAACTTCCCGATTCTTATTGGCACATCTTCCAACATCCCCAAAGGTCGGTTGAGGGAACTATCGGCCATTTGGAGTGTAAAGGAAGTACTCTTGAGCTCCTTCATCCCAAGTCGCTCACAAATGGAATAGGGAATGATGCTTACACTCTCACCCAAATCACATAGTGCTATCTCAATCTTGAAGTTGCCTATGGTGCACGAGATCGAGAAACTACTCGGATCCTTCAACTTGGGAAGCTTAGAACCTTGAATAAGCTCGCTCACCACTCTTGTGAACGCTATGGTCTCTTCCTTGTCGACGGATCTCTTCTTAGCCAAGATTTCTTTCATGAATCTTCCATATGCCGGGATTTGGGTAAGTAGATCGGTAAAAGGGACACTTACATCCAATTTCTTCACAATGTTAAGGAACTTGTCATATTGAACATCCACCTTAGTCTTCAATTGCCTTGTTGGGAAAGGCAACTTGATATGCACCTTGTCTTGCTCATTAAGGTTGGACTTTTCAAATGACATTTTCCCTTTTCCCTTGTCTTTTCCTTGAAGTGGGGGAAGCTTGTCTTTATGGGGTTTCTCAATATCCCACAAAACTTGCTCCTCCATTGGATTTCCCAAGCTTGAATTATCTTGAAGTGGAGGTACAACTTCTTTCATTGGTTCTTGCTCATTAGGGAGTAAGGGGGAGTTATAAGATGAACCACTCCTCAAGGTAATAACATTCACATGCTCAAATTTCGCCGTTTCACCTTGAGGAGGTAGTTGCCCCTTTTGCCTTGAAGAGCTACCCGAAGCGAGTTGAGCTATTTGGGTCTCGAGCATCTTCATATGCCATCTCTTGCTTAGTTATCCCTTTGAAGTTGAGCAATAATTTCTTGTTGTGTTCTTTGTGTCTCCAATTGACTTCTTTGCATGTCCAACATTGACTTTTTCATGTCGAAATCCCGAGGGGGAGATTGTTGGTTATGAGGAGTGTTGGTGATGGCTAGAGGAATGCCATAATCATGAATAGGAGATCGACTCCTTTGTTTGCTTTCATCTTGAGTACCTTGAGATCCTTGTTGTTGTTGATGGTTCCCTTGCAACCCATGAGAGTTACCTTGGTTGTAGTTATGGTGTCCTTGGGAGTGTTGGTTCCCTTGGAAACCACCCTTGATTGTTGTTGAAGGTACCTTGGTTATGTTGCTTGAAATTGTTGAATGGCCTAGGGTTGCCTATATAACCTTGATAGCTTTGATTGTTGTCCCTTAAGGGAGGTGGCACATATGGACGGTGTTGTAGAGATTGTTGTTGGGGAACTTGTTGGGAAGCTTGAAACATATGGGGATAAGGGGCACCTTGCTTGAACGCTTGAAAGGCGTTCACTTGCTCAATACTACCACGACAATGTAAAGGCTCATGTCCCACTATCCCACAATTATCGCATATCCCATAATAAGATGTAGGAGATACAACTCCCAAAGCATTAACTTGTTGAATGGAATGTTGGTGGGAGGCACTTGCACTTTGACTTTGATCAAAATGGGTTTGGAGCTTCTTGTCAATAGATTCCATGTGGGTTTTTAGTTGAGCTCCAAGATCAATGCTTAGTTGTGTAATGGATATCGATCTCGTGCCTTCCTCCTCTATTCGCCTTCCGAGGCCTTGAGTATTGAGAGTTGTGTACCGCCATCTCTTCAATTCTTGACCAAGTTTGGTCATCATCCACCTCAGTAAACCTTCCATTCGATCCCATGTTGAGAATGGCCCTTGAGTCTTCATATAACCCGTTCCAAAATTGTTGAACAAGGAACCATTGTGATAGACCACGGTGAGGACAAGAACGGATCAAGGCTTTGAATCTTTCCCACAATTCGTAGAGGCTTTCTTCATCACGTTGTTGGAATCCCGTGATAGAGGCTCTCAATAGATTTGTCTTCTCCGGGGGATAGAATTGTTGGTAAAAAGCCAAGGCTAGCTTCTTCCAAGTATCAATACCAAGAGTCGCCTTGTCTAACCCTTTGAACCATTGCTTTGCTTTACCGATCAAAGAGAAAGGAAATAATACCCACCGAATTTGGTCTTGGGTTATTCCCGTTTGTGAGATAGCATCGCAATAATCCGAAAAGGTTTCCATGTGTTGATGAGGATCTTCGGTTGGTAACCCACTAAATTGACTTCTTTCGACCAATTGGATGAATTGCGTTTTTGCCACAAAGTTGCCGGTATAAGCCTCCGGTAAAGCGGTTGGACCGGGCAAAACGTCTTCCGTAAAGGTTGAATGAGAAGAGAACTTAGGCATTATTGGATATGCGGGAGAGGACGGTGTAGATGGTGTTGCTGTAGAAGTAGAGGGAGAACTAGGTTGAGAAGTACCAAAAGGATTAATGAAATTCCCTTCGGCCGTCTCTCGAGGTGTTTCGTCCAAGTCGGATCCTTGAGCTTGTTCTTGATTGGTATTTCTAGCACTTGGTTGAGAGATTCTAACCCGGTCAATCGTCCGTTGGCGAAAGGCTCTAAAGAGTCTTTCCGGCTATGTATTGAAGAGAAAGAAATCACCTCCCCTCCTAGGCATACACTACGCACTCAAACAAACGTGAGAACACCTAGTGCTTTATGGGCACTAGGCAAAGACAATAAACGAATACAACGGGAGACAAAGAGAAAATAAAGCTATGAAAACGAGAAAAACCTACAAAATATGCACAAGAGATAGAAGAAGAGCACAAGAAGGGTAACTAAGTCAAGCTAATAAGCAAACTAAGTCTAAACTAGACCTAACTAGTAGGTAGGGTAAGTCGGGTCGTGTCCACGGAGACGGTTATGGGTGTCCAGACTAGGTCTACCTAGAAACAAGGCTAAATTACACAAACAAACACAAAGAAGGCAATAATTGACAAATTATGATGGTTGAGAAGTATGGAAATGGACTAACAATGAACTAGATAAAACAAAAGTTAATTAAAACAACGAAAGATTAGAAACAATAACAAACTAGAGAAGAAGGCTAAAGAGGTAGAGGAATCAAATATGGGAAGGAGTAGGGTTAGGTCGGGTTCATAAGTGTAGTAGGATGATCGGGTAATCAAGGGTGCAGGTGCCACTTAGTTACTAAGGTCGGTTTGCGCTCTCGCGCCAAAGCCAAAGTCTGCACTCTCGTGTCAAAGACTAGACCCGAACATTTATGCTAGATGCTACTCAAAACACAAGCATTCAACCACAAATCGAATACACAATGAGAAGATGAGAACAAGTATGAGAAGCATTGGACACTACTACCCACACAAGCAATACAACAAACACATAGTGTGCCTAATATGTGACTAGCAACAAAGGAATCACCTTTACCCACAATCAAACCCTAATCACCCATAATCCACACTTAATTCCCCTACTAACCCCACAAGGAATCTACTCACTCATTATCAAACTAATACTAACATAAATAAGAGTAATCAACATAAACATCCAAACATTCATGATGAACAAACAAGAACAATAAACAATATGTAAAGATTAAAACTTGAAAGATTAACAAAGATTAAGAGAGAAGAGATTATACCAACTAACAAGGAGATAAAAAGATGAGAACTTGCATTAATAAGAAACCCAAATAATCTCCAAGGTTGTCAAGCTTGGATGAATCTTCAAGAATCTTCTTAATACAAGACTAATTAACTAGATAATCTAAGATTAACAAAAGTTTTAAAGAAAGATTAGGCTAATGAGAGGAGCACTAAATCTAGGGTTTTGAATGTAGAGAGGTCTAAGATAGTCTAATGTAATGTAAGATCCTTAAACAATACAAGGGAGGAGTATTTATAAGGTTACAAGAATGAAGGAGGAGAAAATAAGAATTTTCGTGCTGCAGTGGTCCATCCCGTCCGGGACGGGTCGGTCCTGTCCGGAACAAAGTGGTCCCGACCGGGACGGATTGGTCCCGACAGGGACGGCCCCAAAACAGGAGCAGCTCCATTTGCGCACCCCTTCCCGGTCGGGAAGGCTACTATCCCTCCCGGGAAGGGTCTTGTAGGCCCCCAATATGATCTTTAAGGTCCCTCCTTGCTTCTCTTGGGCTTTTCATCGATTCTCGGGGCTCGGGATCGAGTCTAAGGGGCTCGGGAATGGGTCTCAAGGTCTCGGGATCGAATCCAAGGCACCGAGTGATCGTTCCTTCTCTTCGTTGGCTCCAAAAGTGTATGAAACGAGTCGGAATCGTTCCAATTCTCCATGAATGGTCTTGGGAACCTAAAACGAACTAGAAGAAGCATAAGTTGCCCAGAAACCGTTCCCAAGGAGCGATCCCACAAGAGAAACCGGGACCAAACACGACGAATTGGGCACTACAAACTACACTTATCACTTTTATTCTTTCAATTAGCCACATTTTCACTTCAAACAATTTACAGCAGCTATACAAATTAATGTGCTCCATATTTGAAGAGCATGTCATACTCAAGTGTGCTCACAAACTAATGTGCTTCGTACATGGAGAGCATGTCATAATGAGTGTATGTGGCACAAAAAGGACAAATAATTCCATTCCAATGTTACCAACCGACTCACCATGAGCAATTTGTCCCACCAACCAACATTTACTTACATACGGAGTATATAGTAGCCTTACATATTTAAACGAGGACCAAAAAATAATTTCACCCACCTCGAATATTTTTGACATAATAACCAAAAAAATTTCTCCAACAAACTACCAACAAAATACACGGTCGATTGAAAACGGCATCGACACTTGCTTGACTTTCAAGCAACTCATTATGTTCGCCACGAATGAAAGCGGCATCCCTTTCATTTTTTTCCTTTCTTTTTTCTTTCTTCTCTCGTGTCTTCTTAGACCATTCCGAGTTGCTCTTTGCTCTTGCTACTCTTTTGTGATTAGCAGGTGCTTTTTCTTTACGGATAGTTGGGTTCTTGCATGTTTTGGTGTTATGCCCAAGTTGGCCACAATTTCCACAAGCCCGTTGCCTTCTTCGACGCTTCGATTGGTTGCTTGTTCCTTCACCTGCCTCCAACCGTCTTTTTTTGTGGCTAGGCCTTCCGGGCATCTTCTTGTATGGTGGTGGTAGGGGTTTAACAAGATCAACATTATCCCAATGTTTTGGCCCAGGCATAGAAGATATGAAATGCCCATATGCTCTTGCATATGTCTCTCTTGAGTATAGATCATCCACATAGTTCCTAGGGTTTCCTCTTTGCCTTAGTATGGAAGCTACTGCTTGTTGACATGGGAGCCCAGTTAAGTCCCAACGGTAGCAACTACACTTTCTTTCCCTCAAGTTTACTGCCGCTTGTTCATTCCTATATGTCACCTCATAAAAATCTGGTTGGGAGTCATAGATGGTGCAAAACCTGGGATTTGTATCATGAACAATGAATGGATTATACTCAATTTTAGCGCAATAACCTCAACAAATCAATTAAAAAGAAAACACAAACCTGGACTCGTCCTCCGCCCATTTCAAGTATTTGTCAACGTAGAGCATATGTCTTCCCTCCCATTTATTTAACCCCTCTCTTTTCTCGTAATGTTTCTTCATGACATATCTTCGCATCCACTTCATCTGTGTCAATATGAGCTTGTCTCTAGCTTCCTTTATTGCTGCGTTGAAGCTCTCGCACACGTTGTTCAGTAACATGTTTGATATAAAGTTGGTTGTGAATGCGTGCCTTGACCAACTTTTTGGGGGAATGGCAACCAAGTATGCATGTGCAGCAGGGCTGAGAAACTTGATACCTTCCATTTCTGCCTTAAACTCGTTACTCGTGGTACATCTAGCAGCATTCCAGAATGAGTCCTTGAAGACTTGACCAGTAAATTGAAGCTTAAAGTATGCCCAAATATGCCTCACACAGAACCTTAGTTCAGCCTTCGGAGTCACCTCAGGAAATGCTTCCAACAACCTCTAAAAAAGTAAGAATAAATACGTTACTTAAAATACCTTGAGTAGAATAATCACAAATATCATAAATGAACAAAAAACACGACATCTATCCATTTTAGAGGAATACCTTCTGCCTATCTGACATGAAAGTCAAGCCATTGCCTTTATCCTTTCCCAAATCTTTGATAAGCAATTTCAGAAACCAACCCCATGTTGCTCTGTTCTCTACCTCAACTACAGCCCATGCAATTGGGTAAATGTTGTTGTTTCCATCTTTGCCAACTGCTGCCAAACAAATACCAGGATAAGCTCCCTTCAAGTGACATCCATCAACACCAACTAGTGGCCTACATCCTGCTAGAAAGCCATCCCTCACTGCCTTAAAGCACATGTACATTCTTTGAAAAATAGGGGGAGGTCTCTCAATGTTGCTCACTTGAACAATAGCAGTGGAGCTCGGGTTATACTTTCTAATTGCAGCCACGTAGTCCCACACCCTAGTATACTCATCAGCACAATCACCATAAATCACCAATTTAGTTCTTGCCCTAGCTAGCCAACAAATGCCATAATTACCATATACACCTAAATCTCTATACACATGTCTTTGGAAGACCTTTAACTTCCAAGTCGGATTTTCTCGCCAATCTTCTAAATACCTTTCTGAAAGGTACTCAAATGTCACCTTCCTAGTCTGACCACGAAATTCACACGTACGCTTTAAGACCAATGTACTAATTTCCCAATATTCATCACTATTCTTTTTCGTGGCATAAATATTAAAAGGACACCAAGATGATTGAGGACACTTACAACCAATAATTTTGCTTCTCTTCTTATTCAACGCACATTTGCACCTACAAGCACAATAAAGTCTCACTCTATCACAACCACTATGTAGATAGTAGAAGTCATACCTGTTTTCAATTGCATGGTGCACAAATGCTTTTCTCATAACCTTTGCGTTTGGAAATCGTAAACCAAGATTCAGCTTTATGCCCCTCCTGAAATCAATGTCGGGATTGAAAACGACATCACCCTCCCCATCACTATCACTACCATGTAAACTTCTCAGCTCCCCAGAAAAATAACCGTCACCGTCACCATCACCATCAACAACACCCTGTCCTTCCTTGAACAACTCCTCCTTGAACAACTCCTCATCCTTGAACAACTCCTCCTCCTCTAACTCTTCCTCTCCAATTGTAAACTTAACATCCAATTCCTCATCTGAACTCTCCTCACTCACTTCAAAATCATCCTCCCAATTGACTTCTAAATGATTCTTTTCCTTCTTCTTTTTTGTGTTTCCCTTCTCTTTCCCCTTTTTTGCACTTTTCTATTATTTTCTCTTCTATTACCCTTCTGCCTCCCAACACCAACCTTTTCACTTGCTTTCAAATCTTCCTTCTCAGTTGCTTTGAGAGTTAGTAGATCATTCCCCTCCACTTTACCAGAAAAACTATCAAATATTACACCTCCATCCACAGTTTGCCTCACATTATTCTCGCCCTTATCCCCACTAGAATCAGCTAGCAAGCCTACTTTTCCTTTTTCAGTCCACCTAAATTGTAACTTTGAAATTCTTGGTGAGGGTTCTTTATAATGTGTACCATCTATGGCAAGAGGACATTCTGCCGTACCCACAACACTTTTAGCACCTAATTTCCTAGGGCTTCTTCTTAATGAGGTACATGTAGTAGGGTTAGCAGTTATGGTTATCGGACTTCTTGTCACATGGATATCATTAATGGCTTTTCAATGAGGGACGTAGTCATTGCTAGTGGTCCATTATTTCTCATTTGTTTGGTCACAGGTAGTGTGACATACAAGTCCACACCACCATCTTTATCCCTAGACTTTATTACTTCCAAAACCTCCTGCTCCTTCATCTATAAAGTCCTACCATTAGTTAAATTTTTACCCACTGGTCTATACCATACAAAAGGGACCGTTTCTGGTTTTACCATAGCATGAACAACTCCCATAATCATGTTAAAAGTTAAATCGTTTGATGATATACCTGAAAATACTCTCATCTGCCCCCCTACAAACTCAACCTTGCCATTAACTAGCTGAAAACCTCCACCAGGCCAAATCTTCACACAAAGTACAATTGATTTTTCAATCTTATGATTCTCCATTTCACATAATCTATCCAAATGAAAGAGATGAATAAGGAAAAACAGAAGGAATATATAATCTGTCATTTATATACAGTTAATGCTTTATTTAAAGAGTAACACAAACTGAGTTAAGCAACTCGTCACTTTCAGCAGGAAACAAAATTAGGGTTAAATTATAACAAAAAGAGATTGCTCAGATTTTTATGTTTGTTCAATATAAAGTAATTGCAAAGACAAGCAACATCAAATTAATCGAAATTGCAATCGATTAATCAAGAAACTGCAAAAAAAAAATTGAACCTTGAGGAAGAAACTCAATCGAAAATTAGGCTTGAATCACGAAATTGGTGTAGAGAGTAGAAGATTTGGGTTGAATTCATTAGATCTTGATAATTTAGGTTTACTTAGGCTAGCAATTTTCGGGAAAAAGAAAAAAAATTGGTCTGTAAAATTGTAACGTTAATGTCAAAGCAAATTTTGGGGAAATGAAAGTGAATGAGGGGTGAATTGAAGGGTAAATGAGACATTTGTGACGGTTTTCGTTAACTCTTTGACAGAAAATAAGATTAGGTATTGATTATGTGATTAATAGAATAATGAGGTATAAGTTTTGAAAAAAAATTATGTGAAGTATAAAGTTCGAAAAACAATGTTATTGAGGGTATAAAGTATCAATTTTCCCTAATAATAATTGTAATTCATAAGATTTTTTACTTTGGTTGTTTTCATACTTTGCAATGAACAATTTTATAAATAATGTAATCCCTTAGAAATTCTAACGCAATACAGTGGCGGAAACACTGTAGAGTTGAGATTATAACACACTGACAAACTATATCTTATTAAAAGAAATGGTAAGTCAATACAAAGGTCTCTTTTTACAAAAGGGCTAAAAAAGAAATTCTCCAAACGGGTTTATACAAATCCATAAATTACAAGAATGAAGCAAGAGTAAGATTCACGCTACTCGCTAGCTCACCCCCAAAACCCAGCAGCAAATACATGTCATGTTATAAACATAACAACCACGTCAGTGGGGTGCAACGTCAACATTCTCCCAGCAGTAAAACATGATTTTAAAACTGTATTTACTATTATAAAAAAAAATAGTAAAAGAACGGAAAACAGTAGAACATTATTCATAAAAATAAGCTTTCAGTGAAAAAACTTCACGTATCGAAACAATATAATAAAAATGAGTTTTCCGCAGAAAACATAAAACATTTGCCAACCTGCAACCAAATTATATCGATAATAATAAAAATATTCAAAAATGGCGTTGTGGAAATTCGATCAGTGTGCATAAGACTAGACTTTCACTAGGATAATACTGAAAACTAGTTTCGAGAACTGTAGACTTAACCCATAACAGAATCCAGTCTCTAACTAGGCAACTCAACTATAACAGGACTGCGTGTAGCGAGGTCCTAATTTAAGTAGTATACACCCCTCCTGGATACAAACCATATCCAGTTCAACCCGACGTGACTTACACGATGCGATATCTAAGTTTAAGGGCACAACGCACACTCTTCTGAACACAAACCATGCTCAGTTCAACAATCAATGTGCCCCATAAAGACACACCAACCTTACAGTTGATGGCAAAAACTTACATCCTAAACTATATTACTCTAACATCACACTTGTCCTTATTCCATAACTCCAAAACAAAGTCATTATCGATATTCAAAAGATATAATCATTATAATAATAAGAGGACAAAAAGAGAAATCATTATATTCTAAAAGAGAAAACTTTCTATTTTAGGAAACTTCTATTTTTAGAAACTTTACTAAAAATAGCATCATATCAAAATATCAAAAATATTAGTTCATACTAACACAACATTTTTAGTAAACGATATAGATTTATAAAACTAATACTTTCGGCCTTAACGATATTAATTATCAAAGTGAGAGCAATTTGGTTTATGAAATTTTAAAATATCTTACATGTGTTTATAAAATGATTAAAAATGTCTTAAATATTTTAATATTACTAATCAAGGTGTTTTAAAAAGTTACAAAGCTAAAATTCTCTAATTATTATTAGTATCAACAATACAATTATAAATAAGATTTTACGGCAAATGTCAAATTAAACCTTTTATTGTCTTTTATTAAATTAAACCATTGAACTTATTTAGAGTATGTTAAGGGATGATTTAACTATTAATGTTTCAGATTTAAATATTTTCAAAATGGGTGGAAAAATAATTCTTTTAGGTGAAACGGACCATTATAACGACAAATCATAATTCTGTCCAAAAATCAATACTATTAATTAAAGACTTTAATTAATAGCACAAAAATTACGTAAAATAGCTAAAATATATTTATGAACATTCTGTCCAAAAAAAAGATTTTCCAGAATCCTTAAACTTGATTTTTAAAGAGTTTTCTCGTTAATCGTCTAACCTCGACAATAACGATTAATAAAAATAGTAATTACAAAACGATTTAAGTATTAATATCCAAAAATTATTATTAAACTTAAAAATCATGATTTTCCAGAAAATACTAATTTTTCCAGATTTCCAAAATTTCAGATTTAATAAATTCCGTTAAAACCGTCTTTTAAAACCCGTTTTCACAATTAACGATTACATTAATAAAACTTATCGTTCCTAACATTTTATTAAAGCAATAAAAATCATAAAATTACATTTTAATATGAAATCATCAGAAGCACATTTTTTCCAGATTTAAACAAAAGACCAGAAATTCGGAAATTAAAGCGAGTGGCCAAATGACTAGGGAGAGAGTGGCCAAATGGAAACTAATTGAAAACAAGAAGTGTGGATTATGTGAGCAGGAGGATGAGTCGCATTATCACCTGTTTTTTTCGTGTCCATACAGTTTGATAATTTTGAAGGAAGTCAATGGTTGGCTGCAGCAGGAAATCCCAACCACGGGATATATGGAATGGTGGCTGATGAAGAGGAATCGAAGACATAGCCACAAGAAAATAAGGGCGGCTGCAATTAACGCCATGATTTATCACATATGGTGGGCACGGAATAAGAGTGTGCATGATATGATTTTAGTACGACCTAATATAATTTTCAAAATTATTCAAAGAGATGTAAGGTTTCGAATACTAGGGAGTCATGCTATTGTGCAACAGCATAGTCGATGTTTCCTTAGTTAGATATTTGGATGAAATTGGGCCTTGATGCCAAGTTGTATGTTTTTTGGATGAAATGAAATTACTTACATTTTACCAAAAAAAAAAAAAAAAAAAAGCGACAAACACGGTTTTAACGATATACGATGATTTAAAGTGATTAATTAATTCACCTACTTAGTAATTCCCAAAAATTATGAAAAAATTCAGAAAGTTCTTTTTCATCAGAAAGGTTTTCCATGTCAAATTTCAGATCAAAATAAAATGTTTAAGAACTAGAACTAAAAATCGGCTTTTAATCGTTTTTGTCCGTAAACGGTAATAATCCAATAATCGATAACTAAAATATCAGAAAAATACCAAATTATTAAAAATCATCAAAAACCTCATTTTTATAGAATATAATCATATATCACAATTTTAGGCCGAATATTACGATTTTACAAATTAATATGGCGATTTAAACGTTAATCTCGTAAAAGTGATAAAAATACCGAAACATGCAAATTTTTAACTTTTAAAAATTTTCCAGATTATATGACATACATATATTGTCAAAAATAAAATTATAATTATATACATGCAATTACACAGATAAAATCAAGTAATACCGATTAACATCGACGTTACCTCTAGTCCAAATCGGAATCGATAATATACTCGTTGGCCTCGGGATCGTCCACAATTCCTTAACACATGAAAATCATGGCAGAAAATTACCATGAGAAAAACTAAGAAAATCAAGGTAAATAACGATAGAAAATAACATCGATTATTACCTTAACGGAAGGATAAAAATAATGATTAATTCGACGATGAAAACGAAACAATTATGACTCGATTAGAGACTAAATGTGGCTGGAAAGGTGCTGGAAAATATCAGCCAAGAAGAGAAAATGAAGAGAAATTTTGTTGTTTAATGAAAAAAAATGAATAATGTAAGAAATGGATGGTTTCTTATGAATGAATGCAAATAAATTTTTGATGAAAACAAGGGGAGACTTAGGCAAAATGCACCAGCCAAATAAAGGGAATGGGGCATGAAGAGTTTGTGCATTAGTCATCCAATTAAATGGATGTAAAAAATTATCTAATTCCTTAAATCGTTTTTATAAAATGAAAGGTTATAAAAATGTCATGGGTGTGACACAAAGGGGTGTCGGTCCAAAATATGGAGAAAAAGGTCTCAAATGATTTGTAAGTTGATAAAAAGAAGGATCGTAAAATAGTTAAAGGTATTTCAAAGCAATTCGAGTAAACCTCGCGATAGAAAATAATTGTTTACAAAACTTCGTAATAAAATCATTAATGGCTAAATTTTCGTAAATAAAAATATTTATAAGTTGAAAATATTATATATGTTTAGACATTTGTAGGAAAATGAATAATTTAAATCCGAGCTTAAAAACATTAATTCGTAGAGAAATAGAATTCTTCGCGGAAAAATAAATAGTTTATGAAGAAAATCAAATAAACAGATTTAAAAAAATTAAAATATTTTAAAATATTTTAAAATTCCCAGGCTGTATAGCACTCAGGATGTGGAGGGATGATTAAGGAAACAATTGAGGGCAGAAAACCTGTCCCCGGATAAGTCAACATGATTGTTGCCTCCTGGAATGTTAGGGGTGCAAATGATCCTCTCAAACAGATAGAGATTATCAACTTTATGAGGATGCATCAAGTGGATTTTATGGGTGTCCTTGAAACAAAAGTTAAAGAAGGGAAAAGCAAAGAAAATAATCAGAAAATATTATAGAAATTACCAAGTGGTGGGCAATTATCATTCTCACTATAATGGTAGAATATGGGTAGTTTGGAAGGAATCTACTGTTAATGTCCAGATTATTCAGGCTCGGGCACAGTTTGTGCATTGCAAGGTTACTCATTTTGCATCCAACTCTCTTATGGATATAACTTTGGTTTATGGTTTTAATGATGGTGATGAAAGACTTGATTTGTGGGCTGGATTGCTCAATATTAGATCAGGTGCTACCAATTGGCTTGTGCTCGGGGATTTTAATATTGTTAGATCACCTAATGAGCGGATAAGTGACACTCAACCAAATCTTACTGACATCCTAGCATTTAACAGTTGTGTTAATGCTTGTGGCCTGGTTGAATTGCCTACAACAGGTTGTACTTATACATGGACTAATAAACAAGATGAACATACTAGGGTTTGGTCCAAACTGGATAAACCCTAAGTTAATCAAGCTTGGGCTTATCCAAACTCTCATGCTATCAATCTGCCTGCAGGGATTTCGGACCATTCACCTGTTCTGGTGAAAATCTTAAGAGCCGAAATGGTTGCCAGCGGGTTCAGTTTTATGAACTGTTGGATAGAACACCCAGAGTTTATCCAAACTGTTAGGCAATCTTGGGAAGAGAGAGTTTATGGTACCGAAGGTTTCAAGTTATTCACTAAGCTGAAAAGACTCAAAAGAAGCCTTAAATATCTACATTGGAATGCATACACAAACTTATCAGAGAGAATAAAGGATGTTGAGGTGCAGCTTGATGCCTGCCAAACAGAATTACAAAGTAATCCTCTTTCTGCTGATTTAATGATGAAGGAGGATCAATTGATTGTTAAATACAATGACTTGAGAAAAGCTGAAATGACTACTCTTTAGCAAAATCCAAAAATTGATCACATTATTCTTAATGACTCTTCAACAAGTTATTTTTATAACCGACTCAAAGAAAGAAAAATGCAAAAAATTATTGGTTGTATTGAGGATGTTAATGGATCAACTAGAATGGGGCAAAATGAAGTGGCCAAGGCCTTTGTGGAATACTACGAAGGTCTTTTTGGGACTTCAGTGCCTGTGAAATCTCTAGATTCCGTTTTCCTGCAGCAGGATTGCATTCTGTCCCAGGATACTTGGACATCGCTACAGGTGGTTCCTTCCATGGTTGAAATCAAGAATGCATTATTCTCCATTGGCACCCATAAGAGCCCTGGTCCAGACGGTTACTCTGCGGAGTTTTTCAAAGCAAGTTGGTCTGTGGTGGGTGCACATTTATCATCGACTGTCAATGATTTTTTCTCCTTAGGAAAATTGTGTAAGCAAGCCAATACTACCCTGGTTACTCTTGTCCCTAAGAAGGACATTTGCTCTTCTGTTAAGGATTATAGGCCCATAGCTTGCTGTACTACTGTCTATAAAACAATCAGCAAGATTATTGCCAACAGGCTAAAGTCTATTGCATCCATGATCATTGGACCTGAGCAGGCCGTTTTCATAGAGGAACGAAATATTCATGATAACATTGCCCTCTCAGAAGCACTGATTAAGGGATATAGGAGGTCCTTTTTGACTCCCCGATGCCTCTTAAATATAGATATGAGAAAGGCTTTCGATTCATTACAGTGGCCCTTTATCCAAAACATGCTAACTGTGTTTAATATTTCCCCGAGATTTATTCAATGGATCATGCAATGTATCTCTGGAGCTTTGTTCTCTTTTAATCTGAATGGTGGTGTGGATGGTTTTTTCAAAGGGAAGAGTGGTATACGTCAAGGAGATCCTATCTCCCCATATCTTTTTGTGCTCAGTATGGAGATCCTCTCAAGATACCTCAGGCGAATAAATAAGCTTCCTAATGTTTCGTCTCACCCTAAATGTACCAAGTTAGCCCTTAACCACTTGGTTTTTGCTGATGACCTTATGGTCTTTGTGCGAGGGGATGTACCTTCGGTCATTGCAGTAAAGAAGACTATTAATGATTTCACGGCTATGTCTGGTTTAAGTATCAATGAGGATAAAACTGAGATATTTTTTGGTGGGGTTATTGCTCCTGTCAAGCAGGCTATTATACATGAATCTGGGTTCATTGAGGGACATCTTCCCTGTAAATATTTGGGAATGCCGCTTAATCCTGTACAAAATAGCATGATTAACTATGGTGATTTGCTAGTTAAGGTGCAAAGAGCTTTAACGCATTGGTCCTCTTCCAATTTCTCTTATGCAGGGAGAGTTGAATTGCTTAATTCAGTTTTTTTTTTGGGCTGGCAAGTTTCTGGTGCTCTACTGCACTGCTTCCCAAAAATGTGCTGACACTGATAACTAGATTGTGCAATAATTATTTTTGGTCGGGGGGTTTGGAGAGGAGAGGCATATGTATGAAGAATTGGAAAGCAATTTGTTCACCATGGATTGAAGGTTTACTGAATATCAAAGAGCTCTTAGCATGGAACCAAACAAACATTGCTAAATGGATATGGCAAATTGAAACTTACCATAATAGTCTCTGGATTACTTGGATCAAGGCTTATGTTCTCAAAGGCAAATCGCTATGGGATATAAAAATTAATGATAGTTTTTCGGATTCCTTGAGAAGTCTTGTGAAAGTTAAGGAAGAGATCCTAATGCAAACTGGTAGCATTACAGCCAGTAAGAGGGTCGTGAACAGCTGGACTATAGCGTCCAAATTCAGCTCTAAAAAGTGTTACATGTGGTTTCGAAATAAATTCCCAAGAATTCTGCCATTGAGGGCTATCAGGGTTGCTTCAATTGTTCCAAAACACAAGGTCATCTTAACATTTGCTGTCCAACAAAAGCTGCCCACGATTGATAAGTTGCAGGAGAAAGGGTTGACAATGGTAAACAGATGCAGCTTGTGCAGATCTGATTCAGAGACGCATAACCATCTCTTCTTCAAATGTTCTTATGCAAAGCAGTTATGGGACTCCCTCATGGCCTGGATGCATATTCACAATTCGGGAAGGACATTCTTACTATGCTGTGTAGAGCCCTGTACAAATCCCAGCAGTCGTGGATAAGCGAATGGTTCATAGTCGCTGGTTGTGCGCTTGTCTACCATATTTGGACTGAACGTAACAGTAGGATTTTCAATGGAGTTGACAGCACAGTAGAGCAACATCTTGCCATGATTAAAGCAGAGTTAAAGGCGCGATTATTGGTAGCTCATCCTAGCATTCTCTTGTTGCAATAGGAAATTTGGGGTTATGTATGTCATGTTTTTTCTTTGTCTCTACAAAGAGTAAAGGATATGTCTTTTTTTGTAAGTCATTCTCTTAATTCTCTATATGGATGAATAAGAGAAATAACCTTCTTACAAAAAAAAATATTTTAAAATAAAAATAAATACCATTAAACTCAAAAATGAAAATAAAGCTTGGGAAAAATAATGAAACACAAGGCCGAAAAGTGATAGAGTTAACGGAAAGGGTAAAACTCTAGTAAAAATAGCGGGTGTTACATATATAGAGTAAGGATCAAGTGAGTCCTTCTCTATACATTGAGTCCATGAGTCCAATCTTAGACCATTGATGCAGTGGAAGATGGATGGTTGTGATTGTTTGAGGTGAAAAAAGGAATAACAGTAAATATGTTAAATAAAATCAAATCTCCTTAATTATCTCTACCAAATAATTATTTCTCATCAAATTTTCTCTCTCATCAAATCATCACGTTACCCCAACATCCCGCCATCATCACACAACCCCTACTACACCTTCTACGTTCATTAATCAATCTCTTCCTCTTCATAATTAATCAATCTCTTCAAAATACACCGACGCATAATCAGGGTGTTACACCTACGCACTGTAGCTGTTACTTTAACAAATAAATGATGTTACTCTAAGTAATGAATGATATTATTTTCATAATGATGGTTAAATAACGCTGTTATCATCAGTTACTCTGACACATTATATATGTTACTTTAAGGAACGAATGTTGTTACTTTGATAATGAATGGTCCTAATCTAAGAAAAAAGGCTGTTAACCCATATTACAAAGCCCTAGCAAAAAAAATTGTGTTACCCTAACGCATTGTAGCTGTTACTTTAATGAACAAATGATGTTACTATAAGGAATGGTTGAGGTTAATCTAAGAATGAATGATAAACAACGCTGTTATCCTCAGTTACTTTGATGCATTATATCTGTTACTCTAAGGAACGAATGGTGTTACTCTAATACATATGAAATGTTAGTCTAACCAAAAACACATATATTAAATATAGAGTTAACTGCAACGTTGCACATCATTATGTGTAAAAAATGTGTAAAAAATATGTTATTCTTGTAAACAAAAAAAAACTACTCAGAACGACCAAAAACACAAGTATGCTCAGAACATTTGTTCCTCTTCCTCCTCTTCTTTAGAGTCTTTTTCAGTTTCCTCTTCTTCGTCTTCTTCATCTACTTCACC
The DNA here is from genome assembly GCA_958450325.1 of Agrostemma githago. Taxonomy (NCBI): domain Eukaryota; kingdom Viridiplantae; phylum Streptophyta; class Magnoliopsida; order Caryophyllales; family Caryophyllaceae; genus Agrostemma; species Agrostemma githago. Next base: position 37,481,912 of record OY288253.1, on the reverse strand, counting down.
CTCCTCATCCTCATCATTAGATGGTTTAGTAGGCGGTGGGGGTCGTGCTGCGTACGGATTTGGACAATTTCTTTTTTTTTGGTAAAGGGTAACTATATTGATATAAGAACGTTTTCAACTTACAAACCTCAACTCACAATTGCTCTTCTAACTGCAACATAATAACCAAACTTAATTACATATTCGATCAAAAATCCTCTTGTCTACACTCGGGATCCTTGCGCCAAAGCCCCTGAATCTTTCGCGAACTTCCATCTTTACTCGTTGCAGCAGCACAGCTGGTCGATGCACACAATGCTCAAACCTGCAAGTATTTCGCTCCATCCAGATTATATAAATCAAGGCTAATAAACCAGCAATCATTATTTGCTTCCATAACAAAGACCTAGGTTTCCAATTTTTGCAACAATCCAACAGGTCCCCTGTTACTCCTTGTACTCCCAACCATTCAAGTGTCATCTCCAAGCTTGTGTTACTGAGTTTGCATCGAAAGAAAAGGTGGCCATGAGATTCGGGTTGCTCCATATAGAGCACGCACATAGGGTCAATATTTAGGCCAAATCGAACCAGCCTGTCAGCTGTAAGAAGCCACTGCTGGGAAAAAAGCCAAGTGATGAACGAGTGCTTATGTTTATTCATTTGATTCCAAACCACTACATGCCACTCTACATCATACTGCTCTCCTCGAAGCCATTTATACTCCATAGCTATAGTGTATTGTCCATCTTGCACTAGCCAATCATCTCTCAAATAACCTGCTTTAAATACCTCATTTACTTGGCATATCTTTCTCCAAGTCCAACCACAAGAGTAAGAAGGTTTATAATTTCGCCAATGTTGTCCTTTCAAATAAATTGCATTAACCCATCGAGCCCAAAAGTGGTCAGCCTTGTTAGCAATCCACCAAGTATACTTTCCAATGTTGGCCTTATTCCAAGTGACCCCATCAAGAATTCCAAGCCCCCCATGTCTCTTGGCTTTACAACATGTATTCCAATCAACAATGGGTACTTTCTCATAGTTATCTTGCCCATTCCATAGATAATTCCTACATATTGCAGTTATCCTCCTCATCACACCACTAGGCAGGAGAAAAATCCGAGCCCAATATGCCTGAATGTGTGACAGCACCGCTTTAACCAGTACAAGTCGCCCGACATAACTTAACTTCCTCGAGCCCCATCCTCTTATTCGGTCCACCATCTTCTCAATCAGTCTATTGCAGTCCCCAGGTGACACTCTCTTGTATGATATAGGGATGCCAAGGTACCTAAATGGAAAGGCACCTCGTCGAAACCCAGTCATACGTAAAAGTTGTGCAGCAGTAACATCAGGAATACCATTCATAAGAATCTCAAATTTTCCTTGATTGATAATCAGTCCAGACGCATCTGAGAAAGTTCAAAAAGATTTTAGCGGAATCCTTACTGAGCTGGTGTCCCCTCGACAAAAGATTAAGATGTCATCCGCGAAACAGAGGTGGTTGAGTTTCACTTGTCTGTACAACGGATGAAACATAAAACCATCACACATAGCTGTAGCATCCAAAAATCGAGTTAGATATTCCAAGCAAAGCGTAAAGATAATCGGCGACATTGGGTCACCTTGTCGAATCCCACGATTCCCTTGAAAAAAATCCAAACTGAGCCCCATTCAAAGATAATGTGTATGACGGAGTCGAGATGCATTCCATTATCCATTGAATCATTATAGTTGAGAAGTTCAAACCTTCAAGCATTTGTTTGATAAAACTCCATTCCACCGAGTCATATGCCTTGCTAAGGTCAATTTTCATAATACATCTTGGGGAACAACTTCTTCTATTATATAACCTCACTATATCTTGACAAATGAGGATATTATCTACAATGTCTCGCCCTTTTATCAAAGCGCTTTGATTATGACTCACAAGAGAAGGAACTTCCTTCATCAACCGGCTGCAAATAATCTTGGTGATACATTTATATAGCATTACAACAAGCAATGAGTCTATAATCACTAACATTCTCCGCTCTTTCTTTCTTAGGTATTAACGTAATAATCGTAGAGTTCACCTGTTTCAAGAGCTTTCCACTCCTAAAGAAGTCCCTGACTGCCTCTATAATGCTATTACCCACTACCGGGAAGGCATCCCTAAAAAAATCACTCGAGAAGCCATCCGGGCCCGGGGCCTTGTTAGAAGGAATAATAGAGAATAGAGCATGTTTAATTTCCTCATCTGTTACATCTCTACTCATTCTTGTAGCTCTTTCCATATCCAAAGTCCTTCCTCGACGAACTATGTTCAAATTGACAACAACAGTTTCACGAGTAGTCCCAAGCACCCTTTTAAAGTGTTTTGAGAAAGCATGCTCAATATCCTTTGGATTCGACCATATTTCACCATCAGCATCCTTAATTTGGAACACCATATTGTGTGCCCTTCTCCCTTTAATAACACTATGAAAGTATGAAGTGTTGTCATCACCCTCATCCACCAAATTACTTTTAGCCTTTTGAGCGAGGAAACTTCTTTTAGCTTCATCAAGTGTGCGGTATGCTTCTTCTGCAGTTTTCTCAATCGTTTGGAGGTTGATATCAGATGGATCTCTATGTAACTGCTGCTGAACTGCAGTAAGATGCTGTAGGGCGACATCTGTTATATGCTCTATATTATGGAAATTATCCCTATTAAGCTGCTTCAACGGCCTCTTGAGACCCGCTAATTTTTTCACAACTTGATACATTAGGGTACCATTTATCTCTTTAGTCCACCAATGATTTATGATTGATAAAAAGGATTCATCCTTCTCCCACATATTGAAATACTTGAAGGACCCCTTCCTCCTTTGATCTTCCTTCCAAAGGTCAATTAGACATGGGCAATGATCATAAAGACCTTCAGGTAGGAACTGTATATGTCCATTAGGCATTCTCGTTACCCACTCATCATTCCCAAGAACTCGATCAATCCTACTAAACACCCGATCTCCAGGTTCATGTTTATTGTTCCACGTGAAAAAAAGCACCACTAGCAGGCAAGTCCCTCACTTCACATTCATCAAGGCAACACTGAAACTCAAGTGTTTCAGCCAAAGAGACCACAAATCCAATCCTCTCATCAGTAGCTAGAACATTATTAAAGTCCCCCGCCACTAACCACGGCCCACTGACCCTCATTCTCATTACACATAGTGATTCCCATAAGAGAGCTCTGTCAGCCATCCTATTCTTGCCATACACAATTGAAAACCACCATCCTATATTTTTAGGTAAGTAAGTTACATAAGTATGTATAACTTGCTCCTTCTTCTCAATAACATCCACTTGATAAACATTATGCAGCCACATAATCCATATTTGCCCTCCATCTGTTACATAATTATTAGTAACCAGCTCCCATTGATCACCTAGTCCCTTATGAACTTTATTAATAAAAGGACTTCTAACTCTAGTTTCCAACAATCCATACAACCCTATCTTATTATTATGCAAGAACCAGCTTATCTCTCGCTGTTTATTCGGGTTGTTTATTCCTCTCACATTCCAAAATCCCAAGTTAGCCATGATCCTAAGTCTCTAGATCATGGCCACCTATCTGATTTTATTCAACATTCACTATTAGTCCATTGCTTTGGTGAAGTGTAGAGTTGAGAGCATCATAAAACGACTTTCCCACTAAACATGATCCACCTCTTGGCTGTTGAGTAATCCTTTTCACGATTCTAGCTGGAGTAACAATGTTAATTAGTCCTTGTACTGGCAGTAGAGTAATCATCTCTTCTTGTATCATAGGCAATACAGGCTGACTGGGCTGTATTGGTACTGGGCGCCATACCTTGGTAGTCTTTTTCACTTCTTTCCTGCAATTCTTAGCCTCATGTCCAACCCCATAGCACTTGGTACATTGACAAGGCTTCCATTCATAATGAACATTCAATGTATACAAAGAATCAAGTTCATCATGGAATGTAATAGTGTCAGGGAGTTCCGCACCAAACTTTACCTCTACCATGACCCTAGCATACCCAATAAAGTTCTTCTGCTTGGTTGCAACATCAGTCTGCACAGGTTTGCCAACTAGTGCAGCAATTTTCAACAAGGCATTGCCCCAGAATTTCAGGTTTAGACCATAAAACCGAATCCAGATTGGTACAATGTCATTTCTTGACAACAAGAGGTTTGCTATCAAAGAACAGATGCCCCATCGATATAACTTGCTCCAGCTTCTCCTGAGTTTTGAATTTAACAATGGCAACCCCATTTGGCTTAAACGAAATTTTCTCAATTTCATTCTCAGTCCATACTCTCTTCAAGAAACCCTCCATGACATGCCAAGGTGGATTCGCTCCCAACACATAAAAAATTACAGAATTAGTCCAATATTCAATCTTACCTTTAACATCCTCATTTGTCAGACGCAGTCCCCCTGAACTCTCTCCAATGCGATGCCTCCCTGAGATCTCCTTCCAACCCAACTGGGAAACCACCAGATTATCCAACTCTTGTAATCTCCTAGAAATTCTAACGCAATACAGTGGCGGAAACACTGTAGAAGTGGGATTATAACACACTGTAGCTATGTCTTAATTAAATAAAAATGGTAAGTCAATACATAAGCCATAAAATAAAAATGGCTACAAAATAAAAATAAAATGGAATCCATAAATAGGGTTTTAACAATCCATAATTCAAGGATCTTATTAAAACAAGCAGGATCCATAACTGCTCGCTAGCCCACCCGAAGGGAAACACATATACCTGCCATGTTAAAAACATAACAGCCACAATCAGTGGGGAGCAACGTCAACGTTCTCCCAGCCGTATAACAGGATTTTAAAACAGTAATTACTAATATAGGAAAAATAGTAAAGACGGAAAACAGTAGAACATTATAATGAAAATAAGTTTTCAGTGAAAAACTTCACGTATCGAAACTATATAATAAAAATGTGTTTTCCGGAGAAAACATAAAACACTTGCCAACCTGCAAATCAAAATTATATCGATAATAATAAAAATGTTCTTTTTTTTTTAATAATAAAAATATTCAAAATGGCGTTATGGATAGGATTAATGTAGAATTTAGACTTTCACTAGGACAATACTAAACTAGCTTCGAGAACTTGTCAAAACAAATCAGACTTTGGTCTCTAACTAGACAACTCAACTATAACAGGACTGCGTGCAGCGAGGTCCTGGCTTAAGTAATGTACACCCCTCCTGGACACCAACCGTAATCCAGTTCAACCCGACGGCGACTTACACGATGCGATATCTAAGTTTAAGGTCAAAATATACACACTCCTGAACACAAACCAAGCTCAGTTCAACGACCAATGTGTCTCAACATAGACACACCAGCTTTATAGTTGATGACAAAACATACATCCCAGAGTATATTACTCTAAACCCACACTTATCCTTATTCCATAACTCCAAAACAATCCATTATCGATATTTAAAAGATGTATTCCACATAAACAATAAGAGAACAAAATGAAAAGGAATCACTTTCCAAAAGAGGAAACTTTCTATTTTATAAAACTTTCTATTTTTAGAAACTTACTAAAAATAGCATCATATCAAAATAGCAAAATACTAGTTTATACTAATAACACATTTTTAGTAAACGATATAGATTTATAAATCTAGTAATTTCGGCCATAACGATATTAATTCTCAAAACGAGAACATTTGAGTTAATATTGAAACGTCATACAAGTGTTTATAAAATGATTTAGAAATGTTTTAAACATTTTAAATACTACTAATTAGGGTGTTTCCAAAATTTACAAAACTAAAATTCCCTAATTATTATTAGTTTCGACAATACGATTATAAATAAGATTTTACGGCAAATGTCAAATTAAATCTTTTAACGTCTTTTATTTAATTAAACCATTGAATATATTTAGAATATGTTAAGGGATGATTTAACTCTTAAAGTTTCAGATTTAAATACTTTCAAAATTGCTGGAAAAATAATTCTTTTAGGTAAAACGAAGCATTTTAACGATAAATCACAATTTGTCCGAAAATCAATACTTATTAATTAAAGACTTTAATAAATAGTACAAAAATTACGTAAAATGGTTAAAATATATTTATGGACATTCTGTCCAGAAAAGAAAATTTTCCAGAATCCTAAAACTCGGTTTTTAAAGCGTTTTCTCGTTAATCGTCCAATCTCGACAATAACGATTAACAAAAATAGTAATTACAAAACGATTTAAGTATTAATATCCAAAAATTATTATTAAACCCAAAAATCATGATTTTCCAGAATCTACCATTTTCCAGAATTCCCAAAATTCCAGATTTAATAAATCCCGTCAAAACCGTCTTTAAAACCCGTTTTCTCAATTAACGATTCCACTAATAAAACTTATCGTTCCGAACATTTATTAAGGCACTAAAAATCCTAAAATCACATTTTAATATGAAATCATCAGAATCACATTTTTTTTTCCAGATTTAATCATAGAACTAGAAATCGAGAATTTAAACGACAAACACGGTTTTAACGATAAACGATGATTTAAAGTGATTAATTAATTCATCCACTTAACAATTCAAAAAATTATGAAAAAATTCAGAAAATTCTATTTCATCAGAAAGTTTCACCACGTCAAAAATCAGATTAAAATAAAATGTTTAGGTACTAGAACTAAAAATCAGCTTTTAATCATTTTTATCCGTAAACGGTAATAATTCAATAATCGATAACTAAAATATCATAAAAATACTAAATTATTAGAAATCATCAAAAACAACATTTTTTCAGAATATAAACATATATACATGTTTAGGCCGAATATTACGATTTTACAAATTAATATGACGATTTAATCGTTAATCTCGTAAAAGCGATAAAAATACCAAAACATGCAAATTTTCATCTTTTAAAAATTTTCCAGATTTTATGACATACATATATTGCCAAAATAAAACATAAAAATATATACATGCAAATACTCAATTAAATTCAAGTAATACCGAGTAACATCGACGTTACCTCTAGTCCAAATCGGAATCGATAAAATATTCGTCGGCTTCGAGATCGTTCAAGAAGTCTACAATACACGAGAATCATGGCAGAAAATACCATGAGAAAAACTCATAAAATCAAGGTAAATAATGATCGAAAACGACATCGATTATTACCTTAACGAAAGGATCGGAATAACGCTTAATTTGACGATAAAAACGAGACGATTATGGCTTGAATTGAAGCAAGAATAAGCCTTGAGGGGCTGCTGATGACACGTCCAAAAGAAGGAGAAGAAAGGGATTTTTTTTTGTTTAAGTGTAGAAATGAATATAAGGAAAAAATGGATGGTTTCATATGTTTGAATAATATTAATGTTTGATGAAAACAAGGTGAAACTAGACTAAAATATGCAGCCAAAATGAAGAGAATGGAGCATGAAGAGTTGTGCATGAGTCATCCCAATAAATGGTAGTGAAGAATTATCTAATTTCTTAAATCGTTTTTATAAAATGAAAGGTTATAAAAAAAATGTAATGGGTGAGTCACAAGGAGGGGGCGGGGGGTGAGTTGGTCCAAAACATGGAGAAAATATCTCAAATGATTTGTAAGTTGATAAAAAGAAGGATCGTAAAATAGTTAAAGGCATTTCGAAGTAATTCAAGTAAACCTCGCGTTGGAAAATAGTTATTTACGAAACTTCGTAACAAAATCATTAATGGCCAAATTTTCATAAATGAAAATATTTCTTAGTTGAAAATATTATATAAATATTTTTAGACATTTGTAGGAAACGAAATAACTTAAATCCGAGCTTAAAAACGTTAATTCGTTGAGAAGTAGAATTCCTTGCGGAAAAATAATTAATTTACGATGAAAATCAAATAAATAAATTTAAAAGAATTTAAAATATTTTTAAAATATAAATAAATATCATTAAACTCAAAATTGAAAATAAAGCTTGGAAAAATGAAGAAACATAAGGCCAAAATTTGACAGAGTTATGACGAAGTCATAACGGAAAGAATAAAACGCAAGGAAAAATAGCGGGTGTTACAATTCTTGCTGATTGAAAGCATTAGTATCATCATCAGAGAGCGAGACATCCTCAATCAGCTCCTCTTCATCAATCTGGGTTTGTTTTTTTGCCATTATCACGTATATACGTATTCCTCTCCTCACTATATCCTTTATTATTTGATTTATTACTATTAGTTTTTGTGGAATTATTATTGTAATGTCTAGTATTTTGTTTTTTGTGTGATATACTAGTCCTAGATTTGCACAATTTCTCTTGTCGTGGTGCGCCATCTATGCATTCGCGTCTTTGCCAATAGTACCTACAAAAAATCAAACAATGTTACGGGCATGCAATGCATGTATTACTTCAACTCCTAACTTGAGTTACTCTAACTCCTAAAGTAAGTTACTTCAACATCATCGTCAAAATCATTTTTTTACACGTTCAGTGTGTGTGTGTTACTTTAATTAAAAAACTAGAGTTACAGCAACTCAGAAAGTATGTTAGTTCAACAATTTGTTAACCTGTGTCTGCTTTAATGGAAAACAAAACAATAGTATCAGTGAAGATTGTGAAAAATCTAAATAATAAACATAACAATTTGAAATCTATACTAACACGAGAGCAATGAACCATTGATATAAATCTATGATGAATGAAATGAATAAAATTGACGCAAAACCTGAAAGCAATATCAAAAACTCACCATTGTTGTCCTCTGCATTCGCGTCTTTGCCAATTCTACCTGCATGTAACTCAGAAAGTATGTTACTTCAACATCGTGTCTGCTTCAATAGAAAACAAAATAACGCGGGTTCGCGATGTTTTAGATAGTTTTCTATAGAACGGACCAAATAAATTACTCGGAAAAATTAAACTAACATCTTGGCAGCCTTATTCGTGTCATTACGGTCGCATAGATGCTAATTAGAGTCAATTCTGACACCGGGACCCCGAGTCGGTCCCGAAATATGCAAAGTCAAACCCGAGTCAACACATCGGGACGAGCGAACCTCAGGACGCGCACCCGAATCCCACTCGGCGCTCAACATGCTAGGGTTAAAGGGAAGCCATAACCTTCAAGAAAGACTAAGATATGCATCTTCTCCATTTTGGAAAGTTTTGATATCGAATCTTCAAAACTTCGACAACATGAGCTCTGGCGCCTGAAGACTGAACTGCCTTACACCAGGCATCTGAAGTCCGAGTAGCAGGACCCCAGGTGTCCATATGTGCAACGAGGACCGAAAACACCCGAGGCAAACGATCCACTCGATCGTAGTTCCGATAAGCAAAATCGACGCTACTCCTCACCTTCGAGCACTCCACTCGATCCCGAGGGGCCTGTGTTCGACTAGCTACTCCAAGTTTAGTAACGAAGTTCTGCCGGATTAGCCACAGAACTAGCAAATAGTACCGAAGTTCTGCCGGATTAGCCGCAGGAAGGGCCATTGGTAACGGAACTCTGCCGAAGTCACCGGTCAAGCTAGGAGTATCTGCCTGTCAAAGTCGAATCGGCACTAGGTTGTCATCTAAACAAAACTTTACATTCTTGTACTTTCATTATGCACTACGATAATGTCAAATGTGGACACCAGGTCCATTACACGTACTAAAATACGTAACGTCCCAACATCAACCATAAGCACTAAAGTATTCTAAATAGACCCGAGTAGTTCCGAGATCCGTTTACAACTATCTATGCATCGTGTCCCGTTTAGTGTATATTCCGAGGGTGAAACTCCTCACAATGTGATTTACTTACATTCGCATTTACAGTTTTTCGTATGATTTATTGCTTTTATGACCTTATAATCGCATGCTAAATCACCTAGCACGGAATTCAAAACATAAATCAAGTAAAATTGAACAAAACGATGGTCGGGTTCCGTATTAGTCCCGGTGCTCAACATGTGTGGTTCGACGCAACCCTATTAATACCGAGCTGACGCATCTTAAGCAGAATACCGGGTAAGGTATACCACGAGAACAACTAATATCTGTATTATCGCGTTAAAACTGACTTGCTAATACGTATAATACTAGTACTTTCTACTCTCCTATGTGCATCTTTTCATGGCCTGCTTGTTACGTGAAATCGCATGCAAAGAATGTAAACACAACTACTTCGACGACAAAACTTACTTGTCCTTAAACAACCGACGTGGCAAAAGGTATAGGGTGAAAACAATGGATGTTATAGTACTTCTGCCACAACAAAAGAACAAAGTTATTAGCCCACCGATTGATTAGTAGAGGCCGCTATAGTGCGGGCGGGATTGGGTGTTGACATCTATCGGATGTTGGCTTCCCAATACGTACCCTCACCTCTTACTCAGAATCGACGGTTTCCGGATGTCCGAAACCATTGGCAATGAGAGTCATTCCAGGCATGGAGTGCTTAAGGGTACAAGTCTTTATCTTTAGGTCCCGTGCCCCTCAACTTTGAGCCGGCTAGGGATCAAAGTTGACTTGAACGGTTGCCGAGTCCCCATAATTGACTCGGTGGCGTCTCCACAAATCGGCAACGAATTTAGTTCACTAAAAAGGCCGCCTTACCAAACGAATCGGCCTTTAAACATTTACAATCACGACTCGATCGATTCCAAACGGAAACACGGGTGCCCGCACCCATCTAGTACAAGTCCAGATCATCATCCGAATCGAGGTTCGAAACATCACCTCGTACGCGAGATCGGACCGACCCCTAACCGGGAGGGGGCCGCGTGGGTGGCCGCCGCCATGCATTGAAAAACCGGGTCGGTCCCGCGCGGACGCGCGCGGGGTGCCGAGCGGTGCGGACGGACGTCCACAATACTAAACTTTTAATCAAATAACTTATTTGAATGATGTCATACAGATCGTAATCCCTTAGGCTACTCAAGTTTCAACCTAAATGAAGGAAATATAAAATAGATTTATGGGGAATTGGGAAGGGAAGACGAACCAGAGGGAGAGTAGGTCGCCGACAGAATTAAAATTGAAGAAACTAGGTAGCCAAATTATCGGATTCCGTCAAGCATAGTCGTTGCATTCGTTTTGGGTGAAAGAGTTGGGAAGTTGCGTTTTAGGTTTTGCTTCTTGAGTCAGGGATTGGGTTATTTTAATTAAAGGGGCGTTTGGTTGGTAAGGGGATCAACAAAGGGTACGGAAAGGAAAAGGTTACTCGTTTTTGTTTACAAAAATAAAGGAATTATAAACAACTACAGATCGGATATGAATATGAGATGATTTAAAATTGGGTTGAGTTATATGGGTCATTATTCGGGTTATGGTTAGAAATAATTTTCGACGCCTTTCTTTTTACCAAATAAAAGGTTAGATTTTTTTTCCTATTGAGTATGCTGCTATTATATTGATTACACCGTATATTATTACTAAATGATAATAAAAGTAATATAATAGATGTAGGTTTTACTTTAACCTATGTCTATTAGGTGATGTTTATGACTGATTTTGTAATAGTGAATTTTGGGTGCTATCGAGTTGAGTTTCGAGTGAGTCGGGTTGGGTTTGTCGGCTCAAGGAGCTTCTATCATCTCTAAGTATAACGTATATGTACACTCTTTATTTACTAAGCTAATTATATATATATATATATAGAGAGAGAGAGAGAGAGAGAGAGAGAGAGAAGTAGGTAGGTTGAAATGAGGTCAACAACTATTTTAAGGTCATAAGTTCCAGTGTTAAAGTTACACAAAAAGTGCTTAAAGTTGCACTTTATCACTTGAAGTGATAAAAGAGCTTAATGTTATAGTTGCATATCAATTTTAAACAAATGCAACTTTATCGTATGTCATCTGTAACTTTAATATAGACTTACTGAGACATGGTGACCTTATTTGATCTCTACTATATATATATAGAGAGAGGTAGGTTCAAATAAGGGCAACATGTTTCAGTAAGTGTATATTAAAGTTACAGATGACATACGATAAAGTTGCATTTGTTTAAAATTGATATGTAACTATAACATTCAGCTCTTTTATCACTTCAAGTGATAAATTGCAACTTTATCACTCATCTCGTGTAACTTTAAGCACTTTTTGTGTAACTTTAACACTTGACCTTATGCCCTTAAAATAGTTGTTGCCCTTTCTCTTTCTCTCTCTCTCTCTCTATATATATATATATAGAGAGAGAGAGAGAGAGAGAGGTTCGAATAAGGTCAACAACTTTTTTAAGTTCATAAGTTCACAAAAAGTGCTCAAAGTTACATGAGATGAGTGATAAAGTTGCACTTTATCACTTGAAGTGATAAAAGTGCTGAATGTTATAGTTACATATCAATTTTGAACAAATGCAACTTTATCGTATGTCATATATATATATATCATGCGTTAAACTTCTTTTTCTAGTATTATATAATAAATGAACATAATAACGTATAAATTAACACGGTCTTGTTGTTTTTTATGTAATTTGTTTTTACGCATAAGAATAATATATGTTCATCGATATCGTAAAAAACGAATTACAATAATATTATCAGGGTTTGAATTGTTTTTGATGATGAGAATAATATTTACATCTGTTTATTCAATAGCGATGGCAATACTGAGAGAGTAGTTACATCAGTTTTAAATACATCGGTTAAAGATCAACCGATGCAAGGAGAGTGCATTAGATCAGTTGTGCGACAACCGTTGTAAATGGAGAAATTAAAAATACATCGCTATAGATCAACCGATGTCAATGACAGCGTATTTACATCGGTGGTTATTCAAAAGTGATGTAAATAACCGATGTAAAATTTTTTTGTATAAAATCTACATCGCTTCTTCACAAGAAAGTGATGTAAATAGTCATCATAAAAGAAGGTACATCGCTTTTTTGAAAAACTGGTGACATTGTGGCGATGTCAATGGGACTAAATGTACTAGTGTTAATCCTATCTTGGTGCTACTTATGCTCTTGTGTAGCACATGCACAACTTTTGGATCAACTTCTAAGAGCCTTGAGCTACTATGATTTTGATATTGATGGTTATGAGTCCGATTCTTAGTTCCCATATTCTTCGCTGGATTGGGGGAACTTCTTTGCAATATATAGTCGGTACCTTTCCCTTTTCTCTCTTATTTTATTTTCGCTTTTTTGTCTTCCTTTTCCCGTTATATTTTGTCCTATTTTATTTCTCTTGTTTCACAATGAGGACATTGTGTAATTTGGTTTGGGAAATATTTTGTGTTTAGTGTATTTTTCTTTTGGGTGTGTTTTAATTTAAAAAAAAAAAGGTTTTTTTATTTATTTTTCCGTTTTTCATGTGTTTTAGTATAAAGTCGTGTCGGCGATGATGAGATTACGTTTGTCGCATGCTTTTCCCTAGTTCTTTGCTCTTTCTTGTGAATGACACTTATTTCCCGTTATTTGAGTTTAGTATTTCTTGAATCTTGTTGCCGATTATGTTTTGAATGTCAAATGAGTCAATTAACCTGTTGTCGAGTAAGCTACTTATATTGTGAGACTTAGAGCCTACTTAGACTGATGACATTCATGATCGGTTTCATATAGATTGAGAGTAGTACTCCTTATGAGACATGTAACATCAAATTGCATAAGCATGACGTTCGTCTCTTAAATACCTGTATACATTCAGTTCATAATTATGGCACATGTAGAAGAGGCAGTCCCTCTTTCTTTTATCTAATTCACATGACCTTCACATAGCCATAATTTGACCTGTTTTGACACGTTTATTAATACATGTCATATTTGCCTACCCTAGTCAAGCTAGTTGGTTAACTAGGCAGAATTATTTTTTTTGCGGGTGAAAATTGGTACCATGTGGATTGAGGAAGGGAATTCAAAAAAAAGATGAATGAATTCAAAAAAAAATCAACGAAAGAAAAGAAAAAGAAAGGAGTTAGTTGAAAAAAAAAAGTGAAACAAGAAAATGAATGTGTTTTTGCTATGAGAAAAGATTGATCTCTCTGCTTTCGTAGTTATTGGTGCGAAGCCGGTTATGAAAGGTTGAAAATAAGGTGCTTGGTACTACTTGTAAGAATGGAATAATTCTAATGTTGGTTACAGTTGCACTAGCTTGGCTTCTACCTCCAGATATCCAAATCGTTTTGCCCCTTCTTACTCGATTAACGTCACTTTATGCCATATATAAGTCCTCGGCATGTGTTTTGGTCCGATTGAATGTGTATGTACGGTTGGTAAAGATTGGTATCATGTTAGATTGCATGCATGTTCTTATAAGTCACAGTTATGTGAGTGTTTTGTCTTTTCGATTTTACATAAACTCACAGTATTTCCCTTATTGAGTGATGAGCGATCCGTGAGGAATCTTGGCATAGATGGTCGTGCAAAATTTAAAGTTTAGCATTTGAATATTGATTGGTGCCCAACCTTTGGAATTCTATACTCTTCATCTTTTGCTTTAGAATTCGTTTCTTTAGCCTTGGTGTCATTTGCTTGTTAGAGTATTAGATTTGGGATGATGCATGTTGATGAAGTTACCTCTAAGCCATTGTTTTAAGCCTTGTTCAAACTCTTTGATGATTTCTTTGATTAGGGACAAGCAAAGATTTGGTTTGGGGGGATTTGATGAACTCATTTTGTATACATGTTTGACCCCAACTTTTCCTTTATTTTGGTTCGTTTTATGTGTCCTACGAGACAAATGAAGGCGATTGAGCAACATTTTGGGCAATGACGAGAGTCGGGCCATCAAATCTACAAGAAAGAAGTGATAAAAGTTAGAAGATACTAAGAGAATACTTGAAGAAGGACGTGAAGTTAAGAAACGATAAGAATCGGCAAAGAAATAAGTTGGAAAGCTCAAACAAATGCAAATCGAGAAGAAAGAACGATCACTCAAATAAGGGTCATTTTCAAACGTGAATATCTTGATTTCTACAACTCTGATCGAGGTTATTTAGGTAGCGTTGAAAACCGGTTTTTCTTATCTTTCCAACGGTATATCACACGTCCAAATTCAAGAAGCAACGAAGAAACAACAAGAATTTCAAATTCGCCGCGCAGTGCAGAGAAACCAGAACCGGTCGGGATGAACCCAAACCAGTCGGCACAGCCCTGAACCGGTCAGGACAAATCTGAACCGACCAGTTTGAAGTTGTTTCGGGGGATTTTTAGTTTCTAGATTCCGTAACTTACCAGAACTCTTATTTTACGGGATATTCTTTCCTAATTAGTTTCTCCTAGTCCTTAGGAAAGTAGGAGTAATGAGACTCCTTATCATTATTAGTATAAATACCCTCCTTGCGGTTAGGTTTATTTACACCTTCATAATCAGAACTTTAGTTTAGAATTATTATTATTATTATTATTATTATTATTATTATTATTATTATTATTATTATTATTATTATTATTATTATTAGCATCGGAATTCTGCAAGCTTGTAGCTGTACTTTTAGTTATTATTCAATCTTTCCGTTCTACGTAATTGGTATTTCTTCTTTTTTTCTTAGTTTCATACTGTCTTCCATTATGCTTCATTTCTTTATTGTTTCAACCTTTAATATGAGTAGCTAAATAATTTTTCTAGGGGTTGAAGGGGATCTATGTTAATTGAATTGGGGATGTTGGTTTAATTAATTGTTTGATTGATCATTGATATGTTATTGCCTTACTATTTGTTTTGTATCATTGTTTGATTAAGTTGAGACGTTGAACTAGTTGAATGTTTTGGAAGCCGAACCTAAGATCGAATGAAAGCCTGGTAAGGGTATACTTACAAGTAAGTGGGTAGGATAATCTGGTAAGTTGCGAGAGCCCGTCAGAATTTATCCTACGGTTGACATAAGATCCGTAAGGCCGTGTCTTTGCCCTCAATAACTGTGATTGATTTATTGAATGATTAATTAACCTTAACCAATTTAATTACATAGTGAACCGGAAAGTCCTAGATCTCTTTAAAATTGTTAGAACCTCGTTAATTTACATAATCGTATTAATTTAGATTAAACTCATATAAAACCAGAATTAGAATAGTTTAGAATCGATTAAAGATAATCTGCAATATTCATCCATTTCTTTGTGGTTCGACCCTTACTTGCTACTAGCTATTTGTTAGTCGTTTGTTACGTTATTTTGATATAGGTGATACGACTTTAGGCTTATCAAGGTCGACAGGTCTGATCTTTTGAAAAGTTGAATATTTGGAACTTCGAAAATTTGAATATCGAAAATGAATTTCCTAAAATTTGAAAATCGAAAATGGGATCCCGAAGATTTGAAAATCGAAATGGAATTTTGAAAATTTGTAAATCGAAAGGGGATCGGAAATTCGAATATTGAAATGGACAGCATGCCGGCTAGAAAATAGGTTGTTTTGAGTCAAAACCTAAGACTAAATTTCAGCAACATTCCGGGTTTTTGATATTTGATATTTATTGAAAAGATGCATTTTTGAAATGACGTTTTTTTTTATAATGACACAAAAACCAAGTAGCAAGTAGTCAAACAAGCATTATGACGACAATATGTACGCTTTATACTAAGTCTCGGTCGGTCAAATATGTCTATACCAACTGTAACACCCCTGATTTTATAAATTAATTTAAATTATTGTTATGTTTGTATTTTTATTTTGTTTACGATTTAACTCGTAATTCTTAAAATTATTATAAAACGAATTTATCGTTTAACCGTTTCAAACTCCTAAAATTCTATTTGTCTCGGAAACTCTTCTTATATTTAAAACATATTTTTATTTCTGTTTCGATTTATTTTATACATTTAATTTAATTCTTATCAAAAGTATATTTCGGCGATTTAAATTCTAACTTCTTTTTATTTATTTATTTATATTTAAGCTCGAATTTCTATTTTTGGCTCGAAGCTCATTTATATTAAGTTTCGTCAAAACATTAAGTACATTTACTCGAGAAATCAATTCAATTCACTTTATCGGAGATTTTTTATTTATCGGGAAATACTATTCCATCGTCTAATTATTTATTTCTTTAGACTTCATTTTCGTCTCGAATAATTATTTATATCTCAAGAAACGTTTATTTTACTAATTTTATTAGTCGGCCCAATTACTTTTACTAACTCAATTTATTTCAACTTCGTAGGTCAGTCAGCTTATTGTCTCGGAAACCGTCTCCTACTTGTACTTGTTCGATTAATTGGTTTCCTAACCCCTCATTAAACCCACTTGACCTTGTGATTCTTTTCCCCTTTCTACTTATACGTTCACCCCCCCTTACTTTTCTTATTATTATTCCACCGTTTCACTTCATTTTCTTTCACATTCAACGTATTCTTTCTTTCATCCCCTTTTCTTTTGTTTCCACCTCTTCGTTCAATCTACTCTTCTTCATTTTTCTTTGCCTGCTCGTCAATAACAATCAACCTGGTACCGTTCTTCAGAATCTCTCCACAATCTGCTCTTGTATTCCTCAGCAATCATCCCGTGTTCGATCATCACCATCACCCTACGCGTCTTTTGTTTCGACCACCTATTTTTCTCTGCGTATCCCTGTTTCAGTGATGGTAACCTTCTCGTTCTCTGTTTTTCTTCTCCTTCTTCTTCGTTTTGTCGCTGGTTGTTGCGGCTGCTGTCATCATTTTTATTCCTGTCATTCGTTGGTGCAGTCGTAGTTGCTTCTTTTGTTTCTGTTTACGGTTTATTCACTGATGTTATTGTTGTCTGTTTTATTTGGTGATACCTTTGCTCGACGTATGATGTGGTGCGACTGCTCATTTGCTTCTACTGTTTTCGTGTACTATTGTTAATGTTTTTCGTATTTATTGCTGTTACTACTGCGTTTTGCTGCTACTGCTGTTGTGCTGCCGTGCGTACTACTTGATGTCGCGTTCTTATCCGCTATTTTTCATATTCATTATGCTGCTACTGCCTGTTTCTTCTTCTTTTCCTTCTTCTCGTTCACCTCCTCCTCCTTCTTAATCTTCCTCTTTTATTCTTCTATTTGTTGATGCTTCAATCGACTTTGCTTCTGTCAGGGCCTGCTGCTGCTCATCATATATTGATGTTACGGTTACTCGTAGCTGCTGCCATTATCTTTGTTGTTCTGTTGTTCGTTATCTTGTCTTTCCTACTTCGTTTTCCGTCCTTTCTCCTTTGTTCTACTTCATATCTGCTGCTCGTATGTTGTTTTTCTGTTATCGTCGATTCTGCTGTTTGTTCCTCCATTTTTCGGTCATCGTCTCGCAACGTGTTTTGTTGTTGCTATTGCTGATATGTGTTGTCTATGTCTTTTGGCCGCTGCACATATTATTTCCTTCTATTTTGTCATTTTTTTTCCCCGATGTCTTCTTCCCTATTTTCGGAACATCATGTTTTCCTTGTTTTACTTTTCTCTATTCAATTCTGATTCGTATGTTCCCGTCTCTTCGTATTATTGATCTGACGTAAGCCTTGAAGCCTTATTAAAGAACAAATGTCTCGCACGACCTCCAGATTCGAAGTTTTGATCTACGACTAAGGAGGGGCTAGTACGTTATCGGGTTGGCATCGTCTTAAGGTAACTTTAGGACGTTACTCGGTATTATATTATATGATTGAGTAGTAGTATGTAGTAAATACTTTACATTCGATTTTCTATTTTTATTAGCGACGTATTATTTGCTAAAAGTTTAATTTCAAATCGTGTCCTTTATAAATATTTTATAACTATTCAATGTCAATTTCATAAATTGCTAATAATTTTATTATTTATGATCGTTATAATATTTTGTTGGTTATCGTGACACTAGTAACTAAATAATATTGATTTCATATTTTCATCATATTTCGTTAATTTATAATTTTAACTCAAAATCGTATTTTTATATTATAATCAAGATTTGTATACTTGTTCAATAAATTAATTTCATTTTACGACTTATATTAATGAGAAAGTAGTCGATTTTGTTTTAAATACATTTTAGTCGATACTATTTTCACTAATAATTTCTTATTCGTTTACAATTGACTAATTTTAGTAAAATCCGAATTATTTATTAATAAAAAATATTTGCTAAAAATAATTTGAAGCCTTTGTAAAATTCCTGTCATTTACAAAACTCGTTGACTCAGTTAATTTTGATATCGTTTTTCTCAAAACATCTCTTTTCCAAAATTTATAGTTTTAACTCGATTTCCTAATTATTCATAAAATATTATATATTGACTTATTATATTTTATTTATATTTTGAGTAACGAATTTAGAAATATATTAAAGTTACGATAGCGACGATAATAATAAAATGTTAATTTCGTTAGAAATGTTATTTTTATACATTTCACTTATTTTAATAACTTACGTATTTTCTGTAAGACTATTTCTTTTTTAAGTAAGTTTATAAAATTGGTAAGTTTCTATTTATAGAAAGTTTTCCTTTTAAATAAAATGTTTATTCCTTTTATCCTCATAATGATTATATCTTTTGAATATCGATAATGACTTGTTTTGGAGTTATGGAATAAAGACAAGTGTGGGGTTAGAGTAATATATTCTGGGGTTTACGTTTTTGCCATCAACTATAAGGCTGTTGTGTCTTTATGGGACACACAGGTTGTTGAACCGAGCATATATGGTGTTCGGGAGTGTGTACATTTTGAACATAAACTCGTGCCTCGCAGTGTAAGACACCGTCGGGTTGAACTGAGTATTTATGGTGCTCGGGAGGGGTGTGCATATTATCTTAAACTAGGGCCACGCATTTATAAGTTGCCGTCCTATTATGGTTGAGTAGCCTAGTTAGAGATGGAGGTTTGATTTGTTTGAACTAAGTTCTCGAAGCGAGTTTTAGTATTCTCCTAGTGAAAGTCTAGCCGTCGATACTAATCCTATCCATAACGTCATTATATCGTTTTAATGTTTTCTCTTTTTAAATATTTTGATATAATAATACTATTATTTTCCATATGATATAATATGGCTGGGAGAACGTCCGAGTTACTCCCCACTGACGTGGCTGTTATTATTATAACATGACAGCTATTTGCTGCTGGGTTTTGGGTGTCAGCTAGCGAGTAGCGTGGATCCTATGCTTTCTTTGTTCATGTTTATTTATGGATTTTTGTAACCCTGTTTGAAGAATATTTATTTTAGCTCTTTTGTAAAAAGTGAGCTCTGTATTGACTGACCGTTCTTTTATTAAAATATAGA
The DNA here is from genome assembly GCA_958450325.1 of Agrostemma githago. Taxonomy (NCBI): domain Eukaryota; kingdom Viridiplantae; phylum Streptophyta; class Magnoliopsida; order Caryophyllales; family Caryophyllaceae; genus Agrostemma; species Agrostemma githago. The sequence goes on along the minus strand of OY288253.1, from coordinate 37,461,828 downwards.
ACCTCAGTGTGTTTGAATCCCAAATCTACAGTGTCTCCACCACTGTATTGCGTTAGAATTTCTAGGGGATTACAGTTGGTATCAGAGCATTGTTGCTCCCGACGCTTACACCTGATTCTAGGAAAAATACTAGTAAATGATTTGAACATTAAAGAAATATTAGTGAGAGATGGGTAGAAATCAAAGTAAGGACTTAACTATTAGGTTTATATGTATGGACATGACATAGGTCCACCCCGACGCGGCGAAGCGCGGGTTTTGGGGAGGCGATAGAATTTCCATATGAGATGGATCGAATAGAATTTTAAATCGAAGTAGGAGTCGCCACCGAATTTTATGGTTATTCGGAACCATTTGAACCCACTCTATGTCGTAGTGGGCCATACTTAAAGCCTGGCCCATTTCCGATGTCAGAGTTTATTGGGTTCGTCCCTTTGCAGTTCGATACCGATGCCGACTGGGCGGTTAATCGTATATTGAATGACTCTCGTTGCCAATGGATTCGGACATCCGGAAACCATGGTTCTGAGTAAGGGGTGAGGGTACGTGTTGGGAAGTTCAGCGAGAACACCCAACCCTGCCCGCACTTAGCGGCCTTTACTAAGATATCGTTCGGTTTTGTGTACACGCGTTAGTTCGACGATAGAATGATATGCAGAGATTATTTTCCTAAGACATGTGAGGAAAAATAAATAAATGGGTTGCTAAGTCGTTTAATGCATGTTAAACTAATAACGTCAAAGTTATTTTAGCATGTGAGTTCGTTTTAGTCTAATAAAACGATAAAAAGAAAATATGAGAATAATTTGCTACAAACACGAGAAAACGGGTTAGTAACGATTGAAATAATATATGAAATTGAAATCGAGAAAATAAGAATTAATCGAAATCTGAAAAATATTACTAAAACGTTGTTTTGTATAAAAAACGATGTTCGAGAAAGAATAAAAAAAAACGAAAAAGACACGTTTGGGCCGAGAGCTGCGCGACTCGCCCGAGACTCATGTGGGTCGCGTGGCGGCCTGATTTCGACAACGGTTTTCGGAAAATTTTGATTAAATCGCGTACGAATATCGCATAATTCGTACTCGACTTAATATTCTCGATATTCGTTATATTCGATAGTCGACTATGAAATCAATATCAAATATTTAGAATAGTTTTAGAAAAGATATAAATTTAGAAATCGTTTCGTAAAATAATAAAAATAAACGAACGAAAAACAAAAAAAAAAAAATAGAACCGGATCAGACTCGTGCGCGAGTCGCCTGGACCGGGCGCGACTCGCGTACGGGTCTGATTTTTATTATTTTTTGTTCGAAAATCGTTAACTTTATAAATCGCGTACAAATATGAATTAATTTATACTCGGTTTATATTTTTGATGTTCGTCGTATTCGATATTCGATTATGAAATCGATATCGAATATTCGGAATGACTTTAGAAAAGGTTTTGAAAAAGTTTGTTTTTGAACGAAAAAGAAGGAAAAGGAATTTTGAACGAAAAGTTGTAAAAAAGGATTTTGAACGAAGAAAAATAAAATGAAATCGTCGAAATCTTAATATAATTCTTTTCGATATGATATTCGATTATATAAAATCGGTATCATATTTTAAGAATATAGGAAAATAGTTTTTAGTAGTATCGATATTAGAAAAATATATGCGATGAATGACCCATATTAAAATATGAAACGACCGACGAAAATAATAAAAAAAGAAGAAAAACGTGAGAAAGAGGGAGAAAGAAAGAAGAATCGGGTTTGATTTACACCCTCAACCTACATGCTTTGTGTTCTCGGTATAAGGCTCGTCGGACGGTGGCTTAGGCACGGGAGCGTCGAGATGATGCGGGTGAGTTAAGGTGTATCGGTTTAGGTGGGTTTGGGATGCCGGGTTTGGACTCCGAGGCTTCGGGAAAAGTGTCAGGTTTTTGCTAACTATCGGATTGGTGTATGAACCGTATTATAAAGCTATTTTTTCGGTATGATGGGTGTGTGGAAGCCGTGTATGTTGGCTGGAAAAGCGATGTAATTCCTGTCCCTTTTGTGTTGGACGGGAGGTCCTATTTATAGGGAGTTTCCGACCTTGGTTTAGGAGAGTTTGAATACCGCTTAGGATAGGAAACGTAGGAGTTCGAGGGAAATAAGAATTCCGCTTTCTTGGCCAAGAAGAAAGGGATTTCGGCTGACTTGAAGGTGAATTGGCCGAGTGTTTTACACTCGGTCGGGTACTTGAATCGGTTTTTGGATAGGATTCCTGTTCGAGCTAGAATTACCGCTTGAGTAAGAAGCTGAGGAGAACGAGGATTCCGTTTTCTTGTGAGGGAAGAAAGAGAGGAAAACCGGCTGGTTTGAGGGTGTATTGGCCGAGTATTTGGTACTCGGTCAATGTCTGAATCGGTTTCCGGATAGAATTCCTACTTGAGATCGAATTCTACCTTAAACGGAATTGTTTATTATTTTTGTATGGCTGATTTTTGTGGAGTTAGGGTCCGAGCTGGACACGTGAATTATCACGGTCGGTCCGCAAGTCTCGGGAAATATCTTTGACCGGGTTTTGACTCGGTCGCTAAAAGACGGTTTTACCCCTGGTGTCGGTTTCGACCCAAATTAGTGTTACCTGACTCGAAACGACCCACTGGGCCTGGATTTGAGGCTGGTTTTGTGAGATTTGTACTCCTTAAAATGTCTAAACCAAATGTCCATAATTACAAGCCCATATCCGAGTCTATCAAAGCACGTTTACGTCCTATCATCATCGGGTGTTTGGCGGGAACTACTATAGACACCTGGCGGTCAAAATGTGGGTGTCTACAGAGCCCCTACTCTGATTGCGGCTTGGACAAGGCAAAAGTCAGAGTAGCTACCAGGTCAATCAAGGATTAAAACCCGACAGCCTTCCGATCGGGTCGTTTAGGGTCCATTAGACCTGCGTGAAGGGCTCGCCAGCCATAGAATAGAAATCATACCTGGGTTGATGCTGATAATGTCGCGGGAGCTTGCCTAGGAAGCTATGGGTATACCTGTTTGCAGATATATCCTGTCTTAGAATTGCGCAGGAGCTTTTCCACTAGGGAACTTAGAATTCTCGGGGAGTCTTGAGTGTACCTGTATGCTGACATAATTTGTATGTAACATTTAGGCGAAACACTGACTCATGCTGGGGAAAAAGTTGATTTTTTCCGAAATTTTTTTGAAAAGGAGAATTTTTGGAAGTTTGAAAATAAGAATGGCTGGGATGACTTTGATTCCTAATCGGATTCTGACACGGATTCCTAAAATCCTCTGGTTAGGCCTGTATGCCTAGATGAAGTGTGATAAAAATTCCTATACCCGTGGTGACTAGGAAAGGGATTTTCTCAAATGGCTAAGTTTTGCACATGAGAATTTGAAGAGAGAGATATACCGACAGACTCGACTCTGGACGCGAGAGGACGAGTTGACAGACACGACTTTGACTCTCTAAGGGTTAGACCGTGACTCGGTAGGCCACCTAAGATGACAAGACTCTTAAGTTGCGCTATTCCGTAGCCTAGGCAAGTGGCAACACAGTCGAACATCGAAATGGGAACGATCTGCAATAGGGGAATTGCAGTAGTCTGTAATGAGACTGTTTTAGCAGTAACAATGTTGTAGTCTGGTGCTCCTTTTGAATTTTTGATTTTTGGGACATTTCCAAAGTGGGTATCGCTCCGAGTCCTGACAGATTCTCGTCTTTGACTAAGCCGAATACTAGGACACACTATAGAATGGAGGCTAGATCTTTATTCCTTGAATTTATCTGGATTTTGTGAGTGGATGGAGAACTTCTGCCTAGGAGAAGTCCCCAGGATGACAAAGCTAGCTGTTGAGAACATGATTGTGTCGTGACCGGAATGATGGCGCTTTTTGAATGTGTGTCAATGTGGGTGGTTGTGCCTTTGTTGAAAGGCTGCCTACGTATTCACGTGTAGTGAAATCAAACCAAGCCGTAGTTCAGTGAAAGATATATAATGGTGCCTAGTTAACTAGGGCTTTGTGTGTAACTAGCCACAACGATGGTGAAGGCTAGGTGCATTCCCAGTGATGTCTTGATCAAAGGGCTAGAATAGTTAGGATGTTGATCCTGTGACTGTGAGCGTTCTCCGGGGTAGCCCCCAGAGGTGGTGTGAACTTATTTGGGCATGTTCTATGCCGACTGCAAGTTGAATTCCCGCGTTTGGGGCTGGTAACTGGTTTGAATGAGAAGAATTGGGATGGGATTTTAACGAGTTCTGCTCTCGGGATTTTAATGAGTTCTGCTGTCGGGGATTTGATGAGTTTTGCTCTCGGGGATTTTAATGAGTTTTGCTCTCGGGGATTTGATGAGTTTTGCTCTCGGGGATTTTATCGAGTTTTGCTCTCGGGGATTTTAACGAGTTTTGCTCTCGGATTTGCATATGGTGATTGAGAATTCTGTTGTGTAAAGGGGAAGTCGAGTAGAATGGCTCGAGCTTCGATTGGGCAGGTTTGATAATGCGGGATCTGATTTCCATGTCTGGCCCTAAAGGTTAGGGTGTATCCTATGGAGCTTGAATCCTCAAAATTATGGGTTGTCTCTAGCCTAGGTCTCGAGAAGGTCTTGAGGGTTGTAATGTGGGAAGGCTAGATGTGGTGTTAGCTGACCAGCTTGTTTCTCCTCTATTTGATAGCATGGGTATTGTAATTTTTGAATTGACCGTTTCATGGTCATGGGTTTTTGAATTCTTTGGGTTGACCTTTTAGCCCCGGTCATGGGATTCTTCATTTGAGTTGACCGTGTCTGGTCGAGAGATGTTGACAATTCTTTTTTGATCATGGCCAGCTTTTTTGTTTTGGCCTTTTGCTTTTTTTTCTCTTGGACTTTTGATTTTTTTTTGTCCAGCTTTTTTTTGTCGGTCAGACTAACACCTAAGGTAGGGTTTGGTTAGTCTTATTGGAAGGGTGTTTATTGTGGGAAGTGGGCTTGCCTCCCGTCTTGAACCCAAACTAGAAGGCTACCCAGATTTGTCATAGGATTCGATATGCTCCTGCTACGGGTAGTTATGTGGCTTTCTATACCAGACATGGAATAGGTAAAAGGAAAACACAGGCTCGGTTTCCTGCAGTCATTATAGATGTGCCTATAATAGTCACGTGCGTGTGCTCACAGTGTATGATGGTGTTCATCATGTTCTCGGAAACACATAAGGAAAGTATGTATGAGAAATAGAAAAGCTGATTTTATTGAATTTTGAAAAAAAGAGGACAGAATACAACTGACTCTGACTCTGACTTTGACTTTGAAATTGAAAGAAAATAGTACATCCTAGACTCGGACTCAGACTCGGACTTGAACCAAATCTAGACTCTTGGATGAGGTTGTCAGCAGTCTTCGGCTTCTAAGGACTCAAGTGGATGTCCAGTATGGCCTTTGGTAGAAGCTTCACCCAGATCTTCATTATGTCGAAGATCGTCTTCAATCCTAATGCCCATTTCGGTAAGCACCGCAAAGTTTGAAATGTCGGCATACCTAAGATGGACGCGGTAGGGAGGTAGGAGGTTGTTGATGAATGCCTCCACTAGTGTCTTCTCGTTGGGCTTGTCTACCAACTTCACACTTTCGGCCCTCCACCTTTGAAGGTACTTGGTGAAACCTTCCTTGGGCTCTTGGGCCATGACCTCCAGGGTGCGCATTGTGGTCTGGATCTCGGTATTATCTGCATAATTCCGAGCGAACTCTGTTGCGACGTCGTCCCAAGTCTTGTACTTCTTGGAATCGAGCCTGTAATACCAGGCTTTTGAATGCTTCTCAAGGGAAGAACCAAAGAGATGCTTGAACATGGTGGACTTAACTCCTTTAAGGGCCATAAATTCCTTGAAAGCCCGGATATGGTGGACCGGGTCTTCAGTACCCTCGAACATTAGCAGACCCGTCAGATTGAGATTGGCGGGTAGTTCATCGGTCAGTGGGGTGTAGGTCCTAGCATTCTCCGTATGGATGGAGCTTTGGGTTGTCAGATGGACCTGTTCTTGCAGTTTGTGGACTGTGCTAGCCAATTGAGCTAAAGGCCCAGTAGTATCGACACTGCCGCTAGGGGTTCCTTGTTCTACGGCACTTACCCGGGTGAGGATGGCGATCTGGTCTTCCCGCATCTTCCTCAATTGGTCTTGGATTTGGGCCAACGAGGTGGTCAACTCATCTATGGCTTTTTGTGTCATGGCTCGAGTGTGGGGTGGCCTGTCTGTAAGGGCACCGCGTAATCAGTAAATTTGCTTCGGAACTCGAATACACCAAGGCATAGGAAATAGCGTGGGAGGAGAGACGACTCCAGTTTGACTCGGGTTAGACTCTCCTAAGACAAATGTGTAGGGTACGATTCTCGGAGTGACTGTGATTAATCGCTTCATCGGAGAATAGCCCCCAAGTGAGACTAAGGACTCAGATAAGACTCAGATGGTGTGACATCTAAGTGACTCGAAAGTGGGGTACGTGAGACACATGTAAGACAAGACCCTTAGAGCAACCGTGATTGATCGCTTCGCTGAAGGGTAGCCCCCCGAGTGAGGAAAAGACTAGACTAGAAAAAGACCGGAGACTGACTTCTAGATGGATGACCCGTAGACGGTGGGCCTTCCTTAGGATTCAACAAAGTGGGCCTAGTCCTGTTCGAAGGAAGGTCTACGTGAGAAATCCCCAGACTTTAGACTCGAGTGTGTAAACGGGCTTCCCTTTGTAAGAGTTAGTCCTACGAAGGTGGGTCGTGCCTTGACAAGTAAGGCGGACTGGGATGGGGTGGAAACCCGTGATATAAGATCGACGGAGTTTCGACGCTATAGACTCTAACTTATGACAAGACCCGACACTGCTAAATACGGGAAGTCCTAAGAAGAAAAGGATTTTGAAAAGGGAATTTGGATTTGAAAACCGAGCAAAGTCGGATTGGAAGACCCGATTTTTTTTTGAAAACCGAGAAAAGGGGTATCGGGCCGAGATTTCGGGCTTTTTTTTTGAAAAGGTTTGGACAGCATACCGGCTAAAAATAGGCTATTTTGAGTCAAAATCATAAATCCTAAATTTGGCAGCTTTCCGGGTTTTTGAAAAAGAAATGGTTTGAAAAGATGCAAGTTTTTTTTTTGAAAATGACGGTTTTTGAAAAGACCGAAAAGGATCAAGTAGCATGTAGTCATAGAATCAGTATAACGACGCCATGTATGCTCTTAGTCTAAGTCTCGGTCGGTCTAATAGGGTCTATACCAACAACGATGGCTTTCTCGTACTGAGGACGGACTCCCTAAGCCGAGTTGGTCTTAGGACATGCCGCGAAACCTAAACGAGTTCCGCCATCGAAGTCTTTAGTGCATCCAAGTGGGAATGCACCGTGGTATAGTGGGACGTCGGTCACAAGTAACCGGCCCGGGATAGAACGGGGTTATGCATGAACCATTGAACTAAAACGTGTACATTACTAATCGAACGATTTCTTTTCGAGTCTCACCCTGAGGATGCCGATGGTAAGTGACACATCAGTTAATCCCCAGCGGAGTCGCCAAATTGTGGACATGACATAGGTCCACCCCGACGCGGCGAAGCGCGGGTTTTGGGGAGGCGATAGAATTTCCATATGAGATGGATCGAATAGAATTTTAAATCGAAGTAGGAGTCGCCACCGAATTTTATGGTTATTCGGAACCATTCGAACCCACTCTATGTCATAGTGGGCCATACTTAAAGCCTGGCCCATTTCCGATGTCAGAGTTTATTGGGTTCGTCCCTTTGCAGTTCGATACCGATGCCGACTGGGCGGTTAATCGTATATTGAATGACTCTCGTTGCCAATGGATTCGGACATCCGGAAACCATGGTTCTGAGTAAGGGGTGAGGGTACGTGTTGGGAAGTTCAGCGAGAACACCCAACCCCGCCCGCACTTAGCGGCCTTTACTAAGATATCGTTCGGTTTTGTGTACACGCGTTAGTTCGACGATAGAATGATATGCAGAGATTATTTTCCTAAGACATGTGAGGAAAAATAAATAAATGGGTTGCTAAGTCGTTTAATGCATGTTAAACTAATAACGTCAAAGTTATTTTAGCATGTGAGTTCGTTTTAGTCTAATAAAACGATAAAAAAAAATATGAGAATAATTTGCTACAAACACGAGAAAACGGGTTAGTAACGATTGAAATAATATATGAAATTGAAATCGAGAAAATAAGAATTAATCGAAATCTGAAAAATACTACTAAAACGTTGTTTTGTATAAAAAACGATGTTCGAGAAAGAATAAAAAAAAACGAAAAAGACACGTTTGGGCCGAGAGCTGCGCGACTCGCCCGAGACTCATGCGGGTCGCGTGGCGGCCTGATTTCGACAACGGTTTTCGGAAAATTTTGATTAAATCGCGTACGAATATCGCATAATTCGTACTCGACTTAATATTCTCGATATTCGTTATATTCGATAGTCGACTATGAAATCAATATCAAATATTTAGAATAGTTTTAGAAAAGATATAAATTTAGAAATCGTTTCGTAAAATAATAAAAATAAACGAACGAAAAACTAAAAAAAAAAAAATAGAACCGGATCAGACTCGTGCGCGAGTCGCCTGGACCGGGCGCGACTCGCGTACGGGTCTGATTTTTATTATTTTTTGTTCGAAAATCGTCAACTTTATAAATCGCGTACAAATATGAATTAATTTATACTCGGTTTATATTTTCGATGTTCGTCGTATTCGATATTCGATTATGAAATCGATATCGAATATTCGGAATGACTTTAGAAAAGGTTTTGAAAAAGTTTGTTTTTGAACGAAAAAGAAGGAAAAGGAATTTTGAACGAAAAGTTGTAAAAAAGGATTTTGAACGAAGAAAAATAAAATGAAATCGTCGAAATCTTAATATAATTCTTTTCGATATGATATTCGATTATATAAAATCGGTATCATATTTTAAGAATATAGGAAAATAGTTTTTATTAGTATCGATATTAGAAAAATATATGCGATGAACGACCCATATTAAAATATGAAACGACCGACGAAAATAAAAAAAAAAAAAGAAAAACGTGAGAAAGAGGGAGAAAGAAAGAAGAATCGGGTTTGATTTACACCCTCAACCTACATGCTTTGTGTTCTCGGTATAAGGCTCGTCGGACGGTGGCTTAGGCACGGGAGCGTCGAGATGATGCGGGTGAGTTAAGGTGTATCGGTTTAGGTGGGTTTGGGATGCCGGGTTTGGACTCCGAGGCTTCGGGAAAAGTGTCAGGTTTTTGCTAACTATCGGATTGGTGTATGAACCGTATTATAAAGCTATTTTTTCGGTATGATGGGTGTGTGGAAGCCGTGTATGTTGGCTGGAAAAGCGATGTAATTCCTGTCCCTTTTGTGTTGGACGGGAGGTCCTATTTATAGGGAGTTTCCGACCTTGGTTTAGGAGAGTTTGAATACCGCTTAGGATAGGAAACGTAGGAGTTCGAGGGAAATAAGAATTCCGCTTTCTTGGCCAAGAAGAAAGGGATTTCGGCTGACTTGAAGGTGAATTGGCCGAGTGTTTTACACTCGGTCGGGTACTTGAATCGGTTTTTGGATAGGATTCCTGTTCGAGCTAGAATTACCGCTTGAGTAAGAAGCTGAGGAGAACGAGGATTCCGTTTTCTTGTGAGGGAAGAAAGAGAGGAAAACCGGCTGGTTTGAGGGTGTATTGGCCGAGTATTTGGTACTCGGTCAATGTCTGAATCGGTTTCCGGATAGAATTCCTACTTGAGATCGAATTCTACCTTAAACGGAATTGTTTATTATTTTTGTATGGCTGATTTTTGTGGAGTTAGGGTCCGAGCTGGACACGTGAATTATCACGGTCGGTCCGCAAGTCTCGGGAAATATCTTTGACCGGGTTTTGACTCGGTCGCTAAAAGACGGTTTTACCCCTGGTGTCGGTTTCGACCCAAATTAGTGTTACCTGACTCGAAACGACCCACTGGGCCTGGATTTGAGGCTGGTTTTGTGAGATTTGTACTCCTTAAAATGTCTAAACCAAATGTCCATAATTACAAGCCCATATCCGAGTCTATCAAAGCACGTTTACGTCCTATCATCATCGGGTGTTTGGCGGGAACTACTATAGACACCTGGCGGTCAAAATGTGGGTGTCTACAACATGTTCTTGTAACTCAATGACTAGCATTGAATATTTGTTTCTTTTATGAGAAGAAGATGAATGAACAAGATGTTGGTATGACGCTACTCCAGATTGGGACAAAACCTACTTAGAACTCTCACCTGTTGATTCGAGTGGACAACTTTGTGCTACAAGAAAGATACAATGGTGACCTTTCAGCACAAATTTAGTTTGCTCAAGCTACAGGTTAGATGATCAAGAGTAGATTCCTATTTCGTGATGTTGCAGTAGATCCAGATGGAGCGACCCAAGACTTGTGTGCTTGTTCCTCTACAAAAAGATTGAATTGATTTGAATGATAAATTGTCGATTAACGGAATTAGGTTGGTACTTAAGATTTTGAACCTTGGGTTATAGGTTACTTGCTTATTTGGAGGACTTAAAGTTGAATAATCTTTTGGAGTAGTACGAGTATATCATATTTTGATGGTTACCTAGTACCTAACCTAGAACTGAACTAAGTGTAACAGATAGTACCACTTTGGGATTCTTACCTAATGCTTGTTTGATGGATGCATCACGAATATTTGGGATCATAGATAATTGTTTAAAGTGTTAGCCTGAGTGTTGTGGTACCATTAAAGGTTTTCATTAATGTCGTTATAAATTTTGGTTGACATAGATTACCCGTATTTCTTAAGGATTAAGTAGTTGATCGTCGTTTTAAGGTTGTAACCTATGAACTTTGGAGCTGAGTGATTTGACTTGGATAAATTGTTGTTAACCTTGAAGAAGAGAAACATATTGCACAATTAAAGGTTGAATTTATCGCGTTGTTTTGAGGAATACTTAATGTCAATCATCTTAATGAATTTATAGTTCAGAACCCTTAGACCAATGAGATTGTGGCTTCATTGAGTTAATAAATATTAGTGGTTTATTTCGCTGTTACGATATGAAAATTTGATGGAATTTTCAGAAACCTTAGCCTAATGACGTGTTCGAAGATGTGAGTGTTTGCGCCATTACCTATAGGTTTGAGCGTGTTCGAGGATTTATTGTACTTTTCCAACTTCCGTACTTGTGGCAATATAAATATGTTGGTGATCATTTTTTAGATTTTGAGCCCGACAAATTGATGGATCTTGTTTAGTGTTTCTTACTCGATAAATTTGGAGTGTACCTCGAGTTCAAACTCTATGAGCTTTGAATTTAGGAACCTTATCGATTGCGAGTTTGGGTTTGTCTGATGACCGTTGGAATTTTAATTGATGAGATTAGATTGTAAAACATTTGTGGATTAGTATCGTGTCGTTTGAACGATTGGATAATCACGTAAGACATTTTTGAAGATTGTGACTGAGTAGTACCACCTAGCGCCTAATATTGGACTTAACATTATTTGATGGAAATTAGGAACCCGTGTTGTGGGTGTCGTATCGGGAATCTCGAGACGGTTAATTTATTCTCCAATCTTGAGTGCTCCCTTTGACTCTCAATTTCGTCCTCCCCTGAGCTTTTCTTAAATCTTGCTACTTATACTTCGGCCAGTCCCTTCGACTTCTTTATCGGGTTTGAAAACTTTTCTTTCAAGTTGTCGTTGACTTTGACTTTATTTATCCGTTTATCATTTCCCCGCACTTGTGTTATGAAAGGTTTGACTAATTTAAAAATTTTGATTTTTTTGAAATTTTAACATTTTGAGTTATAAATTTCAAAACTTTGTGCTTCGTTTTCGTTTTATTTTTGGTTGATAACATATTTTAGTCGTGTTTCAAAAGGTCTTAATAATTTATTTTAAAGTACTTCGAATTTGTTTCAAATTTCTATTTTCATGCGTTTGAATTTTACGAAAACTTTCATAATCGCTAATATGTTGATTTCTATAGGATTATTATGTAAAACAGTTTAACATTTCCGAAAAAACATCGTATGTCTAAGTTTTTAGTTTTATTTTTGATAGACTTTAAGTCTGTTATTGAAAATGTTTGACGATTGGTTCGATTTTTATCTACTAACTACAAATTCGATTTCTCAAATATTTGTTTGGTCTTAAAACGAAATATTGTTGAATTTCTTAATCAAATGTTTTACTGTTGTTTTGAAAATATTTGGGTACTCTCCCCTTCGAGTTCGTTTACAAATATTATCTATCGTCATTATTTTATCAAATAATTTCTAACTTGCGATTTTATTAATTTAAATGATTTTAAACTTTGGTAACTGAGCCCAAATCATTTCCAAATAAACTTTTGTCTTTGATTTCGATTCCATATCACGTTTGAAACTGTAAAAATTTTTAAACCGAGATTATTTTGTTCAAATGATATAACCTTGTTTTCCATTATATTATTTTGTTTTCGTTAGTTTCGAGGACGAAACTTCTTTTTAGTGGGGAAGATTGGAACTTCTTTGATTTGAAAAATTAATTTGAATTATTGTTATGTTCGTATTTTTATTTTGTTTACGATTTAACTCGTAATTCTTTAAATTATTATAAAAGGAATTTATCGTGTATCGAATGACTCTCGTGGGGTTCGTCCCTTTGCATAACGATACCGATGTCGAATTCTCAAATATCGTGTATCGAATGACTCTCGTTGCCAATAGTTCCGGGAATATGAAAACCAAAGGTTCTGAGTAAGAGGTGAAGGTACGAGTTAGGAAGCCCACGAATGACACCAACCCTGCCCGCACATAGAGGCTTCTACTAAGATATCGATCGGTGTTTAAGTGCGCGTGTTAGTAAGATGGTGAAAATGTATGACAAACATTGTTTTGTGCTAGACATGCGAATTTTTATGTCCAGTTTGCCGTTTAAGGCATCTCGATTTGTATTGTCAAAGTCGGATTTAGCATGTGGGTTCATTTGAAGGCGATGAATTACCAAACAAGTAAAGCAAAAGAATTTGAAATATATATTACAAGTTACATGGGCGGAATACAACCCGGAATTCACAATACTTGGACAAATATCAATAATAATATCGGATTAGAAACGGTAAACGCAAATTATAAACGGACTCGTAAATAGAAAACGTAAATTGAAACCGTAAACCGAATGATTGGACAGACACCTATCAGTTACGCATTGTGTTGCGTATTGATCAGAGGACAAAGGCTCAAGCGCGTAAGCCGGTGCGACCTGGAACTCAGGCGCTTGATGTGCGGTGATCCAGCATTCAGGCGCCTGCACTGGGGCGCCCAAACCGGCAACGTACGAGACCAAAGCGTGATACTAGCCTGATCCCGAGGCCTTGATTTATCGAATATCGAGTCCAACTAAGGAGTCGTTGATATAGGATTAACATCGTGAGGTGTTCACTCAAAGTCCTAATGGGAAGATGATTATAGAGTGAAAATATACACGAAATGTGAGTTTTAGAAGGGAACAGACGATAGATTGACACGTGCCGACTTGTGTCGCAAATATAATTTCCTAGGAGAAACTCGTATCGTTGTTTGACTATTTTGGAAGTCCACGATACCTTGTTTTGGCCTTCATTGGGTATTTGTTCCTAATCATCTTGATTTATGGTTTAGAGCGAATGTATCGACTTCATACGAATATCAGAGCCCTCTGTATCGTCATGTTGTTGGGTGTTGTAGACCGTACGACGATCAGATTGACGTCATTAGGTTTCTTATTAGTCCGACTCTCGATGGCTCTCTATGCACGACATTCGATTACAGAATCGACATAAAACATTTAGAGGGACGCTTATGAATGACATCGAAAACATACGACGAAGGATTGCACAATCACGACATAACCCGAAGGTCAAATGCCTGCCTTGGGGAGCCCTGACCTACAGGCGTCTGGGATCGCGTGCCTCAATTGTGAGGTACCACCATCCTAGCGCCCTGTCTGGTGGTTATGCAGACTTTGGGCAGATTCGATTATCGAATGTTTTCGATTGAAAGGATCGATTCATCATAGCGAATGTTAAATCCTTTGCACTATTGACATCGTCGTTTGGCCATTAGGCCTATGACGTTCAAACTGCGTCATCGAATATTCGCTCAAAATCGATAAGGCCTCATCATCGCAAACATTAGGTCCTTTGCATTTCGGCATCGTAGTATGGCCATTAAGGCTTACGATGCTCGATTTAGCGTCATCGGACGTCTTCTTGTGTCGTTTTTTGAAAATAGTTTTTTTATATAATTTACATGGTATTAATATAATGAAATCGTCAAAGCATTATAGGGGGTTGATTCGCCTTGAACAACCAAATACGCAGGGTGACGAGATAAGCGACCGACAATTCGAGTGCGATACTCTGTGTTCGCGTTTCCTTATTTCGCCACCCTTAGTACTCGATACATAAAAGAACGAGTATTTTAGCGTCGGAAAGTTAGTAGTTAGATGTTAGGAACGAAAAATAAATGTTGGTGTGGACATGACGTAGGTCCACCCCGACGCGGCCACGCGCGGGTTTGGGTAGGCGAATGAATCTCGTGGTGAGATTGTTCTCGGGTTCGAAATTTAAGTCAAAATGGAGTCGCCACCGAATTTTGTGGTTATTCGGAACCATACGAACCCACTCTATATCGTCATGGGCTATACACAAAGTAAGCCCACTTCGATTTCAGAGTTTATTGGGCTCGTCCCTTTGCATTGCAATATCGATACCGTTTAAACCGGCTTTCGTATATAGAATGACTCTCGTGCGCCAAGGGTTTCGGACATCCGGAAACCAAAGGTTCTGAGTAAGGGGTGAAGGTACGTGTTGGGATGCCCACTAAGGACACCCAACCCCGCCCGCACATGGCGGCCTCTACTAAGACATCGTTCGTGTTCGTGTGCGCGTGCTAGTAAAACGATTAAATGATATGCAAACAGCGTTTTCGGGCTAAGCATATGAATAGTATGTGAACTACGTCATTTAATGCATCTTAATTATGGTCGAAATGATTTAGCATGCGAGGTTCATTTATAAAGCGATAAGCAAGTAAATAAACGAAACTCAAAAATAAATAACGTACAAGTTACACGGGCGAAAATACAACCCGGCCAATACAAAAATTATAAGTTATATGGAAATGGAATAATAAATAATAAAAAGTTAGGAACGGACCCGTATACAAACTAGACCGTGAATTGTGTAGGTGGACGAACCCCAATTAAATACACATTGCATTCTGTAATAAATGAAGGACGGAGACATTGGACCTAAGCGTGAAGCTAGCCTGATCCCATGTCTCGATGCCTTATCCCAACTTATCACGTCGAAAAATCGATTAAAGTTGTCATAGTGTCGTGATAAGCGTGAGTTTTGAATAGGGGAAAGTCACGTGATTGTCTTTACACGTGTCGACTAAAGTCGATGAAAGGACGGGGCTTGAAATGTGTGTCAAAGCCCTCGGTTTTCTGGGTTACAGGACCCACTCGGTCGAGTCATGGTCTGACTCGGTCGAGTGTGTCCTCGAAAAGGGGTCTGCCCAGATTTATGGGTGTTACTCGATCGAGTGGGCTGTGTACTCGGTCGAGTAGCCCCTGTACGAGTGTCAACTCGTTTTGTTTTTGAGTTTAAAATCGACGGTTGGTCAAATTAAATACAAATATCGCACGATTTGAATTTAACTTGACCTCCGGTACTATAATCGTGTATATATACGATCATAATACCGTCGTCGAGATTTTATGAAAACGTTTATATTAGAAATTTTGAATTAGCAACGGAATGCATCCCTCTACGTCACGACATCGAAACTAACCCTTTCGGGTTACGTGATGTCGGTTTTCGTGTCAACGGGTTCCGTACTAATTAAAATGGGATTAGATGCATTCAACTATTATTAGTCGCGATCACGTCACGCCCTTGAGTACATTGGGGCGGGGCTCCTCGAAAGGGCTCCACCTCCGTCGTTGCTCGTAAAGGGATTAGACGGACTTTAGGCGACAATTATAGTTAAACGTATTCAAAACCGAATTTTGATACTAGTTTATATATACGCGGTATGATAATATGTTAGTAACGAGAATGTAAAAAGTTAGTATACAAGAAAGTAAAATGTTAGAATTATGTTAGAAGTTAGAATTATAATACTAGTATAGATATAATATAAACGATAGAAAAACGTAAATAAAAGAGTAACAAGGATCGAAATGGGGTTTAGGACACCCTCAACAGACATGCTTAGTAGGGACCTCGGAAATGAACTCGCGAATAGTGACGGGACGTCGGAGTATCGAGGATGTATGCAAGTTATGGTGTGTATGTGTATATGTGTGTGTGTTTGTCGGTTTTTCGAGGGACAAGGGACTCGGTTTTTGTGTGTAGTACTTAGGGTTACTAAGACTTGTAGTGTAGAGAATATGGCTGAAGATGTAGGGTAAATGTAGGTTAAAACCTTAGGAAAAACTTGTGTCAAATGTGTGGGAATCGTGGGGTATTTATAGAGTTTACCCCACGACCTAGGGTCACTCGATCGAGTGGCCCTAGTGCACTCGGTCGAGTGCCCTGGGCCTGATCCGGAAAATGACGCTCCACTCGACCGAGTGGGTCAATCCACTCGATCGAGTGGGTCAAGCAAATCGAGACAAAATAGGAAAGAATTGATTTTGTTGTTTTGATTGATTTTTTGAATTTAGATTTGTGCGCCAGCTGAACTTGGCTGATTTATGAGACGTTTTCGTCTTTGACCGGGCTTTGACCCGGTCGCCAAAAGACGGGTTTTATTTTTGGTGTCGGTTTTGGCCCAAATTAGTCTTATTTTGCTCGGAACGACCCACTGGGCCTGGATTCGAGGTCTGTTTTGTGAGATTATTACTCCGCTAAAAGTCCATGTCAGATATTATTGATTTCGGGTCCAAATCCGAGTATACCAAGTCACGTTTGCGTCCGATCATCATCAGGTGTTTGTCGGGAACTGCTATAGACACTAGCAGGCAAAATGCGGGGGGCTACAGAGCCGCCACTCTGACTGAGGCTTGGACAAGGCAAAAGTCAGAGTAGCTACCAGGCCAATCGCAGATTACGATCTGGCAGCCTTCCGGTCGGGTCGTTTATAGTCCAGTAGACTAGCGTGAAGGGCTCGCCAGCCATGAGCAGAGGGTCATACCTGTCCTGCGGATGATAGCTCCGTGGGGAGTGAAACTTGCTTTTGAAGATATAGGTGCACCCGTATGCTGATACATCATAGCTCTGATTGTAGCATTCTGGGATAAATATTGACTCACGTTGGGGAGTGAAGTAGTTGCACGGTACTTGCTTCTGAAGACCTGGGTGTACCTGTATGCTGACACATAAAAAATTGCATGTAGCTCATAGACAAAACACCGACTCGAGCTGGGGAAAAACTGGATTTTGAAAAAGCCGAAAATTTTGAAAGAATTTTATAAATTTCTAGGAAAGCTCGGGACAACTTGATTCCTATTCTGGGTTTTGTCTGAAGTCAGGCCTGCACATGCTGGGGCCCAGGTTGCTGAGGAGGCAAGGTAGTTAGGGTTACAGTTAGGGTTTCCTTATTATAAATATAGGTCTCCCTGCTTCAGTTTACTGCATCTCAAATCAAAACTCCTTCTTCTCCTCAAAATCTCTTAGTCTTTCGAGAAGGTTCAAATTCCTGCCATGGGTATCGAACATCTTACTTCGATGCTTTTTGCCTGGTCCCAGCACTTTCGGGACGAGGACAAAATTCAGCTGACCCAAATGGGGATTGTCAGCCTGTTTCCTCTTCGGCGTCTAGTAACTGATTCACACTTTTTGGACGCCTGTCTGTCGTTTTGGGATACTACCCATCACGTCTTCGCGTTCCCGCGGGGAGAGATATGCCCTCTTCCCGAGGAGATTGCAGCCATTGGGGGTTGGAGCCCTGTTGCTCGTCCCGTTATTCCTCCGTTCTACCCGGACCCGAGGAGAAGGCTGAGGGATTTCCTGGGTCTGTCTCATGCTGGGGCAGATCGAATGGTGCGGGGAGATACTGTTTCCCTTTTTGGCTTGGCTGACAAGTTTATGAACAGTCAAGATGTAAGGGCTACGCCTTCTCATAGGCGTAGGGCTTTCGCATTCTGCATGCTGCACCGCTACGTTTTTGAGGGGATGATGGATGTTGACTCATGCGTGGGTCAAATTAGGCTGATCGGAGTGGTTGACCAGATGGAGACTGGTCATAGCCCTGCTTCGCTAGCCACTGGAGAAATCATCATGGGTCTGGATGCTAGGCGACTTGACCCAAACCGGCAATTGACGGGGAGCACCCTTATTCTACAGGTATATGTCTCGCGATTTTCAATTTTTGTTTCGCGCGATTTCTTGAGGTCCGTAAGTCACTCGATCGAGTGATGTCTGCAAAGTGCTTCTGCCCATCTGTGGAGGGCTTGCTCGATCGAGTGAGATGCTTTACTCGATCGAGTGTCACTTTTAACGAGATTCTGGTTACTTTTAGGGAGCCTTACTCGATCGAGTCAGATGGTATACTCGATCGAGTGGGCTGTAGCGGACCATTCCGTTACTTATGAATTTTGCATATTCTTTTCACTGGTTTGGTTGTCGGAACGCCTGTCAATCATAGAGCCTCCTCCGAGCGTTCCCAACTACCGTATCAGCCAAATCAGTTCAAGAGGGCGCCGGATAAGCTCGAGTCACCATATAAATCGAGCTTACTGGGATGAGGAGTTAGTGTTCCATGGTGGCCCCTTAATCAGGTGGACTGTCGCTTGGTGGTTCCTTTCTAAGCTGACGGGGCTGGCCAAGAGGGACCAAGCTCGTTACCTTGTGATCCTGTCCTTTGACTGGACAGTTCACATTTACCCGGACCGCATCCTGAGGCAGTTCGGTTTGTCTCAGCGCATTCCTGAGACTGTAGCCATTATTAGCGTCTCACTCCAACTGACAGACGCTATGTGCGACACCTGGTTGCAAAGATGGTTCACTCGTCCTACATGGAATATTCCCAACCTTTGCCAATCTGCTTGGGTTTCTCGGGCTTACGAGAAATGGACTTCCGAGGAGTCCGAGGAAGCTCGTAAAGCTCTGAAGGTCGATGAGGCCTTCGAATTGGTCCGTCGGGAGACGGCAAAGGATAATAGGGGGTTCTTCGATGAGGGAGAGACCCCTGCTACCTTAGTCCGATTAGAATCGGGTCTTAAGTCACATACTAAGACTCGAGCTAAAGATGCCGGTGCTAGCGGCACGCGGGGGCGGCTAAGCCCCCAGACTGATTTGGAACGGCGACTTGGGCCAAGGCTAGCGGCCCGGGACCGACTAGGTCCGCATGACCGGCTCCTAGAGCCCGTGAAGGCCCGACTCGGGCCTATCGAGGTGGATGAGGACTCGAGCTCCAAGAAACGAGTCCGGGCTAAGGAGGTTCCTATGGTGATTCGGGAACGCTCTCCCCCGCGTCGTCGTCAGTGGACGGCCAAGGAGGCCAAGGACAAGGGGAAGGGCAAGATGCCTTAAATACCGAGTCCTTAGCTTTTTTATTATTTAAATATTATTATTATTATTTTGGAGTGTCGTTTTTTTTTTGTTTTTTGAATTCCTGCATTTTGTAAGTTTCCCGAGTTTGTCGGGGCTTTTTTTTGTGATAATTAATAAAAGAAGTTTATTATTAAACCGTTCCTGTCCTTTCTTGATTGCACTGGTTGTGCCCTTTTGAGGGGCTGCCTACGTATCCGCGATTAGCAGAATCAAACCAAACGTAGTTCAGGCTCAGTAAATTTGCAATCTCGAATTACACCAAGACTAGTGGTTCAAGATGTTTTGTGACAGTAGAATAAATAATTCTAGCTTTTTGACTTGCTTTTTATTAAAAAAGAAGATTTTGATAAATTTTGCTAATGACATTGAGAAATGGCTAAGGGTAGTAACGCTTCAACTGGTCCAGGTTGGTTGGGTTGACGAACTCATTCCCGTCCAGGTCCGTCAGCATTACTGCTCCCCCTGATAGGATCTTCTTCACCAGATATGGCCCAGCCCAGTTGGGTTTGAATTTTCCCCTTGGGTCAACTGGTAGTAAAGCTCGAACAGACTTAAGGACTAGATTCCCTTCTTTGATGTTTCTGGGCCTTACCCGCTTGTTGAAGGCCCGTTGGATTCGTTTCTGGTAGATTTGGATGTTGTTGAGAGCGCGGGACCGTCGTTCGTCTAGTAGAACCAACGAATCGTACCGTGCTCGAACCCAGTCGGCTTCGGGTACTTGACTTTCTAACAGGATTCTGAGGGATGGTACCTCCAATTCAACGGGTTGGACTGCCTCCATCCCATAGGTTAGGTAATATGGTGTTGCTCCGGTTGCGGTGCGAATTGATGTCTGGTACCCCCATAGGGCAAAAGGTATTTTGTCGGGCCAGTCCCGATAATTATCAGTCATCTTTTTTAGTATGGTGACAATCGTTTTATTAGCCGCCTCTACTGCTCCATTCGTTTGGGGACGGTAGGGCGAGGACGTGTGCCTTTGAATTTTATATTTATCCAGTAGGACTGCGGTCTCAGCCTGGAAATGAGTCCCATGATCACTGATAAATTCATGTGGGATTCCATACCGACATATTATCTGGTTCTGGATAAATTTGGCGACATGTTTAGCATTGAGGATGCGATATGATTCAGCTTTGACCCATTTGGTGAAATAGTCGATAGCTACTAAAATGAAGCCGTGTCCGCCGGTACCGGAGGGATTTACCTTACCGATTATGTCGATACCCCATGTCGAGAACGGCCAAGGCGACGTCATGGTATAAAGTAGAGATGACGGCATATGTTGCACATTGCCAAAGATTTGACAATTATGGCAATGTTTGACATAAAATTGGCAGTCGGCTTCCATGGTGTTCCAGTAATACCCGAGCCTCATGATTTTTCGGACCAACATGTGAGCATTCATGTGTGGGCCGTTTTCACCATCATGTACTTCGGCCATTACTTTCTCGGCCTTATATTTATCAACACAAAGGAGAAGAGCCCCCTGTGCCGTCTTTTTGTACAGTTGCCCGTCATCAGTACGGATGAACTGAGTGGCTAGCCTCCGTAAGGCTTTCTTGGCTCGACCCTCAGTCCCGGGAGGATATTCTCCATTTGTAAGGTATTTTAATACAGCCTGGTACCAAGGTTCGGGATCAGTGATCTCGATGTCTTCAATGTCATGAACGTATGCCGGCTCGGACCGTCTTTCGACGCAAATTGGCATACTGCTCACGTGGTCGGGAATATTCAGTAAAGATGCCAGTTTTGAGAGTGCATCTGCAAACTGATTTTCTTCCCGAGGCAGGTATATGTATTCCACCTTTTGGAATTGTTTCTCGAGATCCCTTACTCGTGCCTAGTACGCCACGAGGTTAGCATTCCGAGTCTTCCATTTTTGGAGTGCTTGGTTAATGACCAAGGATGAGTCGCCATATACCCGGAGATTTGTGATCCCCAGGTTGGCGGCGGCTTGTAGCCCGTAAATGCATGCTTCGTACTCTGCTGCATTATTAGTAACATCAAAGTCCAATTTGATGGAGACGGGGGTATGCTCCCCTCTTGGTGAAATTAGAAGGATCCCGACTCCGAACCCTCTAAAATTAGATGCTTCATCGAAGTATAAATCCCATGTTTCGGCATTGGTATGGAAAATATCTTCGTCTGGGAAGGACCAGGTGTCGGTGTGTCCTTCTTCGGTTACCGGGCTGTCAGCGAGGAATTCAGCTACCACCCGTCCCTTAATGGCCTTTAATGGCACAAATTTTAGGTCGAATTCTGCCAACATTAGAGTCCATCTACAAATTCGGCCATTGAGGATGGGTTTTTCGAAGAGGTATTTGATCGGGTCCATCTTGGATAAAACATGGACCTCGTAGCTGAGCATATAGTGTCGGAGCTTCTTAGTGGCCCAGACTAGAGCCAAACACGTCTTTTCGAGCATGGTATATTTGCACTCATACTCTAAAAACTTCTTGCTGATGTAATAAATGGCTCGTTCTTCGGAGTCGACCGTCTGAGCCAGCATAGCCCCCATGGCTGTCTCGGTCGTTATTAGGTATAACGACAGAGGCAAACCGGGCTGAGGCGGCATCAAAACTGGCGGAGCAGACAGAATTTCCTTAATTTTGTCGAAAGCAGCTTGGCACTTGTCATCCCATAGTATCCGTTCCCCTATTTTCAATTTCTTGAAAATCGGTTCACACACCATGGTTAGTTTGGAAATGAATCGACTAATATACTGGACTTTCCCGAGAAATCCCCTTATTTCTTTTTCGGTTTTAGGAGCTTGCATCTCGGTAATGGCTTTGATTTTAGCTGGGTCGACCTCGATACCTCGTTGGCTAACGATATGACCCAGTAATTTGCCTGACGTTACCCCAAAACTGCACTTTTGAGGGTTTAGCCTCATGTTGTATTTGCGCAATCGGGTGAAAAATTTCCTTAAGGCGGTGATGTGATCGTCCCGCTCTTTGGATTTGACGATCATGTCATCCACATAAACTTCTACCTCTTTATGCATCATGTCGTGTAATAAAGTGGTAGCGGTCCTTTGGTATGTGGCCCCGGCGTTAATGAGACCAAATGGCATGACGGTGTAGCAGTAAGTACCCCAAGGTGTAGTGAAGGTAGTCTTACTCATATCTTCTTCCGCCATCTTGATTTGATTATATCCGGCATACCCGTCCATGAATGACAGAAGGGCATGATCGGCCGTGTTATCCACCAGTATATCGATGTGTGGTAACGGAAAATCATCCTTCGGGCTTGCTTTGTTAAGATCCCGAAAATCTACGCATACCCGCACCTTACCGTCCTTTTTAGGAACCGGCACGATGTTTGCAACCCAGTCCGGATACTCGGACACTTGTATGAAGCCGGCATTAAACTGTTTGTCGACTTCTTCTTTTACTTTGAGAGACCACTCGGGCCTCATGCGACGAAGCTTCTGCTTGACCGGTTTGCACCCGTCTTCGATAGGTATGCGGTGCTCAGCTATTTCCCGGTCAATCCCTGGCATGCCCTTGTAGGACCATGCGAAGACATCTTTGAATTCTTGGAGGAGGTTTATAAACTGTTGTTTCTCCTCGGGATCTAAAGATAACCCTATCTTAAGTATCTGAGGCTCTAAGGTTGTTCCCACGTTTATGGATTCGGTCTCTTCAATTACCGGGTTCCGGGATTCCCTTTGCTCTAGTTGCTCGATCAGATGCGGGGGTAAGGGTACCTGTTCGTCGGATTTCTCAATGTCATAGCATAAAACATTTTTGAAAGCAGAATTTAAAAGAGACAAGTCGTAAGCAGAACGGTTGTTATTATTGATTGAAAATTTGGAAAACAGCTCAAAGAGAGCAGCCATCTGATCATCGGTCAGTGGCGGAATTGGTAAAGCACTCGGGACAGACCCCGAAGTGCTAGCAGCAGGAATGACAGAAGGGAGAGGGGTTACAGGAGTGACTCTAGCACCGACTTTCTTAGACTCGACCTCAGACTCAGACTCAGATTCTGACTCAGACTCAGGCATGTCTCCCTCTCCGGTGACCAGCTTGTAGATCTTTCCTTGACTGTCAGTCCATTTGACAGTCTTCCTCCAGGCCCTGTTCCCCGTCTCGGAGCCAACATCCGAGATCAACTTGGTCGGGTCAAACCTGTTGCTGCGGAGAATCAGGTTGACCAGGTCTTCTTTTGGAGTCGGGGCTATGGTGTCTTCCCCGAAGAGCAGCCCCAGCGCGGGCTCAACATCATCAGCTTCATCAGACTAGATGAGAGCGAACACCTCATCCGGAATGTAGTTGCAGTCCCGGGCCAAGTGGGTCCCGAGGTGCGTAGAATTGGGGGGGTATAGTCCAACCTGGATAGCCCCAAACACGGGTGTGACAAAGTAGTCAGACAACCGTGGGCTGTAAGGGCTCAAGTGGATACCCTTCATGATGTTGCAGGCCTTTTCGATTCCTGCTCGGACAACGTTGCCCGGAGTGGTGGCATAACCAAGGCCGAAGTGAGAGTCTTCGTCCTTAAGGACCTCGATGATCTTCCCAGCTGGAAGGTCGGGTCGAGAGGTAGCCCCCGGAAGGTACCCTAAGTTCTGGAGCATTGTGTCAATGCTCGTGGTGAAGTAAGGCCTAAAAAGGTACTCTTCCTCGATCATCCCCACAAAGTCGAACCCCCAGAGGTCCGTGCGGCTCGTGGCATTACAACTAGCTACGGTCATTGGGGTTGCCTCTAAGGTAATAACATCGTTGAGCAGAGGCATTTTGATCTTTCGGTGGAGAGTGGAGGATACCGCCTTGACCGCGTGGATCCATGGCCTTCCTAGGAGCAAGTTGAAGGATGAGGTGACATCAATCACCTGGAATTCAAGCTCCTTTTCTATCGGGCCTGTTATGATGGTCAGTTTTATGGCCCCAGCTACCGACTTTGGACTCCCATCAAAAGCTTGGATGGTCTGAGCCGTCGGGATATAGTCAGCCTCGGTAATGCCGAGGGCTTTGGCGGTCCTAAGAGGAAGGACATTTACAGCGGACCCGTCATCAACCAAGGTCATAGGGAGGTATTTTCCTCGGCAAATCACCGTGATGTAGAGGGCCAGGTTGTGGGAGGTCCCAAATGGCGGCAGGTCGGCTTCAGAAAAGGTGATCATTGGGCCTCCTTCCTTGACCTTACCCTTTAGGTGGGGTAGGACTGTGGCTACCATTTCAGCAGGGGTAGCCAAAGAGTCGATCTTGACTTGATCGAGAGCCTTTGTAAGTGCTTCTTGATGTTCTTGTGAGCTGACTAGGAGTTGCCATATAGTGAGGTCAACTCAGGTCTTCTTCAGTTGCTTCACAATAGCCGTTTCAGCGGTAGGCTCTTCAGGGGCGACTTCCATCCCGAGTGGATCGGTAATGGTTGCTGGGATGGGGGTGTCCCTAGTGCTTGTGGCTAGATAGGGGCGACCAAGGTTGTTGCTGGCTAGGACTCGAGTTTTGGCCTCGCGAATCTGTTCAAGGGTGATGGGAACGGTTTCCCCTTTAGCGAGGTAGACATCATCCTCGTCGTCAAACCAGATCCCGTTCACTTTCAGGATGAATGGAGAGATAAGGTGAGAGCAATCAATCACCTCCCCGGCAAAGATGGCATGGGAGCTGAAAGGGTTCTCCTTGTTGCTTGGCTTATCTCCGGGTAGCGGGATTTTACCGCTTTCGATCGAGTCCTGGATCAGGTGCTTCAGCTTCCAGCACTTTTCGGTATTATGCCCATTGCCCCGGTGATATTGGCAATAGGCCTGAGCATTGTAGTTCTTGGAGCGTCGCTCGACCGGAACTTCAGGAGTTGGGCCTATCGGTTGGATTAGGCCTTTGGAGGACAGCCTTTGTAAGGCATAGGTATAGGTGGTACCTATATCAGTGAAAACCCGAGGTGGGGTGTTCTTCTTGGACGGGGCATCTAATAGATTAACCGCGTAAAAAATGCTGCGAGTTGCAGCCTGGGGCTTAGTGGCGGAGGAAGAAGCCCCTTGGTATCCTTTGCTAGCGGCCTTAGTGAGGCCTTCTAGTCTCAGATCGTCTTCGATCCTCATACCCATTTCAGTAAGGGTGGTGAAATTGGGTATGACAGCATATCGGAGGTGAACCCGGTAAGAGGGGAGGAGGTTATCATTGGGCTTATCAACTAGTTTCACGCTCTCGGCCCTCCAGCGTTGAAGGTATTTAGTAAAACCTTCCTTCGGCTCTTGGGCCATAACCTCCAGAGATCGCATTGTGGTTTGGATCTCGGTGTTGTCAGCATAGTTCCGAGCGAACTCGGTAGCCACATCATCCCATGTAGGGTATTTTTTCGGGTCTAGCCTGTAGTACCAGGCCCGTGGGTGCTTCTCGAGGGATGCAGCGAAACATGGACGAATCCACTCCCTTGATGGCCATGAATTCCTTGAAGGCCCGCATATGTAGTAACGGGTCCTCAGTTCCCTCAAACATGGGCAAGCCTGTGAGATTCAGGTTTGCGGGCAGCTTGTCACTCAGCGGGTTGTACTCTCGACTATTCTCCCGATGAATGTTGTTACTCCCAGCCAGATGGACTTGTTCCTCTAGTCGGCGCACCGCGCTGACTAGTTCAGCTAGAGGCTCAGTAGCCTCGGCATTAGGAGCCCTTTGCTCCACCGTAGCTAGGCGAGCAACAATGGCCACTTGGCCAGCCCTCATTTCAGTCAGTTGGGCTTCGATATCGGTTTGCTTCGCGACCGTGGCGTCCAGAGAGGTTTGTAGGCTGTTCAAAGTAGCCATCCTTCGAGCGTTTCTAGTTGCCGGCGACCTGTCTGTAAGAACACCGCGTAATCAGAAACCGAACCCAGATCTTGGAAAAAGAAAGGAAAAGTACATCCCGAGCGACACTAGAAAGGAAGACTAAAGACTCGAGAAATACATCTAGACGGATGACTCGATGGGTGGTATAGCTTCCTTAGGATTTTGGCTTTGTGGGCCTAATCCCGTTCGAAGGAAGGTCCACGTGAGACTTTCCCCAGACTTTTGACTCGAGTGTATGGACGGACTTTCCTTTGTAGGGGTATGCCCTACGCGGGTTGGTCGTGCCTTGACAGATAAGGCGGACTCGGGAAAGGGGGGAAACTCGCGATATAGGATCGGTGGAGTTTCGACGCTATAGACCTTCGACATACTATGCAAAGACCCGACACACAGCTAGACGGTAGGTCCTATAATAAGGAAGGTTTACTAGGAAGGTTGGATGTTTGAAATTTGAATAAAAAAATGGGTGAATTTTCGAGAGTTCGAAAATTGAAAAAGGAACTTCGAAAACCAAGATTAGAATTTTGAAAATTCAGAAAATCGGAATGGTGTCGGAAGATCACGAATTAAAATGGGCAGCATGCCGACTAGAGAAAAAGGATATTTTGAGTCAAATCATTGATCCTAAGTTTCGGCGGCATTCCGAATTTTTGAAAGTTGGATATTTTTGAAAAAGACGAGTCCCGAAACGGACAGTATTTCGGGATTTTTTCAAAATTTGGTATTTTTGGAAAGATGCATTTTTTGAAATGACGGTTTTTGTAAAATGACACGGAAACCAAGTAGCACGTAGTCAAACAAGCATTATAACGACGCTTATGTATGCTTTACACTAAGTCTCGGTCGGTCAAAGTAGGGTCTATACCAACAACGATAGCATTCTCGCGAAACGGGACGGACTCCCTTGCCGATTTGGACTTAGGACCTGCCGTAAAACCCCGGCGAGTTCCGCCATCGAAGTCTTTAGTGCACCCATGTAGGAATGCACCGTGGTATAGTGGGACGTCGGTCACAAGTAACCGGCCCGGGCAAAATTGGGTTATGCATGAATCATTAAACTAATGCGCGCACACTAATATACGAACGATTTCTCTTCGAGTCTCACCCTAGGAACCCCGATGACATGTGGTACATCAGGTATCCCCAGCGGAGTCGCCAAATTGTGGACATGATGTAGGTCCACCCCGACGCGGCCACGCGCGGGTTTGGGTAGGCGAATGAATCTCGTGGTGAGATTGTTCTCGGGTTCGAAATTTAAGTCAAAATGGAGTCGCCACCGAATTTTGTGGTTATTCGGAACCATACGAGCCCACTCTATATCGTCATGGGCTATACACAAAGTAAGCCCACTTCGATTTCAGAGTTTATTGGGCTCGTCCCTTTGCATTGCAATATCGATACCGTTTAAACCGGTTTTCGTATATAGAATGACTCTCGTGCGCCAAGGGTTTCGGACATCCGGAAACCAAAGGTTCTGAGTAAGGGGTGAGGGTACGTGTTGGGAAGCCCACTAAGGACACCCAACCCCGCCCGCACATGTTGGCCTCTACTAAGACATCGTTCGTGTTCGTGTGCGCGTGCTAGTAAAACGATTAAATGATATGCAAACAGCGTTTTCGGGCTAAGCATATGAATAGTATGTGAACTACGTCATTTAATGCATCTTAATTATGGTCGAAATGATTTAGCATGTGAGGTTCATTTATAAAGCGATAAGCAAGTAAATAAACGAAACTCAAAAATAAATAACGTACAAGTTACACGGGCGGAAATACAACCCGGCCAATACAAAAATTATAAGCGATATAGAAATGGAATAATAAATAATAAAAAGTTAGGAACGGACCCGTATACAAACTAGACCGTGAATTGTGTAGGTGGACGAACCCCAATTAAATACACATTGCATTGTGTAATAAATGAAGGACGGAGACATAGGACCTAAGCGTGAAGCTAGCCTGATCCCATGTCTCGATGCCTTATCCCAACTTATCACGTCGAAAAATCGATCAAAGTTGTCATAGTGTCGTGATAAGCGTGAGTTTTGAAAAGGGGAAAATCACGTGATTGTCTTTACACGTGTCGACTAAAGTCGATGAAAGGACGGGGCTTGAAATGTGTGTCAAAGCCCTCGGTTTTCTGGGTTACAGGACCCACTCGGTCGAGTCATGGTCTGACTCGGTCGAGTGTGTCCTCGAAAAGGGGTCTGCCCAGATTTATGGGTGTTACTCGATCGAGTGGGCTGTGTACTCGGTCGAGTAGCCCCTGTACGAGTGTCAACTCGTTTTGTTTTTGAGTTTAAAATCGACGGTTGGTCAAATTAAATACAAATATCGCACGATTTGAATTTAACTTGACCTCCGGTACTATAATCGTGTATATATACGATCATAATACCGTCGTCGAGATTTTATGAAAACGTTTATATTAGAAATTTTGAATTAGCAACGGAATGCATCCCTCTACGTCACGACATCGAAACTAACCCTTTCGGGTTACGTGATGTCGGTTTTCGTGTCAACGGGTTCCGTACTAATTAAAATGGGATTAGATGCATTCAACTATTATTAGTCGCGATCACGTCACGCCCTTGAGTACATTGGGGCGGGGCTCCTCGAAAGGGCTCCACCTCCGTCGTTGCTCGTAAAGGGATTAGACGGACTTTAGGCGACAATTATAGTTAAACGTATTCAAAACCGAATTTTGATACTAGTTTATATATACGCGGTATGATAATATGTTAGTAACGAGAATGTAAAATGTTAGTATACAAGAAAGTAAAATGTTAGAATTATGTTAGAAGTTAGAATTATAATACTAGTATAGATATAATATAAACGATAGAAAAACGTAAATAAAAGAGTAACAAGGATCGAAATGGGGTTTAGGACACCCTCAACATACATGCTTAGTAGGGACCTCGGAAATGAACTCGCGAATAGTGACGGGACGTCGGAGTATCGAGGATGTATGCAAGTTATGGTGTGTATGTGTATATGTGTGTGTGTTTGTTGGTTTTTCGAGGGACAAGGGACTCGGTTTTTGTGTGTAGTACTTAGGGTTACTAAGACTTGTAGTGTAGAGAGTATGGATGAAGATGTAGGGTAAATGTAGGTTAAAACCTTAGGAAAAACTTGTGTCAAATGTGTGGGAGTCGTGGGGTATTTATAGAGTTTACCCCACGACCTAGGGTCACTCGATCGAGTGGGTCAAGCAAATCGAGACAAAATAGGAAAGAATTGATTTTGTTGTTTTGATTGATTTTTTGAATTTAGATTTGTGCGCCAGCTGAACTTGGCTGATTTATGAGACGGTTTCGTCTTTGACGGGGCTTTGACCCGGTCGCCAAAAGACGGGTTTTATTTTTGGTGTCGGTTTTGGCCCAAATTAGTCTTATTTTGCTCGGAACGACCCACTGGGCCTGGATTCGAGGTTTGTTTTGTGAGATTATTACTCCGCTAAAAGTCCATGTCAGATATTATTGATTTCGGGTCCAAATCCGAGTATACCAAGTCACGTTTGCGTCCGATCATCATCGGGTGTTTGTCGGGAACTGCTATAGACACTAGCAGGCAAAATGCGGGTGTCTACAGTTGGATGCGACTAAGTAAATGTTAGTATAGTTAGAATACGATAAATAAACGAGTTTATTAGAAACGGGGTTTGGACACCCTCAACCTACATGTAAAATGCTTCGAGATATAGACTCGCGG
This sequence comes from Agrostemma githago, assembly GCA_958450325.1. NCBI lineage: Eukaryota > Viridiplantae > Streptophyta > Magnoliopsida > Caryophyllales > Caryophyllaceae > Agrostemma > Agrostemma githago. Next base: position 37,431,821 of record OY288253.1, on the reverse strand, counting down.
AGTATCGTCGTAGACATGAGGGGTGACTCGATGTATGTAGGGGGATTTATGTGTTAGAATTTGGGATCGCTGAACCCTTGTAAAGTTAAGGGAGCAACCTTAAAAGATGAAGGAGCTTTTTTATTCAGCTTTTGTATTCGGAAATCAGAAATAATGGTTTTCCGACCACGGAATTGCTCTCGCACTTTTTATCCGGCATTCGGAAAAGTGAGGAAGTTGCCGCTTGAAATGGTGTGCATAAGGGTGTATTTATAGAGTTTTGCGAAATGTTCTGATTTTGAAATTCAGGCGTCTGAAGGCTAGCTCCTTGAAATCGGTTTTGAGGCGCCTGGGTGCAGGCAGTTGAAATTGCGCGTATCGGAAGTTGCTCAAAATACGGATTGATATCCGAGTTATTCGAGGTATGATTTTATTCTGTTTGACCTTGATTTTGAGTGTATTTGGATGCTCTTTTGAATTTTGTTTGTTTTGGTTTTCAACTTTGACCGCGTTTGAGTCGGTTGACAGAGACGGTTTTCCCCTTGTGGTGGTTTTGCCTCAAACACTACTACAATTAAGATTAAATAGGATGGTTCCTAACCATCCTATATTGGATAAGGAACCGTCCTTTAGGTCAACGTCCTATTAAATCAAATAGCGCGGTTCAAAGAAGGTCAAACTGTCCTATTTAATTGATTACAAATAGGACGGTTGAAGGCGGAACCGTCCTATTTAAGTCTTCACAAATAGCACGGTTATTGGCGGAACCGTGTTGTTTAATATAATTAAAAATAGAACGATTATTGTACAGAACCGTCCTTTTTGATACAATTCATAAATTAAAATTTTATATATATATATATATATATAAACACACTAGACATACAGATCTACAACTTTCATGAAGGAACGTAAGGCTAATTTGAAACGTATTTTACACAGAAAAATCGTAAACATACATCATACATCACAGAACCCATTTTACAATATGTATTGTTAAAGGATAAATCAACAAATAGTTAACTTTAAACTTGGTGATCTAATGATTTAGTCCTAAACATGATGTTATATGTTATTTAGAGTCTAAACACCATACTACGAGATTTGAGGGCGAAGAAAAGTTAGGTTAGCTTAAGCAAAAATAATCGATTCTACATATATAAGAAAATGAAGATCAATGCTTCTTTTCATAAATTATAAGGACACAAAAACAAACTAAGTTAGTTGTTACACTATTAAATAAATTTGAAAATAAGTAGTATAAGATAAGAGAAAGAAGGGATTAGAGCTCTTCAAAATGGTGGTGTAAAGGCTTAGGACTTACGATTATTTTGATGGTTTTTCTTTGGTTTTTTTAGACAGAATTTTAAGAAGGAAGTTAGGTGGACGAACATATGAGTTTAAGTATCATATGAGGGTGATTATAAGGGCAACTGGTCGTGCCTTTGACGAGGGAACAAACAATGGACAAAAAATGACAATTGCTTCAAATGACTAGTCATATTTTTGAAGGTACATTACCCTATTTGGTGTTTTTGATTTAGAAAAGCATTGTTTGACCCTTGGACTTCAAGGTCACGCTATGGAGTGTTTAAGGTAGATATCTTAGAGTTATTTTGGTTCCACAAAGGTTAGGAAATAAGTGCGAAAATCGAAAGTCGAGAAACGATTCGTCAGTGACGATTTTCGTTGCAAAGGGGTTGTCCCGTGCAATATTTTTATGATTCACTTATAAAATATAATTTTTAATATGAAAACTGTTTTGGTCTTGGAAAAATAATAAAGTTAGGATTTTGAAACGCCTCAATCGAAGTCCATATGAGAAAATAGGAACCGTTTTACGAAATCGCGCAAAATTGCGATAACGATAGATATTTCAGTTTTGCAAACAGTGAAGTGAAATATAAAGGTTCCAAAGGCACGAGAATTGAATATTACTATTTAAAATAGTTTTTCGAGACTCGATTTATTAATATTAGTTGTTCTTAGAAATAACTAAACTTGTAAAAATGGACTAAAAATTTGAATGGACTATGTGCTTCAGCAACCGAGACAAGAGCTAAATGAGATTAGTAAACTCAATTGTAAGGAGGTCGAGGAGATTAGTAAACTCATCGCGACCATTTAGGTTGGGATGTAGGGTACTCTGATGTAATTTGCTTGTTTGTAAATGATATAATACTAACATTTACACACACAAACAAAAACAACCCTAAATTTTTGCGACCAAATAATAAACCAAAAACGAAAAACTCGAAGTTGTTACTCCGCACTTAGCTCAAAAAGCCAAGTGCGAGGCAATTAAAATAATATAAATCAACCTAAAAAGAATTTGACAGAAAATAATTGAAACGAAGTAGAATTTCGATACTCCATTAAATGAAAACGTTGCAGCGGAAGACTTGAGTCTTACAAAATCCAAAATGGTTTAAAATAACCTCACACCAATAATCCAAAATATAAATATATGTAAATAGCTTGAGACAAAGTTTAAATAATTAAAATCCTTCCTCGCTCAGCAAAACCCGAAACCAAAATGCACTCATGTAGCATATCAAGTGTACCTATCAACTGTACCCAAAAATCACGAATAGGTACAGATTCCAGTGGGGGAACGACCCAAAAAAAAGGACGTCTGCAAAGTTGAGTAAAATATATTATAATAAAAAAGTAACGCAATAATTATAATTTATAGTAAACTAAAACCATAGTTAAAAGTTACCATCTTGATACCAAACCACAATACTGTAAAAACAGTAGTCAAAACCAAAAACCAACCAAAATATATTGTATCACCTGTGTGCCAAGGTCCTACCCTTTTGCACGGTCTAGAGGTATCACGTATGCTTATCTTGACTTAATAAAGTGCGCACTACTCACATTTGAGCAGTCAGTAGGATGAGGCTGCCAAAGGAGAAAGTCTAACTACCTAGCAAGTGGGCGCCGGTAAACCCTACTTAACACAACTCGGGCCAGGATTCAGATTCGGGATGAAATCTCAAGGACGTCTCGGACGCACCTTAACCTCACATAGCTCCCAGAGTCTGTTATAACCACAAAAAATTATACCAAAATAATACCAATATGTGACTTGTGTCACAAAGTTCCAATATCCAAATATCAAAAGAGTATCATAAAAATTCACCATTGACAAAATAATTACAAAACCGTTTCAAAAATATAATTAAACCGAACATGCTCTTTACTAAAAGGTAAAAAGGGTAAAATGTTCTTACCTCTCAAGACAGTTAATCCAAGCTATAATTAATCCATGATTTCCCTCTCCTCGAATCCACAAGCTACAACTGTATAAATTGATTCAATATTCTAGTTATAAAAACGGGTCTAACCAATATAGGAGTACTACTTATATATGCACCGAAGCCGCTCAACCTCAAGACACTAACTATTCACCCGCTCAATAATGTCAAAAGACAAAAGTAAATCCCAAATCCAAACCAAAATACTATTCGTTAATAATATGTACCCGATCAGAGAATCACGGACAAACCTGTTATTAAATTAAAACCCACTAACTAATGTCCTCAAATTGAAATCAGTCATGACAACTCCCTTATTCTTGATTAAAAACTTACAGTTCAACTAATCAAAATTGATATGCACCACTAATTTCACAAACACCTGAAACTTTCAATACGAAGGAAATACACCCTGAAATTGTTCCCACCAAACCTAGCTCAAACATAATCCAAATTAACAAGTTCAAACCGGATGAACAGATTACTAGAACCCAATACAACAAATAAGACCCTTCTTTCCGTCACAAATCGACCACCAAGTACAATAGAATCACTTCCAAATAATATTACACACTACCCATAAGTTTGAACTAGATTTAATAACTCATAAGACTTACTCACAGAACTCGGTTTATAAATTAAAAAAACAAACGAATAAAAAGGTCTTCAATAAAGTTGATACTTACAGTTGTGACGTAGAAGGATGTAAATAAAAACGTGTTGGATCAAGAACCAAATGTGACAATAGAATGATTAGAAGCATAAAGCAAGGGAAAGAGTAAGGTTTGTACAGTAAAGATTAAGAAACAAAGAAATAGGGTAAAGGGAAGTAACACGGTGGGGTTTGGGGAAATTATTAGGTTTTTCTTTTGTTTTTCTTTTTATTCTTATATTTGACTTAAAGTCCAACCCAAAATCAAGTCGGCTTATAAATTAATAGCCCAGAGTTGATTTACTCTATGAAGATCCCAAAAGACTTTAATATTATTATGCAACTTAAAACTCAATTTAAATAAAATAGAGAAGAGTAATGTCTTATAAATGAGTCGGAAAATAAAGGGGTGTTACAAAAATGGTCTAAAACATGGGGTGTTACAAATTCAACTTTCAAAACCTCCTTTTTTTCAAAAAAAAAGGTCATGTCAGCATGCTGCCAATTTCAAAAGTCAGGACCATCCTCCAATTTTCAAAATACAAAACTATCAAAATCATTCCGATTCTAGGGTCTACCTCTAATTTAGGTGTGTCTAGTTCAACCTAGTCATTCAAGAGTCCTTATCGTGGAAACTCCGTCGATCCTATATTGTGAGTTTCTATCCTGGTTCGCTTTGTTTGAAAGGCATAACCAACATACACGAGGCATACTCTTGTAATGGAATGTTCGTCTAGACACTCGAGTCTCAAGTCTGGGGAAGTCTCACGTGACCCTCCCTTCAAGCGAGGCACAGCCGTTTCCTAAGGGAGTATCATCATCTATCATCAACCGTTACTCGAGTTTTCCTAGAGTTAGTCTTCACCTTTCATGCACGGGTTATTTTGAGTTCATGGTCCGGATTCAAGGTTTCTGATTGCGTGGTATTCTTCCAGATATGCCGGATTTTACCAAACAAAGGAGCATGGAAAACACCATAAATTAGGGGCGATAAGATCCGACCAAGAGGCTATGACTACCACCAACTAATTGTCGTCGAGCAAAGGGACCTCGACTCTGTGATCAACACAGTGCATAAGCTCGAAGGGTAATTTCATTCAATCTGGGGTAACAACATACTGTAGACACTCGCATTTTGCCTGCTAGTGTCTATTGCAGTCTCCGACAAAACACTCGATGATGATCGGACGTAAACATGCTTTAATACGCTCGAATACGGTCTCGGAATCAATAGTATCCGACGTGGGCACTTAGAAAAGTATAAATCTCACAAAACCAACAACAAATCCAGACTCAGTAGGTTGTTTCCAATAAAATAAAAGTATTTTGAGCTAAAACCGCCACCGGGGGCAAAACCGTTTTTTACGACCGAGCAGAAACCGATCAAAGTCGAAACCCGAAAACAAAAATCCCAAAATGCGTCCAATATAAAATCAATCAAGGTCAAACGGAAACAAATATGCCTTGAATAGCACGGATATCAATTCGTATTTTGAGCGATTTCTGATACGCGCAAGTTCAACTGCTCGCAATCAAGCGTCCCAGAACTGAGTCGCCTCAGCTGGGGTGCCCGAGTATTGAACCTTCCAACTTTGGGCGTCCGAATACTGAGCCAAAACATTTCGAAAAACACTATAAATACACCCTTACCTCCGACGTTTCAAGGGTCGCAACATCATTTCTCGAAATTCATTTGAGAAAACCGAGAGCCTTTCCCATCCCTTAACACACCTTAACTCACCTACATTCTCGATCGCTCCCGTGCTTACACCGCCGCTAGACGAGCCCGTGTTCCGAGACTTTTAGCATGTAGGTTGAGGGTGTAAACAAACCCCATTTCTCTAATCTCTTTCTCTCTTATTTTCGTTTATCAATAAATAACTAACTATTAACCTTTATTTTATCGTTATACTAACATTTATTTATCATAATGCTAACTACTAAATCAACTACTAAATACTACTAAATACTCATACTTTTACGTATCGAATACAAACGATGACGGGATAAGGAAACACGAATACAAGAGTAATGCACTCGAAGTTGCCGGTCGCTTATCCCGTCACCCCGCGTGTTTGGTTGTTTAAGGCGAGTCAACCCCCAAAAACGCCTTTACGTTTTTTGTTCATATTAATATCGCATCTAACATTTTATTCTCATTCCTAACCGTCTAACATTTATATTATCGTTATTTACATTTCCGTCATATATAATACCGTGTATAATACGATAGTACGAAATCATTTTCAAAATCGAATCGAGTACATCCGATAACTAAATGCTGCCCAAAGTCCGTATAATACCCGAATACGACGCAACGGAGGTGGCGCCCATATTAGAGGCACGCCGCCCCAGGCGTCTTAGGGTAAAGGCGCCCTGACCCTACGGGTAACGACGTGATCGTAGTTGTTTATTATCGAGTGTATGCGATATCATTTTCGAATGTCGTTCTAAGTGCCCGATGTTGACTCCTTAGTCAAATGTCGTGCGTAAAAGAGCCATCGATAATCGAAGTGGTACGAAATCCTATGACATCAATCCGAGAGTCTTACGGTCCATGCAACCCGAATGACATCGCGATACAAAGGGCTCCAATATTCGTATCAAGTCGATATAATCGGTTTATCATTAAATTGAATCAATTAAGGACAAGCATCCTATTATAGCTAAATGAGATATCATAGACTATCGACATAGTCCATAACGATACACATTTCGCTTAGGAAATAATGCTTGCGACGTTGGTCAACGCGCGTTAATCAATCACGCGTCTCCTTTTTCAAATCTACATTTCGTATTCATTTTGCTCTTTTTTTTTTACGACTTCGAGCGAATGTCTCACTACGTATGTCTCATACCAACGACTCCCTAGTCGGATTCAGTATACAACGTACAGAGACAGCCAGACTTCGCCATGAGGGGTCGGGATGGGACATCTAGGCTTCGAGGTCAAGCTAGCATCATGCTTCAGTCCCAAACTCGGCCTGACTAGACGCCCCAGGGTAGGCACCTGAACTTCAGGCCGCCTCACTCGAGGCGCCTAAATATCAGACCGCAGTCGTTTATGTGTTTGAGCCTCTGTCCTCTAGTTTATACGTAACACAATATGTAATCGATTAGAGTTTTTCCAGTTATTCGGTTTACGGTTTCAATTTACGATTCTTTCTATGAGTTCGTTTATTATTTACGTTACCGTTTCTAACCCTATTGTATTATATCTTCGCTTGTCGTATTGTGAATTCCGGGTTGTATTTTGCCCGTGTAATTTGTAATTTACAATTAAATTGTTTATTTACGTTGCGTGGCATTTACCGCTTTCTAAACGAACCAACATGCTAAATACAACTTCGACATTGATTTAAGATGCATTAAACGACGTAGTTAGACACGTATTTTGCATGTGTAGCTTAAAATGTTGTTTGCATAACATTTAATCGTCTTACTAACGCGCGTACACGAAAACCGAACGATATCTTAGTAGAGGCTGCTAAGAGCGGGCGGGGTTGGGTGTTTTTCGTGGGCTTCCAAACACGTACCCTCACCCCTTACTCAGAACCAGTGGTTTCCGGATGCCCGAAACCGGTGGCATACGAAAATCATTCGATGCACGATACTCGATAACTCGGCGTCAGTATCGTAATGCAAAGGGACGAACCCCATAAGCTCTAGTACTAAAGCGGGCCGTGCTTTGTGCACGATACGCCTAAGTATAGAGTTGGTTCGAACGGGTCCGAACTCCCACAAAGCTCGGTGGCGACTCCTATTTCGATTTAAATTTTGACCCGAGAACAATCTTACCATGAGATTCATTCGCCTACCAAAACCCGCGCGTGGCCGCGTCGGGGTGGACCTATGTCATGTCCACAATTTGGCAACTCCGCTGGGGATACCTGATGTATCACTTGTCATCGGGATTCTCAGGGTGAGACTCGAAGAGAAATCATTCAGTTATTAACGTGCACGCATTAGTTCAATGGTTCATGCATAACCCCATTTTTGCCCGGGCAGGTTACTTGTGACCAACGTCCCACTATACCGCGGTGCATTCCTACATGGCTGCGCTAAAGACATCTATGGTCGAGCTCATATGGGTTTCGCGGCATGTTCTAAGACCAACTCGGCTTAGGAAGTCTGTCCTGATTTTTGAGAGAGCCATCGGTGTTGTTATGGACCCTCTTTAGACCTACCGAAACTTAGTTTAAAGCATACATGTTGTCGTCATAATGTTTGAGTGACTATATGCTACTTGGTTTCCGTGTCATTTTTCAAAAACCGTCATTTAAAAAAATGCATCCTTTCAAAATGTCAAGTTTTCAAAAAACTAATGTTGCCAAAATTTAGACTTACGATTTGACTCAAAATAGCCTATTTTTAGTCGGCGTGCTACCCATTTCGAAACTCGAAAACTTTCGACTTTTTAAAAAAGCTCGGTCCTGTCGGCATGCTGCCAGTTTTAAAAGACAGGACCGTCCTCCAAATGTTTTTCAAAATTCAACCTCTTTCCAAAAACCTTCCTTATTATAGGAACTACCGTTATTCGTGTGTCGGGTCTTTTCATAATTCGTCGAAGGTCTATTAGTATCGAAACTCCGTCGATCTTACATCACGGGTTTCCTCCCCATCCCAAGTCTGCCTTGTCTTAAAGGGATGACCAACCCGCGTAGGGCATACCCTTAGAAGGGAAAGTCCGTCCATACACTCGAGTCAAAAGTCTGGGGAAAGTCTCACGTGGTCCTTCCTTCGAACGGGATCTGACCCACATAACCGTATCCTAAGGGTGTTACACCACCCACGAGTCACCCGGTGTCTTTCTCGAGTCGCTTTCTCGTTTAGCCTTTTCCTTGCTCGGGATGTACTGCCTTGATACCGAGATCTGGGTTCGAGGTTTCTGATTACGAGGTATTCTTACAGACAGGCCACCGTCAACCAGACTTAGAATGGAGCAAGCTTTGAACAACTTGAAAGCCTCGATGGACACCATGGTCTCTAAGCAAACTGAGATCGAGAATCAACTGGTAGCAATAAGGGCCAACCAAACGGCCATCACTACTCGTCTGACTGCTGTGGAGCAAGGAACTCCTACCACTGGGCCAGAAAACACGGAGCACATGGCTGATCTAGTTAATGCGGTGCGCCGACTAGAGAAACAAGTCCACCTATCTGGGGGTAACAACATCCGTCGGGAAAATTCTCGTGACTACTCCCCGGTGAACGACAAGTTGCCTGCAAACCTGATTCTCATTGGTTTGCTGATGTTTGACGGAACTGAAGACCCGTTACAACATGTGCGGGCCTTCAAGGAATTTATGGCTATCAAGGGGGTAGATTCTTCCATGTTCAAGAATCTTTTTGCTGCGTCCCTTGAGAAGCACCCACGGGCCTGGTACTATAGGCTAGACCCAAAAAAATGCCCAACTTGGGATGACGTGGCTACAAAATTTGCTCGGAACTATGCTGGCAACACCGAGATCTAAACCACTATGTGCTCCTTGGAGGTTATGGCCCAGGAGCCCAAGGAAGGCTTTACCAAATACCTTAAACGTTGGAGGGCTGAAAGTGTGAAGCTGGTCGATAAGCCCAGCGAGAAAACTCTAGTGAAGGCCTTTGTCAAGAACCTCCTCTCATCCTATCGGGTCCATCTCCGGTATGTCGTCATACCCAATGTCACCACCTTTACTAAAATGGGTATGAGAATCGAAGACGACCTGAGGCTAGAAGACCTAACTAAAGCCTCTGGCAAGGGTTACCAAGGGGCCTCATCTTTCTCTGCTAAGGCCCCAGCTGCAACCCGCAGTATTTTTGATGAGGTCAATCTACTTGATGCCTCGTCCAAGAAGAATACCTCACCTCGGGTATTCACCGATATAGGTACTACCTATACTTATGCCTTACAAAAGCTATCTTCTAAGGGCCTAATCCAACCGATAGGCCCAACTTCTGAGGTTCCAATCAACCGACAGTCCAAGAACTCTAACGCCCGAGCCTATTGCCAATACCACCGGGACACCGAAAAGTGCTGGAAGTTGAAGCATCTTATTCAGGACCTGATCGAGAGTGGTAAGATCCCGCTGCCCGGGGACAAACCGAGTGACATGGACAATCCCTTCAGCTCTCACGCCATCTTTACTGGGGAGGTGATCGACTGTTCCTATTTTATCTCTCCTTTCATCCCACAAGTGAACGAGATCTGGTTCGATGATGAAGACGACGTCTACCTCGTCAAAGGGAAAACTGTCCCCATTACCAGTGAAGAGGTCCGAAAGGCTAAGTCCAAAGTCCTAGCCAGTAACCACCTCACCCGTTCTGGTCGTCCCTATCAAGCCACTAGCTCTAGGGACGCCCCTATCCCGGCAACCGTCACTGAGTTAGTCAGGACGAAAGTCACCTCCGAGGAGCCAACTACTGACACGGCTCTCGTAAAATAACTGAAGAAGACCCGAGTTGACCTCACTATATGGCAACTCCTGGTCAGTTCACAAGAACATCGAGAGGCACTTACTAAGGCCCTTGATCAAATCAAGATCGACTCCATGGTTACCCCTACTGAAATGGTAGCCACGGTCCTACCCCATTTAAAGGGCAAAGCCAAGGAGGAAGGCCAACTAATCACCTTCTCCGAAGCCGACCTGCCACTGTTCAGGGCTTCCCACAACCTAGCCCTTTATATTACGGTGATTTGCCGCGGAAAGTACCTCTCTATGTCCCTAATCGATGACGGGTCAGCGGTCAACATCCTTCCCTTAAGGACTGCCAAAGCCCTCAGCATTACCGAGGCTGACTACATCCCAATTGCTCAAACCATCTAGGCATTTGATGGGAGCCCAAAGTCGGTAGCTGGGGCCATTAAGCTGACCATCATAATGGGCCCAGTGGAAAAAGAGTTGGAGTTCCAGGTGATCGATGTCACCTCTTCCTTCAACCTACTCCTAGGGAGGCCATGGATCCACGCTGTCAAAACGGTATCCTTCACCTTCCACTGAAAAATTAAGTTACCCCTGGATGATAGTGTTATCACCTTGAAGCCAACCCCTATGATCGTGGCTAGCTGCAATGCCACGGACCGCCTCGAGACGGACCTCTGGGGGGTTCGATTTCGTGGGAATGATCGAAGAGGAATACCTCTTGGGGTATTTCCCGGGGGCTACCTCTAGGTCATATCTTCCAGCTGGGAAGATTATCGAGATCCTTAAGGTCGAAGACTCTCACTTCGGCCTCGGTTATGCTACAACACCGGGCAATGTTGTCCGAGCAGGCATCAAAAAAGCCTGCAATCTCATTAAGGGTATCCACTTGAGCCCTTATAGCCCACGACTGACTGACTACTTCGTCACACCGGTATTTGAGGCTGTCCAGGTTGGTCTGTTCCAACCCAATGTTGTGCACCCCGGGACCCAACTGGTCAGGGATTGCAATTATATTCCGGATGATGTGTTCACCCTCATCCAGTCTAAAAGTGTCGATAATGCTGAGCCCATGATGTGGCTACTATTTGGAGAAGACACGATAGCCCCGACTCCAAAGGAAGACCTGGTCAACCTCATCCTTCGCAGCAACAAGTTCGACCCAACCAAGCTTATCTCGGATGTTGGTTCCGAGACAAAAAATGGGGCTTGGAGGAAGACTGTCAAGTGGACCGATAGTCAAGGGAGGATCTACAAGTTGGTCACCGGTGAAGGACACATGCCTGCTTCTGAGTCTGAGTCTGAGTTCGAGTCGGAATCTGAGTCTGAGTCTGAGGTCGAGTCTAGGAGATCCGGTGCTAGGGTCACTCCTGTAACCCCTCTCCCTTTAGTTACTCTTGCTGGTACCTCGGGGTCTGTTCCGAGTGCCTTACCTATCCCGCCACTAACCAATGATCAAATGGCTGCTCTTTTCGAGCTTTTCAAAATTTTCAATCAATAATAACAATCGTTCAGATTACGACTTGTCTCTTTTTAATTCTGGTTTCGAAAATATTTTATGCAATGACATTAAGAAACCCGACGAACAGGTACCCCAACCTCCTCATCTGATCGAGCAATTAGAGCAAAGGGAGTCCCGAATCCGGTAATTGAAGAAACCGAGTCCATTAATATGGGAACAACCTTAGAGCCCCAGATGCTTAAGATAGGTTATCCGTAGATCTTGAGGAGAGACAACAGTTCACAAACCTCCTCCAAGAATTCAAAGATGTCTTCGCATGGTCCTACAAGGACATGCCGGGGATAGACTGGGAAATAGCCGAGCATCACATACCAATCAAAGACGGGTGCAAACCGGTTAAGCAAAAACTATGCCGAATGAGACATGAATGGTCTCTCAAAGTCAAAGAAGAAGTCGATAAACAATTCAAAGCCGGCTTCATACAGGTGTCCGAATATCCGGACTGGGTCGCGAACATCGTGTCGGTTCCTAAAAAGGACGGTAAGGTGCGCATATGCGTGGACTTTCGGGATCTCAACAAAGCGAGCCCGAAAGATGACTTTCCGTTACCACACATAGACATATTGGTAGATAACACGGCTGATCATGCCCTTCTGTCCTTTATGAACGGATATGTCGGGTACAATCAAATTAAAATGACAAAAGAAGATATGAGTAAGACCACCTTCACTACACCTTAGGGTACTTACTGCTATACCGTCATGCCATTTGGTCTCATTAATGCCAGGGTCACGTACCAACGAACCGCAACGACCTTATTACACGACATGATGCATAAGGAAGTAGAGGTTTAAGTAGATGACTGTGGACGTCCGTCCGCACCGCCCATCGCCCCGTGCATGCCAGCGCGGGACCGACCCGGTTTTCAACGTGTGGCGGCGGCCACCCACGAGTCCCCCTCCTTGCCGGGGGCCAGTCTGATCTCGCATACGGGGTGAAGTGTCGCACCTCAATTTGGATGACGATCCGGACTTGTACTAGACAGGTGCGGGCACCCGTGTTTCCATTTGGGAATCGATCGAGTCGTGGTTGTAAATGTTTAAAGGCCGATTCATTTCGTAAGGCGACCTTGTTAGTGAACTGAATTCGTTGCCGATTTGTGGAGTCGCCACTGAGTCAATTATGGGGACTCGGAAACCGTTCAAGTCAACTTTGATCCCTTGCCGGCTCAAAGTTGAGTGGCACGGGACCTAAAGATAAAGACTTGTACCCTTAAGCACTCCATGCCTAGAATGACTCTCATTGCCAATGGTTTCGGACATCCGGAAACCGTCGTTTCTGAGTAAGGGGTGAGGGTACGTATTGGGAAGCCAACATCCGATAGATGTGAACACCCAATCCCGCCCGCACTATAGCGGCCTCTACTAATCAATCGGTGGGCTGATATCCTAGTTCTTTTGTTGTGGTGGAAGTACTGTAACATCTGTTGTTTTAACCCTATATTTAGCTACGTCGGTTGTTTAAGGGCAAGTAAGTTTCATCGTCGAAGCAGTGATGTTTACATTCTTTGCATGCAATTTCACGTGATAAGCAGGCCATGAAAAGATGCATGTAGGAGAGTAGAGAGTACTAATATTATAAGTATTAGCAAACCAGGTTTAACGCGATAATACGGATATTAGTCGTTCTTGTGATATGCCTTACCTGGTATTCTGCTTAAATGCGTCGGTTCGGCATTAATAGAGATGCATCGAACCTAATAAGGTGAGCACCCGGAACCCGACCATCACTTTGTTCAGTTTTAGTTATTTTACGTTTTGAATTCCGTGTTAGGTGATTTAGCATGCGATTATAAGGTCATAAAAGCAATAAATCATACGAAAAACTGTAAATGCAAATGTAAGTAGATCACATTGTGAGGAGTTGCACCCTCGGAGTATACACTAAACGGGACTCGATGCATAGATAGTTTTGAGAACGGATCTCGGAATTACTCGGGTCTATTTAGTGTGTTTCAGTATTTGTGGTTGAAGTTGCGACGTTACGTATTTTAGTAGATGCTTGTGGGCCAAGTGCCCACATCTAGTGTTGTCGTAGTGCATAATAATAGAAAGTACAAATATGGAAAGTTTTGTTTAGATGGCAACCTAGTGATGACTCGATCAACAGGCGGATCCTCCTAGCTTGACCAGTGACTCCGGCAGAACTCTGTTACCGTTTGACCTTCCCGCGGCTACTCCGGCAGAATTCCGTTACCGTTTGACCTTCCCGCGGCTACTCTGGCAGAACTTCGTTGCTAAGGACTAGTTCTGCGGCTAATCCCGCAAAACTTCGTTACTAGTTTTGAGCTAGTCGATCACAGGTACCTCGGTATCGAGTGGGGTGCTCGAAGGTGAGGAGTAGCATCGATGTCGCTTTTTTTATCGAACGATCGAGTGGATCGTTTGCCTCGGGTGTCGGAGTGCGAGCCCTTAGCGACAGTTTAGAGGGGGAGGAGAAGAATGAATTGTGTCGAATGAATGAGGCGGATGGGGTATTTATAGGTGTTTTCGGCCCTCGTCGCCCATATGAACGCCTGAGCTGGGGCGCACCAGGACTCCGGCACCTGGGCTAAGGCGTGGTGAGACCCAGGCGAGTAGGGTGGGGCGGTTAAGATTTTGTGGATACGGTTTTGATACTTTCCAAAACCGTGAGGCGAATGTATAATACGTTGCTTGGTTGTTAAGGTTTCCCGCGGCTTGACCTAGCGCCGTGTGTTTAGTGGGCCTCGGGTGTTCATCCCGAGGTTTGCTTGACGCGGTGTTGACTCGGTTTGAGTTTCGGGGCCGACTCGGGGTCCCGGTGTCGGAATTAACTCTACTTAGTGTCTATGTGACCGTAACGACATGACTAAGGCTTCCATCATGTTAGTTTTTAATTTTTCCGAGTAATTATTTGATTCGTTCTTTAGGAAAACTACCTACAACATCGCGAACCCGTGTCGCGTTGCAGTCCTATCGTCATCGGGTGTTTGTTGGGCACTTCTGCAGCCACCAAGTCCAAATCTGGGTGTCTACAGAAGCCCCCACTTTGACTGAGGGTTGGACAAGGCGAAAGTCAAAGTATAGCCGCCCATGTCAATCGAAGATTACGACCTAGTGGCTGTCCGGTCGGGTCGTTTTAAGTCCAGTGGACTACGTGTTGAGGCTCGCCAGCCATAGCTTAGAAATCACACCTGACGTCTTCGCTTGTGGTTGCTTGCTTGGGCCCGGGCCGTTGCTTGACATCTTGTTCTTGATTCTTTGTGCGCACGCGCTTTGTCTTCTTCGATTTATTTAAAGCTTTTGTTTAATTTTAAGTGTTTATGCGCGCTAGCAACGCATTAAGTGTGGGCTTCGAGGATGCTCATTTTGTGTTGGCTTTTATTTGCACAAGTATATTTTAGGTTGCTTATGAACCCTTGATGAAACAGAACGTTCGAGGGCGTTAGTCTCCACTCGAGCGGTCGTCTTTGGGATGCTTATGACGCCTAAGACAAAACAAAGTGATATAAAACTATTCGAGGGCGTTAGTCTCCACTCGAATAGCTGTCTTTCGGGATGCTTCTGACCCCTAGGACAAAAACAAAGGGATATAAAATCATTCGAGGGCGTTAGTCTCCACTCGAGCGGTCGTCTTTGGGATGCTTATGACCCCTAGGACTAAAATTGCTTTGCCTCCGGGATAACTCTGACCCTCGGACAAAATTGTTGTGCCTCCGGGATAACTCTGACCCTCGGGCAAAATTGTTGTGCCTCCGGGATAACTCTAACCCTCGAGCAAAATGTTGTTGTGCCTTCGGGATAACTCTGACCCTCGGACAAAATGCTGTTGCTGTGCCTCCGGGATAACTCTAACCCTCAGCCAAAATTGCTGTTGCTGTGCCTCCGGGATAACTCCGACCCTCGGGCAAAATTGTTGTGCCTCCGGGATAACTCTGACCCTCAGGCAAAATTGATGTGCTTCCGGGATCACTAAGATCCCTCTGGCAAAATTGTTGTGCCTCCGGGATAACTCTGACCCTCGGGCAAAATTGTTGTGCCTCCGGGATCACTAAGATCCCTCGGGCAAAATTGCTGTGCCTCCGGGATCACTAAGAACCCTCGGGCAAAATTTTTGTGCCTCCGGGATAACTCTGACCCTCGGGCAAAATTGTTGTGCCTCCGGGATAACTCTGACGCTCGGGCAAAATTGTTGTGCCTCCGGGATCACTAAGTTCCCTCGGGCAAAATTGTTGTGCCTCTGGGATAACTCTGACCATCGGGCAAAATTGTTGTGCCTCCAGGATCACTAAGATCCCTCGGGCAAAATTGCTGTGCCTCCGGGATAACTCTGACCCTCGGGCAAAATTGCTGTTTGTTTATTCGTTTTAGTTATGTGCTTATTTTGTGAGTTTGTCTCAGTTAATTTCGTTTTGCAGGCTTGTCTTATTTTGTTCGAGTTTGTTATTGCTTTTGTTTCGGTTTGCTTATGCGGTTGAGTTTGTTCAGAGTTTATTTAGATTTGTTCGAGTTGCTTTATTACGTGCTTGGGTGCAGCGTTCAGGTTAAGTGCGGTTCTCATGTTTGTTTCGTTATCGAGAGTATACTATTGACATTGATTGGTAATTATTTCGCTCATTGTGATTTTGTTCGTTTTAAAGGTTGCATGTTTTATGTGTATTGAATTGGGAGTTTGTTTGCTTCGTTTTAATATGTGTCGGACTATTTAGGCGCGCGTCTGTCTGCGGCTCAGTCTTCGGGCGCCTAGCCCCTAGCGAGCCAGGACTCGGGCGTGTCACTCGGGGCGGTCGGATTTTTGTGATCCGAATTTGTTTAAGTAATGCGAAAGTTGGGGCAATCGTTCATTCCACAAAGAATTCAAACGCATCATACTCTTCGCCCCAAGCATCGAATTCTCGACTTTTCTCGCCAAATTTTGTTTCGACTTCCGCTATTTCGACAATGTCGACTCCGGGTTAGTGTTCTTTACTTGTTTAAAGTTGGTTTTTCTTGATTCGATTGATTATGAGTTGGTTTTGTTGAGAACCCTAAAAAATCGATTTGGGTGTTTTTTATTCACCAAGTTTCGATGCTTGTGCTTAATCTAATTGTTAAATTAGGGTCGATTAGAGCTTGTTAAAGTAGTTATAAGCTTTGTAAGGATGTTCGAGGTGCGACAATGGCTTGCTATGGGAAATATGTTTGGAATGCAAGGGTTAAGGACCGTTTCCCGATTATTCCCGTGTTTATTTTGCGTAATCTCGTTCAAATAGCGTTTGTGAGGATGTGGGTAGCTTCCTTGTCGGTTCTTATAGGCTAGGATGACTTTTAGGACCTTCCGTAAGGTTTTGTGTGTCTTAAGACGGACCAAAAGGTGTCGTAACGATGCTGGATTTTCCCGAAACCACTTCCATTGTGACCGGGATTGAAAATGTGTGCTAGAGACTTTCTTGGAATTTTGATATTCTTATCCGAGATTTTTAGCCTATTTTGACCAGTTTAAGCTGATTTAGCCTGATTAGGGTTACGTTTTTTTGTTTTTGGATTTGTTTACAGCTAGAGATGGTACCGAGCGTCCCGAGGGAACTTCCTCGGTTGGTGCTAGTGCTAGTGCTAGTGCTAGTGTGGAGGTTGCCGGGGCTAGTTCACAGACTCCCCGAGGGATTCGCAGAAGACATAGGAGTATTTCGTCTCAGTGTCGCGATCCCGAGACTATTAATGAGGCTGAATTCGATAGAGTAAAGAAGCGTAAGCTTCCGGAGACGGTTGCTAGGAGGGCTCACGTTTCGGTTCCTGTACCGGAGGATGAGAAGGTTGTCTACGAGGATCCTGAGTGGGCTCGGGATTGGGATGGTCATCAGCTGATGTTTCACCTTGACCGTCACATTTCTCACCGCATCGTGCGGGGTCCGGTGAGTGTCCTATTCGTGCTTATTAGTTATATCCTTGCATTGTTTTGACTCGGGTTAGGTTAGGTTTGTTTTGTTTATCCTTGCATTGTTTTGGTTTGCTGCCCCCAGGTCCGATGAGGACTTTCTCGGGTTTTAATACGTTTCTTGATATCTATTTTCAGAAGCTGACCCCTACGGTAAAGAGGATTATCGAGAGGACCGCTCTAGGTCCTGTGGTTGGGCAGTGGGTTAGATTGGTAGGTTGCAAGACTAAGTGCAACCTTATGGTGATTAGAGCGATGATAGATTGCTTCCACGATACTACTTCGCCCTTCTACATGGCTTTTGGGGAGGTCGGGATGACCCTAGAGGATTTTGGTATGATTACCGGTCTGCCCTGGGGTCCGGATAGGATTAGGTGGGCTGCCGAAGGCCCTAGTCTAGATAGCGATGAGGTGCGGGGCCTCATCGGGGATTGTTTACTGCGTGAGGCATATAGTGCGCCTCACGCTATAGTGAGTTCTTATATCACCGACCACTTCGAGCGAGTGGCGGTGCTGGAGGGTCGGGAACCTAACACGCCGGAGCAGGATGCCCGGTTGTGGTTGTGGTACTTCCTAGGGTCGACCTACTTCTCGGACAAGGGCGAGAGGTTCAGCACTAGGATTTTGCCCTCCCTGGCTGAGCTGACTCAGCTAGGGCGGTACGACTGGGTGACCGCGGCTTTTGCGGAGATGACTCGCTGCCTGCAAGTCATGGTTAGGGCGCTGGTGATAGAGTCGGCCTCGGCTGTGCCCATTGTGGGTCCGGGCCTTATACTGGAGGTTTGTTATTGTTCTCACTCTTGTATTTGAAGTTTTACTTAGTTTCGGCTTGGTTTTGCTAAGGTTATTTTGGGATTTTTCAAGCTTGGATCTACTCCTACTTCCCGTGTTTGGCACCTAAGACGGTGCGGGTGCACCCAAAGAGATTTCCGGCGGGGATTGAGTGGAGGCTTCCTCAGCCTAATAGCACAATCAGCCATTATCCGTCGGAGAATGCGTTAGTGAACAAGCTACGCGTTGAAGATGTAAGTTTTCTTTTTATGGTCAATCTTGTTCAGTAGCCCCCAAGGTTCGGGATTTATTTGGATGTCGGTTTCATTTGTGTAGTTTGTGGCCCGTCCTTGGGCCGATTATGATGGTGTGCCGGAGTATGTGGCCGCGAAGCTGAGGCCTCGGAGTTATAGGAGGATGCTCCTTCATGCGTTGTCTCGTCCAGTATGGTATCTAGGCGAGCGGTTGGTGCGTCAGTGCCTATATGACGATTTCAGGGTGCCGGTTGATCCTCCCCGGACTATGTTTAGACCGCCGACAGCCGCAGAGGTCCTTGAGGACAGGGACGGAGAAGGAGGCGATACACTCCTGGTGCCTGGCGCCTCTTATCTGTCTCACGTCACCCGGCGGCTAGCTTGGTATCGCCTCGTAGTAAGGTTCTAATTTTAGTTCTAAGATTTGCTTTGCGGTTTATTGTTTATTTTCCCTCTGACCGACCAATCTGTTGTCTTCTCAGCTGGCCGATCCGGCTGATGAAATCCAGCCCCCAGATTTTCCCCTAACGCTACTTAGTGTGGATGCGGCTGGGATACCTTTTACTGAGCCCATCCCCCCGTGTTCTGCTGAGGAGATGGATGCCGGGATTGAGTGGCGTGACCGGGTGTACCGGGTGAGTTTTTTTTGCTCTTCGTTTGGGTTCTAAGAATTAGGGTAGGTTTGCCTAACTTCTATGGTTGCATTTCCCAGGTTTCCTCGGCTTACCATCAGCGGTTCTGGCAGGCCGCCAACTGCTTTCGGGCCTATGCCTCGAGGGTTTCCTGTGACACTTCGGGGCCTCGATCGGTGAGTTTGCGTGACTATGGTAGTTTTCTAGGCTTCTGGTGTATTTTCCTAATGTTTAAACGTATTTGTAGGATGTCCCGGATATGGTGGGACAATTGGTGACTCGGGTGACCGAGCTTGAGGCGAGAGAGGTTGAGGCGCAACGGCTCCTGCAATCTCGGGCTGACGAGATCACCTTCCTAAAGGAGCAGCTGGCTCGGTCTCAGGGTGAGACCTCCGTGCAGGGTGAGGCTAGGCAACGGGTGGAGATGGAGACTGAGGCTGAGGCTGAGGCTACGGGTGCTACGGAGGAGGTTGGAGGGATTCCCGAGACAGCTACCCTAGATATGCTGTCGGGGATGTACGGTAGTGAGTCTCTTCTTATAGACCTGGAGGACCGAGGGTTAGATGACCAGCTTTGCGAGATTGTGATTGCCGTTGGCGCGGCTTCTACGGGTCCTTCCTAGCCTCGATTTGTATAAGGATTTGTATGATTTGCATGTTCGTTTTAGATTCTTAGTATTTGAATTGGTCGGATTAGTCCTGCGTTTTTGTTTGACGAATTGTTCACCTAGATTAACAAGTAATCATTTTTTGCGTTTGGTTGTTTTGCGTTTTGACATAGTTTAGGGTGCGTTGGCGTTGCACAGAAGTATGAAAACAGTTCCTTTAGGATGTTTTGAAATGCGTTAGTTTGAGCCGGGAATTGGATCAGGTAGTACGTCGATTAAAACGTTTTGACACGAGATGTAAAATGTTAACGTAAACATTGGTGTGTTTTGACCGAGTATATTAGGAGATGAGTGTGGGCATTCACGACGAGACCGAAGTTTAAAATTCGGGCGACTTTTGAAAAAAAAGTTAGACCACTTTTAGCATACTCTTAATATTGCCTTGTTAGGCTATAGACGCGACCTGACGATAACCGTTAAAAGGCTACAACACCACTAGGTGAGGTAGCTTATCCCTCTAAAAAAAATGAAAAGACGTCTAGGTCCGGTGGGTCCGGCGGGTGAAATGTGACATCCGCGTGGACCTGTTACTCTTGCGCGGGCATTTTGGCTTTTGGAAAGGGGTTTCGCGACGTTAGGAGGTCGTTCCCGACGTTCGGGGTTGTCGGGTGTAAGAGAAAGGTTAAAGATTGTGGAGATGATTATACCACAGTATAAGGAAGCTATGTGGGCTAATGTTGCTAAGTGCCCGACCAAAGACGGCGGCGTTACCGATCCTAGTATTCGTCAGTTCATCTAAACGGTCCGAGACCGACAAGACTCATATTGAAAATGTGAGTGAGAAGGGGATGTGGGATTAGTTGGGCTCGCTTTTGGCTAGGGCGGTGAAAGCTTGTGTTAGGAGGGGTCGATGGTGAAAGACCCGAGCAAGCATACCCGAATGGCAAGGGAAAGGAAAAGTTGGACCGGTAGAGCCCAACCGTTTAATACTATATTGTATTAATTGACATTATGTGGTGTATTAGCACTAGTTTTAGTGGGGTTTTACTTGACGCGTTGTCGTTTCTCGGGTTAGCCGGATTTTGGATGTTTGATGTAAAGGGCCTCGACAAAGGCTTGATTTAATTGATTTTGCATTAATGAGAAGCACATTTACTTATTTATTTATTTTATTTTTTTTCGTGGTGGCTCGCAACTCGATTCTTCATTTTGCCCGGAGTGCCCTTTCGGGTTTTCACTCCGTCCTCGGCTCACGTTTTTTTTTTAACGACGACTCGCAACTCGTTTCTTCATTTTGCCCGGGGTGCCCTTACGGATTTTCACCCCGTCCTCGGCTCGTCGTTTGTGCTTCGTCATTTTAAAAATCACTCATTGACCGGATCGTGGGAAGAGTCCCTGTTTGTACATGGATCGATGAATCGATTTCGTTTGTTCGGTCGTCTGGTTGTACCCGGGGACGGGTTGCCTACGTATCCGTGTTTAGACGGAATCAAACCATGTTCGTAGTTCTTTTCAGATGTGAGTGATTTTGCTTTAGACTCGTTATGCCCATTATCGATGTGAGATGTTTAGAGTGTATTCACATGGGTTTTCACCCTAGCTAAAATTTAATGTGAAATGGTCGGGTTTGACCCCTTGAATGTGATAATTACCGAGATACCGTGTTTGGGTCTGGGTGACTGGCTTGGATGGTTTTAAAATGTGGAGCTAGCTAGTAAGTGGTTTCGATAGATCAGAATCTGGAGCTGATTTTGTGGAGTTAAGGTTATGGGGTTACGGTTTCATAATGTGGTAGGAAAGGGAAGCTGAGTAAAAATGACTCAGACTTCAATCGGGTGGGATGTAAATTACGTGAGATCTGATTTCCATGTCTGGCCCTAACGGTTGGGATTATCCTGTTGAGCTTGAATCCTCAAAATTCCGGACTATCTCCTAACAAGTGTCTCGGGAAGGTCTTATGGGTTGTAATGTAGGGAGGTTAATATTTGGATTCTAGTTGACTAGTCTGTTCATTTTTCTCTTTTTTTTGTTTTTGTTCGGACTTTGCATTTGAAGTTGAGTTGAATGATTGGTGGTTTCATTTTGACCATCGAGTTTGGTCTTGATCATTGGATTGGGCCGGTTTAGTTTGGCCTAGGTTTCATTTTTTTCTTTGGCTCCTTTTGGCCGTTCAGACTTCTTTTTCTTTTTTGTCAGATTAGCACCTATGGTAGGAAATGGTCGGTCTTTATTTGAGGGATATATATTGTGGGAAATGGGGTTGCCTTCTGTCTTTGATCACAAGCTAAGAGACTATCTAGATTTGTCATAGGATTCGGGAATGCTCGTCCTAAGGGATAGTTTGCGGCTTTCTATACCAGACATGGAATAGGTAAGAGCAAAGAACACGGGATCTCAGTTCTTGTAATTCCTCGTTGTTTCGAGGTATGTTTGACTGTTATCGATAAATGGCATAGTACCGAGTTGTAAGCAAGAAAGTACATTATTAAATCAAGCGATTGTCGAGGCGAAGAAAAGTTTATTTCTTTTTATTGATCGTAATAAGCGGGCTATGTGCCTGTGATATTGTTTTCGGGGAGATGGAGGACAGATCCTCTCACACCTCCTGACTCGATGCGAGAAACGAAAAGACATTTGTTATATTACTAGGTCTAGGCCCTAAGACGAACTAGACTCTGACTCGGACACAGATTTACTCGTCTCAGTGGATGCCCGTGGGTTGTCAGGATTTTCCTCGATATTCCGGACATTCTCCTCTATAGGGTCGCGGTGGGAACAATCGATGGTGTCGCCATGGATAGTGTAAACGCTAAAAGGGTTTGTGGTATTGTTTGGTTTCTCGGGTGGAGGGAGATTAATGATCCCATTTTTGATCATATCTTGTAAGGCATGTTTGAGCCGAAAGCAAGATTCGGTATCATGCCCGTTACCACGGTGGTACAGGCAATAAGCATTAGGGGTCCAACTTTTGCCTCGTTTGCCGACTGGTGGGTCCGGAGTGGGACCCAAAGGTGAGAGTAACCCTTGATCGACTAGGCACCTAAGGGCTTCGGTGTAAGATAAGTCGATTGGGGTAAAATTTCTCGGTGACCTTCCTACTTTGTTGGGTGTGGCATTGTAAGGTCTTGGTATTCCTTCCATATCGACTTTAGGAAGCTCAGATCGGGCGGAGCATTGGGATAATCTATCCTGGGTAGGCTTTTAGGCATGGTAATCACTCAGGTTAGCGTTTGTATCTCTTTCGGTGTCTCTACTCTCAAGGAATTTGAGGCGGCTATCGATGTAACGGACGGATAAAGTCAAACGGGTTACTGAAGTATGGATGTTGCGAACCAATTTGGCTAGGGCATTGACATCGTTGCGGATGCTTTTGATGGCGCTTGAATCTATCGACATGTCGGATAGTGATTCTAATGGGAAATGATTAAAAGGTCAGAACGGATCCACCGGACGACTTAAGGACTCGAGGAATGCTCATGACTGAGCGACGCGGAAATGAGACCCTTGACTCGCGTGTGTGCGCGGTCACTGGGTTAAGGACTCTGGTGCTTTAGACTCTTGGTGTATTCGACGAAACGCCTTATGGATCTTAGGTCTCTGTAACGAGATGATTTGACATAAACCTCGGAGGCGAGGTTTAAAGAGGAATTCTCGGAATGAGACGACCCAAAATGTAAGAACTCGAGTAGAGATGATCCTAGTAACTAACACAGACAGTTAAACACACTGTTGTACGACGTAAGAGGTTGATCACGATCCCGGCTCGGGATCAAAGAATTTGGATGTATGCTTCTTTTCGAAAACGACCAGTTTTGCAAATTTTTGAAAAGGATGGTTTGTGAAATAGTGTAACGATGGCGCGACGACATCACTTGTGGTGTGTAGGTGCGTTGCTATGTGTGTGTATCAGAAATGATGACGAAATATGTTTTTTTTAAAGGAACACATTTCTTTTAGGGGAACCGGTTTTTGAAAACAATTACGTGATGCTTTTATCGAAACTACTATTAGTTAGCTAGTTCGATACTCGCGGGGTGCGTGATGCTCGTGGTAGAGCGCGAAGTCTGATGACAGTCTCCTTAAAGGTGTAACTAAATCCTTAGTGAGGGATTTAGGTGGTGAATAATGTTTTGTTAGAAAACTTTCGCTCGTTGGAAAAAACTTTTAAAATTAGTGACCCACGTTCGTCGGTTGTAATAACTAGCCTTAGACGGTAGGGGTGTGCATTGCAAAAAAAGTGTTTTGAAAGTGTAACCGCTATTTGAGTTTCATGACTTCATTAATTGAAGCTTCGGTTGTGCTAACGGTATGTGTGTAAAAAGTTTTTTTTTTGAAATAAAATGTAACCGCGTGGTGGCCTTATCCCTATTAATTGGGAGTTTCGGTTGCATTAACGGTAATCAATGTTGACGGGTTTTAATTTGGCCAAGGTGATGGTACTAAAAACTCTTTTTCTTTGAAATCAGTGAGTGTAAATTTTAGCCATGATAACGGCGTCTAAAATGCTTTCCCTTTTTAGAAATCACGAATCGATCGGAGTATTGGTGTTTAAATGGTCGTTTTGAAAAGATGAGGTATTCTTAAAAACGGAATTGGGTGCGGTTGAATATGTTCGCGTGGTTGAATCCAGGTTTTTAGTATTTTATTTGGTTTGTATTGTTCAAACACGCTACACATAACTAGGAATGCGTACACTTATGCAGGATGTAGACACGGGTAGGTTAGGGTAGGCTACTGCCCACGAATAGTCTTTACTTAGGTATTGACATTGATCTGGGGAGACGAGTGTCATACCGTCCGTTCGGAACTATCCGCTAATTAATCCCGCGGGTTACGCGTTGGGCGGCCGGAGCGTCAACCGAGGATCTCTCCGCGTGTCCCTAGAGATCTTACCGCGAAGAGGTCGATTGGTCCTGATATCGGTTAGGGTGGGCTTTTAATGGCCAAAACCTGTAGTGACCACAACTAGGAACTAAGAAATGAGCTTCACCGACCTCGTTCAAGTTACACCACCGCTGGAAACTTGTTTCCAATCTCCCCAGCGGAGTCGCCAAACTGTGGACGTCCGTTTGCAGTTTAGGGCCCCGCGCGTGCCCGCGCGGGACCGACCCGGTTTTCAACGTGTGGCGGCGGCCACCCACGCGGCCTCCTCCCTGCCGGGGGCTGGTCCGATCTCTCATACGGGGCGAAGTGTCGGACCTCGATTTGGATGACGATCCGGACTTGTACTAGACAGATGCGGGCACCCGTGTTTCCGTTTGGGAATCGATCAAGTCGTGATTGTAAATCTTTAAAGGCCGATTCATTTGGTAAGGCGACCTTGTCAGTGAACCGAATTCGTTGTCGATTTGTGAAGTCGCCACCGAGTCAATTGTGGGGACTCAGAAACCATTCAAGTCAACTTTGACCCCTTGCCGGAGTGGCACGGGACCTAAAGATAAAGACTTGTACTCTTAAGCACTCCATGCCTGGAATGACTCTCATTGCCAATGGTTTCGGACATCTGGAAACCGTCGATACTGAGCAAGGGGTGAGGGTATGTATTGGGAAGCAAACATCCGATAGATGTCAACACCCAATCCCGCCCGCACTATAGCGGCCTCTACTAATCAATTGGTGGGCTGATATCCTAGTTCTTTTGTTGTGGTGGAAATACTGTAACATCTGTTGTTTTAACCCTATATTTAGCTACGTCGGTTGTTTAAGGGCAAGTAAGTTTCATCGTCGAAGCAGTGATGTTTACATTCTTTGCATGCGATTTCACGTGACAAGCAGGCCATGAAAAGATGCATGTAGGAGAGTAGAGAGTACTAATATTATAAGTATTAGCAAACCAGGTTTAACGCGATAATACGGATATTAGTCATTCTTCTGATATACCTTACCAGGTATTCCGCTTAAGATGCGTCGGTTCGGCATTAATAGAGATGCATCGAACCTAATAAAGTGAGCACCCGAACTAATACGGAACCCGACCATCACTTTGTTCAGTTTTAGTTATTTTACGTTTTGAATTCCGTGTTAGGTGATTTAGCATGCGATTATAAGGTCATAAAAGCAATAAATCATACGAAAAACTGTAAATGCGAATGTAAGTAGATCACATTGTGAGGAGTTGCACCCTCGGAGTATACACTAAACGGGACTCGATGCATAGATAGTTTTGAGAACGGATCTCGGAATTACTCGGGTCTATTTAGTGTGTTCTAGTATTTGTGGTTGAAGTTGCGACGTTACGTATTTTAGTAAATGCTTGTGGGCCTAGTGCCCACATCTAGTGTTGTCGTAGTGCATAATAATAGAAAGTACAAATATGGAAAGTTTTGTTTAGATGACAACCTAGTGACGACTCGATCAACAGGCAGATCCTTCTAGCTTGACCAGTGACTCCGGCAGAACTCTGTTACCGTTTGACCTTCCCGCGGCTACTCCGGCAGAACTCCGTTACCGTTTGACCTTCCCGCGGCTACTCCGGCAGAACTTCGTTGCTAAGGACTAGTTATGCGGCTAATCCGGCAGAACTTCGTTACTAGTTTTGAGCTAGTCGGTCACAGGAATCTCGGTATCGAGTGGGGTGCTCGAAGGTGAGGAGTAGCGTCGATGTCGCTTTTTTTATCGGAACTACGATCGTGTGGATCGTTTGCCTCGGGTATCGGAGTGCGAGCCCTTAGCGAGAGTTTAGAGGGGGAATAGAAGAATGAATTGTGTCGAATGAATGAGGCGGAGAGGGGTATTTATAGGTGTTTTCGGCCCTCATTGACCATATGGACACCTGAGCTGGGGCGGCGCACAAGGACTCAGGCGCCTGGGCTAAGGCATGGTGAGACCCAGGCGCGTAGGGTAGGGCGATTGGGATTTTGAGGATACGGTTTTGATACTTTCCAAAACCGTGAGGCGGATGTATTATACGTTTCTTGGGTGTTAAGGTTTCCCGCGGCTTGACCTAGCGCCGTTGATTTAGTGGGCCTTGGGTGCTCATCCCGAGGTTTGCATGACACGGTGTTGACTCGGTTTGAGTTTCGGGGCCGACTCGGGGTCCCGGTGTCGGAATTAACTCTAATTAGTGTCTTTGTGACCGTAAGGACACGACTAAGGCTGCATCATGTTAGTTTTAAATTTTTCCGAGTAATTATTTGATCCGTTCTATAGGAAAACTACCTACAACATCGCGAACCTGTGTCGCGTTGCAGTCCTATCGTCATCGGGTGTTTGTTGGGTACTTCTGCAGCTACCAGGTCCAAATCTGGGTGTCTACAACAACATGATCGTCAAATCCAATGACCGATAGATGTGCACGTCACTGCCCTAAGGAAATTCTTTACCCGACTGTGCAAATACAACATAAGGCTAAACCCTCAAAAGTGCAGTTTCGGAGTAACATCTGGCAAATTACTGGGTCACATCGTAAGCCAATGTGGTATCGAGGTAGATCCAGCAAAATTCAAAGCCGTCACCGAGATTAAGCCTCCTAAGACAGAAAAAGAAGTAAGGGGTTTTCTCGGGAAAGTTCAATATAGCAGCCGGTTTATCTCCAAATTGACCATGGTATGTGAACCAATTTTCAAGAAACTGAAATTAGGGGAACGAACACTGTTGGACGATAAATGTCAAGCTACCTTTGATAAAATGAAAGAAAACCTGTCTGTGCTCCCCGTCTTAATGCCACCTCAACCCGGTTTGCCTTTGTCGTTATACCTAACAACGATCGAGACCGCCATGGGGGCTATGCTGGCGGAGACAGTTGACTCAGAAGAACGAGCTATTTACTACATCAGCAAAAAGTTTTTAGAGTATGAATGCAAATACACCATGCTCGAGAAAACATGCTTAGCTCTAGTCTGGGCCACCAAGAAGCTCCGGCATTATATGCTCAGCTACGAGGTTCAGGTATTATCCAAGATGGACCCCATCAAATACCTCTTTGAAAAGCCCATTCTCAACGGTACAATTTTGAGATGGACTCTAATGTTGGCAGAGTTCGACCTGAAGTTTGTACCGCTAAAAACTATTAAGGGCCGGGTAGTAGCCGAGTTTCTCGCCAATAGTCCCGTGACCGTAGAAGGACACACCGACACTTGGTCCTTCCCAGACGAAAACATAGTCCATACCGACACACAAACATGGAATTTATATTTCGACGGGGCATCGAATTTCTGAGGATTCGGAGTCGGGATTCTTTTAATCTCGCCAAAAGGGGGAACATACTTCCGTGTCCATCAAATTGGATTTCGACGTTACTAATAACGCCGCCGAGTACGAAGCATGCATCCATGGGTTACAAGCCGTCACCAATTTAGGAGTTATAAATCTCCGGGTACACGGTGAGTCATTCTTGGTCATTAATCAGGCACTCCAGAAATGAAAAACTCGGAACGCCAACCCCATGGCCTACCAGGCGCGAGTAAGAACTCTCGAGAAACGATTCCAAAAGATAGAGTATATATACCTACCTTGGGAAGAAAATCAGTTTGCAGATGCACTCTCAAAATTGGCATCTTTACTAAATATTCCCGATCACCTGACCGATATGCCGATTTGCGTCAAAAGACGTTCCAAGCCGGCATATATCAACGCCATCGAAGACATTGAAATAGCCGACCCTGAGCCATGGTATCAGGCTGTTTTAACATACTTGTCAACAGGGGAATATCCCCCTCGGGAGCGACAGTCGGGCCAGGAAAGCTCTATGAAGGTTAGCCACCCAGTTTATCCATACCGATGACGGGCAAATGTACAAAAAGACGGCGCAGGGGGCTCTCCTCCTATTGTGGACGTCCGTCCGCACCGCCAGACACCTCGCACGTGCCTGCGCGGGACCGACCCGATTTTCAACGTGTGGCGACGGCCACCCACGCGGCCCCCTCCCTGCCGAGGGCTGGTCCGATCTCGCATACGGGGCGAAGTGTCGGACCTCGGTTTGGATGACGATCCAGACTTGTACTAGACAGGTGCGGGCACCTGTGTTTCCGTTTGGGAATCGATCGAGACGTGGTTGTAAATGTTTAAAAGCCGATTCATTTGGTAAGGCGACCTTTTTAGTGAACTGAATTCGTTACCGATTTGTGGAGTCGCCACCGAGTCAATTATGGGGACTCGGAAACCGTTCAAGTCAACTTTGATCCCTTACCGGCTCAAAGTTGAGTGGCACGGGACCTAAAGATAAAGACTTGTACCATTAAGCACTCCATGCCTGGAATGACTCTTGCCAATGGTTTCGGACATCCGGAAATCGTCGATTCTGAGTAAGGGGTAAGGGTACGTATTGGGAAGCCAACATCCGATAGATGTCAATACCCAATACCGCCCGCACTATAGCGGCCTCTACTAATCAATCGGTGGGCTGATATCCTAGTTCTTTTGTTGTGGTGGAAGTACAGTAGCATCCAATGTTTTAACTCTATATTTAGCTACGTTGGTTA
The DNA here is from genome assembly GCA_958450325.1 of Agrostemma githago. Classification (NCBI taxonomy): domain Eukaryota; kingdom Viridiplantae; phylum Streptophyta; class Magnoliopsida; order Caryophyllales; family Caryophyllaceae; genus Agrostemma; species Agrostemma githago. The sequence continues at coordinate 37,402,450 of OY288253.1, read as the reverse complement.
TTTAAGGACAAGTAATTTTTATCGTCGAAGTAGCGTTGTTTACATTCTTTGCATGCGATTTCACATGACAAGCAGGCCATGAAAAGATGCACGTAGGAGAGTAGAGAGTACTAGTATTATACGTATTAGCAAATCAGTTTTAACGCGGTAATACGGATATTAGTCGTTCTTGTTGTATACCTTACCTGGTATTCTTCTTAAGATGCGTCGAACCCAATAAGATGGAGCACCTGGACTAATACGGAACCCGGCCATTACTTTGTTCAGTTTTAAGTTATTTTACGTTTTGAATTCCGTGCTAGGTGATTTAGCATGCGATTATAAGGTCATAAAAGCAATAAATCATACGAAAAACTGTAAATGCGAATGTAAGTAAATCACATTGTGAGGAATTCACCCTCGAAGTATACACTAAACGGCACTCGATGCATACATAGTTTTGAGAACGAATCTCGGAATTACTCGGGTCCATTTAGTGTGTTTTAGCATTTGTGGTTGAAGTTGGGACGTTACATATATTACTAGATGTTTGTGGGCCTAGTACAAATATGGAAAGTTTTGTTTAGATGGCAACCTAGTGACGACTCGATCAACAGGCGGATCCTCCTAGCTTGACCAGTGACTCCGGCAGAACTCCGTTACCGTTTGACCTTCCCGCGGCTACTCCGGCAGAGCTTCGTTGCTAAGAACTAGTTCTGCGGCTAATCCGGCAGAACTTCGTTACTAGTTTTGAGCTAGTCGATCACAGGCACCTCGGTATCGAGTGGGGTGCTCGAAGGTGAGGAGTAGCGTCGATGTCGCTTTTTTTATCGGAACTACGGTCGAGTGGATCGTTTGCCTCGGGTGTCGGAGTACGAGCCCTTAGCGAGAGTTTAGAGGGAGAAGAGAAGAATGAATTGTGTCGAATGAATGAGGCGGAGGGGGTATTTATAGGTGTTTTCGGCCCTCGTCGCCCATATGGACGCCTGAGCTAGGGCGCACCAGGACTCAGGCGCCTGGGCTAAGGCGTGGTGACACCCAGGCGCGTAGGGTGGGGCGGTTGGGATTTTGAGGATACGGTTCTGATACTTTCCAAAACCGTGAAACGGAGGTATAATACGTTTCTTCGGTGTTAAGGCTTCCCACGGCTTGACCTAGCGCCGTGGGTTTAGTGGGCCTCGGGTGTTCATCCCGAGGTTCGCTTGACACGGTGTTGACTCGGTTCGAGTTTAGGGGCCGACTCGAGGCCCCGGTGTCGGAATTAACTCTAATTAGTGTTTATGTGACCGTAACGACACGACTAAGGCTGCCATCGTGTTAGGTTTTAATTTTTCCGAGTAATTATTTGATCTGTTCTATAGGAAAACTACCTACAACATCGCGAACCCGTGTCGCGTTGCAGTCCTATCATCATCGGGTGTTTGTTGGGCACTTCTGCAGCCACCAGGTCCAAATCTGGGTGTCTACAGAAGCCCCCACTTTGAGTGAGGCTTGGACAAGGCGAAAGTCAAAGTATAGCCGCCCAGGTCAATCGAAGATTACGACCTGGTGGCTGTTCGGTCGGGTCGTTTTAAGTCCAGTGGACTACGTGTTGAGGCTCGCCAGCTATAGCTTAGAAATCATACCTGACGTCTTCACTTGCGGTTGCTTGCTTGGGCCCGGGCCATTGCTTGATATCTTGCTCTTGATTCTTTGTGCGCGCGCTTTGTCTTCTTTGGTTTATTTAAAGGTTTCGTTTAATTTTAAGTGTTTCTGCGCGCTAGCAACGCATTAAGTTGGCTTTTATTTGTACAAGTATATTTTGGGCTGCTTGTGAACCCTTGATGAAACAAAACGTTCGAGGGCGTTAGTCTCCACTCGAGCGGTCGTCTTCGGGATGCTTATGACCCCTAGGACAAAACAAAGTGATATAAAACAATTCGAGGGCGTCGGTCTCCACTCGAATAGATGTCTTTCGGGATGCTTCTGACCCCTAGGACAAAAACAAAGGGATATAAACTCATTCGAGGGCGTTAGTCTCCACTCGAGCGGTCGTCTTTGGGATGCTTATGACCCCTAGGACTAAAATTGTTATGCCTCCGGGATAACTCTGACCCTCGGGCAAAATTGTTGTTGCTGTGCCTCCGGGATAACTCTGACCCTCGGGCAAAAATTTTGTGCCTCCGGGATAACTCTGACCCTCGAGCAAGATTGTTGTTTCTGTGCCTCCGGGATAACTCTGACCCTCGGGAAAAATTGTTGTGCCTCCGGGATAACTCTGACCCTCGGGCAAAATGTTGTTGTTGTGCCTCCGAGGTAACTCTGACCCTCGGGCAAAAAAGTTGTTGCTGTGCCTCCGGGATAACTCTGACCCTCGAACAAAATTGTTGTTGCTGTGCCTCTGGGATAACTCTGACCCTCAGGCAAAATTGTTGTTGCTTATTCGTTTTAGTTTAATGCGTGTTTTGTGAGTTTGCTTTAGTTAATTTTGTTTTGCAGCTTGTCTTACTTTGTTTGGGTTTGTTATTGCTCTTGTTTTCGTTTGTTTATGCATTTGAGATTTGTTTAGAGTTTACTTAGATTAGTTTGGTTTAGATTTGCTTTGTTACGCGTCCGGGTGTAGCGTTTAGGTTAAGTGTGTTTCTTATGCTTGTTTTATTGTCGAGAGTGTATTATCGATGTTGATTAGTAGTTGTCCCATTATTGTTGTTTTGCTTGTCTTAGTAGGTGCATGTTTTATGTGTATCGACTTTGAGTTCGTTTGCTTTGCTTCGTTTTAATCTGGACCGGGCTGTTTAGGCGCGCATCCCTCAGCGCCCCAAGACTCAGGCGCCCAGCCCCCAGCGTGCCAGGACTCAAGCGCGTCAGCTGGTGCGGTCGGGTTTTTGTGATCCAGGTCTGTTTAAGTAATCGAATATTGGGGCGCTCGTTCATTCAATCACAAAACTTGAACGCGTCAAGCCATTCGCCCCAAATCGCCTTCTCGACTTTTCTTTGCTAAATCTTATTTCGGTTTCCACTATTTACGACAATGTCGACTCCAGGTTAGTATTCTTTCCTTGCTTAATGTCGGTTTTGTTTGATTTGATTGATTATGAGTTGGTTTTGTTGAAAAATCCTAGAAAATTGATTTGGGTGTTTTTTATTTGCTAAGTTTCGATACTTGTGCTTGGTTCCATTGTTGAATTAGGGTCGATTAGAGCTTGTTAGGTTAGTTATAATCTTGATAAGGATGTGCGAGGTGCGACAATGGCCTTTTATGGGAATGTGTTTGGAATGCTAGGGATTAAGGATCGTTTCTCGATTATTCCCGTATTTGTTTTGCATAATTTTGTTCAAATAGTGATGTGGGTAGCTCTCCTGTTAATTCTTATGGGCTAGGACGATCTTTAGGACCATCCGTGGGGTTTTGTGTGTCTTAAGACGGACCAAAAGGTGCCGTAATGATGCCGGATTTTCCCAAAACCACTTCCATTGTAACCGGGATCGAAAATGTGTGCTAGAGGCTTTCTTGGAATTTTGATATTCTTATCCGAAATTTTAAGCCTATTTTGACCTGTTTAAGCTGATTTAGCCTGACTAGGGTTATGTTTCTTTTTTGTTTTTGTTTACAGCTAGAGATGATACCGAGCGTCCCGAGGGAACTTCCTCGGTCGGTGCTAGTGCTAGGGCTAGTGCTAGGGCTAGTGCTAGTGTGGAGGTTGCCGGGGCTAGTTCGCAGACTCCCCGAGGGATTCGCAGGAGACACAAGAGTATCTCATCCCAGCGTCGCGACCCCGAGTCTATTAACGAGGTTGAATTAGATAGAGTGAAGAAGCTTCCGGAGACGGTTGCTAGGAGGGCTCATGCCCCGGCTCCTACACCGGAGGATGAGGGGACTGTCTATGAGGATCCTGAATGGGCTCGGGATTGGGATGGTCATCAGCTGATGTTTCACCTTGACCTTCACATTTCTCACCACGTCGTGCGGGGTCTGGTGAGTGTCCTATTCGTGCTTATTAGTTATGTCTCAGGTTTTATTTTTTTAACTCGGGTTAGGCTAGGTTTGTTATGTTTATCCTAGCGTTGTTTTGGTTTTCAGCCCCAGGTCCGATGAGGACTTTCTCGGGCTTTACTACGTGTCTCAATATACTTTCAGAAGTTAACCCCCGCGGCAAAGAAGATTATCGCGAGGACTGCCCTAGGTCCCGTGGTTGGACAGTGGGCTAGGTTGGTGGGTTGCAAGACTAAGTGCAACCTTATGGTGATTAGGGCGATGATAGATCGCTTTCATGATACTACTTCGACCATCCACATGGCTTTTGGGGAGGTCGGGATGACCCTAGAGGACTTTGGGATGATTAGCGGTCTGCCCTAGGTCCTGGATAGGATTAGGTGGGCCGCCGAGGGCCCTAGTCTAGATAGCGATGAGGTGTGGGGCCTTATCGGGGACTGTTTACCGCGTGAAGCATATAGTGCGCCTCACGCCATAGTGAGTTCTTATATCACCGACCACTTTGAGCGAGTGGCGGTGTTGGAGGGTCGGGAGCCCAACACGCCAGAGTAGGATACCCGGTTGTGGCTGTGGTATTTCCTAGGGTCGACCCATTTCTCGGACAAGGTCGAGAGGTTCAGCACCAGGATCCTGCCTTTTCTGGCTGAGCTGACTCAACTAGGGCGCTACGACTGGGTGACTGCGGCTTTTGCGGAGATGACTCGCTGCCTGCAAGTCATGGTGAGGCCGCTGGTGATAGAGTCGACCTCGGTTGTGCCCATTGTGGGTCCGGGCCTTATACTGGAGGTTAGATATTATTCTCGCTCTTGTATTTGAAGTTCTACTTAGTTTCGGCTTGGTTTTGCTAAGGTTATTTTGGGATTTTTCAGGCTTGGATCTACTCCTACTTCCCGTGTTTGGCATCTAAGATGGTGCGGGTGCACCCAAAGAGATTTCCGGCGGGGACCGAGTGGAGGCTTGCTCAGCCTAAGAGCACAATCAGCCATTACCCATCAGAGAATGCGTTAGTGAACAAGCTACGCATTGAAGATGTAAGTTTTCCTTTTATGGTCTATTTTGTTCAGTAGCCTCCAAGGTTCGGGATTTATTGGGATGTTGGTTTCATTTGTGTAGTTTGTGGCCCGCCCTTGGGCCGATTATGAAGGCGTGCCGGAGTATGTGGTCGCGGAGCTGAGGCCTCGGAGTTATAGGAGGATGCTCCTTCCTGCGTTGTTTCGCCCAGTCTGGTATCTGGGCGAGCGGTTGGTGCGTCAGTGCCTATATGACGATTTCAGGGTGCTGGTTGATCCTCTCCGGATCATGTTCAGACCGCCGCAGAGGTCCTCGAGGATAGGGACGGAGAGGGAGGCGACACACTCTTGGTGCCTGGCGCCTCTTATCTGTCTCACGTCACCCGGCGGTTAGCTTGGTATCGCCTCGTGGTAAGGTTCTAATTTTGGTTCTAAGATTCGCTTTACGGTTTATTGTTTATTTGCCCTCTGACTGACCAATCTGTTGTCTTCTCAGTTGCCCAATCCGGCTGATGAAATTCAGCCCCCAGATTTTCCCCTGACGCTGCTTAGGGTGGATGCGGCTGGGATACCCTTTACTGAGCCCCTCCCCCCGTGTTCTGCTGAGGAGATGGATGCCGGGATAGAATGGCGTGACCGGGTGTATCGGGTGAGTTTTTTTTCTTCATTTGGGCTCTAAGAATTAGGGTCGGTTTGCCTAACTTCTATGGTTGCACTCTCAGGTTTCCTCGGCTTGCCGTCAGCGGTTGTGGCAGGCGGCCAACTGCTTCAGGGCCTACGCCTCGAGGGTTTTGCGTGACACTTCGGGGCCCCGATCGGTGAGTTTACGTGACTAAGGTGGCTTTCTAGGCTGTTGGTGTACTTTCCTAATGCTTAAGTGTATTTGCAGGATGTTCCCGATATGGTGGGGCAGTTGGAGACTCGGGTGACCGAGCTCGAGGCGAGAGAGGTTGAGGCACAACGGCTCCTGCAATCTTGAGCTGACGAGATCGCCTTTCTAAAGGAGCAGCTGGCTCGGTCCCGGGGAGAGACCTCAGCACAGGGTGAGGCTAGGCATCAGATCGAAAAGGAGGCTGAGGCCGAAGCTGAGGCTACAGGTGCTACGGAGGAGGGTGGAGGGATTCTCGAGACAGCTACTCTAGATATGCTGTCGGGGATGGACGGTAGTGAGTCTCCTCTTATAGACCTGGAGGACCTAGGGTTAGATGACCAGGGTTTGTGAGATCGTGATTGCCGTCGGCGCGGCTTCTAGGGGTCCTTCTTAGACTCGACTTGTATAAGGATTTGTGTATTTTGTATATTTGTTTTAGGTTTTTAGTGTTTGAATTGGTTGGATTAGTCTTGCGTTTTCGTTTGGCGAATTGTTTTCCGAGGTTGACAAGTAATCACTTTTGCGTTCATTCGTTTTGCGATGTGACTCGGTTTAGGGTGCGTTAGCGTCTAGGTTGCACAGACACGGACACGGAGACGTATCGGACACGGGACACGGCGCTCGTAAATTTGGAGGACACGGACACGGCAAAAAAAACAATATATATGTTAAATTAAAGAGAATTTTAAGCTCTTTATAACAAAGATCCAAATTTTGGGCACTTATAAGCCCACAAAGTCGTAAATAACAAAATAAGTCTTGTAAACCCAAATGAGTCTTACAACTTGGTTCAAACATAAGTCTTACAAATAAAAGTCCAAATGATTAAAAATCTTACAAAAACAACCAACAAATGTAAAGAGTTCAACATAATCAATCATCACCTAAAAAACTACCATCAAAGTCACTAATATCACGACCTTCATCATCACCAAAGACCACCATTTCTATGTCGGGCTCATCAAGGGAGAGGTTCGCCACTTTAAGATTACCAATCTCATCAAGATTATCATAATCATCTCCACCAACATCCCAGAACTTGGTTCTCCCCACAATGTATTCTTCACTATTTCTAGAAATCAAGCGTAAATTATTGTGAATCCTTACCAAGTCTTCTGCTCGTTTCGGAGTAAGCTTGTTTCTAAAACAAGAGTGAATAAACTTATAAATGCTCCAGTTTCTTTCACTAGAAGAGGAAGAAGATGGTTGACATAATAACTTGAATGCCAAACCTTGAAGAGTAGCAGCAAGATAACCATAAGTAGCCCACCATGCTTTGGTTCCATTAGAGACATGTCATTAACACATTCTAAATCTTTAAACATATCATGTTCTCTTCTTGAAAAGATGGCATACTCGGTGTTAGCTTTTCTTCTATCTTCCGCACATGGAAAAAATCTCCTAAAACAAGACAATCTTGAGTTGGAGACTTCATTATCAACATGTGGAGCAACTCAACCGGGGATCTCTTCAAGCCACTTCGGAGAATAAAACCTTGGTACAAAGTGAAAAAAAACATATATTATGAACTCATTTACTATATAAAAAAACAAAGATTTACTACATTTTAATTTAGTAATAGTTACCTTGGTACTAAAGAATGTGCCAAACTATGAAGAGGAGTGCTAGTTTTACTCCACCGACTTGTAAGGATGCTTTCCACCACTTTGAAAAAAGCGGACTCTTCACTTAAATCCTTATGCTCATGCTTATATATAGCATCTTTCACCTTGAAAGTCATAAGCTCCCACCTCTCATATACCAAATGAAGCGAAGATCTATCCGTATCACAATCTCTAATCATATTGTAGATGGGACGAGTGAACTCAAGAATATACTCTACTTTCTCCCACCAATCATCATCTAAACCCTTTTCCTTCACATAAGTAGCCCGACCACGATTATCATCCCGATATGAAGTCCACGCCTCACTTATCACCATTGTTTGCAAAGTGTTCTTGAGAAGTTTCATTCTCTTCAACATGACAACAATAGAAGCAAATCTTGTCTCGGCAATGGAAAGCAATTTCAAAGGAGAAAACTTATTGTAAATTGCTAACCTCATAGAATGATTCATTATGTAGTTCTTTATCATTAAAGCATCTCCATGAACTTCCGTTATCCAATGACACTCAAGATAAGTTTCTTCATTGTTAGTAGTGTTCTTAGCCGCACAAATGTTTTTCAAAGCAAGATTAAGAGTATGAACAACACAAGGTGTCCAATAGATATGTGGATATCTTCCCTCAATTAGCTCCCCTACACCTTTACAATTACTAGCATTATCCGTATGATCACCAACTTCATTTATCACCTCACTTAGCAAAGAGGCAATAAACTCCTTACCCTTCACCTCACCCGAGCAATCCACCGCTTTCATGAACATAGGACCACTTTCACATGCAACCATGACATTAATCAAAGGTCTCCTTTGTGAGTCACTCCAACCATCGCTCACTACACTAACTCCCTTCTCTTTCCAAGTGTTCTTAATTGGCTCTAACAATCTTTCAACATTTTCCTTTTCTTGTTGAAGCAAGGTTGTTCTCAACTTATTATATCCCGGGGGAACATAACCCGGAATCGTACTAGAAGCGGCTAAAGAGTAATACCTCACATAATAAGGATTTTTCGCAAGATTAAAAGGCAATCCTTCGATGTAAAACATTCTTGCTATTTCCGCATCCAAATGATTACGATTTTGTATATTAAATGACATGGCTATGGTATTGGACTTTCTTTTCTTACCACTTGGCAAAGGTGGGTTCCTAGAGCTAGCCTCGGAGGAAGAAGAGAATTCATTTGGAAAAAGAGGAATTTTGGGTTTTAAGGATGCTCTCCTCGCTTCGGCCGCTTCCTCCATTTTTTTCAATCTCAAAAAATCATCACGTCCTATCTTTTCGCAAACAGTAACTCCTTTCCCCGTAGTGGACAACAAATGAGCTTTCACTCTAGTATAAGTGCCCTTCTTTATCAGTTTACAAAAGTGACATTTCCATTCCAAATTACCCCCACCTTCCGATACTTTCGCCAATTTATCGACAAACTTCCACAAAGAAGTATCATCTATTGAATCACTTTGAACACTAGCACTAGAATCCACAACTTTCACCTAGAATATTTTCACAATAAGACATGTTAAGCCAATCTTTAGGTAAAAATTGTGAACCCAACTCAGTACATCAATAATTGTGAACCCAACTCAGTACATTACAAATCATATACAATAATCACAAATTCCTAATTTCCTATACTATGTTAAAATACAATCAGATTGTGAACTCAAATCATATACAATCAGACATAGTACATTTACATCACAATAATTGTGAACTCAAATCATATACAATCAGAAATGGAATTATTAATGTTATTGAATTAGTGATGATGTCTAACAAATCATATAATGTCGATTAAATCATATACAATCAGAAATATTATCAAATCATATACAATCAGAAATCAAACCCTAGAAATTGAATTAGTGATGATGTCTAACAAATAATGTCGATTAAAGACTAGACTATCAAACCTAGAAATCGAAATGAAGAACAAATAAAGAGTTAAAAGACTAATCAAAATGAAGAACAAAAAAAACAAACCCTAACAGTTCAGCCGTTCAGGTCGACGATGACGGCGTGCGCGGGGTCCGGTGACAGGCGACTGCAGCGACGTCGGGGGTGGTGGTGGTGCCGGAGACAGACGGACGTCAGGGATGGTGGTAGTGTAGTTGAGAGTTTGAGATTGAAGGCAGTAGGTGTCAAGTGAGATCTGAAATTGAAAAGGGGGGTTTTCCTCAAAAAATTCCCAAAATTAGCTTGGACCGTGTCCTAAAATCATGGGTCCGTGTCCAGAACGTTTTCATTTTTAAAAAAAACCGAGACACGGTTTTCTAAGTGTCCAGAACGTTTCCCCGCGTGTCCTAGCCGTGTCCGTGTCGGACACGGGAGGCCTAATTTTGGGCGTGTCCGTGCAACCTAGGTTAGCGTTGCATGAGAGTACGAAATCTTTCGGGGGTTTTGAAATGCGTTAGCTTGAGCCGGGAATCGGATCGGATATTACGTCGATTAAAATGTTTTGACTCGAGATGGACGAGACGTAAAATGTTAACGCAGGACATTAACGTGTTTTGACCGCATATATTAGGAGATGAGCTTTAGTACGAAATCAGAATTTAAAATCCGAGCACCTTTTGAAAAAAAAGTTAGACCACCTTTTACATGACCACTTTTTACATACTCGTAATATTGCCTTGTTAGGCTATAGACGTGACTCGACGGTAATCGCTAAAAGGCTACGACACGCCTAGGTGGGATAGCTTATCCCTCTAAAAAAATTAAAAAAAACGTCTAAGTCTTATTTGTCCGACGGGTGGATCCACATTTTCGCAGCTCTTGCGTGAGTATTTCGGTTTTCCGGACGGATTTTAGTGACTTCGGGAGGTCGTTCTCGATGTCCAGGGTAGAGGATGATAGCTACGGTGATAACGGAGGTTCGAACTTCTATGCTTGGGTTGCTTGGGATTTCTTGGCAGCAGCAATTCTTGCGTCCCCTGTTATTGAGGGTGTTTGACCGACTGACTATGTTTCCATCCGGCGAAGGGTTTGTGAATACTCGTTGGGGAAGATCGACTCAAAAGTTAGGAAGACAGTACAACTAAGAGGCGAGGAGGTGACTCGAGAGACCCTTACCAAGTGCCTACCCAGAGACAGCGGGACCGATCCTAGTTTAGTCAGTTCATCTGAACGGGCCAAGACCGACGAGACCCATATTAAAGTTGTGAAAGAGCAAAGAAAGTGGGATTTGGTGGACTCACGTTTGGATAGGGCGTTAGAAGCTTGCTTTCAGAAAATCCCGGAGGATGAACGCAAGCGATCACACCCGAACGGTAAGGGTGAGGAAGGGTTGGACCGGTAGAGCCCAGCCATTTATATTATGTAATACTAGTTGATAATATGTGGCGTACTAGTACTAGTTTTTGTGTGGTTTTGACACGTTGTTAACTTCCGGGATGTCCGAACTTCGGATTTTTGATTTAAATGCCTCGACAAAGGATTTTTCTGTTATTAATGAGAAGCACATTTTTATTTTATTTTTCTTCTTTTTTTTTTCTGGGGTGGCTCGCTACTCGATTCTTCATTTTACCCGGAGCGCCCTTTCGGGTTTTCACTCCGTCCTCGGCTCACCCTTTTTTTGTATTTTTTTTCTTTTTTCTTGCTTTCTTTTTTTATTTTATTTTTCTTGACGGCTCGCAACTCGATTCTTCATTTTGCTCGGGGCGCCCTTTCGGATTTTCACCTCATCCTTGGCTCGTCATTTTTTTTGATGACGGCTCGCAACTCGTTTCTTCATTTTGCCCGGGGTGCCCTTTCGGGTTTTCACCCCGTTCTCAGCTCGTCGTTTGTGCTTCGTCATTTTAAATCACTCGTTGGTCGGGTCGTAGAAGGAGTTTCGGTTTATACATGAATCGATTAATCGATTTTTTATTTTTTTTTTGGTTGTTTGGTTGTACCCGGGGAACGGGTTGCCTATGTATCCGCTTTTAGACGGAATCAATCCATGTTCGTAGTTCTTTAGAAAAGTGTGAGTGATTTTGCTTTAGACTCGTTTATGCCATTTATCGATGCGAACTAGACTTTTTTTGTTTTGTTGTTGTTGTTGTTTTTTTTTGTTTCCCCCTAAGTCGGAGGTCGGGACGTGGTTTCCAAGGTGTTTATGGGTAGTATCGTTTGAGTTGATCCATATTGGTCGGGGTTGAGAACTCTTGACCATCTAGGTCGGTAAGGATCACGGTGCCCCCCGAGAGTATTTTCTTAACGAGGTAGGGGCCTACCCAGTTCGGTTTGAATTTCCCTCTAGGGTCGACGAGAAGGGGTGCTCTAATGGATTTGATCACTAAATTTCCCTCGTGTATGTTTTGGGATTTCACTCGCTTGTTAAAGACTCGTTGGATGCGTTGTTGGTAGGCTTGTACGTTGGATAGGGCATGTATCCTACGTTCATCTAGGAGTACTAGCTCGTCATACCGTTTTTGGTTCCATTCTTCCTCAGGGATACCACTTTCGGCTAATATTCTCAGTGATGGTATTTCTAACTCTATTGGTTGGACGGTGTAACACCCGGTATTTTTCCTAGCATATTTATTCTTTCCGTTAGGACTCCGTCTTAACTCTGTCACTTTTCGGCCTCATATTTTATCATTTTACTAAGCTTTATTTTAATTTTTGAGTTTAATAATTTCTATTTTTAATTTTAAAGATTTAAAATTCTTTTAAATCCATTTATTTGGTTTCTTCGTAAACTAAGTAATTTTTCCGCGAGGAATTCTATTTCTCTCCGAATTGACATTTTTAAACTTGGATTTAAGTTATTCCTTTTTCCTAAAAATGTTTGAATACGTTTATGGAATATTTTCTACTAAGATATATTTTAATTATTAAAAACAAGCCATTTATGATTTTATTACGAAGCTTCGCGAATAATTATTTTCTTACGCGAGGTTTACTCGAATTACTTCGAAATGCCTTTAACTATTTTACGATTATACTTTTTATCAACTTATAAATTATTTGAGACTATTTTCTCACATTTTGGACCGACTAAGCTCTTGGTCACAAGTTTTATTACGTTTTATTTAAACGTTTCATTTTATTACATTAAAACGTAATCATAAGATAAATCATTTTCATTCATTGTAGCATTTATGACAAAACTTTTCTTACTCCCTCTCTTATCCATTTGGCCGGCCAACTATAGGTCTAGGTGCATTTTGGTTCCTCATTTTGAAGCCTTAATTCATTCTTACTCCTTTAAGTGTGGTAACCCCCATCTCCTCCTTCACTCCACATTCATTTTTGCATTAACAAAAAAATATTCATCACTTCCTTCTTCTCTCTTTTGGCCGTGTGTCCCTCAGCCATTCTAGGCAAATTTTTGCTCCATTTCGAGTCCCAATCGCATCATTTTTATCGTCACAATAATCCTCTTTCCGATTCCTTCGTTAAGGTATTAATCGACATCATTTTCGATCAATTTTTACCTTGATTTTTATTAGTTTTCTCATGGTATTTTTCTGCCATGATTCACGTGTTTGGTAGGATTTTTGGACGATCCCGAAGCCGACGAATATATCGTTGATTCAGACTTGGAGTAGAGGTAACGTCGTTGTTACTCGGTATTTCAAGATTTTAATTGAGTATTTGCATGTATATATTTTTATATTTTATTTTGGCAATATATGTATGTCACAAATTCTGGAAAAAATTTTAAAGTTGAAATTTTGCATGTTTCGATATTTTTATCGCTTTTACGAGATTAACGATTAAATTGTTATATTAATTTGTAAAATCGTAATAATCGGCCTAAACATGTAATATATGTTTATATTCTGGAAAAATGTTGTTTTTGATGATTTTTAGTAATTTAGTATTTTTCTGATATTTTTGATATCGATTATTGAATTATTATCGTTTTCGAACAAAAACGATTAAAAACCGATTTTTAGTTCTAGTACTTAAACATTTTATTTTAATCTGATTTTTGACGTGGTGAAACTTTCTGGTGAAATAGAATTTTCAGAATTTTCTCATAATTTTTCGGAATTTTTAAGTGGATGAATTAATTAATCACTTTAAATCATCGTTTATCGTTAAAACCGTGTTTGTTGTTAAATTCTCGATTTCTGGTCCTTGGTTTAAATCTGGAAAAAATTATGATTCTGATGATTTCATATTAAAATGTATTATTATGATTTTTAGTGCCTTAATAAAATGTTAGGAACGATAGGTTTATTAATAAAATCGTTAATTGCGAAAACGGGTTTAAATGACGGTTTTGTTGAAATTTGTTGAATCTGGATTTTGGAAAAATCTGGAAAAAAATTATATTCTGTAAAATCAGGATTTTAAAGTGTAATAATATTTTTTGGATATTAATACTTAAGTCGTTTTGTAATTACTATTTTTATTAATCGTTATTGTCGAGATTGGACGATTAACGAGAAAACGCTTTAAAAACCGAGTTTTAGAATTCTGGAAATTTTCTTTTCTGGACAGAATGTCCATAAATATAATTTAAATATTTTACGTAATTTTTGTACTATTTATTAGAGTCTTTAATTAATAAATATTGATTTTCGGACAAATTGTGATTTATCGTTAAAATGCTTCGTCTTACCTAAAAGAATTATTTTTCCAGCACTTTTGAAAGTATTTAAATCTGAAACTTTAAGTGTTAAATCATCCCTTAACATTTTCTAAATATATTCAATGGTTTAATTAAATAAAGACGTTCAAATATTTAATTTAGTATTTGCCGTAAAATCCTATTTATAATTTTATCGTCGAAACTAATAATAATTAGGGAATTTTAGCTTTATAACTTTTTAAAACACCCTAATTAGTAATATTAAAATGTTTAAGACATTCTTAATCATCTTATAACACTTATACGATATTTTAATAATTTCATAAAATCAAATGTTCTTACTTTAATAATTAATATTGTTAAGGCCGAAAGTATTAGTTTTATAAATCTATATCGTTTACTAAAATGTGGCATTAGTATGAACTAATATTTTCACTACTTTGATATGATGCTATTTTTAGTAAAGTTTCCTAAAATAGAAGTTTCCTAAAATAGAAAGTTTTCTCTTTTAGAATATAAATGTTTACTTCTTTTATCCTCATATTGTTTATGATGAATACATCTTTTAAATATCGATAATGGTTTGTTTTGGAGTTATGGAATAAGGACAAGTGTGGGTTTAGAGTAATATAGTCTGGGATGTACGTTTTGCCATCAACTGTAAGGCTGGTGTGTCTTTATGGGGCGCATTGGTTGTTGAACTGAGCATGGTTTGTGTTCAGGAGAGTGTATATTTACCTTAAACTTAGATATCGCATCGTATAAGTCGCGTCGGGTTGAACTGGATATGGTTTGTATCCAGGAGGGGTGTGCATTACTTAAGCCAGGACCTCGCTGCACGCAGTCCTGTTATGGTTGAGTTGCCTAGTTAGAGACCAAAGTCTAATTTGTTTTGACTAAGTTCTCGAAACTAGTTTTTAGTATTATCCTAGTGAAAGTCTAGATTCTACATTACTCCTATCCATAACGCCATTTTGATTATTTTATTTATTATCGATATAAATTGGCGCAGGTTGGCAAATATCTTTATGTGTCTTCGGAAATCCCTTTTGAAAATTTGTTCGACACTAAATCTTATTTTAATATGATGTTTTACTGTTTTTCATTTTTACTATTTTCCTATATTAGTAATTACTGTTTTAAAATCCTGTTATACGGCTGGGAGAACGTTGACGTTGCTCCCCACTGATTGTGGCTGTTATGTTTTAACATGGCAGGTATATGTGTTTATTTTCCGGTGGGTGTGGGCTATCGAGCAGTCTTGGATCCTGCTGATTTTTTTTATAATCATGTCTTAAGGATTGTTTAACCTCTTTATGGATTGTTTTAAATTTTAGCCATTTTTATTGTATGGCGCATGTTTGACTTTACCAATTTAATTTATTAAGACATAGTTCTGTGTGTTTTAATCCCGACTCTACAGTGTTTCCGCCACTGTATCGCGCTAGAATATTTAGGGGATTACAGTTGGTATCAGAGCATCACTGCTCCCAACGCTTACACCTGAAATTAGGGAAAATACCAGTAAATTATTTAAACAGTAAATAAAAATATTGTTAGATATGGGTAGAAACAAATAAGGACTTATTTGTTTAGCTTTCTTGTTCCTGAAACTCAATGGTTAGCATTGAATATTTGTTTCATATGTCCAAGAAGAAGACGATGAGTGGACAAGATGTTGACTTGATGCTGCTCCAGATCGAGACAAGGCTTGCTTAGAACTCTCAACGCCTGCTGACTCGAGTGGATAACTTGGTGCTCCAAGAAAGATGTCGATGGTAATTTTTAGCTCCGGTTCAGTTTACTTAAGCTACAGGCCAGATGATCAAGAGTCGATTCCTGTTCCGTGATGTCGCAGTAGATCCAGATGGAGCGACCCAATACTTATGTGCTCGTTCCTCTACAAGAAGATGAAGTAATCCATTTTGGATTCCCTCGTGAACTCTGGAGGCCCGAAGATTCTCTTTTGGTTCAAGAACTTAGTAATATAGGATCATCGATTCTTTTCTTCCTTCCTCTATTTCTTCCAATTCTTCTCTTATACATTCTCATCTTCATTCTCTTGGTGAATCCTTGTTCTATTCTTCTATTCTACCATCTTTCTCTTGAGATTCTTTGGTTAGACCGGTTTCTGTCTCAGTGAACCCCGTGAAAGAATATAGATGTTTGAGGTTTAGTAAACCCTTGTTACCTATGGCTTGAGGGTTCTGAGTTATACCCTGTTATCTATCTTAGTAAGCTTTTGAGGATCGATTTGAATGATAAATTGTCAATTAATGGAATTAGGTTGGTACTTTACACACTGAACTTTGGGTTATAGGTTACTTGATTATTTGGAGGACTTAGAGTTGAATATATTTTGGGGTAGTAAGAGTATATTGTATTTGATGGATACCTAGTACCTAATTTAACCTAGAACCGAACCAAGTGTAGATAATAATAGTATTTTGGGATTCCTACCTAATGCTTATTTGATGGATGCATCGTGAATATTCGGGATCATAGAGTGTTGGTTAAAGTGTTAACCTGAATGTTGTGGTACCATAAAAGGTTTTCATTAATACCGTTAGAAATTTTGGTTAACATAGATTACCCCTGTTTCTTAAGGATTAGATCGTTGATCGTTGTTTAAGGTTGTAAGCTATGAACTTTGGAGTTGAGTGATCTAAAATTGGATAAATTGTTGTTAACCTTGAAAAGGAGAAACATATTGCCATTAGAGGTTGGAGTTATCGCATTGTTTTGAGGAATACTTAATGCGAATCATCTTAATGGATTTATAGTTCAGAACCTTAGACCAACGAGATCGTGGCTTCGTTGAGTTATTAAATACTTTGTGGTTACACCATTACGATTAGAAATTTGATGGACTTCTCAGAAACATTAATCGAATGACGTGTTTGAAGATGTGAGTGTTTGCGCCATTACCTATAGGTTTGAGCGTGTTTGAGGATTTATTGTACTTCCCCAACTTATGTACTTGCAGTATTATAAATATGATGGTGATCATTTTTGAGGATTTCGTGTCCAAACATTGTTAATTGGTGGATTTTATTTAGTCTTCCTTACTCGAGAAATTTGAGGTATACCTCGAGTTCAGACCTTATGAGCTTTAAATTTATGAACATTAATGATTACGAGTTTGGGTATGTTTTGATAACCATTGGAATCTTAATTAAAGGATTAGTCTAAATCATTTGTGGTTTCTTACTATACCAATTGAAAGATTATTTAAGTATGTAAGACTTAATTTTGGAGGTTGTAGATTGAGTAGGACCACCCTGTACTGATATTGGACTTAGCATTATTTGATGGGCCAATTAGGAACCCGTGTGGGAGTCGTGCTAGGAATCTCGAGATGGTTAGTTTCTTCTATAATCCTCGAGAGGTATGTTTGACTCTCAACTTCGTCCTTCTTTCTGCTTCTCTCGAACTCTGTTACCGTAACTGCTGCCAATCCCTTTAACCTTTATCGATTTTGAAAACTCTTATTTTAATTTATTGTTTATCCTTGACTCTATTTATCCGTTCATTATTTCCCCGAACTCATGAAAAGTTTGACTAATTTAAAATTTTTGATTTTCGTTAAATTTTAACATTTTGAAGCATAATTTCAAATTTTAAAACTCCCCATTTTGTAAAAACTTTGAGCAATTTAACATTTTGGGTTATCGTGAAATTTTAACATTTTGAGTTATGATTTCTATTTATGAAACTCCCCGTGATGTAAAAAAAAAAAATTTTTTTTTGACTAAATTAAACTTTTCAGATATCGTGAAATTTAACAATTTTGAATTTAAGAACTTTATACTTCACTTTTGTTTTATCGTTGGTTGATAATTATATCTAGATCAGTTTCAAAATGCCTTAATAATTTATTTTAAATTATTTCATTTTTATTTTCAGGCAATCGGACTTTTATGAAGACTTTCATATTTCCATATTCAATTTCTATATGATTATTACATAAAACGTTTTAACATTGTCGAAATTATTTTATGTTCAAGTTTGGTAACATTTTTGAAAACTTTCATAATTATCTTGATAACATTTTCATAATTTTAATATTTTGAAATTAGTTTCGTTTTATTGTTGGTGGACTTTTGAATCTGTTATTGAAAATGTTGGACGACTGGTTCGATTTTTACTAACCACAAAATTTGATTTTTCCAAACTAAATTTGGTTTTGTCATAAAACGAAATATTATTGGATTATCTTTAATCAAATTGTTTTACTTTGTTTTGAAAGTGTTTTGGTTACCCTATTTTCTACGACTTTGTTTACAAATGTTATTTAACGTTGTTATTTCATCAAATAACTTTACTTTACGATTTCATTAATCAGAAGATTTTAAACTTCGGGTTGGTTAGCCCAATTCTTCTTGGAATAGATATTTGGCTTCGATTTTGTATCACCTTGAAGGTTGTAAAATTTTCTTTTAAAGCAAATTTTTATGCAAAAAATGTATCCTCACCTTTTCGAGGAGGGTAATCTTCTTTCCTTTCTACTTGTTCTTAGTTTCGAGGACGAAACTTTCTTTTAGTGGGGAGGATTGTAACACCCGGTATTTTTCCTAGCATATTTATTCTTTCCGTTAGGACTCCGTCTTAACTCTGTCACTTTTCGGCCTCATATTTTATCATTTTACTAAGCTTTATTTTAATTTTTGAGTTTAATAATTTCTATTTTTAATTTTAAAGATTTAAAATTCTTTTAAATCCATTTATTTGGTTTCTTCGTAAACTAAGTAATTTTTCCGCGAGGAATTCTATTTCTCTCCGAATTGACATTTTTAAACTTGGATTTAAGTTATTCCTTTTTCCTAAAAATGTTTGAATACGTTTATGGAATATTTTCTACTAAGATATATTTTAATTATTAAAAACAAGCCATTTATGATTTTATTACAAAGCTTCGCGAATAATTATTTTCTTACGCGAGGTTTACTCGAATTACTTCGAAATGCCTTTAACTATTTTACGATTATACTTTTTATCAACTTATAAATTATTTGAGACTATTTTCTCACATTTTGGACCGACTAAGCTCTTGGTCACAAGTTTTATTACGTTTTATTTAAACGTTTCATTTTATTACATTAAAACGTAATCATAAGATAAATCATTTTCATTCATTGTAGCATTTATGACAAAACTTTTCTTACTCCCTCTCTTATCCATTTGGCCGGCCAACTATAGGTCTAGGTGCATTTTGGTTCCTCATTTTGAAGCCTTAATTCATTCTTACTCCTTTAAGTGTGGTAACCCCCATCTCCTCCTTCACTCCACATTCATTTTTGCATTAACAAAAAAATATTCATCACTTCCTTCTTCTCTCTTTTGGCCGTGTGTCCCTCAGCCATTCTAGGCAAATTTTTGCTCCATTTCGAGTCCCAATCGCATCATTTTTATCGTCACAATAATCCTCTTTCCGATTCCTTCGTTAAGGTATTAATCGACATCATTTTCGATCAATTTTTACCTTGATTTTTATTAGTTTTCTCATGGTATTTTTCTGCCATGATTCACGTGTTTGGTAGGATTTTTGGACGATCCCGAAGCCGACGAATATATCGTTGATTCAGACTTGGAGTAGAGGTAACGTCGTTGTTACTCGGTATTTCAAGATTTTAATTGAGTATTTGCATGTATATATTTTTATATTTTATTTTGGCAATATATGTATGTCACGAATTCTGGAAAAAATTTTAAAGTTGAAATTTTGCATGTTTCGATATTTTTATCGCTTTTACGAGATTAACGATTAAATTGTTATATTAATTTGTAAAATCGTAATAATCGGCCTAAACATATAATATATGTTTATATTCTGGAAAAATGTTGTTTTTGATGATTTTTAGTAATTTAGTATTTTTCTGATATTTTTGATATCGATTATTGAATTATTATCGTTTTCGAACAAAAATGATTAAAAACCGATTTTTAGTTCTAGTACTTAAACATTTTATTTTAATCTGATTTTTGACGTGGTGAAACTTTCTGGTGAAATAGAATTTTCTGAATTTTCTCATAATTTTTCGGAATTGTTAAGTGGATGAATTAATTAATCACTTTAAATCATCGTTTATCGTTAAAACCGTGTTTGTTGTTAAATTCTCGATTTCTGGTCCTTGGTTTAAATCTGGAAAAAATTATGATTCTGATGATTTCATATTAAAATGTATTATTATGATTTTTAGTGCCTTAATAAAATGTTAGGAACGATAGGTTTATTAATAAAATCGTTAATTGCGAAAACGGGTTTAAATGACGGTTTTGTTGAAATTTGTTGAATTTGGATTTTGGAAAAATCTGGAAAAAAATTATATTCTGTAAAATCAGGATTTTAAAGTGTAATAATATTTTTTGGATATTAATACTTAAGTCGTTTTGTAATTACTATTTTTATTAATCGTTATTGTCGAGATTGGACGATTAACGAGAAAACGCTTTAAAAACCGAGTTTTAGAATTCTGGAAATTTTCTTTTCTGGACAGAATGTCCATAAATATAATTTAAATATTTTACGTAATTTTTGTACTATTTATTAGAGTCTTTAATTAATAAATATTGATTTTCGGACAAATTGTGATTTATCGTTAAAATGCTTCGTCTTACCTAAAAGAATTATTTTTCCAGCACTTTTGAAAGTATTTAAATCTGAAACTTTAAGTGTTAAATCATCCCTTAACATTTTCTAAATATATTCAATGGTTTAATTAAATAAAGACGTTCAAATATTTAATTTAGTATTTGCCGTAAAATCCTATTTATAATTTTATCGTCGAAACTAATAATAATTAGGGAATTTTAGCTTTATAACTTTTTAAAACACCCTAATTAGTAATATTAAAATGTTTAAGACATTCTTAATCATCTTATAACACTTATACGATATTTTAATAATTTCATAAAATCAAATGTTCTTACTTTAATAATTAATATTGTTAAGGCCGAAAGTATTAGTTTTATAAATCTATATCGTTTACTAAAATGTGGCATTAGTATGAACTAATATTTTCACTACTTTGATATGATGCTATTTTTAGTAAAGTTTCCTAAAATAGAAGTTTCCTAAAATAGAAAGTTTTCTCTTTTAGAATATAAATGTTTACTTCTTTTATCCTCATATTGTTTATGATGAATACATCTTTTAAATATCGATAATGGTTTGTTTTGGAGTTATGGAATAAGGACAAGTGTGGGTTTAGAGTAATATAGTCTGGGATGTACGTTTTGCCATCAACTGTAAGGCTGGTGTGTCTTTATGGGGCGCATTGGTTGTTGAACTGAGCATGGTTTGTGTTCAGGAGAGTGTATATTTACCTTAAACTTAGATATCGCATCGTATAAGTCGCGTCGGGTTGAACTGGATATGGTTTGTATCCAGAAGGGGTGTGCATTACTTAAGCCAGGACCTCGCTGCACGCAGTCCTGTTATGGTTGAGTTGCCTAGTTAGAGACCAAAGTCTAATTTGTTTTGACTAAGTTCTCGAAACTAGTTTTTAGTATTATCCTAGTGAAAGTCTAGATTCTACATTACTCCTATCCATAACGCCATTTTGATTATTTTATTTATTATCGATATAAATTGGCGCAGGTTGGCAAATATCTTTATGTGTCTTCGGAAATCCCTTTTGAATAATTTGTTCGACACTAAATCTTATTTTAATATGATGTTTTACTGTTTTTCATTTTTACTATTTTCCTATATTAGTAATTACTGTTTTAAAATCCTGTTATACGGCTGGGAGAACGTTGACGTTGCTCCCCACTGATTGTGGCTGTTATGTTTTAACATGGCAGGTATATGTGTTTATTTTCCGGTGGGTGTGGGCTATCGAGCAGTCTTGGATCCTGCTGATTTTTTTTATAATCATGTCTTAAGGATTGTTTAACCTCTTTATGGATTGTTTTAAATTTTAGCCATTTTTATTGTATGGCGCATGTTTGACTTTACCAATTTAATTTATTAAGACATAGTTCTGTGTGTTTTAATCCCGACTCTACAGTGTTTCCGCCACTGTATCGCGCTAGAATATTTAGGGGATTACAGACGGCTTCGGAACCGTGGGTTAGGTAATATGGTGTGGTCCCGGTGGGTTCTATAGGATGTTTCGTATCCCCATAAGGCGAAGGGGATTTTGTTTGGCCAATCCCGGTAGTTGTCTATCATTTTCTTAAGGATTGTGGTGATGGTGTTGTTGGCTGCTTCTACGGCCCCGTTGGTTTGAGGTCTATAGGGTGAGGATTTGTGTCTTTGGATTTTGTATTTGTCTAGGAGTTTTTGGGTGTCGGCTCTGAAGTGAGCCCTCTGGTCGCTAATGATTTCATGAGGTATATCGTAACGGCAGATGATGTTGTTTTGCAAAAATTTGACTACTTGTTTTGAGGTAAGTACGGTGTAAGAGGCGGCTTCTACCCATTTGGTGAAGTAATCGACGACTACTAGAATAAAGCAATGTCCGCAGGTCCCGGATGGGTGTACTTTTCCTATGATGTCTATCCCCCAAGTGGAGAAAGGCTAGGGTGTGGCTATGTGTGCAGAGGATAAGGAGGTAGGTGTTGGATGTTGGCGAATATTTGGCAATTGTGGCAGTGTCGAACATGGCGTCGACAGTCTGCCTCTAAGATAATCAAGTAATAACACAGTCTCATTATTTTTCGGGCTAGTAGGTGTGCATTCGTGTGGGGTCCGCACTCTCCGTCATGTACCTCTTCCATGACTCTCGTGGATTGGTTTTTGTTTATGCACCTAAGGAGGACTCCTTGTGGGGGTTCGTTTGTACAATAGGCCTTGATTCAGGACGTAATGGGTGGCTTGTATTCGTAGGGCTCTTTTGTTTTTGCTATTAGTGTCGGGTGGATATGACCCGTGGATTTTAAAGTCTAGGATCGCTTTGTACCAAGGTTCTTTGGTGGTGTCGTCGGTTTCGAGGTTGTGGATGTAGGTTGGTTGTTCGCTTCTTTCTACACAGATAGGCATGGAGAAGAGGTGATCGGGCATGTTCATTAGTGAAGCTAGTTTCGATAATGCATCAACGAATTGGTTCTCTTCACGGGGTATGTGTATGAAGTCAATCTCGGTGAATTCCTTAGACATTGCTTCTACTTTAGTTTGGTATGGAGTTAGGCTTTCGCTATAAACCTTCCAATTACCCGTGGCCTGGTTGACTACTAAGGATGAATCTCCGTGGACTCTAAGGTTTTTGACTCCTAGAGATATGGCTGCTTTTAGACCTATTAGACAGGCTTCGTATTCGGTTGCGTTGTTGGTAACGGGGAAGTCTAGCTTGACTGATATGGGTATATGGTCACCTATTGGGGATATTAGTAGGACTCCTACGCCGCGCCCTCTCATGTTTGAGGCGCCATCGAAGTATAAGTCCCATGATTCACTCTCAGCGAACAGAATGTCCTCATCGGGAAATGACCAGGTGTCGGTTGTTGATTTTTCCTCTATTGGGTTTTCAGCTAGGAAGTCAGCCACGACTTTCCCTTTAATGACCTTGAGGGGTACGTATGTTAGGTCGAATTCTGCCAACATAAGTGTCCATCGGGCTAGTCGTCCGTTGAGGACAGGTTTCTCGAAGATGTACTTGATGGGGTCCATTTTTGAGTATACGTGTACGGTATGGCTAAGAATGTAGTGCCAAAGTTTTTTGGTTGACCATATTAGGGCGAGGCAGGTCCTCTCTAGGGGTGTGTATTTTGTTTCGTACTCGAGGAATTTTTTGCTAATGTGGTAAATATCTCTCTCTTCTTTGTTAACGGTTTGTGCTAACATGGCCCCCATTGAGGTTTCGGTTACGGTGAGGTATAGGGAAAGTGGTAGTCCTTTCTTAGGAGGCATTAACACCGGGGGTTGGGCTAGTATTTCTTTTACCTTGTCAAAGGCTCTTTGGCATTTATCTTCCCAGACAGTGGGTTCGGTTATTTTGAGTTTTTTGAAGATGGGCTCACAAACCATGGTCAGTTTGGCAATGAAGCGGCTAATGTATTGAACCTTTCCTAGAAACCCTCTAATCTCCTTTTCATTCGAGGGTGCGGGCATGTCTAACAAGGCTTTTATTTTGGAGGGGTCTATCTCTATTACTCGCTGACTCACTACGTGACCCAAAAGTTTTCCCGATGTGACCCCAAAGGCGCATTTCTGTGGGTTAAGCCTCATATTATATTGGCGTAGGCGCTTGAAGAATTTTTCGAAGGCCGGGACATGCCCTTCTCGGTCTCGGGATTTGACAATCATGTCATCTACGTACACCTCGACTTCTTTGTGCATCATATCGTGTAAAAGTGCGGTTGAGGTTCTTTGATAGGTTGCCCCAGCATTTTTAAGTCCGAAGGGCATCACCGAGTAACAATAGGTTCCCCAAGGTGTGGTGAAGGCCGTTTTAGGCATGTCCTCTCTTGCCATTTTTATTTGATTATACCCAGCATACCCGTCAATGAAGGAAAGTAGGGCGTGATTGGCGGTATTATCTACTAGGATATCTATACGAAGTAAGGGGAAGTCATCCTTTGGGCTGGCTTTATTAAGGTCTTGGAAATCTACACAGACCCGAATTCTCCCGTCCTTTTTAGGGACGGGGACTATGTTGGCTACCCAGTCGGAGTACTCGGAAATGTGTATGAACCCGACCTTAGATTGTTTATCTACCTCCTCCTTGACCTTAAGGGCCCACTCGGGTCGCATGCGGCGTAGCTTTTGTTTTACCGGTTTAAACCCGGGTTTGATTGGGATTCGATGTTCGGCTATATCTCTATCGATGCCTGGCATATCTTTGTAAGACCAGGCAAAAACGTCTTTGTATTGTGTGAGTAGGTTCGATAGTTCCTCCCTCTCGGTAGGATCCAAGGAGGTTCCTATTTTCAAGATCTGGGTTTCCAAGGAGGTTCCAACGTTTAGGGATTCGGTTTCTTCGATCACCGGGGCGTCTAACTCTTGGCTGGCTAACTCTTTTAAGGTTTCTGGTGGGAGGTAAGTGTCATAGAAGTCATTTTGGTCATTTCTGTTTTGTTCGCTATCGATAATGGCATTACATGTTAAGTATGACGAGTCATAAGCGAAAGTATTTTTATTATTAGCTAAATCGAGCATGTCGAAGGCTTTAGATAAGGAGACTCTCTGTTCATTTGAGAGTGACAACATTATTGGGACTTCCGGGACAGGCCCTGGTTCCTCCTAGACAGACACTAATGTAGATGGGAGACAAACAATACTAGATTCTTGGCTCGTTTCAGACTCAGACTCGAACTCAGATTCGGACTCTGTTTCGGACTCGGACTCGGACTCCTCGAACATCCTCTCTTCTCCTATGGTTAGCTTGAATCTCCTACCATTCTCGTTGGTCCACGTGACGGATTTCCTCCACCCTCTACTCTCTTGGTTTTTGTCAGTGCTAACAATAAGGGAGATGGGGTCAAACTGCTTGTCAGTCATAACCACACTGACTAGCTCACTGGGATCCATGGGAACTAAATGCTCTTCCCCGAACAGGAGACTATTGGCTAGGCCATCTATACAAGACGGTCGTTTGTGTTTGAGGGTGTTTGGTTTGGTTTCCAGAATGAAGTAGCAGTCCTGGAATACCTTTATTCCAAGATGTTTGATGCCCT
Source organism: Agrostemma githago (assembly GCA_958450325.1). Taxonomy (NCBI): domain Eukaryota; kingdom Viridiplantae; phylum Streptophyta; class Magnoliopsida; order Caryophyllales; family Caryophyllaceae; genus Agrostemma; species Agrostemma githago. The sequence continues at coordinate 37,376,853 of OY288253.1, read as the reverse complement.
TGATGTTGGTTGGTTCGGAGAATCCCATATAAGGTTCATTGTCCCCTTCTTTTACGAAATACCCATTTAGGGTAAGGTCATACGGCGGGATTTGGATGCCCTCAGTTTTACGTGCGCGCATGATAGTCATGCGTTCACGGATTTCGCCTTTGGTTGCGGGGTATCCGAAGCCTATCGTGTGGGTTTGTCCGATGGGATCACGGATCTTACTTGCGGTGCCAAGCTTTTTTCCTAATGACAGTCCCGGAAAATGCCCCTGCTGTCTCATCATAAAGTGGATGGCTAGGTTTGAGTTTTGATCAAAGTCGAACGGAGCTAGGTCTTGTTCTAAAAGGATGACTACGTGAAATCCCCTTAACTCGGTATCGGTATCTTCTGTGACTTGCGAGGTGGTGGCATTTTCTACAAAGGCTCTCATGGGGGAGGCATGGATGGTGATTATTTCAACGTTGATGGGAATTTTCACCTTTTGGTGTAGGGTGGATGGTACGGCTTTAAGGGGATGGATCCAAGGGCGCCCTAGGATCATATTGTAAGATCCGGTTTTAACGTCTAAGACCTAAAAGTCCATTTTCCTCTCTATAGGCCCTACAATGGTGTTGAGGGTGGCGACCCCCGCGACCGGACGCCTTGTGCCATCATAGGCACGGGCGGTTTTGAGAGGGATTACGTTTACAGTGGAACCGTCATCCACAAGGGTCATGGGCACCTTCTTGCCTAAACAGGTTACCATGACGTAAAGGGCTAGATTGTGTTTTGGTCCAAAGGGTGGGAGGTCCTTGTCGGAGAAAGTTATAGGATCTTTTAGTCCATTGGCTTCTTGAAGAATGTGTCCTATCATGTCTTCAGGTGTAACGGTTGAGGATATGTTCATTCTTCCTAAGGCTTGGACTAGGGCCATGCAGTGATTATAGGAGCTGGCTATGAGTTGTCATATGGAAAGGCCGGTTTTGGCTTTTTGTAGTTGTTTAACTATTTGTACTTCGGGGGTGGTAATCGGGACTTCGTCAGTTGTTGAGATGTTTTCAGGAGCGTGGTTGGTGTTTGGTATGTCGACCGTGACATTTTGGTAGGGTCGTCCGGATCTAGTGACGTGGCTTATGTCCTTGGTTTGGGTGGTTGTTGGGGGGATAGAGATCATTGGTTCGTGAATATAGACATCATCATCGTCATCCACCCATACCCCATGTATGGCGTGATCGCGCTGGTATTGTTCATAATCGATCGTGCCAAATTGAAAATGTGATGGCTTTTTGGGAGGGGGAAAGGTTCCTTCTTCGATTAGATTTTGGATGGCATGCCTTAGTTTGGTGCAGAATCGGGTTTCATGTCCCGGTCCCTGGTGAAAGGAGCAGAAGGCTTTAGGATCCCATGATTTGCTTCTTTGTCCTAGAGGGATTTCGGGTACAGGTTCTAGAGGGGACAGTAGACCATGTTGAATGGCGGTTGCTGATAAGTGTAGTTTGTAGTGCCTAATTTGTTGTGTTTTGGTCCCATTTTCCTTGTGGAATCGCTCCTTGGGAGCGGTTTCTGGGCTAATTATGTTTCTTCTAGTTTGTTTTAGGTTCCCAAGACCTTTCATGGAGAATTGGAACGATTCCGACTCGTTTCGTACACTTTTGGAGCCAACGAAGAGAAGGAACGATCACTCGGTGCCTTGGATCTGATACCGAGACCTTGGACCCGATCTCGAGCCCCGAGAATCGTTGAGAAGCCCATAAGAGTCAAGGAGGAACCTTAAAGATCATATTGGAGGCCTACAAGACCCGTCCCGGTCGGGAAGGACCTCATCCCGTCCGGGATGGGGTGCACAAAAGCAACTGGGTCTGTTTTGGGTCTGTCCCGGTCGGGACCATGCCGTCCTGGTCGGGATCACTTCGTCCCGGTCGGAACCATTTCGTCCCAGTCGGGATGACCCTGCGGTAGCCCGTGTTTGATTCTTTTCTTCTCCTTCATTCTTGTAACCTTATAAATACTCCTCCCTTGTATTGTTCAAACAACTTACATTACCCTAGACTATCTTAGGCCTCTCTACAACATTCAAACCCTAGATTTAGTGTTCCTCTTATTAGTTTAATCTTCCTTTAATCTTTAGTTAATCTTTGTTTAATCTAGTAATTAGTCTTGTATTAAGGAGATTCTTGAAGACTCTTCCAAGCTTGACAACCTTGGAGATTTGTTTGGGTTTCTTATTAATTCAAGTTCTCATCTTTTTCATCCTCTTGTAGTGGGTATAATCTTTTCTCTTGTTCTTTGTTTATTCATCAAGTTTGAATCTTTACATATTGTTCATTGTCTTGTTTGTTCATTATGAATGTTTTGATTATTATGTCTATTTCTCTTGTTAGTCTTAGTTTTGATTTCATTATGAGTGTTTCATTATGAGTGAGTAGATTCCATGTGGGGTTAGTAGGGGGATTAAGTGTTATTATGGGTGATTAGGGCTTGATTGTGGGTAAAGGTGATTCCTTTGTTGCTAGTCACTTATTGGGCACACTATGTGTTTGTTGTATTGCTTGTGTGGGTAGTAGTGGCCAATGCTTCTCATACTTGTTCTCTTCTTCTCATTGTGTATTCGATTGTGGTTGAATGTTTGTGTTTTGAGTAGCATCTTGCATGAATATTCGGGTCTAGTCTTAGACACGAGAGTGCGGACTTTGGCTTTGGCGCGAGAGCGCAAACCGACCTTAGTAACTAAGTGGCACCTACACCCTTGATTACCCAATCATCCTACTACACTTATGAACCCGACCTAACCCTACTCCTTCCCAATATTTGATTTCTCTACCTCTTTAGCCATCTTCTCTAGTTTAATAGTCTCCTTAGTCTTTAGTTGTTCATTAGTTCTTGTTATAGCTAGTTCATTGTTAGTCTAGATCATACCTCTTCAACCATCATAGTTTGTCAATTATTGTCTTCTTTGTGTTTGTTTGTGTGACTTAGCCTTGTTTCTAGGTAGACCTAGTCTGGACACCTATAACCGTCTCCGTGGACACGACCCGACTTACCCTAGCTACGTGTTAGGTTAGTTGGACTCTACTTGACGGTGGGGATCCACGGCAAATCCCACCATCAATTTGGCGCCGTTGCCGGGGACGGTGCATGTTTAGACTTAGTTTGCTTATTATCTTGACTTAGTTACCCTTTGTGGACATGACATAGGTCCACCCCGACGCGGCCACGCGCGGGTTTGGGTAGGCGAATGAATCTCCATATGAGAAGGATCGAATTGAAATTTAGGTCTATGTGGAGTCGCCACCGAATTTTATGGTTATTCGGAACCGTTCGAGCCCACTCTATGTCGTAGTGGGCCGTATACAAAATACGGCCCATTTCCGATGTCAGAGTTTATTGGGCTCGTCCCTTTGCATATCGATATAGATGCCGACTTGAGCGGTTAATCGTATATTGAATGACTCTCGTGCGCCAACGGTTTCGGGCATCCGGAAACCGAGGTTCTGAGTAAGGGGTGAGGGTACGTGTTGGGAAGCCCACGAAGGACACCCAACCCCGCCCGCACATTAGCGGCCTCTACTAAGAATTCGAATGACTTACAATACGCGCGCTAGTAAAACGGGAAAATGATATGCAAACAGTATTTTCCCTAAACATGCGAATTGAATTGAAACGGGTTTCTAAGTCAATTTAATGCAGCTAAGATTAACGTCACAGTTGTATTTTAGCATGCGGGTTCATTTAGTACAATAAACGAACAAAATTAAATTAACAAGAGAAACAACAAACGCGTTAGTAATGATATAATAATATAACGAATAATAACGGTTTGCAAATATTGAATTGAATTGAAAAGATGCAAATATGAGGATGCATGATTTGAAAAGATAGTATACACGTGATTAATTATGCACATGTTGACCTAAGTCGTAAAATACTATCGAGTTTGAAAAATAGAATAATGTACGACTCGTGTTTGAGTCGTTATGAGGCCACTCGATCGAGTGGTCGATGGACTCGATCGAGTGGAACCAAAAAAAAAAAAAATGATTCTGTTTTGCGTCAAAGACCGTACTCGGTCGAGTTATTGACTAACTCGGTCGAGTACATGGCCACTCGACCGAGTCACTGTGAGACTCGATCGGGTGGTGGTCATATTTAGCATTCGGTCTCGATTTTAGGGTGTCACTCGATCGAGTGACTAAGGCACTCGGTCGAGTGGCACCTGCACGAACTTGGTTCGTTTGCTATTTAATTGTTGACTTTGAAATTGCTTTTGATTTTTGATAATCGGACATAAATATTGCACAATTTATGTTCGACTTGGTTTTTTTATAAATCGCGAATTTTGTTGAACCGAATATAAATATTGTTGAATTTATACCCGATTCTAAAATTGAATACTCATCATATCCCATATTCGATTATTGAATCGATATGGGATATTTAGAGTGAAAAATAAAAAGGATGGATTAATTTTAGTCGCTTTGAATTAATTATCGTGATATGAATAAATCACGTTAATTAATTCATATGACTTGATTGTTAGATTCGATATCCAATTATGGAATTGGTATCGAATCTAAAATCGACGCTTTACTTGAATAGTAAAAAAAACTTGATTCCCTCGACTTTTCCGACATCGAAATAAATCCCTAGGGATTGTGATGTCGGATCCGTGTCAACGGGTTTCGACCCTTATTAAAAATTGACTTTAGAAAATTGATGAATGCAAAATTGATGATGATAACGAGAAGTAATAACGGAATCTTGTTTAAGTTGACTCATCTCAATAATCAAATAATCGGGGTACCGGGATAAGCGACCGTCAACGCTGTGTGCAGTACACTTGTATGTTCGTGTTTTCTTATCCCGATATCCTTCTTACTCGACACAAATCAATGAGTATTTTAATATTTTAATACTAAAGATATTATAGATATTATGATGCGATGACTAAAATAATAAAAAAAACGAAAAAAAACGAGGAAGAATGATGCATATGCAATAATAAAGATAAAATAACCGTAACACTAATAATAATAATACGAAATAATAATAATAATAATAATAATAATAATACGTAATATTAATAATAATAATAATAATAATAATACGTAATAATAAAATATAGTAGTAATAATAATATATAGTACTAATAATAATATATAGTAGTAGTACGTAATAGTAATTAATAATAATACATAATAATAATATGTAATAATAATAGTAATAATAATGCAAAAAAAACGAGAAAAGAGAGAAAAGGAAAGAAAAAGGGGTTTGTCACCCTCAACCTACATGTTTCGGTCTCGGCACGGACTCGTAAACGCGGCTTTAACACGGGAGTCTTCGAGGTGTATGGAGGCTAAGTTGTGGTGGCTCGGATTGAATTCCTAAAACTAGGTTTAGGGTTTGCTAAGGTCGGTTTTCCTAGGTTTTTTTCTAGGGTTGGTAAAAACGTAGTATGTGTGTAGGATGCTAGGGTTTTTTGTGTGATTGTAGATTAGGGTTCTAGAGATGTACTAGGGGTTTTAGGGTTGTGAGAACCTGTGTAATTGTGTTGCATGGGGTTGCTTATATAGGCAAAGCTAGGGCACTTTGGTGTCTAGGGTTTTGTGTCTTGACGGACTTGATTTGATGGCCCGTTTGGAGGTGGATCGTGGGTGAGCTACTCGGAAACGGCTTTGACCGGATTTTAATCCGGTCGCTAAAAGTCGGTTTTATTTCCGGTGTCGGTTTCGACCCAAATTAGTCTTGTTTGACTCGGAATGATCCACTGGGCCTGGATTTGAGGTCTGTTTGGTGAGGTTTGTACTCCGTAAGTGTGTTAGCCAACGATTAATGGATTTGAGCCCGTATCCGAGCGCGTAGAAACACGTTAGCGTCCGATCATCATCGGGTGTTTTTTGGAAACTGCCATAGACACCTGGCAGTCGAAATGCGGGTGTCTACAGAGCCCCCACTCTGACTGAGGCTTGGACAGGGCGAAAGTCAGAGTATCCACCAGGCCAATCGAGGATTGAAACCTGGCGGACTTCCGGCCGGGTCGTTTATAGTCCATTAGACTTGCGTGAAGGGCTCGCCAGCCAAAAGTTAGAAGTCATACCTGAGCTGATGTCGATACTCCGTGGGGCATTTGGACTTGTCGCATAAGTCCTGGGTGCGCCTGTATGTTGGCCCATCCCGTGAGAATGCTAGGGAGGTATAGCGGTTTGCATGTCCCTGTTTTAGTCGTACCTGTATGAGTCGCATAAAATGCATGCAACACGTAGGCAGTAAAATGACTCGCGCCGGGGAGAAATGATTTTTTTGAAAATTTGAATTTTGAAAATTTGAAAAATTTGAGATTTTTGAGTTTTGGAAACGTTGAGATTTTGACTCCTAAAAAAGATTAGGAAAGTTCGGGATGGAGATTTCCGTGCTAGTATTGAGACTAGGATTGTGGTTTGATTCTTATTGAAATTAGGAAATTTTTCCTAAATAGTTTGCAAGGCTAATGCTATATATAGCCCCTCCTTGCCCTTGATTTTCTTCATAATTCCCAACACAAATCAAAGAAAGTCTCTCTATTTCCCTTTAGGCAAAAGAAAGTCTCTTTATTTTCTTGAGAAGTTTAGCCATGGGAATTGATAGGTTGATCGTGATGCTGCAGGAGTGGTCCCGTCGCTTTAGAGACGCAGATAGGGTGGCTTTGAATCAGACGGGGATAACCCAATTGTACCCATTCCGTCAGATGGTGGTTGACCGCTACTTTCTGGATGCTTGCTTGGCTTATTGGGATGACATATATCATGTCTTTTCTTTTCCCCGGGGCGAAGTTTGCCCTTTACCTGAGGAGATTGCAGCTATAGGAGGATGGAACCCGATACTCCGTCCCGCCGTTCCGTACTCGATTTATGACCCGAGGAGGAAGTTGAGAGAATTTCTAGGGCTCTCTCACAACGAGGTGTCCCGTATGATGGATGGTGATAAAATTTCTCTGATCGACCTGGCTGAGAAATTCATGAATTCTTTCGATGTTCGGGTTAGACCGGCTTACAGCCGTAGGGCTTTCTCTTTTTGCATGCTCCATGTATATGCTTTCGAGGGTCATATGGACTTGTTATCCTGTATGGGAAGTACCCGTCTTCTGACCGTAGTGGATCTGATGGAGACTGAGCACAGTCCGGCTTGGTTGATCACGGGCGAGATTATTCAAGGATTGGACGATCGCAAAAGAGACTCGTCAATTCGTCTTACCGGGAGCACCCGATTGCTGCAAGTATGTTACTTTGCAAATTTTTTTTTTTTGATTTTCGATTTTTTGATTTTTTTTTACTCATGTTTTTGTTTCCTTTTTGCAGATTTGGCTTTATGAGAGGCTATCAGTGATAGATCCTCCCCTTGATGCGGGCAACTATCGTCATAACCAGGTGATGACGAGGAGGCGGGCCATTGATTTCTCTCGTCAGATTACGCAAAAGTATTGGGACGAGGTTTTGTCTTTTCATGGTGGCCCGTTAATTCGATGGGTGGTTCCATGGTGGCCCATCTACCTTTGGAGTGGCCTGGACCCGAGGGACAGAGCCCGCTATCAGGTGATCCTTTCTTTCAAGCAGACGGTTCATCTCTATCCAGATCGCATACTAAGGCAGTATGGATGGACCCAGCGAATCCCTGAAGTTGAAGCGGTTGTGAGTGACCCAACCCAGTTGACTGATGTAATGTGTGATACCTATATGCAAAGGTGGTACACACGGCATACTTGGCCTATTGTCAAATCTCGCCACTCAATCTGGGTTTCAGATTCTTATAAGAAGTGGACCAAAGCAGGAGATGCTAAAGCTCGAGCCGCTTTGAAAGTCGATGAAGCCTTCGACCTGCTGAGAAGGGAGCAAGCCAAAGACAACAGGGGATTCTTTGATGAAGGAGACACTCCAGCTACCCTAGTTCGTCTAATGTCTTGTCATAAGAAGAAGACTAAGACTCAAGCTGAAGGGTCTAGTGCTAAAGGTGCTTGGAGGAAAGTGAGCCCCCAGACGGACTTAGAAAGGAGACTGGGCCCAAGACTACCCGTGCAGGACCGACTTGGCCCACGGGATAGACTGCCTGAGCATGTGCGGGCCCGACTTGGGCCGAAGACCGTGATTGAAGACCCGTCGTCAAAGAAACGGGCTCGGGCTAAGGAGGTTCCACTTGTGATTCGTGAACGCTCGCCACCACCCCGAAGACCTCAGGCTCCACGCGACCCAAAGGACAAGGGGAAGGGGAAGATGCCCGGATACTAGTCTCCTTATTTTATTATTTGAATATTATTATTATTTTTGTGGTGTGATTATTTGTGTGAATGCCGTTTTTTTTTTTTTTTTTTTTTGAAAATTTGTAATCCCGAGTTTGTCGAGATATTAATAAAAGACATATTATTGAACACCGTTCCCGTCTTTCGTTCATTGCAGTGGTTGTACCCTTTTGAAGGGTTGCCTACGTATCCGCAAATAGCGGAATCAAACCAAACGTAGTTCGAAATTTGATTTGATTGATTTTTTTTGCAATTTCCGAAATACATCAGGATTATTAATTCAAGATGTGCGACAGTAGAATGATTAGTTCTAGCTTATTGACTTGTCTAAAATTTTGAAAATTTATAAAAAGGACAAATTTTTATAAAATTTTGCAAATGGCATTGAGATGGGGGTTTATGGGTAATAGCGCTTCAGCTGGTCCAAGTTGGTTGGGTTGACAAATTCGTTCCCGTCCAAGTCTGTCAGCATTACCGCTCCTCCTGATAGGACCTTCTTAACCAAGTATGGCCCAGCCCAGTTGGGTTTGAATTTACCCCTTGGGTCAACCGGTAGTAAGGCACGAACCGATTTTAGGACCAAATCCCCTTCCTTGATGTTCCTGGGCCTAACCCGCTTGTTGAAAGCCCGTTGGATCCTTTTTTGATATATTTGGATGTTGTTGAGAGCCCGGGATCGCCGTTCGTCTAAAAGGACTAGCGAATCGTATCGGGCTTGGACCCAATCTGCCTCAGGTACTTGGCTTTCAAGTAGGATCCTAAGGGATGGCACCTCTAGCTCGACTGGTTGGACCGCTTCCATTCCGTATGTCAAGTAATACGGGGTTGCCTCGGTCGCGGTGCGGATTGAGGTTCGATATCCCCATAGGGCAAAAGGTATTTTGTCGGGCCAGTCCCGGTAATTTTCAGCCATCTTTTTAAGTATGGTGACAATTGTTTTATTGGCCGCTTCTACCGCTCCGTTTGTTTGAGGTCGGTAAGGCGAAGATGTATGCCTTTGAATTTTGTATTTTGCCAGCAATGCGGCAGTTTCAGCTTGGAAGTGGGTCCCGTGATCGCTGATGAACTCGTGAGGGATCCCATACCGACATATTATTTTATTTTGGATAAATTTGGCCACGTGCTTGGCGTTCAAGACACGGTATGACTCGGCTTCGACCCATTTGGTGAAGTAGACGATGGCCACCAAGATGAAGCAATGACCTCCCGTCCCGGAAGGATGCACCTTTCCAATTATGTCAATACCCCATGTCGAAAATGGCCATGGTGATGTCATGGTATATAACAGGGAAGATGGCATATGTTGTACATTGGCGAAGATCTGACAGTTATGGCAGTGTTTGACATACAACTGACAGTCTGTTTCCATGGTGTTCCAATAGTACCCGAGCCTCATGATTTTTCGGGCTAGCATATGGGCGTTCATATGCGGGCCGTTTTCACCATCATGGACCTCGACCATGACCTTTTCGGCCTGTATTTTGTCGATGCATAGGAGTAGAGCCCCCTGTGCCGTCTTTTTGTACAATTGCCCGTCATCAGTTCGAACAAATTGGGTTGCTAATCTTCGTAGGGCCTTTTTGGCCCGATTTTCAGCTTCCGGGGGGTACTCTCCCGTTGTCAGGTAGGTTAGAACAGCTTGATACCAAGGCTCCGGGTCAGTTATCTCGATATCCTGAATGGCGTGGATGTAGGCTGGCTCGGACCGTCTTTCGACACAGATTGGCATGCTGGTCAGGTGATCCGGGATGTTCAGTAAAGATGCTAATTTGGAAAGTGCATCTGCGAACTGATTCTCTTCCCGGGGCAGATAAATGTATTCTACCTTTTGAAATTGTTTCTCTAGAACCCTTACCCGTGCTTGGTAAGCCACGAGATTGGCGTTCCAAGTTTTCCATTTTTGGAGTGCTTGATTGATGACTAATGATGAATCACCGTGGACCCGGAGGTTTGTTACCCCTAAATCAGCGGCGGCTTGCAACCCGTGAATGCATGCTTCGTATTCGGCTGCGTTGTTGGTCACGTCGAAGTCCAACTTGATGGACAAGGGAGTGTGTTCCCCTCGGGGTGAAATTAACAGGATTCCGACCCCAAATCCTCGGAAGTTGGATGCCCCATCGAAATATAAATCCCACACTTCCGTATCGGTATGGAATATGTCTTCATCAGGAAAGGCCCATGTATCGGTGTGGCCTTCTTCGGATATTGGGCCGTCAGCGAGGAACTCGGCAACTACCCGGCCTTTGATGGCTTTTAATGGTACAAACTTGAGGTCGAACTCGGATAACATTAAAGTCCATCTTGACATCCTGCCGTTGAGGATGGGCTTCTCAAATAAGTACTTGATAGGATCCATTTTGGATAACACATGTACCTCGTGACTGAGCATGTAATGTCGGAGCTTTTTAGTGGCCCACACCAATGCTAGGCACGTCTTTTCGAGCATTGTATATTTGCACTCATATTCGAGGAACTTTTTACTGATGTAGTAAATAGCCCGTTCTTCTGAATCGACTGTCTGGGCCAGCATAGCCCCCATGGCCGTCTCTGTCGTCGTTAGGTATAACGACAAAGGCATACCGTGTTGAGGTGGCATTAGTACCGGCGGAGCAGACAGCATCTCCTTGATTTTGTCGAAAGCCGCTTGACATTTGCCGTCCCATAGCACCCGTTCTCCGATTTTTAGCTTTTTGAAGATGGGTTCGCATACCATGGTTAGTTTCGAAATGAACCGGCTGATGTATTGGACTTTTCCGAGAAACCCCCTTATTTCCTTTTCGGTCTTGGGTGGTTGCATCTCGGTGATGGCTTTGATTTTAGCTGGGTCGACCTCGATGCCGCGTTGGCTAACGATATGGCCCAGTAATTTGCCCGACGTTACCCCAAAACTGCATTTTTGTGGGTTCAGTCTCATGTTGTATCTACGTAGCCGGGTGAAGAACTTTCTTAGGGCCGAAATGTGCCCGCTTCGGTCCTTGGATTTGACGATCATGTCGTCCACATAGACCTCCACTTCCTTATGCATCATGTCGTGGAGCAAGGTAGTGGCGGTCCGTTGATAAGTGGCCCCGGCGTTGATAAGCCCAAATGGCATGACGGTGTAACAGTAAGTACCCCAAGGTGTAATGAAGGTGGTCTTACCCATGTCCTCTTCTGCCATTTTAATCTGATTGTACCCGGCATACCCGTCCATGAACGATAGAAGGGCATGATCGGCCGTGTTATCCACCAGTATGTCGATGTGTGGTAACGGAAAATCGTCTTTTGGGCTTGCCTTGTTAAGATCCCGGAAGTCCACGCAAACCCGCACCTTGCCGTCCTTCTTGGGTACCGGCACGATGTTTGCAACCCAGTCTGGATATTCAGACACTTGTATAAAGCATGCTTTAAATTGTTTATCGACCTCTTCCTTGACTTTAAGAGACCACTCGGGCTTCATTCTTCTGAGTTTCTGCTTTACCGGCTTGCACCCATCTTTGATGGGTATTCGGTGTTCGGCTATTTCTCGGTCTATACCCGGCATGTCCTTGTAGGACCATGCAAAGACATCTTTGAATTCATGGAGGAGGTCTGTGAATTGTTTTCTCTCCTCTGGATCTAAAGATAGGCCCAACTTAAGCATCTGGGGCTCTAAAGTGGTTCCCACATTGATGGACTCGGTTTCTTCGATTACCGGATCTCAGGATTCCCTTTGCTCGAGCTGCTCGACCAGATGTTGAGGTAGGGGTACCTGTTCGTCGGGTTTCTCAATGTCATTGCATATAAAATTTTTGAAATTGAGAAGATTTTGGAAATAAGACAAGTCGTAAGCAGAACGGTGTTCGTTATTATTATTGATGGTAAATTTTGAAAATAGCTCGAATAGAGCTGCCATCTGATCATTGGTCAGAGGCGGGATAGGGAGAGGTCTTGGGACAGGCCCCGAGACCTCAGTGGATAAAGGAAGAGGGGTTACAGACTCGACTTTAGCACCAGACCCTCTAGACTCGGACTCAGACTCCGACTCTGACTCTGACTCAGACTCGGTATCCGGCATGTCTCCCTCGCCGGTGGTCAGCTTGTAGACCCGTCCTTGACTGTCGGTCCACTTTATGGTCTTCTTCCAAGCCCTCGTCTCGGTGTTGGCGCCGACTTCGGTGATTAGCTTGGTTGGGTCGAACCGATCGCTGCGAAGGATCAGGTTGACCAAATTGTCCTTCGGAGCGGGGACGGTCTTGTCTTCCCCGAATAGGAGCCCCAGCACGGGCTCGGAGTCGTTTTTGCCTTCCTTTGTTTCGGTCTGGATGATGGTAAATATATCATCAGGGATGAAATTGCATTCCCGAGCCTTTTTGGTCTCAGGATACGTGATGGTGGGTTGGTAAAGGCCCACTTGGATAGCTCCGAAGACTGGGGTGACGAAGTAATCCGTTAACTTCAGGCTATAAGGGCTTATGTAAGTTCCCTTGATAATATCGACGGCCTTGTGAATACCGGCCCGAACCACGTTTTCCGGGGTTATAGCATACCCCAATCCGAAATGTGACTCGCCGTCATTTAGAACCTCGATAATCTTCCCAGCTGGAAGATTTGGCCTTGAGGTTATTCCAGGTAGGTAACCCAGATTTTGTAGCATCGTGTCGATGCTAGTCGTGAAGTAGGGCCTAAAGAGATATTCTTCTTCAATCATGCCCACGAAATCGAACCCTCGTGGGTCGGCCCGGCCCGTAGCGTTGCAGCTTGCTACGGTAATTGGGGTCGCCTCCAGCGTGATGATACCGTCTTTGAGGGGCATCTTGACTTTTCGATGGAGGGTAGATGACACGGCCTTGACTGCGTGGATCCAAGGCCTTCCCAGCAAAAGATTGAATGATGAGGTGACATCTATCACCTGAAATTCCAATTCCTTTTCGATTGGGCCCGCTATGATCTTCAATTGCACGGCCCCGACGACAGGTTTCGGGCTTCCGTCGAAGGCCTGGATAGTCTGCGCCGTTGGAAGGTAATCGGCATCGGTGATGCCGAGTGCTTTTGCGGTCCTTAGAGGAAGGACATTCACGGCTGATCCATCGTCGATAAGGGTCATCGGGAGATATTTACCCTTGCAGATGACCGTGATGTACAGGGCCAGATTGTGATTGGGCCCAAATGGTGGCAGATCAGCTTCAGAGAAGGTTATGAGTGGGCCTTCTTCTTTGGATTTGCCCTTAAGGTAGGGCATGATGGTGGCTACCATTTCAGCGGGGGTAGCCTCTGAATCAACCTTGATTTCATCGAGAGCCTTAGTCAGTGCTTCCCGATGAGCTTGCGAGCTAACCAATAGTTGCCATATAGTTAGATCGGCTCGGACCCTCTTCATTTGTTGGACCAGAGCCGTGTCTGGGCTTGGTTCTTTGAGGGTAGGCTCCGTCCTGGCGGGTTCAGTGACGGATATAGGGATGGAACGCCCAGCCGCGGCGAGATGATTGGTGGCTAAAGCTTTGGACTTTGCCTTTCGGACCTCTTCAAGGGTGATGGGGACAGCTTCCCCTTTGGTTAAGTACACATCATCCTCGTCGTCGAACCATATCCCGTTGATTTGTGGGATATAGGGAGAGATGAGGTGAGAACAGTCAATTACCTCACCGGTGAAGATAGCGTGGGCGCTGAACGGGTTTTCTTTGTTGCTCGGCTTGTCTCCGGGCAACGGGATTTTCCCGCTCTCGATAAGGTCCTGGATTAGATGTTTTAACCTCCAACATTTTTCAGTATCATGTCCGTTGCCCCGGTGATACTGACAGTAGGCTTGGGCATTGTAAGTTTTGGGCCTTTTTTCCGCTGGAGGTTCTGTAGTTGGGCCTATCGGTTGGATTAGGCCCTTTGAGGATAGCCTCTGTAAGGCATAAGTATAGGTAGTCCCTATATCTGTGAATACCCGATTTGGTGTATTCTTTTTAGATGAGGTGTCGAGCAGGTTTACCTCGTCGAAGATGCTGCGAGTTGCAGCTGCGGGTGTGGGCTTGATTGTAGATGAACTCGCCCCTTGATATCCTTTGGTAGAGGCCTTAGTCAGGCTCTCTAGTCTCAGGTCATCCTCGATTCTCGTGCCCATTTCAGTAAGGACAGCAAAGTTTGGGATGATAGCATACCGGAGATGGACCCGGTAGGATGGAAGTAGATTTTTGACGAAGGCTTCCACTAGGGCCTTCTCGCCGGGCTTGTCGACCAGCTTCACACTCTCGGCCCTCCATCTTTGCAAGTATTTTGTGAACCCTTCTTTGGGCTCTTGGGCCATTACCTCCAGAGTACGCATCGTAGTCTGGATTTCAGTGTTATCGGCGTAGTTCCGAGCGAATTCGGTCGCCACATCATCCCAAGTCTTGTATTTCTTGGGGTCGAGCCTGTAGAACCAGGCCCTGGGGTGCTTCTCCAAGGAGGAAGGGAATAGGTGCTTGAACATGATGGACTTTACCCCTTTGACCGCCATGAAGTCTTTGAAGGCCCGGATGTGATGGACCGGGTCTTCGGTACCCTCAAACATAGGAATTCCCGTCAAGTTGAGGTTGGCCGGTAGCTCGTCATTCAAAGGTGAATAAATGCGAGCATTTTCGGAGTGGATAGAGTTGCTTGTTGACAAGTGGACTTGCTCCTCGAGCCTGCGAACGACACTGACCAATTCGGCTATGGGCCCAGCGGAATCAGCTCCTTCAACTGGGACCGTCTTCTCCACAGTGCTTAGGCGGGTGTCCAAAGTTGCTTGGTTAGCGAGGATGGAGGTCAGTTGAGTCTCGATTTTGGCTAAGGCATTCTTCAATTCGTCCATCTTGCGTTGATGTCGGGTTGTGGCTGGCCTGTCTGTAAGAACACCACGTAATCAGAAACTAGCCCAGAAATCCCGGAATAGAAAGTACATCCCAAGCGAGACTAAAAAGGGAAACGACTCGAGAAAGACACCTAGACGGGTGACTCGTGAAGTGTGGGCTTTCCTTAGGATTCGGCAAGTGGGCCTAGTCCTGTTCGAAGGAAGGTTCACGCGGGACATCCCCAGACTTTTGACTCGATTGTGTTGACGGGCCCTCCTTTGTAAGAGTATGTTCTACTTAGGTGGGCCTTGCCTTAGTCTAACAAGGCGGATTGGGATAGGGAAGAAGCTCGCGATGTAAGATCGACAGAGCTTCGACGCTAGAGAAACTTGACAACTTAAGACATGACCCGACACTGCTAAATATGGGAAGTCCTAAGAGGAGGGAAGTTTTGAAAATTGATTGATTTTTGAAAAAGGACCGAGTGGACTTGGTGAATGGCCCAAATTTCCGAAATAGAGGACGAAAAGTCATTGGGCCATAAGTTTTGAAAGTTCGAGTTTCGATTTGGGCAGCATACCGGCTAGAAAATAGGCTATTTTGAGTAAAATCATAAGTCCTAAATTCGGTATGTCCCGGGTTTTGAAAATTGAATATCTTGAAAAGGAGGATGTAATTTTTGAAAAGTTGATATTTTTGAAAATGACTCGGAAACCAAGTAGCACGTAGTCACACAAGCATTATAACGACGCCATGTATGCTCTACACTAAGTCTCGGTCGGTCTGAAAGGGTCTATACCAGTGTACATAGTCTAGACGTTGATCGGGACGGACTCTCTAAGTCGAGTTGAGCTTAGAACATGCCGCAAAACCCACTCGAATCGACTATGAACACCTTTTGACATATCCATGTTGGAGTACATCAATGGTATAGTGGGACGTCGGTCACCAGTACCGGCCCGGGAAAATATGGGTTATGCATGAACCGTAGAACTAACACGCGTATAGTATTTGTCAAACGATTTCTATTCGAGTCTCACCCTGAGGATGCCGATGGTAAGTCACGCATCAGTTAATCCCCAGCGGAGTCGCCAAATTGTGGACATGACATAGGTCCACCCCGACGCGGCCACGCGCGGGTTTGGGTAGGCGAATGAATCTCCATATGAGAAGGATCGAATTGAAATTTAGGTCTATGTGGAGTCGCCACCGAATTTTATGGTTATTCGGAACCGTTCGAGCCCACTCTATGTCGTAGTGGGCCGTATACAAAATACGGCCCATTTCCGATGTCAGAGTTTATTGGGCTCGTCCCTTTGCATATCGATATAGATGCCGACTTGAGCGGTTAATCGTATATTGAATGACTCTCGTGCGCCAACGGTTTCGGGCATCCGGAAACCGAGGTTCTGAGTAAGGGGTGAGGGTACGTGTTGGGAAGCCCACGAAGGACACCCAACCCCGCCCGCACATTAGCGGCCTCTACTAAGAATTCGAATGACTTACAATACGCGCGCTAGTAAAACGGGAAAATGATATGCAAACAGTATTTTCCCTAAACATGCGAATTGAATTGAAACGGGTTTCTAAGTCAATTTAATGCAGCTAAGATTAACGTCAAAGTTGTATTTTAGCATGCGGGTTCATTTAGTACAATAAACGAACAAAATTAAATTAACAAGAGAAACAACAAACGCGTTAGTAATGATATAATAATATAACGAATAATAACGGTTTGCAAATATTGAATTGAATTGAAAAGATGCAAATATGAGGATGCATGATTTGAAAAGATAGTATACACGTGATTAATTATGCACATGTTGACCTAAGTCGTAAAATACTATCGAGTTTGAAAAATAGAATAATGTACGACTCGTGTTTGAGTCGTTATGAGGCCACTCGATCGAGTGGTCGATGGACTCGATCGAGTGGAACCAAAAAAAAAAATGATTCTGTTTTGCGTCAAAGACCGTACTCGGTCGAGTTATTGACTAACTCGGTCGAGTACATGGCCACTCGACCGAGTCACTGTGAGACTCGATCGGGTGGTGGTCATATTTAGCATTCGGTCTCGATTTTAGGGTGTCACTCGATCGAGTGACTAAGGCACTCGGTCGAGTGGCACCTGCACGAACTTGGTTCGTTTACTATTTAATTGTTGACTTTGAAATTGCTTTTGATTTTTGATAATCGGACATAAATATTGCACAATTTATGTTCGACTTGGTTTTTTTATAAATCGCGAATTTTGTTGAACCGAATATAAATATTGTTGAATTTATACCCGATTCTAAAATTGAATACTCATCATATCCCATATTCGATTATTGAATCGATATGGGATATTTAGAGTGAAAAATAAAAAGGATGGATTAATTTTAGTCGCTTTGAATTAATTATCGTGATATGAATAAATCACGTTAATTAATTCATATGACTTGATTGTTAGATTCGATATCCAATTATGGAATTGGTATCGAATCTAAAATCGACGCTTTACTTGAATAGTAAAAAAAACTTGATTCCCTCGACTTTTCCGACATCGAAATAAATCCCTAGGGATTGTGATGTCGGATCCGTGTCAACGGGTTTCGACCCTTATTAAAAATTGACTTTAGAAAATTGATGAATGCAAAATTGATGATGATAACGAGAAGTAATAACGGAATCTTGTTTAAGTTGACTCATCTCAATAATCAAATAATCGGGGTACCGGGATAAGCGACCGTCAACGCTGTGTGCAGTACACTTGTATGTTCGTGTTTTCTTATCCCGATATCCTTCTTACTCGACACAAATCAATGAGTATTTTAATATTTTAATACTAAAGATATTATAGATATTATGATGCGATGACTAAAATAATAAAAAAAACGAAAAAAAACGAGGAAGAATGATGCATATGCAATAATAAAGATAAAATAACCGTAACACTAATAATAATAATACGAAATAATAATAATAATAATAATAATAATACGTAATATTAATAATAATAATAATAATAATAATACGTAATAATAAAATATAGTAGTAATAATAATATATAGTACTAATAATAATATATAGTAGTAGTACGTAATAGTAATTAATAATAATACATAATAATAATATGTAATAATAATAGTAATAATAATGCAAAAAAAACGAGAAAAGAGAGAAAAGGAAAGAAAAAGGGGTTTGTCACCCTCAACCTACATGTTTCGGTCTCGGCACGGACTCGTAAACGCGGCTTTAACACGGGAGTCTTCGAGGTGTATGGAGGCTAAGTTGTGGTGGCTCGGATTGAATTCCTAAATATAGGTTTAGGGTTTGCTAAGGTCGGTTTTCCTAGGTTTTTTTCTAGGGTTGGTAAAAACGTAGTATGTGTGTAGGATGCTAGGGTTTTTTGTGTGATTGTAGATTAGGGTTCTAGAGATGTACTAGGGGTTTTAGGGTTGTGAGAACCTGTGTAATTGTGTTGCATGGGGTTGCTTATATAGGCAAAGCTAGGGCACTTTGGTGTCTAGGGTTTTGTGTCTTGACGGACTTGATTTGATGGCCCGTTTGGAGGTGGATCGTGGGTGAGCTACTCGGAAACGGCTTTGACCGGATTTTAATCCGGTCGCTAAAAGTCGGTTTTATTTCCGGTGTCGGTTTCGACCCAAATTAGTCTTGTTTGACTCGGAATGATCCACTGGGCCTGGATTTGAGGTCTGTTTGGTGAGGTTTGTACTCTGTAAGTGTGTTAGCCAACGATTAATGGATTTGAGCCCGTATCCGAGCGCGTAGAAACACGTTAGCGTCCGATCATCATCGGGTGTTTTTTGGAAACTGCCATAGACACCTGGCAGTCGAAATGCGGGTGTCTACACCCTTCTTGTGCTCTTCTTCTATCTCTTGTGCATATTGTGTAGGTTTTTCTTAGTTTCTTTAGCTTCTTTTTCTCTTTGTCTTGGGTAGTGTTCGTTTATTGTCTTTGCCTAGTGCCCATAAAGCACTAGGTGTTCTCACGTTTGCTCTAGTGTGTAGTGTATTCCTAGGAGGGGAGGCGATTTCTTTCTCTTCAATCCAGAGCCGGAAAGACTCTTTAGAGCCTTTCGCCAACGGACGATTGACCGGGTTAGAATCGCTCAACCAAGTGCTAGCAATACCACCGAAGAACAAGCCCAAGGATCCGACTTTATCGAGCAACCTCAAGGCAATACCGAAGGAATCTTCATAAATCCCTTTGGTACTTCTTCTAATCATTCCTCTCAACCAAGTTCTCCTTCAACATATACATCAACACCATCTACACCGTCCTCTCCCGCATATCCAATAATGCCTAAGTTCTCTTCGCACTCAACGTTTACGGAGGATGTCTTGCCCGGTCCAACCGCTTTACCGGAGGCATATACCGGCAATTTTGTGGCTAAGACTCAATTCATCCAATTGGTCGAGCGAAGCCAATTTAGTGGGTTACCAACCGAAGATCCTCATCAACACTTGGAAACCTTTTCGGATTATTGCGATGCTATCTCACAAACGGGAATATCCCAAGACCAAATCCGGTGGGTATTATTTCCCTTCTCTTTGATCGGTAAAGCAAAGCAATGGTTCAAAGGGTTAGACAAGGCGACTCTTGGTATTGATACTTGGAAGAAGCTAGCATTGGCTTTTTACCAACAATTCTATCCCCCGGAGAAGACAAATCTATTGAGAGCTTCTATCACGGGATTCCAACAACGTGATGAAGAAAGCCTCTACGAAGCGTGGGAAAGATTCAAAGCCTTGATCCGCTCTTGTCCTCACCATGGTCTATCACAATGGTTCCTTGTTCAACAATTTTGGAACGGGTTATATGAAGACTCAAGGGCCATACTCAATATGGGATCGAATGGAAGGTTTACCGAGGTGGATGATGACCAAACTTGGTCAAGAATCGAGGAGATGGCGGTACACAACTCTCAATACTCAAGACCTAGAAAGGCGAATCGAGGAGGAAGGCACGAGATCGATGCCATTACACAACTAAGCGTTGATCTTGGAGCTCAACTAAAAACCCACATGGAATCTATTGACAAGAAGCTCCAAAGCCATTTTGATCAAGGTCAAAGTGCAAGTGCCTCCCACCAACATTCCATTCAACAAGTTAATGCTTTGGGAGTTGTATCTCCTACATCTTATTATGGGATATGCGATACTTGCGGGATATTTGGACATGAACCTCTACATTGTCGAGGTAGTATTGAGCAAGTGAACGCCTTTCAAGCGTTCAAGAAAGGTGTCCCTTATCCACATATGTTTCAAGCTTCCCAACAAGTTCCCCAACAACAATCTCTACAACACCGTCCATATGTGCCACCTCCCTTAAGGGACAACAATCAAAGCTACCAAGGTTATATAGGCAACCCAAGGCCATTCAACAATTTCAAGCAACATAACCAAGGTACCTTCAACAACAATCAAGGGTTCCAACAAGGGAACTTCAATCAAGGTGGTTTCCAAGGGAACAAACACTCCCAAGGACACCATAACTACAACCAAGGTAACAATCAAGGCCTTAATCAAGGTAACTCTCATGGGTTCCAAGGGAACCATCAACAACAACAAGGATCTCAAGGTACTCAACATGAAAGCAAGCAAAGGAGTCAGT
Organism: Agrostemma githago; assembly: GCA_958450325.1. Lineage (NCBI taxonomy): Eukaryota > Viridiplantae > Streptophyta > Magnoliopsida > Caryophyllales > Caryophyllaceae > Agrostemma > Agrostemma githago. The sequence goes on along the minus strand of OY288253.1, from coordinate 37,356,236 downwards.
CTCCTATTCATGATTATGGCATTCCTCTAGCCATCACAAACACTCCTCATAACCAACAATCTCCCCCTCGGGATTTCGACATGCAAAAGTCAATGTTGGACATGCAAAGAAGTCAATTGGAGACACAAAGAACCCAACAAGAAATCATTGCTCAACTTCAAAGGGATAACTTGGCAAGAGACGCTCATATGAAGATGCTCGAGACCCAAATAGCTCAACTTGCTTCGGGTAGCTCTTCAAGGCAAAAGGGGCAACTACCTCCTCAAGGTGAAACAGCGAAATTTGAGCATGTGAATGCTATTACCTTGAGGAGTGGTTCATCTTATAACTCCCCCTTACTCCCTAACGAGCACGTACCAATGAAAGAAGTTGTGTCTCCAATTCAAGAAGATCCCAGCTTGGGAAATCCAATAGAGGAGCAAGTCTTGTGGGAGATTGAGAAACCCAAAGAAGCAAAGGTCCGCCCACTTCAAGGAAAAGACAAGGGTAAAGGGAAAGTGTCATTTAAGAAGTCCACCCCTATTGAGCAAAACAAGGTTCCAAGTTCCTCAATATTGTGAAGAAATTGGATGTGAGTGTCCCATTTACCGATCTACTTACCCAAATCCCGGCATATGGAAGATTCATGAAAGAAATCTTGGCTAGGAAGAGATCCGTCGACAAGGAAGAGGCCATAGCGTTCACAAGAGTGGCGAGCGAGCTTATTCAAGGTTCTACGCTTCCCAAGTTGAAGGATCCGGGTAGTTTCTCGATCCCGTGCACCATAGGCAACTTCAAGATTGAGAGAGCACTATGTGATTTGGGTGCGAGTGTAAGCATCATTCCCTATTCCATTTGTGAACGACTTGGGATGAAGGAGCTCAAGAGTACTTCCATTACACTCCAAATGGCCGATAGTTCCCTCAACCGACCTTTGGGGATGTTGGAAGATGTGCCAATAAGAATCGGGAAGTTCCTCATTCCGGTCGACTTCCTTGTGCTTGACATGCCGGAAGATGCTATCACTTCCATTATCCTTGAGCGCCCATTTCTACATACCGCCGGTGCTACGATTGATGTGAAGAACGGTAGGATCACATTTGAGTTAGGCGAAGAAAAACTCGTGTTTGACCTCCAAGGCAACACCCCGCCTACTAATGAAGAGTCTTGTAAAATGATCCACGCCGTGAAAGACATCGGTCTAGGGGATGGGTCGAGTAAAAGCTTGAAGAACGACTTCTATGAAATTGAGGATGATGATTCCGAGTTTGGGGCGGATGAATGCCCGCATCGTGATTTTAAAGACAAGTTGAGAAGCAAGAAGAAAGATGAGCCTCCCTTTGGGCCACATGAAGATAGATGGACGTTTGGGTATATACCGAAGGATCGCAAGTACAAGTTCAAGCCCTTGAACTTAGTAGATCTGGATGCCCCGGGAACGTCGAGGTTAGATCATGAAGACCCTTGGAGAGTGGATGGTTATACCACAAGCTTGATTGAAGACTTTGCGAGAGCCTTCGATTTGTTACTTCGAGCCCTTGATGGAGATGGAATTAACCAAGTGTTGTTAAGAAAATGATTGAAGAATGCACCATCATTGGTTTGACGGAGTTCCAAAAGAACCATCTTATTCTATATATTTCTTTCTTGTAATACTTTTAGGTTTTGTGAAATTCTTGTGATTTGGTATTTTGATGAGTGATAAGAGGGAGGGATTTTGATGATTGTGTTTTGAGCTTATTTGATAGGTGCGAAGTGAAGATGAATCCTAGAAGAGGAGTGGTTATTGTTAAAGCTTGGATTGTGAGAAAGGGAGTCGGTTTTTGAAGCTTGGGACAAGCTTTTGGAGTTATTGAGGGTTAGAAGACTCTTCCCGGCCGAGAAGAGTGCATCCCAACCGGGAAGGATGACCCATCCCGACCGGGAAGGAGTCATCCCGATCGGGATGAGGGTGCCAAAAGTTGGGTCTTCTGGAGTGTCATCCCGACCGGGAAGAGAGCTTCCCGACCGGGACGGGCGTGTCATCCCGACCGGGACCATCCATTCCGACCGGGATGGTCCCCTGCTCCTCCTTTTGCCTCTTCTTTGTCATGTGAGCCCACCCTACCACTTTATACCCCCTCCCAACCTCCCTACCTATCCTTGCCCTTATCATATGACCCCTACACTTCATATACACACATTCACCTCATTTTCTCTTCACTTTACACCGACTTTCACATCAAATCCCACCTCCTTATACCTCTGTACTTCAACCATGAGGCCTAATCAAGAATGAAGAGGAATAACGACAACGAAGACTAGCTATGTGCCGTTATCGAACTTTGAGACGATGGAGTGAGTGAGTTGCTAACCGATCGGTACGGCAACTATCCTTTCTTTTCCGTCTTTTATAGCTTGTCTCCCTTTGTTTGTTCCCTTCCCCTTATACACTTTTGTGTCATGGTGGCCCTCGGGGCCTCGGTAATTGTTGCTCCCGACTCTCGGTGACGTGACTACATCGAGAGTCATTTCAAAATCCAAATTTGCAAGATTTTCGCCTTTTTTATAGGATTTGGGCGGAATCCGGGCTAGGTGACTTGATTACACCTAGTCCTCCCCTCCCATTTCCTTTTATTTCTTTCTTTTTATTTCTTCCCCCATCCATATCTTTTCTTGTCTCGGCCCATGGTGACTTGACTACACCCCGGCCGGACACACTCTACCCTTTTCTTCGCTTCATTTTTGTTTCTTAGCTTTATTTTCGTAATTTCTTTTCTTTTTTGTCTCCGTACACTACGGTCGAGCATGAGGACATTGCTCGGTTTAAGTGTGGGGGAGCTATATTCTATCGTAGTTAGTTTTATTTTCGTAGTTTTTTCGAAAAATCTTTAAAAACCCTAAAAATTTGAAAAAATTTCACAAAAATCAAAAAGATTTTCTTTTGTGTCTTTCTCTTTTTGTGTCGTGGTGTCGTACTTTTGTTGTGTTGTGTGTGTTTGCCTCCCTTTTTCCTTGTAGGTCGCCTAATCACCGTTGAATTTAGAAGGCTTTCGAGACATCCGGTAACGCCTTTCTATCCCTTTTTCCTCTTTATCTCTTGTGGAGTGTGCAGGAGATTTGTGATGATGTGTGCTCGGGTGGAGCTTTGTGAAGATTTGTGGTTGATTGGTTGTTTATTTGGAAATTCGGGGTGGTGTTTGTTCTCTTTACGTGTTTGTTTTGTTTTGTCTTGTTTTGTTGCCTTTGTCTCTTTTTCTTTCGTTTTTATCGTGTCTTTGTTTTGTGGTGTGTACTTGTGTCTAGTGTGTAAACGGTTTTCAAAAACCCCGTTTAGAGGCTAGTGTTCAAGTGTTTACTTTCCCTTTCTAGTAGTGTGAATCGAGTCTTGGACTTTAGTCTAGTAGAATGACCCTAAATCAATGATTTTGTTGGTTTCTTACTTTGAGTCCACCTAGCTTACTAGGGATTTACTACGGGATTTGCATTTCGACCATTATGACCACCCACGGTGTGAAAAGGCCTTGGTTGCCGAGTCCCGTCCCTTAGGTGACCATGTTTGAAACTGTTTGATTAGTCCAAGTTCCCCACCTTTTTGCGGGTTTGAAGGGAAGGGTCCGTCCCGACTTACCCATTCCCTTACCATCTACACATTTTTCACAAAATAAATTTGCAATTTGTTGAAATCTCTCTTTCTTAGTTGCCAAAAAGAAATGTCTACAACTCAAATCAAGCCAAAAGGACAAAGAAAAGAAAATGAAAGAAAGAAAAGATTGAAGAAAAATAAAAGGCACAAAAAGCCAAAAACAAAATATAAAAGATGAAAAAGAAATGGCATAGCAACACACAAAAAGCAAAAATGCAAAAGAAAGAAAATGCCAAAGAAAACCGTCTCACAAAAAAAGATTCTCACCCTCTCAAAATAAGCCTTTTTCCAATCGTTACCGTGAAGAGCCTACCAAAGGACCGAGTCCCTAGGAAGGATGATAGCGGTAATAATCGGTCTTCCCTCATTTTGCAAACCTTATCCACCCTTTTTACTTGGACTAGTTAGGCGGTTCTTGAACATGGGACGACCCTCTTGGCTCATCGCTAAAGGGGGCGGGGTCTCACTTACCTACAGTGTCGACAAACACCGTGGTTCATCCTTTTCCTATCCCGCCGATCGTCCCGTAGTACGTTCTTTGAAGGTTAGGAGGAACCTAGGTAAGTTACCAACGTTTTTATTGCTTTGTTGTCATACTATTAGATTTTTTGTCCATATCGATTTGTGTTATTAGCTTGGGAACGTTGTCACTTGCCTTGAGTCCTAAACCGGTGCTTCTTTCACCGCTTTGTTGAGGGAAGCAGTATTTGTTTTGTCTTGGATGCAACCGTTTGGTGTTTGTTTGTCTTTGTGTTTGTTTGTCTGTGTGTTTTCGTGTCCGGTTGCATCCACAGTTTTGTCGCAAGACCCCACTTGCCTTGCGGAGAGCACTTGTCCTCTAAGTGTTCTCGCGTGAGTTGAAAGGGCGTAGGGTGCGCTAATACCCGCTCGGCTAGTTTAGTAGTTAGTTTGTGCTTACTCGAGGGTGAGTAAGGGTTAAGTGTGGGGGAGTTGATAAGTGTAGTTTGTAGTGCCTAATTTGTTGTGTTTTGGTTCCGTTTTCCTTGTGGAATCGCTCCTTGGGAGCGGTTTCTGGGCTACTTATGTTTATTCTAGTTCGTTTTAGGTTCCCAAGACCGTTCATGGAGAATTGGAACAATTCCGACTCGTTTCGTACACTTTTGGAGCCAACGAAGAGAAGGAACGATCACTCGGTGCCTTGGATCTGATCCCGAGACCTTGGGACCCGATCCCGAGCCCCGAGAATCGATGAGAAGCCCATAAGAGTCGAGGAGGAACCTTAAAGATCATATTGGAGGCCTACAAGACCCGTCCCGGTCGGAAAGGACCTCATCCCGTTCGGGATGGGGTGCACAAAAGCAACTGGGTCTGTTTTGGGTCCGTCCCGGTCGGGACCATGCCGTTCCGGTCGGGATCACTTCGTCCCGTTCGGGACCATTTCGTCCCAGTCGGGATGACCCTGCTGTAGCCCGTGTTTGATTCTTTTCTTCTCCTTCATTCTTGTAACCTTATAAATACTCCTCCCTTGTATTGTTTAAACAACTTACATTACCCTAGACTATCTTAGGCCTCTCTACAACATTCAAACCCTAGATTTAGTGTTCCTCTTATTAGTTTAATCTTCCTTTAATCTTTAGTTAATCTTTGTTTAATCTAGTAATTAGTCTTGTATTAAGGAGATTCTTGAAGACTCTTCCAAGCTTGACAACCTTGGAGATTTGTTTGGGTTTCTTATTAATTCAAGTTCTCATCTTTTTCATCCTCTTGTAGTGGGTATAATCTTTTCTCTTGTTCTTTGTTTATTCATCAAGTTTGAATCTTTACATATTGTTCATTGTCTTGTTTGTTCATTATGAATGTTTTGATTATTATGTCTATTTCTCTTGTTAGTCTTAGTTTTGATTTCAATGAGTGTTTCATTATGAGTGAGTAGATTCCTTGTGGGGTTAGTAGGGGGATTAAGTGTGGACTATGGGTGATTAGGGCTTGATTGTGGGTAAAGGTGATTCCTTTGTTGCTAGTCACTTATTGGGCACACTATGTGTTTGTTGTATTGCTTGTGTGGGTAGTAGTGGCCAATGCTTCTCATACTTGTTCTCTTCTTCTCATTGTGTATTCGATTGTGGTTGAATGTTTGTGTTTTGAGTAGCATCTTGCATGAATATTTGGGTCTAGTCTTAGACACGAGAGTGCGGACTTTGGCTTTGGAGCGAGAGCGCAAACCGACCTTAGTAACTAAGTGGCACCTACACCCTTGATTACCCAATCATCCTACTACACTTATGAACCCGACCTAACCCTACTCCTTCCCATTATTTGATTTCTCTACCTCTTTAGCCATCTTCTCTAGTTTAATAGTCTCCTTAGTCTTTAGTTGTTCATTAGTTCTTGTTTTAGCTAGTTCATTGTTAGTCTAGATCATACCTCTTCAACCATCATAGTTTGTCAATTATTGTCTTCTTTGTGTTTGTTTCTGTGACTTAGCCTTGTTTCTAGGTAGACCTAGTCTGGACACCTATAACCGTCTCCGTGGACACGACCCGACTTACCCTAGCTACGTGTTAGGTTAGTTGGCAAACTTTCTAGGGGTTTTCTTCTTTTGGGGAGGATCGCCCTTGTTTACCCGGATTGACGGGTGGTTTTGGGTTTTGACCGCGAGGGAGTCCATCCGCTCGTGAAGGTTACGAATAGAGGTCTCTATAGAGGTCATGGAGGTGGCGAGATTGTGAACCATATGGGTTAGATCTTTGATACTGAAATTTGGGACTGTAGTCATGGCGGAGGATGATCTCTGCAAGATAACATCGGAAGTCAGGGGAGTTTCTTCGGACGCCTAAGGGACTCGAAGGATGCTCATGATTGAGTGACACGGAACTGAGACCCCTGACCCATATGCGTGTGGTCATTAGTTTAGGGATTCAGGTGCTTTAGACTCTTAGTGTATCTGGCGATACGCCTATGGAGTTTCATGTCTCTGTAACGAGATGATTTGACACAAACCTCGGTGGTGAGGTTTAAAGAGGACTTCTCAAAATGAGACGACCCAAAAATGTAAGACCCCGAGTGGAGGTGATCCTAGTAGCTAACATAGACAGTTAAACACACGGTTGTACGACGTAAGAGGTTGATCACGATCTCGGCTCAGGATCAAAGAATTTGGATGTATGTTTCTTTCGAAAACGACCAATTTTGCAAATTTTTTAAAAGGATGGTTTGTGAAAATAGTTATGGCGTGACGATATCGTCTGCGGCGTGTAGGTGCGTTGCTGTGCGTGTGCATCAAAAATGATGACGAAATGTAAATATGTTTTTTTTAAAGGAGCGTGTTTCTTTTTTTAGGACAGCCGGTTTTTTTTTTGAAAATTATTACGCGACGCTTCTATCGAAGCTACTATTAATTAGCTAGTTCGACACTCGCGGGGTGCGTGATGCTCGTGATGGAGCGTGAAGTCTGATGACGGTCTCCTTAAAGGTGTGACTAAATCTTTAGTGAGGGATTTAGGTGGTGAATAGTATTTCTTATAAACTTTTCGCTTTTTGAAGAAATTTTTTTTAAAATTAGTGACCCACGTTCGTCGGTTGTACTAATTAGCATTAGACGGTAGGGGTGCGCATTGTAAAAAAGTGTTTTGAAATTGTAACCGCTTTTTGAGTTTCTTGACTTCATTAATTGAAGCCTCGGTTGTGCTAACGGTATGTGTGCAAAAAAGTTTTTTTTTTTGAAATAAAATGTAACCGCGTGGTGACCTTAACCCCATTAATTGGGAGTTTTGGTTGCATTGACGATAATCATTGTCGACGGGTTTTAATTTGGCCAAGGTGATGGTACTAAGAACTTTTCTTTTTTTTCTTTTTTTTGAAAGCAGTGAGTGTAAATTTTGCCAGGGTAACGGCATCTAAAAAAAATGTTTTCTCTTTTTAGAAATCACGGTTTAATCGGAGTATTGATGTTTAAATGGTCGTTTTGAAAAGAGGAGGTATTTTCGAAAACGGAATTGGGTGCGGTTGAATATGTTGGCGTGGTTGAATCCAGATTTTTAGTGTTTTATTTGGGTTGTATTGTTCAAACACGCTACACTTAACTAGGAATGCGTACATTCATGCAGGATGCAGACACGGGTAGGTTAGGGTAGGCTACCGCCCATGAATAGTATTTACTTAGGTATTGACAACGATCTGGGGAGATGAGTGTCATACCGTCCGTTTGGACTATCCGCTAATTAATCCCGCGGGTTACGCGTTAGGCGGCCGGAGCGTCAAACGAGGATCTCTCCGTGTGTCCCTAAAGATCTTACCGCGAAGAGGTTGATTGGTCCTAATATCGGTTATGGTGGGCTTTTTAGGGCCAAAACCTGTAGTGACCACAACTAGGAACTAGGAAATGAGCTTCACCGACCTCGTTCAAGTTACACCACCACTGGAAACTTGTTTCCAAATCTCCAGCGGAGTCGCCAAACTGTGGACGTCCGTCCGCACCGCCCGGCGCCCTGCGCGTGCCCGCGCGGGATTGACCTGGTTTTCAACGTGTGGCGGCGGCCACCCACGCGGCCCCCTCCCTGCCGGGGGCTAGTCCGATCTCGCATACGGGGTGAAGTGTTGGACCTCGATTTGGATGACGATCCGGACTTGTACAAAACGGGTACGGGCACCCGTGTTTCCGTTTGGGAATCAATCGAGACGTGGTTGTAAATGTTTAAAGGCCGATTCATTTGGTAAGGCGACCCTTTTAGTGAACTAAATTCGTTGCCGATTTGTGGAGTCGCCACCGAGTCAATTATGGGGACTCGGAAACCGTTCAAGTCAACTTTGATCCCTTACCGGCTCAAAGTTGAGTGGCACGGGACCTAAAGATAAATATTTGTAGCCTTAAGCACTCCATGCCTGGAATGACTCTCATTGCCAATGGTTTAGGACATCCAGAAACTGTCGATTCTGATTAAGGGGTGAGGGTATGTATTGGGAAGCCAACATCCGATAGATGTCAACACCCAATCCCGCCTGCACTATAGCGGCCTCTACTAATCAATCGGTGGGCTGATATCCTAGTTCTTTTGTTGTGGTGGATGTACTGTAACATCCATTGTTTTAATCCTATATTTAGCTACGTCGGTTATTTAAGGACAGGTAAGTTTTATCGTTGAAGTAGCGGTGTTTACATTCTTTGCATGCGATTTCACATGACAAGCAGGCCATGAAAAGATGCACGTAGGAGAGTAGAGAGTACTAGTATTATACGTATTAGCAAATCAGTTTTAATGCGGTAATACGAATATTAGTCGTTCTTGTGGTATACCTTACCTGGTATTCTGCTTAAGATGCGTTGGTTCGGTATTAATAGATATGCGTCGAACCCAATAAGATGAGCACCTGGACTAATACGGAACCGACCATCACTTTGTTCAGTTTTAAGTTATTTTACGTTTTGAATTCCGTGTTAGGTAATTTAGCATGCGATTATAAGGTCATAAAAGCAATAAATCATACGAAAAACTATAAATGCGAATGTAAGTAAATCACATTGTGAGGAATTGCACCCTCGGAGTATACACTAAACGGGACTCGATGCATAGATAGTTTTGAGAACGAATCTCAGAATTACTCGGGTCTATTTAGTGTGTTTTAGTATTTGTGGTTGAAGTTGGACGTTACGTATATTAGTAGATGTTTGTGGGCCTAGCGCCCACATCTAGTGTTGTCGTAGTGCATAATAATAGCAAGTACAAATATGGAAAGTTTTGTTTAGATGGCAACCTAGTGACGACTAGATCAACAGGCGGATCCTCCTAGCTTGACCAGTGACTCCGGCAGAACTCCGTTACCGTCTGACCTTCCCGCGGCTACTCCGGCAGAGCTTCGTTGCTAAGGACTAGTTCTGCGGCTAATCCGGCTGAACTTTGTTACTAGTTTTGAGCTACTCGATCACAGGCACCTCGGTATCGAGTGGGGTGCTCGAAGGTGAGGAGTAGCGTCGATGTCGCTTTTTTTATCGGAACTATGGTCGAGTGGATCGTTTGCCTCGGGTGTCGGAGTACGAGCCCTTAGCGAGAGTTTAGAGGGAGAAGAGAAGAATGAATTGTGTCGAATGAATGAGGCGGAGGGGGTATTTATAAGTGTTTTTGGCCCTCGTCGCCCATATGGACGCCTGAGCTGGGGCACACCAGGAATCAGGCGCCTGGGCTAAGGCGTGGTGAGACCCAGGCGCGTAGGGTGGGGCGGTTGGGATTTTGAGGATACGGTTTTGATACTTTCCAAAACCGTGAAACGGAGGTATAATACGTTTCTTCGGTGTTAAGGCTTCCCACGGCTTGACCTAGCGCCGTTGGTTTAGTGGGCCTCGGATGTTCATCCCGAGGTTCGCTTGACACGGTGTTGACTCGGTTCGAGTTTTGGGGCCGACTCGAGGCCCCGGTGTTGGAATTAACTCTAATTAGTGTCTATGTGACCGTAACGACACGACTAAGGCTGCCATCATGTTAGTTTTTAATTTTTCCGAGTAATTATTTGATCTGTTCTATAGGAAAACTACCTACAACATCGTGAACCCGTGTCGCGTTGCAGTCCTATCGTCATCGGGTGTTTGTTGGGCACTTCTGCAGCCACCAGGTCAAAATCTGGGTGTCTACACCTATGCGTCGATAAAATTAAGGCCGAGAAGGTTATGGCTGAAGTACACGAGGGAGAGTGCGGTCCGCATATGAATGCACAGATGTTAGTCCGAAAAATCATGAGGCTCGGATATTACTGGAATAATATGGAAACCGACTGCAGGCAGTATGTCAAACATTGCCATAACTGTCAAATCTTCATCAACGTGCAACGTACGCCGTCACCTTTGCTATATACCATGATGTCACCTTGGCCATTTTTGACATGGGATAAAAATGGGTCGAGACTGAATCCTACCGTATTCTCAACGCCAAGCATGTAGCTAGGTTCATCCAGAACAAGATAATATGCCGGTACGGGATCCCGCTTGAGTTCATCAGTGATCACGGGACCCACTTTCAGGCCGAAACAGCGGCCCTGATAACCAAATACAAGATTCAGAGGCATACATCTTCGCCTTACCATCCCCAAACAAATGGAGCGGTAGAAGCAGCCAAAAAAATAATTGTCACCATACTCAAAAAAATGGCTGATAATCATCGAGACTGGCCCGATAAGATACGTTTCGCTCTATTGGGATACCGGATGTTGATCTGCACCGCAACCGGTGCCACGCCGTATTACCTGACGGACGGGATGGAAGCAGTCCAACCAGTCGAGTTGGAAGTACCGTCCCTCAGGATTCTTTTAGAAAGTCAAGTGTCTGAAGCCGATTGGGTTCGAGCACGATACGACTCGTTAGTTCTATTAGACGAACGGCGGTCTCGTGCCCTCAATAATATTCAGATTTACCAGAAAAGAATCCAACGTGCCTTTAACAAAAGGGTGAGGCCCAAGAACATTAAGGAAGGAGACTTGGTTCTCAAGTCCGTGCGAGCTCTATTACCAGTAGACCCGAGGGGAAAGTTCAAACCCAATTGGGCCGGGCCATATCCGGTGAAAAAGGTTCTATCAGGTGGTGCTGTGAAGCTGACGGATTTGAACGGGAACGAATTTACCAATCCTACCAACCAAGACCATCTAAAACTTTACTACCCCTAATACTTTCTCAATGTCATTTGCAAAAGTTCATTAAAATTGTTTTTAAAATACTTTCAAAAAGCAAGTCAATAGGCTAGGATTATTTATCCTACTGCCGTAAACATCTCGAACCAATTGAACCAATAGTCTTGGTATATTTTGAGATTGCAATTTTACAAAAGCCTGAACTACGTTTGGTTTTATTCCGCTAATTGTAGATACGTAGGCAGCCCCTCAAAAGGGCACAACCACTGCAATCGAGAAAAAAAGATAGGAACGCTTTAACTAATAAACTTCTTTTATTATTACCAAAAGACCCGATAAACTCGGGAAATTCAAAAAACAACACACGATACTATAAAATAGTAGTACTACTTAAATAGTAAAAACTAAGGACTGGGGTATTCAAGGCATCTTGCCCTTACCCTTATCCTTGACCACCTTGGCCGTCCACTGACGACGAGGCGGAGGTGAACGTTCCCGAATCACTACCAGAACTCCCTCAGCCCGAACCCGCTTCTTCGAATACGGGTCCTCGATCACTTCAATTGGCCCAAGTCGGGCCTTATATCGCCTCAAAATGAGGTCCGGATAAATATGGACGGTCCAATCAAGTGACAGGACCACGAGGTAACGGGCTTGATCCCTCTTAGCCAACCCAGTCAACATGGTGAGGACCCACCCAGGCCACATTCCACCTAATCAGACGACCCCCGTGGAATATGAGTTCCTCGTCCCAATAAGTCTGGTTTATGTCATGTCTCGAATTTATGCGCCTCTTTCTCGAACTAACCTGATTGCTGCGGTATCCAAGCACCTTCAGGGGAGGCTCTATAATCGACAACCGTTCGGACAGCCAAACCCGACGGGACGACATTATCAGGGTATGCGCAAAAAAAAGACAAAAAAAAACGCGCAAAATATACCTACAGAAGACGAATGCCGCCCGTCAATTGACGGTCTGGGTCAACTTTGCTAGCATCGAGACCCATAATGATTTTTCCGGTTATTAGCCAAGCCGGGCTATGACCAGTCTCCATCTGGTCAACCACACCAATTGATAAGTGTAGTTTGTAGTGCCTATTTCGTAGTGTTTTGGTCCCATTTTCCTTGTGGAATCGCTCCTTGGGAGCGATTTATGGGCTACTTATGCTTCCTCTAGTTCGTTTCAGGTTCCCGAGACCATTCATGAAGAGTTGGAGCGATTCCGACTCTATACATACACTTTTCGGAGCCAACGAAGTGAAGGAACGATCACTCGATGCCTTGGATTCGACCCCGAGACCTTGGGACCCAATCCCGAGCCTCCGAGACCCGATCCCGAGTCCCGAGAATCGATGAGAAGTCCATGTGAAGCAAGGAGGAACCAAAAAGATCATATTGGAGGCCTACAAGACTCATCCCCGACGGGTATGGCCTCAACCCGTCCGGGATGAAGCGCACAAAAGAGGAGCTCCTGTTTTGGGTCCATCCCGACCGGGATGAGTTCATCCCGACCGGGACCACGTCATCCCGACCGGGACCAACTCATCCCGACCGGGATGAGCCCATTACAGGCCCGCGTCACTTGTTTCCATTCCTCCACCCATTGTAACCCTATATATACCCTTCCTCTTGTAATCTATGCTTATGTGCTTCACTTCCCACTAAACCCTAGACTATTTTAGGTTAGATTAGTTTAGATTAGAGTAGATTAGTCGGTAATTAGTCGTTAATCCTAGTTTTACTCTTGTATTATTGGATCTCTTGAAGAATCTATCAAGCTTGACAACCTTGGTGGAATTGTTTGGGTTTTCTTCTATGCAAGTGTTCTTCTTTTCATCCTTAGTAGTTGGTATAATCTTTCTCATCCTTGTTTACTCTTTATCTTGTTTATTCATCCAAGTTTTAATCTTTGTTCATCTTATTGTTCTTAGTTCATCTTTTTCACTAGTTTGTTTATGCTTGTTTTGATTCTTGTTTTGATTCTTCTTGTTTATGTTGGTTTTATTAGTATTAGATATGTTTGAGTAGATTTTTGCTAGGGTTAGTAAGGTGATTTGGGTGTTGATGGATGATTAAGGGATTGTTGGAGATGTTGGTGGAAGATTTGGGTTTCCTCTTGGTTTGATGCATATCACATGTTTGTTGAAATGCTTGAATGACTAGTATGTGCATATGCTTGTTTTTCTCGCTTTTCTCTTGTGGGTAATAGTTTGCTTGTGGGTTCGGTCCCCTCACTAAGTAGCGAGAGCCCGGTGAGGACGACCCCTAGGTCGGTCTAAGTTGCGAGAGCCCGGATGCGATCTAGGCCACAATAACACGCTAGTAACCCCGTTTGTCATGTGTGTCGCCAAAATGGGTTTTAGGTGGAACCTCTAGATTGGTCTAAGTTGCGAGAGCCCGGACTATACCTAGATTACCCTACTACCTCCTTCACTTTAGCTCTTCCTCAACCATTCCGTTACCCCTTTGACCCCGACATAATCCTAGCCCGTTTCTTTGTTTGTTTCTCCGGTACCTTAGTCTTAGTCTAGCCTTCTCCCTTTTCTATCACTCTAGTTTAGCTTAGTTCGTTGATCGAGTCTCGTATTTAGGCGACCTTAGTCTAGACACCTCTTACCGTCCACGTGGATTCGACCCGACTTACCATAGCTACCCTAGTTAGGTTAGTTGGTTTTTATTTGGTGGCGGGATCCACGACAAAACCATACCATCAAATTGGCGCCGTTGCCGGGGACGGTGCTAGTTTAGACTTTGTTTGCCTAGTTACTTGACTTTGTCTTCGTGTTTGTGTTTTTCTTTTTTCTTTTTGTTACCTTGCTTCTTGTGTGTGTGTGGTTTATTTCTCTCTTGTCTAGTGCCCAAAAAGCACTAGACTTCTCACGTTTGTTCCTAGTCTACTGATCCGAGTCAAGAAGCTACCAATCCAAGTAATGAAGTTCTAAAAGAGCTCAACTAAAGTATACTAGCTCCTACTTAAGTTTAGGCCAGCTAGTTTAGCAATAATAAGAAGTCATCTTCAATAATGGAGCTAGCTCGAATTTGAGCTGAATAAAGGAGCAACTAATCAAGGTAAAGTAAAGACATTAACTTAGGGTCACAATCCTTCAAGCATGAGTAATGGACTGAAGTCAAGAAGACCTTAGAGCTGGTTGTGTTCTCATGGTGTACACGGTCAAAAGGCTCTCTTGTTAGCCTTGTTTTTGGCTCCATGTTCACATGGTGTGTACACTCAAGCTTTGGTGTTGGCTCCATGTTCACACAAGACTACACGGCTGGCGCAAGCTTTGGTTTTAACTCCCTAGCTTTGGTTTTAACTCCATGTTTACACTAGCTTTGTTATTAGCTCCAACCTTGTAATTAGCTCCTAGTTCACATTAGTCTTAGCTTTGTTTTTGTCACCCTAAACCAACCGGTTTAAGGGACCTTGTAGGCTATAAATAGCCGGCCATTTGAAGGAATAAACATCATCCAATTTGCAAATTAAAAACCTGAGTAAAGTTAAGCTTTGTGCTTTCTTTGTTTCGTCTTTGTAGTTTACAAGACAAAGTCTAGAGTGAGTCGCGTTACAAGCTCTAAACTCGCTACTTCAATCGCGTTGTTTGATTTAGCACCCGCTTTGTTGAAGTATAGGTCTACTTCACCTAGCATACTATCCTTGGTTACGGTTCATTCACGCTCAAAACTATTCTTTACCTTCTGTTTTGGTTACTTGTTTCACGTCCATTTCAGTATACTAATCATATCTCTCGTTCTTGTTTCAAAGTTCATATCAACTCACATCATCTACAGTTTGTGCTTAGAGGTGGTGACTATCTTCTTCTTGCAACTTAGAGCCGCTTAAACGGACGGTTGCTAGGGTGAGAGGTTTCCAACCGGGTATGGACTACGATTTTTGAGCAAGCATGGGGTTTGATCTAAACTCCACATACTCAGGAGCCGATATGAGCTACTCCTCTTCTTCTATGAACCAAAGCTATGACATGATGACTCCTAATTACTATCAAGCTTCTTGGGGGGATCAAGACTCTAGTGGGTATGAACTTCAAGGTTATGAAAACGGCTACCAACAAGTGAACGATTACCAATCCTACGATCATGGTGACTATTACTCAAGTTATCAATGTGAACCCACCATGTTCAATCAAGATTCACCTTATGGAAGCCAATACCCCCAAAACCCACCATATTACCCTACACCCCAACCACAATATGAACCCCATGACCCACAATACTACCAATCACCTCAACCTCACTACCAACAATATGATGCCCCACCCCTTGGGCATCATCAAGATTTTCAAGGAGCTTTACAAGACCCCAATGATCACCAATTGCCCGACACGGAGGTGTTTCATTCAATGCTTCAAATGCAAAGGAGCATCCAAGAAACGGCCATTCAATTGCAAAAAGAACAAGAGGAATTAATGGCCCAAATTTGAAGGGCAAACGAGGCAAGGGATGCTCGATTAAATGCATTATCGGTTCAAACCGTAATGTTTTTATCCCGAACATCACAATTAGATGAAGGGTGCCCACTTGAGAGAGAGGAGCAACCTAACCATGAAGCCGCCGATGTAGTTCCCTTTGGAGGAGAGATTTGCTTTGAAGAACCTCAATCGTCTACCCAAAAAGTGACGAATGAGGAGATGACCCTTGGTGAAGGCAACATTGGTGAGGAATTGGAGGAGGATGGTGAGTTGGATGATTTGGTGGAGTTTGTGAAGTTGTTGGATGAAATTGATAGCCTTGAGTTGCCCTTGTGCGATAATGTGGATAAGCATCAAGAGCCCCTTACTAGTACACCAAGCAATGACTTGGAAGAGATTGAAATCGCCGGTAGAAGTTTTGATCCTCTTCTCCAAGATGATGTGGGGCCGAGTGATGAAGATGGGGAACCACAACTTGAGGAAAGTGTGGGGGTGTGCATTGAGGAGATGAGGCCAAAACCGCTTTTTGTGCCTCATTTCTTGGAGATGAAGCTTGCTAATGATTGGAGGCGATGCCTAGGGAGGAAGAGGTCGGTTAAGCTCGTAGGATGGATAGACCCCGGAGACAACATGAATGATGATATTGGGTCTTGGGATTCCTACTTCTTGCCTCCACCTTGGAGGCCGTGGAGGTTGGCTAGGCTTGAGCACTTCTTGGGCCTTCATTATGATGTCGGTAGTGCGTTCGACTTGCTCCTCCATGCCCTTGAGGGCTATGGTTGAAGAAGAATCCACCATCCTAGGTTTGACGGAGTTCCTAAAGAACCGTCATGTTGTATATTCCCCCTTTCTCCTCTTTAGAGTACTTGTGTTTGTATTTGTGTGATTTTTCTCTTGATTTTTGTTGTTTTGTGAAGCTCTTGTAATTGATTTGGTATTTTGATGAGCGATGTGAGGGAGTGAATTTGATGTGTACTTTGAGTTTATTGTGATAGGTGAAGTGAAGGTGACTCCTAGAAAGGAGTGGTTAGTTATAGAGCTTGGATCGTGAGTAAGGGAGTCGGCTTTTGGGGTCCTGGGAGTCATGAAGACCCTTCCCGACCGGGAAGGGTGTGTCATCCCGACCGGGATGCGGCCGTCCCGATCGGGATGAGGGTGCCAAAAATCGAGTCCACTGGAGTGCCATCCCGACCGGGATGGGAGCTTCCCGATCGGGACGGGTGTGTCATCCCGACCGGGATCATCCATCCCGACCGGGATGATCCCCTACTTCTTTTTGGTGCCTCTTCTTCGACATTCAAGCCCACCCAACCATTAAATACCCCCACCCAACCTCCCTACCTTCCTTTCTCGTATCATACCACCCATGTACCTCATTTACATACCTTAACCTCATTTCCTCCTCACTTTAGACCGATATTCACATCAAATCCCACCCCCTCGCACCATTACTACCTTAGCCATGCGGTTTTCTCAAGCTTGAAGAAGGATGACAATGACGACAACAAGCAAGTGCCTATATTGATCATTGAGACGATGGAGCGAGTGAGTTGCTAACCGGTCGGTATGGCAACTATCCTCTCTTTTCCGTTTTTTTTAGCTTGTCTTCATTTGTTTATTCCCTTCCCCTTTGTCATGGTGGCCTTCGAGGCCTTGGTAGTGGTTGCTCCCGACTCTCGATGATGTGACTACATCGAGAGTCATTTCAAAATCCAAATTTACAAGGTTTTCACCCTTTTTTAGGATTTGGTCGGATTCGGGCGGAATCTGGGCTAGGTGACGTGATTACACCTAGTCCTCCCCTCCCATTTCCTTTTATTTCCTTCTTTTTATTTCTTCCCCCATCCATATCTTTTCTTGTCTCGGCCCATGGTGACTTGATTACACCCCGGCCGGACGCATTCTACCATTTTCTCCACTTTTCTTTTTGTTTTTTAGCTTTATTTTCGTAGTTTCTTTTCTTTTGTGCTCCCATGCACTACGGTCGAGCATGAGGACATGGCTCGGCTTAAGTGTGGGGGAGCGATATTATTCTATCGTAGTTAGTTTTATTTTCGTAGTTTTTCGAAAAATCTTTAAAAACCCTAAAAATTTGAAAAACTTTCATAAAAATCAAAAAGATTTTCCTTTTGTGTGTTTTCCTTTTATGTCGTTGTATCGTGTATTTGTTGTGTTGTGCGTGTTTTGCCTCCCTTTTTCCTTATAGGTTGCTTAAACCACCGATGGCTTTGGAAAGCTTTCAAGATGTCCGGTAACATCTTCTATCCCTTTTTCCTTCTTTGTCTCTTGCGGAATTTGGAGGAGAATGTGATGTGGTGTGCTGATGTGGGTAAAGTCGTCTCACCCAATCAAGGTAAACCTAATGCTACTAACAAGAAGATAGCGGCAAGCAAGGTATCGAATCCACAGGGAAGCAGTTAAACTAGTCAAATAGCTATGGCGATTCTAGGATGCTCTAAACGGTTGAATTGTTGGAAGGATAAAAAAAAACACTACTAAAATGCGATAATAAATAATCGAATCTAATAAAGAGATGAAAACTAAGGTCACGGGTTCACGATAGATGCTCAACAATTATGCGACGATAATAATAAACATATAACATGCTAGTCGGCTATAACACGTTCTCTCGAATCGTGTCAACCTAGGAAGGATCTAACGGGCTCTCGCAACTTATTAGACTCCCTACCAAATCGCGCGTGATCTAATCCTAATTCGGCTTTCGCACAGGAACTAGAATTTCCCAAACAGATTAAAATGTTGTGGCCTTTAACAAATTAATCGACAAATAAACACGCGAAAGTGGTACTAGCGTAATTATGAGTTTAGTATCAAAGCAACATAATCGTATAATAATTCATCGATCCCCCTCGACCCTAGCGAGAAAATTAGCTACGCATGATGATTACGAAACAACTAATCGCATACATGGAATTCATGATAAAAAGGTGAAGCAAATAAATCTAATGATAAACGGACGAAAATCTAACGAACTAAACGGAACAACGAATTGCAAATAGAGAAAATTACGACGAACTAAGTAATTTACGATGAAGATTGAAACGTAGAACTGAAAATTGCATAAAATGAAATTACCGAAATCGAATCCGAGTGAAAACCGAGTGCTAGAATCCTAAAGGTCACGAGTTTTCTAAAGTAAAATTTCTAAGTATGAAGAAGTGATAATAGAAAATAATCCTCCTCCTTAGTTATACAAAATTAGGCGGAAAATGAACTGGGTGTGCACCCCGGCCGGCTGGCAGGCCGCCTGCCACATGCAGGGGCCGAGGCACACTTGAAAATGAAGCTAAAAATGGCCTTGTGTCATGCCGGCCGGCTGGCAGGCCGCCGGTCACATGCAGGCTGGAGTGCACGCACTAATAAAAGAGGTAATGGGCCGCTTCTCATGGCCCAATGAATCGTCACTTCCCATTTCTTCTTCGCCTAAACGTCTTGAGGCACGGGTTTTGTCTCGGGATCGTTCTTCTAACCAGTTATGAGTGTAAATTCACATAAAGACCTGAAATCGTGTAGAATCTACAAAAACACTCACTCAAAGCAAAATGTTAGAAGAAACGGCTCTAAAGAGCGCGTTTCGACCCTAAAAGACAACGAAATCGAGGGAATAAAGCTATATAAATACGACACATCAAACTCCCCCGAACCGAACCCTTGCTTGTCCTCAAGCAAGACCCGTAAGAAAACACTAATATAATACCGAAGCAGCTCAAAGCAAATAATAGGCAACCAAATACTCAAGTCCGTCATAGCAAACATCTAACCAAGTCTAAGAAACGAATTCCAAGACGGGAAATAGGAAAAATAATCCATCAACAAATGCACAATTTTACCAAGCATGATATGTAGAAACCACATTTTCAACCAAAGCCCTTGCATAGGCTACTCACGGAGCCACTCATCGCTCAATTAGGAAGGGTGTGTATATGTGAAATATATATATATACATATATATATATATGAAAACGCTCAACTACTCCAACTCATGGAAATATGCCCGCAATCTAATATGGTATCGACCTCTAAATTTTTACAAAACATGCTAAGATCACAAAGGGATGCAAGGATGGTGATAACAAGGTAGAAGGTGGAAATCGATATGGTCATGTGAGGTTAAAGCCAAGCTAGTGAACTAACTAGTGCGATAATGCTCAACTCAAAAATTCTTCCACTTCCATAAACAATTCATACAAATCACCAACCAACGATAACGAGTCCGGGATCAAAAGAGGGCGCTCAAATTTCATCAAGTAAACGGAAAATAAAAGTAACAAGAATAACATATTTTTTTGTTGTTTTGATTTTTTTTCTTTTTTTCTTCTTCTTTTTCGATTTTTTCGATTTTTTCCTTTTTGCTTTTTTTTCATTTTTTCCTTTTCTTTTTTTCTTTTTGAACTATTTTTTTTCAGCTTGATGAAATTAGAAGCAAATATATACAATAACCCAAATTGACCCGGACAAGATCTACAAACTCCCTTGAGACAGAGTCAACCACATCCAATCATCCATCAAAAATCTCCATAATCACACAATAACGAGCATAGAATGCACTAGGTGACCTACTTCATCAAGCTTGGCTGGGTAGGCAAATTTGATTTTGTAGTTCATTTTGTGAATTCTTTAACATTTTAGCCAAGGAGAAAATGGATAGAAATAAATGAAAATGAAAATGACCGAAAAATGATCACTAGGCAAGTTAGTCAAAATGAAGGGGCAAACACCATACTTATGCGTATTGACATAGCATATTCCACGAGGAGTCCTACACACAATCCTAAGTGGTAGCCAAGTAAGAATGTACTGGCTACAGGAGGCTCTAAATCTCACCAATTTTGTAGCTAAAGCCTAAATGCAGGGTCAGTCTAAATGGGAACCACAAATCATAGCTCGGTTCGTTGCAAACTTGCCGATTAATTATTATTCCACATAACAAAGGTCAAATGAATTCCAATTAAGAATGAGCAGGTAGCCTAACGAGTGCAAATTATCATCATTGCTGCATAATCGGTATCATAGACAACCACTAAGACTCAAGGAAATAAAACTAGAAATACTAAAAACTCCCCCACGCTAGACTCGACATTGTCCTCAATGTCCATATCATACAGACCCAAAATTGGTGGGGGGACACAAATAAAATCCGAGGAAAGAGAAAAGACATACCAAATATACACATGGAGAGGTAGCGGAGTCAGCAATCCGCTACTGATCATCATCATCATCACCGAAATCATCATCCTCCATACCATCATCTGCAGCGGTCCCAGAACCTGACGCACCACCTGTATACCAACCACCTCCCTGATAATCACCAGCGGCTCCAACCCCGTCGGGGCACTGAAATAATCAGTGTGAAGATGGAAGCCGCCATGAATCGAAGGGTCAGTATAACCACCCACGGGCCACGAAAAGTACGAGGGGTAAGGGCCCTGTGGTGGCACAGCTGCACGCCTAGCATAGTCATCATAAACGGGATACATCCCGAGACACTGATCAGCATATAACCTGTCTAGACGAGCGTGAGTAGCAGCGGGTCGGCACGAGTCTCCGTGCGAAAAGTATCAAAGTCAGAACGTGACGAACCGACACTCAACTCCATGCGCTCCATCCATGAAATCAGATCGGGATGGAGGGGAGCATACTGGGGTGGTGGAGGAGGCTGCTCAAAAGTAGTAGTGGTGGTGGTCTCTGGAGCAGGCTGAGATGGACCGGGCTCAGAAGTGGGCCGGGAGGTACTAGGCTCGCTCGTCGGGCGACGAGTATAGGTAACAGCATGCGACGAAAGAAGAGAGCTAGGGGCAGCGACGGGTAATAAATAATTAGGCTGATCAGCCTCAAGTGACAAAACCGACCCGGCTTGCAAAATAATAGTCGCCTGCTCATGAATAAGCCAAGCCCAACGATTCTGATGCCTAGAAGAAATCCAGTTAAGAGAAGCCAAATATCGGAGGCTAAGAGTAATCTCACCCTGGACCGGATCATGATCCGCTTCGCGAAAAGCGGTCAACCGGAGAGCTAATTGCGTGACTAACCCGCCTATATAAATAGGAACATTGGCAACGGCCGTAGCTATTCTCCTAAACTTCGGTGCGCACATTATGTGGCTCCTTCCTAGCAAAAATCGTCCACCCCATAAACCTCTGCCAAACATTAATAACAGGATTATGAATATTGTTTGAACTCATATGCCCCGCGGTAGTGTACGGGGCATCAGCAATGCATTCCCAAAAATCACCCACCCTAAAATTAGCATGCTCGGGTGGTGTACGGTCGTCATAATCCTTAAGGTCAAAACAATCCCCAAACTGCTTCAGGCTCAGCGCAAAACTAGTATTCAATAAACGGAACTCAACAGAAATATCACCAGTCCGTCTATTCTTATGTACCTCAAACGAACTCAGAAATTCCAACGTAAGCTGGGTAAACGTGTTACGACGCATCGTAAAAAATGTACCCATACCAACACCCTTAAACAATAGTTCCAAAGCAGAATCTAAGCCTAAAGTTCGCATAGCATCACGATCGATAAAACGAGTTGGAACAATAGACCGCTTTCTCAAGTTCTGAAATCGTACCTTTTGGTCAATAGTGGTAAAAATTACACCTGGAAAAACTGGATCGGGCTCAATGTCGGGTTGAGCATGGTCGTTTCTGGTGCGCTTGCTCCGAGGAGGCATTGCAAATCAGCTGAAAGTAGTACACTTGAGGAAAAAAATGGGGAAATTTTGAGGAGAGAGAGTGAAGAAGGTGAGGATGAATGCTGGAAAATTAAGAAAATTGGGGTTTTGGGGGATGAGAGAGAGAAGAGAGAGGCGAGAGAAGAGCTGAAGAATGGAACAAATGACGAAAAAAATGGGTTTGGGGGGTGTTATACGACCCGGCCGGTCTGGACCGGCGGCCGGCTAGCCGGCCTGACGCACTTCCCCATTATTTTCGATTATTTAAATCAAATCTATCCTCTCACAGCCAGCCGGTATGGACCGGGGGCCGGTTGGCCGGCCGGACTGCTCTTTTTGAGATTTTTGCTCCAATTTTCCTAATTTTTCCTTTGTGCCTCGGCCCCTGAAGTCTATAGGCGGCCTGGGCACAGGCTGAGGTGCACAAATCCTTCTTTTCGAGTTCAAATCCAACTCGTACCTCGGTCCCTAGAGTCGATAGGCCCCCTAGGCCTAGGCTGAGGTGACCTGCTGTTTTATCACAAGTATGATGAATTTTTTTTTTCCTCTTTTTTTTTATACCTTCAATTCAAATCATTTCCGACGATCCTGCGCGTCTCCAAAAATATTAGTCCCTCCTCTCGTCCTCACTAAAACAACTAAAGGAAAAATAAAAATAAAACGAGAATGAGGGAAATTATTTACATACTCGGGCTGCCTCCCGGTAGCGCTGGTTTAGAGTCCCGCACGACTTGATGAGAATAAGGTTTAGTGGGATAAGGGAACGGGATGAAGTCGTATGACCTCAATCGCTCCAACTTGAGCACCTTCATGATATAACTTCAATCGTTGACCATTCACCTTGAATCGTTCACCCGCATCACTCTCGACTTCAATCGAGCCAAATTTACCCACGTGGGTGACAGAAAAAGGTCCGGACCAACGAGATTTTAACTTTCCGGGAAACAACCGGAGCCGAGAATTGAATAATAATACCTTATCTCCCACAATGAACTCACGGTGAAGGATATGCTTGTCATGCCAGCGCTTGGTGCGCTCCTTATAAACTCGAGCACTATCATAGGCACCAAGTCGGAATTCCTCCAACTCATTCAACTGCATAAGTCTCCTCTCCCCACTCAAATGTGGATCCAAGTTACGCTCCTTAATCGCCCACCAAGCCTTATACTCAAGCTCGACCGGTAAATGGCATGACTTGCCATAGACCAATCGGTAAGGTGAAGTACCAATAGGCGTTTTAAAGGCGGTACGATAAGCTCATAGTGTATCATCTAGCTTAGAGCTCCAATCGTTCCTAGCTTTTGACACGACCTTTTGGAGAATAGACTTGATTTCCCTATTGGACACCTCAACTTGCCCACTCGTTTGAGGGTGGTAGGCAAGACCGGTACGGTGCGAGACACCGTACTTAGCAAGCAAAGCATCAAGTCGCTTCTCATGAAAATGGCTTCCACCATCACTAATAATCGCTCTTGGAACACCAAAGCGGGGAAAAATAGTCTTTTTAAACAGAGATATTACCGTTCTAGCATCATTAGCAGGAGATGCTACCGCCTCCACCCACTTGGAGACATAATCAACCGCAACCAAAATATATCGGTTGCCCTTGGATGACGGGAATGGGCCTTGATAGTCTATACCCCAAACATCAAAAATTTCTACTTCGAGAATCCCATTTTGAGGCATCTCATGCCTCCTAGAAATATTACCGGTCCTTTGACATGCATCGCAGGACATAATAAAAGCTTGGGCATCCCGGAATAAGGTTGGCCAATAAAAACCCGACTGGAGGACCTTAGCCGTGGTTCGGCTCGGTCCATGATGGCCACCATATGACGATGAATGACAACTCTCTTGAACCCCTCGAACTTCCCATTGAGGGACACATCGACGGAAAATACCATCGGCACACTCCTTAAATAAATAAGGGTCATCCCAGAAAAATTGTCGGACATCATGTAGAAATTTTTTCTTTTGTTGATAAGAAAGATCGGAAGGTAATACCTTGCCAACTAAATAATTGGCATAATCCGCATACCAAGGTCCTTCGCTTGCACCGGTACTTAAAGCCATGAGAGAATCATCGGGAAAAGAGTCATCTACGGGGATGACAACTCCTTCCTCCTCAACTCTAAGCCTCGATAGATGATCTGCAACGGCATTTTCCGCTCCCTTCTTATCCCGGATCGGTAAATCAAACTCTTGGAGGAGGAGGATCCATCGAAGTAATCGGGGCTTTGCTTCTTTCTTAGCAAGGAGGTACTTGAGCGCCGCATGATCGGTGAAAACAATGACTTCCGATCCAACCAAGTAGGTTCGGAATTTTTCCAAAGCATACACTATAGCTAGCAACTCCTTCTCGGTGGTGGCATAATTCACCTGAGCATTATCAAGTGTTTTGCTAGCGTAGTATATAGCATGCAAGACCTTGTCCTTCCTTTGGCCCAAAACCGCTCCCACAGCATAATCACTAGCGTCACACATTATCTCGAATGGCAAATTCCAATCCGGTGACTGAATGATCGGAGCAGAAATGAGGGCCTGCTTAATCCTGTTAAAAGCTTCCACACACTCATCAGTAAAATCGAAAGGGGCATCCTTTAGGAGCAATTGTGTAAGTGGCTTAGCAATTTTGGAAAAGTCCTTGATAAAGCGGCGATAAAATCCCGCATGACCAAGGAAACTTCTCACTCCCTTTACATTAACCGGCAAGGGCAATTGCTCAATCACTTGCACCTTTGCTTTATCCACCTGAATGCCCTTTTCGGAGACCACATGACCCAAAACAACACCCTCAGTGACCATAAAATGGCATTTTTCCCTATTCAAGACCAAACTAACCTCGACACATCGGTTTAAAATGGTATCCAAATTAGCTAAACAAGCTGAAAAACTCATACCATACACACTAAAGTCGTCCATAAACACTTCCATAATGGACTCGATGTAGTCGGAAAAGATGCTCATCATGCACCTTTGAAAGGTGGCGGGTGCATTACATAGCCCGAATGGCATCCTGCGATATGCAAAAGTGCCATATGGACAAGTGAACGTGGTCTTTTCTTGGTCGGCGGGGTGTATCGGGATTTGGAAAAATCCCGAATATCCATTTAAATAGCAAAAATACTTGTGAGAAGCTAGTCTCTCAAGCATTTGGTCGATAAAGGGCAATGGGAAGTGGTCTTTAAGTGTAGCGATGTTCAACTTCCTATAATCTATACACATTCTCCATCCCGTCACAATTCGTGTAGGGATTAACTCATTCTTCTCATTCGGGACCACAGTAGTCCCTCCCTTCTTAGGTACAACCTGTGCCGGACTCACCCATTTTGAATCGGGAACCGCATAAATAATTCCCGCATCCAACAATTTCATAACTTCCTTTTTAACAATCTCTTGCATGTTCGGGTTCAACTTACGTTGCCCTGGACACAAGGACGATGACCTTCCTCAAGATTAATTCTATGCATACAGAAATCGGGACTGATTCCCTTCAAGTCATCAAGACTATACCCCAAAGCTTTCCTATTTTTCTTTAAAACAACTAACAAATCAGAAAGTTGTTGCTCAGTAAAATCAGCACTTACAATCACGGGGAAGCTCTCGGTATCGTCTAAAAAGGCATATTTTAGGTGAGACGGAAGTGGCTTACGCTCCAGAACGGATATGTCAATAGCAAATGAGGTGTGTACGATGTTGGTTACATCGACACCTTGCTCCTCCGTGAGCATCCTTCCTTCCAAAGCAGCTTCTAGGGTATCAACAACAGCAAAGTCAACGGAAGCATCACCTGCACACGCTTCCAAACATATCAAAGCTTCTAAGGGATCCCGTATAAGGGACGCCTCCATAGAATCATGAACTAAAACATCCACAACATCAATCATGCAGCAAGAATCCGTTATCATCGGATTCTTAAGTGTACTATCTAAGCAGAAAACAATGGTGTCTCCACCCACCTCCAAGGTCAATTTACCGTTCTTGACATCAATCACCGCGCCGGCGGTGTGCAAAAATGGCCTTCCCAAAATTATGGGAATTTGGGTGTCCTCGGCCATGTCAAGGACGATAAAATCAACCGGGATAAAAAAATTTCCAACTCTAACGGGCACGTCTTCTAAAACTTCCAAAGGGCGTTTTATGAAACGGTCCGCCATCTGCAAAGTGACACTAGTACACTTAAGAGGACCCATATTAAGTTTTTCACAAACGGAGTAAGGCATGACACTTACACTATGTAATCCCCTAGAAAATCTAACGCAATACAGTGGCGGAAACACTGTAGAGTTGGGATTAAAACACACTGACAAACTATATCTTATTTAAAGAAATGGTAAGTCAATACAAAGGCCTCTTTTTACAAAAGGGCTAAAAGTAAAAATCTTCAAATGGGTTATACAAATCCGTAAATTACACGAATGAAGAAAGAGTAGGATCCATGCTACTCGCTAGCTCACACCGAAAACCCAGCAGCAAATACCTGTCATGTTATAAACATAACAGCCACGTCAGTGGGGAGTAACTCGGACGTTCTCCCAGCCAAATTATATCATATGGAAAAATAATAGTATTATTATATCAAAATACTTAAAATGAGAAAACATTAAAAACGATATAATAAAATAAGTTCTCGGAGATAACTTAAAGCACTTGCCAACCTGCAAGTCAAAATCAATCGATAATATAAATATTCAAAAATGGCGTTATGGAAATTTGATCGGTGTGCACAAGGCTAGACTTTCACTAGGATAATACTAAAAACTAGCTTCGAGAACTGTAGACTTAACTCATAACAGAATCCAGTCTCTAACTAGGCAACTCAACTATAACAGGACTGCGTGCAGCGAGGTCCTGGCTTAAGTAATGTACACCCCTCCTGGACACCAACCGTAATCCAGTTCAACCCGACGGCGACTTACACGATGCGATATCTAAGTTTAAGGTCAAAATATACACACTCCTGAACACAAACCATGCTCAGTTCAACGACCAATGTGTCTCAACATAGACACACCAGCTTTATAGTTGATGGCAAAAACGTACATCCCAGACTATATTACTCTAAACCCCACACTTCTCTTTATTCCATAACCCAAAACAGCCATTATCGATAGTCAAAAGTAATTATAATCAATATAAATGATATGGATAAAAGAAATAACCATTTTATATTAAAAGGGAAACTTTCTATAAATAGAAACTTACTAATTTTAGAAACTTACTTAAAATAGAAATTTCGTTATAGAAAATACGTAAGTTATTAAAATAAGTGAAATGTATAACAATAGCATTTCTAACGAGATTAACATTTAATTATTATCGTCGTTATCGTAACTTTAATATATTTCTAAATTCGTTACTCAAAATATAAATAAAATGTGATAAGTCATTATATAGTATTTTTATAAATAATTTAGGAAATCGAGGTAAAACAATAAATCTTAGAAAAGAGATATTTTAAGAAAAACGATATCAAAATTAATTGAGTCAACGAGTTATACAAATGAAATGAATTTTATAAAGGTTTCAAATTATTTTTAAGAAATAGCTTTGATTTATGAATAATACAATTTTCAATAAAAATAGTCAATCGGAAACAAATAGGAAATTATTAGTGAAAATAGTCTCGACTAAAATGTATTTAAAACTAAATCTACTATCTTCTCATTTACTAGTATAAATCGTAAACCGAAAATTAATTTATTAAACAAATATACAAATCTCGATTATAATATGAAAATACGATTTTGAGTTAAAAATTAGAAATTAGCGAAATATGACGAAAATATGAAATCGATATTATTTAGTTACTAGTGTCACGATAACTAACAAAATATTATAACGATCGTAAATAATTAAATCATTAACGATTTATAAATTGATATCGAAAGTTATAAAAATATAGAAAGGCATACGATTTAAGATTAATATAATTAGCAATAATAAATAGCTAAAAATTAGAAAATCGAACTTAAAATATATACTACATACTACTACTCAAACATACGATATAAAATCGAGTAACGTCCTAAAGTTACCTTCGCGAAAATCGTCAAAGTACTCCCTTCCATCCACTTGACCAAGTTCCGATCGCTTTGGTAGTTGCCTTACACGAGAGCTTGGAGACTCCAACGAGATCCGAGACACAAAGAAATAGAAACAATGGAATTGGAATCAAAGAAAGTTGGAAATGACTAGAGTTGGGAAACGGAGCAATGAAACACGAACAAACAGGGAAACACGATTTGAAGAAAGGATATAAAGATGATCGTAGAGGGACACGATAAACAGCAGTTGCGAGACGAGAAATAACCGCAGCAAAATGAATCAGGTACGTAAATAAGGGGCTTGAAAACCGCCTGCCCACACGAGAAAACATAGCAGGACAACTCACAACAGCAACAACGAAAGAAATCGAGGAAGAAAGAAGACTCGATGACGATAATCCAGCAACAATAGCAACAAAAGGGCAGCAGCCAAACGATATAGATGACACATATCAGTAGTAGCAACAACAAAACACAACGTGAGATGACGACTGAAAACCGAGGAACGCAACAGCACACAAAAATGCATCAACAGGAGGGAGGAGCAATGAAATGGCAAGAATAACGAAACTGCAGCGGCAGTAAGAACTAAGAACTAGAGCAAAAATGTACAACAGCGGGAAGTAGTAATAACATGAGTGAAGAGAAGAAAAGAACGAGATGAGGCGTACATCAACAGCAACAAGCAAAGATAATAGCAGCAGAATACACAACAGCAGAGATCAGCAGCGAAGAGGAAGAAGAGGAAGAAAAGAAACAGAGAACAAAGCAGCAGCGACAACAACAAAACGCAACAGCGAAAACATCTGATGAAGAAGAAGGATCGAGGAGGAGATTACCTATCCGAATCAGCGAACCAGGCGACACCATAACCGACCATAGAGCCGAGGAAACAACAGCAATCAGGGCAGCAGCGTAGCAGCAGCAGAGGCGCATCGCAGCAGGTGCAAGAGGAGAGTCGCAGATTATGTAGAAAAGAAGGAACAAAAACGAGGGAGAAGGAACGAAAATGGCAGAAGCAGCAGCAACAGTTTGTGGCAAAGGACATAGCAGCAGCAGCAGCAGGAAGCAACAGCAGCAGCAGCAGCAGGAAGCAACAGCAGCAGCAGCAGGAAGCAACAGCAGCAGCACGAAAAGGGAAAAAAAAAAAGGCTGGTTGAACAAGGATGAAACGGTGGAATTAAAATGAAAAACAAGGGGAGTGAATGTCAGTGATGTGGGAAATGAATATAAGAAAGGGGGATGAATGAAGACAAGTAGGAAGCGGTGGAAGTAGAATAGGCCAAGGAAAAGAATGTATGTAACAATAGTAAGGGGACACATACAACGAGAAATCGGGAAAGGGGATGAATCCTCTCCAATAAATGAATCGGTTTAGAATTACGAATTAAATGAATTCCGTAACGATAAGTTGACTGACCCACGAATCGAATTAAAACGAGTTAAAAAGATTAATAAATAATCGGGCCGTCGAATAAAATGAGTAAATAAATCACTCGAGACGAAAACGAAGCTGACAGAAATAAATAATTAGACGATCAAATAGTATTTCCCGATAAATAATAAATTTTCGATAAAGTGAATTAAATTGATTTCTCGAGGAAAGAAAATAAATATTTTGACGAAACTTAAAATAAATGAGTTTCGAGCTAAAATAAAAGAATTTTAGGAGTTTGAAACGATTGAACGATAAACGCGTTTTATAATAATTTTGAGAATTACGAGTTCAATCGTAAATATAAAAGTACGAACATAATTTTAAAATAATTTAATTTATAAAATCAGGGGTGTTACAATCTTCCCCACTAAAAAGAAGTTTCGTCCTCGAAACTAACAAAAACATAATAATAGAGTGGAAAAACAACGTATATCACTTGAACAAAATGAGAATGCTTAACTCGCATCACAATCTCGATTTTTAAAAATTTTACAACTTCAAACGTGATATGAAATCAAAATCGAAGACAAAATTTTATTTCAAGATGAGTTGGGCTCAGTTCCCAAGGTTTAAAATCATTTAAATTAATAAAATCGCAAGTTAAAAATTATTTGGTAAAGTAATGACGATAGATCATATTTGTAAACGAACTCGAGGGGGAAAGAGTACCCAAATATTTTCAAAACAACAGTGAAATGTTTTAATTAAGAAATTCGACCATACCTTATTTTAAGACCAAGCAAAAATTTGAGAAATCAAGTTTTGTAGTTAGTAAATAATAATCGACCAAGTCGTCAAACATTTTCAATGACAGATTTAAAGTCTAACGACACTAAAACAAAAATATAGACGTACAAAGTTTTTCAGAAATTTTAAAATCGTTTTACATAATAATCTTATAAAAATCCAAAATATTTGCAATTATGAAAGTTTTCATAAAATCAAAATTTTAAATAATTTCGAAACACTTTAATAAATTATTTACACCCTTTGAAACGGAACCAAAAATAAAACAAAGACGAAATACAAAGTTTTGAAATTTATAACTCAAAATGTTAAAATCTCATGAAAACTCAATGTTTTTAAATTAGTCAATCTTTTCACAACACAAGTTTGAGGAAAACATTAAATGGATAAATAGAGTCAAAGTCAACGACAAATCGAAATAAAAGTTTTCAAACCCGATTAAGAAGCCGAAAGGAATTGGCTGAAGAAGAAGAAGCGGAATTAAGGGAAAAGCTAAAGGTAGGAACGAAATTGAGAGTCAAACAAAGCTCTCAAGGAAATATAGAAGAAGTTAACCATCTCGAGATTCCCGGTACGAATCCCACAACACGGGTTCCTAATTTCTACCAAATACGTTAAGTCCAATATTAGGCACTAGGTGGTATTGCTCAGTCACAAACTCCAAAAATGTCTTACGTGATTATCCAATCGATCAAACGACACGTTACCAATCCACAATTGCCTAACAATCTGATCTCATCAATTAAAAATCCAATGGTCAACAAAACACACCCAAACTCGTAATCGATAAGGTTCCTAAATCCAAAGTTCATAAGGTTTGAACTCGAGGTACACTCCAAATCTCTCGAGTAAGGATCACCAAACAAGATCCACCAATTAAACAAGGCTCGGGTACGAAATCCTCAAAAATGATCATTAACATATTTATAATGCCACAAGTACAGAAGACGGGAAAGTACGGTAAATCCTCAACACGCTCAAACATATAGGTAATGGCGCAAACACTCACATTTTCAAACACATCATTCGATTAATGTTTCTGAGAAGTCCATCAAATTTCTAATCGTAATGGTGTAACCACAAAGTATTTAATAACTCAACGAAGCCACAATCTCGTTGGTCTAAGGTTCTGAACTATAAATCCATTAAGATGATTCGCATTAAGTATTCCTCAAAACAATGCGATAAATCCAACCTCTAATTGTGCAATATGTCTTTCTTCTTCAACGATTTATCCAAGTTAAGTCACTCAACTCCAAAGTTCATAGGTTACAACCCTAAACAATGATCAACGATCTAATCCTTAAGAAACACGGGAGATCTATGTCTACCAAAATATCTAACGACATTAATGAAAACCTTCGATGGTACCTCAACCCTTAGATTAGCACTTTAAACAAAACTCTAAGATCCCAAATATTCGTGATGCAACCATCAATTAAGCATTAGGTAAGACTCCCAAACTAACATTATCTGTTATACTTAGTTCGGTCCTAGGTTAGGTACTAGGTATCCATCAAAATGTGATATACCCTCACTATCCAAACATTTATTCAATTCTAAGTACCCAAAATAATCAAAGTAACCTATAAACCAAGGTTCAGTGTCTAAAGTATCATCCTAATTCCCATAATCAACAATTTGTCATTCAACTCAATCCTCAAGAATTTATTACTTGCTTAGAAGATAAGGTAGACTCACACTCCTCAAACCAGGTAACAAGGGTTTACTAAACGTCAAACATCTATAACACGGGGTTCAGTAAGACAAAAACCGGTCTAACCAAAGAATCTCAAGAGAAAGATGGTAGAATAGAAGAATTAATCAAAGATTTATCACAAGAATGAAGACGAGAATATATAAGAGATGAATTATAAGAAGTAGAAGCAGGAAGAAAAGAATCAATGATTCTAGGAGATAAAGACCTAAACCGAGAAGGGAAAGTTTAGACCTCTAAGGTTCACGAGGAAAGTATATGGATTACTTCATCTTCTTATAGAGGCACGAGAATGAAAGTCCTGGGTCACTCAATCTGGATCGACTGCAACATCATGGAACAGGAATCTACTCTTGATCGTCTGGCCTGTAGCTGGAGCGAACTAAATCTAAGCTGAAAGGTCACCATCGGCATCTTTCTTGGAGCACCAAGTAGTCCACTCGAGTCGGTAGGCATTGAGAGTTCTAAGCAGGTCTTGTTCCGATCTGGAGCAGCATATCAGTATCCTGTTCTTTCATCTTC
This sequence comes from Agrostemma githago, assembly GCA_958450325.1. Taxonomy (NCBI): domain Eukaryota; kingdom Viridiplantae; phylum Streptophyta; class Magnoliopsida; order Caryophyllales; family Caryophyllaceae; genus Agrostemma; species Agrostemma githago. Next base: position 37,323,467 of record OY288253.1, on the reverse strand, counting down.
TTCTCGACACAAAATGAACAAATATTCAATGCTAGTCATTGAGTTACAAGAACATATAAACCTAACAGTTAAGTCCTTACTTTGGTTTCTACCCATCTCTCACTAAAATTTCTTTAATATTCAAATCATTTACTAGTACTTTTCCTAGAATCAGGTGTAAGCGTCGGGAGCAACAATGCTCTGATACCAACTGTAATCCCCTAGAAAATCTAACGCAATACAGTGGCGGAAACACTGTAGAGTTGAGATTAAAACACACTGACAAACTATATCTTATTTAAAGAAATGGTAAGTCAATACAAAGGCCTCTTTTTACAAAAGGGCTAAAAGTAAAAATCTTCAAATGGGTTATACAAATCCGTAAATTACACGAATGAAGAAAGAGTAGGATCCATGCTACTCGCTAGCTCACACCGAAAACCCAGCAGCAAATACCTGTCATGTTATAAACATAACAGCCACGTCAGTGGGGAGTAACTCGGACGTTCTCCCAGCCAAATTATATCATATGGAAAAATAATAGTATTATTATATCAAAATACTTAAAATGAGAAAACATTAAAAACGATATAATAAAATAAGTTCTCGGAGATAACTTAAAGCACTTGCCAACCTGCAAGTCAAAATCAATCGATAATATAAATATTCAAAAATGGCGTTATGGAAATTTGATCGGTGTGCACAAGGCTAGACTTTCACTAGGATAATACTAAAAACTAGCTTCGAGAACTGTAGACTTAACTCATAACAGAATCCAGTCTCTAACTAGGCAACTCAACTATAACAGGACTGCGTGCAGCGAGGTCCTGGCTTAAGTAATGTACACCCCTCCTGGACACCAACCGTAATCCAGTTCAACCCGACGGCGACTTACACGATGCGATATCTAAGTTTAAGGTCAAAATATACACACTCCTGAACACAAACCATGCTCAGTTCAACGACCAATGTGTCTCAACATAGACACACCAGCTTTATAGTTGATGGCAAAAACGTACATCCCAGACTATATTACTCTAAACCCCACACTTCTCTTTATTCCATAACCCAAAACAGCCATTATCGATAGTCAAAAGTAATTATAATCAATATAAATGATATGGATAAAAGAAATAACCATTTTATATTAAAAGGGAAACTTTCTATAAATAGAAACTTACTAATTTTAGAAACTTACTTAAAATAGAAATTTCGTTATAGAAAATACGTAAGTTATTAAAATAAGTGAAATGTATAACAATAGCATTTCTAACGAGATTAACATTTAATTATTATCGTCGTTATCGTAACTTTAATATATTTCTAAATTCGTTACTCAAAATATAAATAAAATGTGATAAGTCATTATATAGTATTTTTATAAATAATTTAGGAAATCGAGGTAAAACAATAAATCTTAGAAAAGAGATATTTTAAGAAAAACGATATCAAAATTAATTGAGTCAACGAGTTATACAAATGAAATGAATTTTATAAAGGTTTCAAATTATTTTTAAGAAATAGCTTTGATTTATGAATAATACAATTTTCAATAAAAATAGTCAATCGGAAACAAATAGGAAATTATTAGTGAAAATAGTCTCGACTAAAATGTATTTAAAACTAAATCTACTATCTTCTCATTTACTAGTATAAATCGTAAACCGAAAATTAATTTATTAAACAAATATACAAATCTCGATTATAATATGAAAATACGATTTTGAGTTAAAAATTAGAAATTAGCGAAATATGACGAAAATATGAAATCGATATTATTTAGTTACTAGTGTCACGATAACTAACAAAATATTATAACGATCGTAAATAATTAAATCATTAACGATTTATAAATTGATATCGAAAGTTATAAAAATATAGAAAGGCATACGATTTAAGATTAATATAATTAGCAATAATAAATAGCTAAAAATTAGAAAATCGAACTTAAAATATATACTACATACTACTACTCAAACATACGATATAAAATCGAGTAACGTCCTAAAGTTACCTTCGCGAAAATCGTCAAAGTACTCCCTTCCATCCACTTGACCAAGTTCCGATCGCTTTGGTAGTTGCCTTACACGAGAGCTTGGAGACTCCAACGAGATCCGAGACACAAAGAAATAGAAACAATGGAATTGGAATCAAAGAAAGTTGGAAATGACTAGAGTTGGGAAACGGAGCAATGAAACACGAACAAACAGGGAAACACGATTTGAAGAAAGGATATAAAGATGATCGTAGAGGGACACGATAAACAGCAGTTGCGAGACGAGAAATAACCGCAGCAAAATGAATCAGGTACGTAAATAAGGGGCTTGAAAACCGCCTGCCCACACGAGAAAACATAGCAGGACAACTCACAACAGCAACAACGAAAGAAATCGAGGAAGAAAGAAGACTCGATGACGATAATCCAGCAACAATAGCAACAAAAGGGCAGCAGCCAAACGATATAGATGACACATATCAGTAGTAGCAACAACAAAACACAACGTGAGATGACGACTGAAAACCGAGGAACGCAACAGCACACAAAAATGCATCAACAGGAGGGAGGAGCAATGAAATGGCAAGAATAACGAAACTGCAGCGGCAGTAAGAACTAAGAACTAGAGCAAAAATGTACAACAGCGGGAAGTAGTAATAACATGAGTGAAGAGAAGAAAAGAACGAGATGAGGCGTACATCAACAGCAACAAGCAAAGATAATAGCAGCAGAATACACAACAGCAGAGATCAGCAGCGAAGAGGAAGAAGAGGAAGAAAAGAAACAGAGAACAAAGCAGCAGCGACAACAACAAAACGCAACAGCGAAAACATCTGATGAAGAAGAAGGATCGAGGAGGAGATTACCTATCCGAATCAGCGAACCAGGCGACACCATAACCGACCATAGAGCCGAGGAAACAACAGCAATCAGGGCAGCAGCGTAGCAGCAGCAGAGGCGCATCGCAGCAGGTGCAAGAGGAGAGTCGCAGATTATGTAGAAAAGAAGGAACAAAAAACGAGGGAGAAGGAACGAAAACGGCAGAAGCAGCAGCAACAGTTTGTGGCAAAGGACATAGCAGCAGCAGCAGGAAGCAACAGCAGCAGCAGCAGCAGGAAGCAACAGCAGCAGCACGAAAAGGGAAAAAAAAAAAAGAAAGGCTGGTTGAACAAGGATGAAACGGTGGAATTAAAATGAAAAACAAGGGGAGTGAATGTCAGTGATGTGGGAAATGAATATAAGAAAGGGGGATGAATGAAGACAAGTAGGAAGCGGTGGAAGTAGAATAGGCCAAGGAAAAGAATGTATGTAACAATAGTAAGGGGACACATACAACGAGAAATCGGGAAAGGGGATGAATCCTCTCCAATAAATGAATCGGTTTAGAATTACGAATTAAATGAATTCCGTAACGATAAGTTGACTGACCCACGAATCGAATTAAAACGAGTTAAAAAGATTAATAAATAATCGGGCCATCGAATAAAATGAGTAAATAAATCACTCGAGACGAAAACGAAGCTGACAGAAATAAATAATTAGACGATCAAATAGTATTTCCCGATAAATAATAAATTTTCGATAAAGTGAATTAAATTGATTTCTCGAGGAAAGAAAATAAATATTTTGACGAAACTTAAAATAAATGAGTTTCGAGCTAAAATAAAAGAATTTTAGGAGTTTGAAACGATTGAACGATAAACGCGTTTTATAATAATTTTGAGAATTACGAGTTCAATCGTAAATATAAAAGTACGAACATAATTTTAAATTAATTTAATTTATAAAATCAGGGGTGTTACACACTAGCACCTAAATCATATAAAGCCTTATCAATCGACAAGGTGCCAATAGTGCAAGGAATCGAAAAACTACCGGGGTCCTTTAGCTTTGGTGGGGCCTTGTTCTGTAAAAAGGCACTACACTCTGCAGTAAGAGCGACGGTTTCTACCTCACCAATGCTTCTCTTCCGAGTCAAGATGTCCTTCATAAACTTAGTGTAAGACGGGACCTGCATAATGAGCTCGGTAAATGGGACTGTAACCTGCAAATTCTTCACAACCTCCATGAACTTGCCAAACTGGGTAGTTTCCTTTCGATTCTTCAATCGACCCGGAAATGGTACTTGAATTGTTGGACTAGTCGGAGTGGGAACGGGAGTAGTGGGTGGTGGAACTCGCTCATCACTTGGAGTTTCCACAATTGCATCCTCATTGACATCTTCCACTAAAACCTCCTCCTTCTCGGCCGATGAATCATCCTTAGGCATCGACGGACCTTCATAGTGTGTGCCACTACGAAGAGTGATCGCATTAGCCGTATCATGTTGTTGATCACCTTGAGAAGGGAGTTTACCTTGTTGACGCGTTGCTTGTGACGCGGCAAGGTGTCTCACTTGGTTCTCCAAATTCTTGATGGCATTATCCTTAGCTTGATCATTCTTTTGCATTTGAGCCATCATAGAGTCCTGGGTCTTGGCCATCATCTGCATCATATTACGAAGCTCAGCCATTTCATTAGAACTCGAAGAAGAAGAAGAATTACCTTGAGCTTGTGATGAGGATTGGCCAAAATTCTGCTGACTAGTATCGAAATTCTGATGAGAATTCCCGAAATTCTGATTAGTATTGCCAAAATGTTGTTGATGTTGACCCAAGTGAGATCGCTGCTGAAAATTACCCTGATTTTGGAAATTCCTTTGATTTCCGAAATTCTGTTGATTCTGAAAATTCCCTTGATTATGGAATTGCTGCTGGTTCTGAAAATTTCCTTGATTCTGGAAATTCTGCTGATGCTGATTCTGGAGATTCTGCTTGTGCGGGGGCACATAGGGTGGTGTAATAGGCGGGTTCAAGACATTAGTACTCCTGTAAGACATGAGAGATGCATCATAGCCTGGTTGATTCATATATGGATAACGAGGGCGCATAGAATGGAACGCATTCACCTGTTCTATGGAGCCTAGGCAGTCTTGAGCTTGGTGGTCCGCGGCACCACAACGAACGCATGCATATTCTTGCATGGCATGTACTTGATGCATGCCCCCTCCCCCTTGAGAATTTGACACTTCAAATGCATCAAACCTCTTAGCCAAAGCGGCTAATTGAACTACCACGGCATTAGAGGACCCACTTTCACCGGAATTTGATCGAGTATTACCACGTGGATTACCCCATCGGGAGTGATGAGATGCCATCTCCTCTATCGTTTGCCAAGCCTTATCATCATCCACATTACATTGGAAACGCCCATTGCATGCCGAATCCAATGTACTCCTGCAATCATCATACAGCCCGTTATAAAATTGGTTACAAAGAAACCAAACCTGAAAACCATGGTGCGGGCATTCCTTCACAAGCTTCTTGAACCGCTCCCACGCTTCATGAATATTCATGTTCGGAGTTTGACGAAAATTGGTGATTTGACTCTGGAGCATGTTCGTCTTTTGTGGAGGGTAATAGTGCTTGTAGAAGGCAAGAGCAAGAGAATTCCAGTCGGTAATCCCTTCGGTGACTTTGTCAAGATCGGTTATCCACTCCCTAGCGGAATCCCGTAGTGAGAACATGAAGAGCATCTCCATGACTTCTTCTTGAGTTACCCCGGCCGGAAGTGGAATCGTGGAGCAATAGTCGGTAAAAATCCTCATATGCTTGTGAGGATCCTCCTTAGGGTCACCACCAAATTGATTCTTCTCCACCAGTGTGATAAAGGCGGGTCGAATCTCAAATGTACCTTGAGTGGCAGTTGGTCGTTTAACCAACTTGGGAAGAGCAGTTTGCTCGGGTTCCGAATGACTAGAAAGCTTCGGCATTTTTATGTTCGGAAGGGGTGGTAAAATGATCTCGGGCTGAGATTGATGTTCAAAGGACTGATTCTCAGCTACAAATTCAGTATGAATAGCTTCCAAAGTCGCAAGATCGGGAGCTGCGGAAATCTCTCTCCAAAACTGTCGTCGCCTACGAAAAGTTTTCTCGGGCTCAGGGTCGAACGGAGTAAGCTCTGATGACCGAAAAGACCTGGGCATAAGCAAAACTACAGTAGAAAAGTGAGATCAATCTCAAGGAGTTTTAATTCCTTGAGACGAAAGGGAGCATAGAAGAAACAAGCTAAAAAAACAAGAAAAACTGTTTCCCTGGCAACGGCGCCAAATTTGATGTGGGTAAAGTCGTCTCACCCAATCAAGGTAAACCTAATGCTACTAACAAGAAGATAGCGGCAAGCAAGGTATCGAATCCACAGGGAAGCAGTTAAACTAGTCAAATAGCTATGGCGATTCTAGGATGCTCTAAACGGTTGAATTGATGGAAGGATAAAAAAAACACTACTAAAATGCGATAATAAATAATCGAATCTAATAAAGAGATGAAAACTAAGGTCACGGGTTCACGATAGATGCTCAACAATTATGCGACGATAATAATAAACATATAACATGCTAGTCGGCTATAACACGTTCTCTCGAATCGTGTCAACCTAGGAAGGATCTAACGAGCTCTCACAACTTATTAGACTCCCTACCAAATCGCGCGTGATCTAATCCTAATTCGGCTTTCGCACAGGAACTAGAATTTCCCAAACAGATTAAAATGTTGTGGCCTTTAACAAATTAATCGACAAATAAACACGCGAAAGTGGTACTAGCATAATTATGAGTTTAGTATCAAAGCAACATAATCGTATAATAATTCATCGATCCCCCTCGACCCTAGCGAGAAAATTAGCTACGCATGATGATTACGAAACAACTAATCGCATACATGGAATTCATGATAAAAAGGTGAAGCAAATAAATCTAATGATAAATGGACAAAAATCTAACGAACTAAACGGAACAACGAATTGCAAATAGAGAAAATTACGACGAACTAAGTAATTTACGATGAAGATTGAAACGTAGAACTGAAAATTGCATAAAATGAAATTACCGAAATCGAATCCGAGTGAAAACCGAGTGCTAGAATCCTAAAGGTCACGAGTTTTCTAAAGTAAAATTTCTAAGTATGAAGAAGTGATATTAGAAAATAATCCTCCTCCTTAGTTATACAAAATTAGGCGGAAATGAACTGGGTGTGCACCCCGGCCGGCTGGCAGGCCGCCTGCCACATGCAGGGGCCGAGGCACACTTGAAAATGAAGCTAAAAATGGCCTTGTGTCATGCCGACCGGCTGGCAGGCCGCCGGTCACATGCAGGCTGGCGTGCACGCACTAATAAAAGAGGTAATGGGCCGCTTCTCATGGCCCAATGAATCGTCACTTCCCATTTCTTCTTTGCCTAAACGTCTTGAGGCACGGGTTTTGTCTCGGGATCGTTCTTCTAACCAGATATGAGTGTAAATTCACATAAAGACCTGAAATCGTGTAGAATCTACAAAAACACTCACTCAAAGCAAAATGTTAGAAGAAACGGCTCTAAAGAGCGCGTTCCGACCATAAAAGACAACGGAATCGAGGGAATAAAGCTATATAAATACGACACATCATGTGCTCGGGAGGAGCTTTGTAAAGTTTGATGTTGGTTGGTTGCTCATTTGGAAGCTAGGGGTGGTGTTTGTGTTATGTATGTGTTCGTTTTGTGTTGTTCTTGTTTTGTTGCTTTTGTTTCTTTTTCTTTAGTTTTCGTTGAGTCTTTGCTTTGTGTTTTGTTGTGTGTCTTGTGTGTAAATGGTTTTCGAAAACCCGGTTTAGAGGCTAGTGTGCGAGTGTTTACTTTCCCTTCCTAGTTGTATAAATCGAGTCTTGGACTTTAGTCTAGTAGAATGACCCTAAATCAATGATTTCGTTGGTCCTTTACCTTGAGTCCACCTAGCTTACTAGGGATTTACTACGGGATTTGCATTTTGACCATTTTGACCACCCACTGTGTGAAAAGGCCTAGATTGCCGAGTCCCGTCCCTTAGGTGACCATGTCTAGGATGGTTTGATTAGTCCAAGTTCTCCACTTTTTGTGGGTTTGAAGGGAAGGCGCCGTCCCGACTCACCCATTACCCTACCTCCTACGCATATCCACACAATAATTTGCAACTTGTTGATTTCTCTCTTTCAAAACTGTCAAGAAATGCCAAAAAAGCCAAATTAAGCCAAAAGGGCAAAGAAAGGAAAAAGAAAGAAAAAAAGAAAGAAAGAAAAGAATGAAGAAAAAGAAAAGGCACAAAAGCCAAAAAGAAAATAGAAAAGAAGAAAAAAAGAATGGCATGGCAAAACAAGGCAAAAATGCAAAAGAAAAGAGAAAATGCCAAGAAAACCCGATTCACAAAAATAACCCCTACCTCTCAAAATAAGCCTTTTTCCGACTTTTGCCGTAAAGAGCCTACCAAAGGACCGAGTCCCTAGGAAGGATGATAGCGGCATTAGTCGGTCTTCCCTCATTTTGCAATCATTTCCACTCTTTACTTGGACTAGTTAGACGGTTTTTGGGCATGGGACGACCCTCTTGGCTCTTTGCTAAAGGGGGCGGGGTCTTACTTACCTACAGTGTCGACTAACAGCGTGGTTCATCCTTTTTCCATCCCGCCTATCGTCCCGTAGTACGTTCTTAGAAGGTTAGGAGAAACCGAGGTAAGTTACCAACGTTTTTATTGCTTTGTCGTCATACTATTAGGGTTTTGTCCATTTTGGTTTGTATTGCTAGCTTGGGAACGTTGTCACTTGCCTTGAGTCCTAAACCGGTGCTTCTTTCACCGCTTGTTTGGGGGAAGCGGTATGTGTTTTCTTTTGGGTGCAACCGATTTTTTTTGTTTGTTTGTGTGTTTGTTGTTTATGTGTTTTGTGTCCGGTTGCATCCACAGTTTTGTCGCAAGACCTCACTTGCCTTGCGGATAGCACTTGTCCTCTAAGTGTTATCGCGTGAGTTGAAAGGGCGTAGGGTGCGCTAATACCCACTCGGCTAGTTTAGTAGTTAGTTTGTGCTTACTCGAGGGCGAGTAAGGGTTAAGTGTGGGGGAGTTGATAAGTGTAGTTTGTAGTGCCTATTTCGTAGTGTTTTGGTCCCATTTTCCTTGTGGAATTGCTTCTTGGGAGCGATTTATGGGCTACTTATGCTTCCTCTAGTTCGTTTCAGGTTCCCGAAACCATTCATGAAGAGTTGGAGCGATTCTGACTCAATACATACACTTTTTGGAGCCAACGAAGTGAAGGAACGATCACTCGATGCCTTGGATTCAACCCCGAGACCTTGGGACCCAATCCCGAGCCTCCGAGACCCGATCCCGAGTCCCGAGAATCGATGAGAAGTCCATGTGAAGCAAGGAGGAACCAAAAAGATCATATTGGAGGCCTACAAGACTCATCCCCGACGGGTATGGCCTCAACCCGTCCGGGATGAAGCGCACAAAAGAGGAGCTCCTGTTTTGGGTCCATCCCGACCGGGATGAGCTCATCTCGACCGGGACCACGTCATCCCGACCGGGACCAACTCATCCCGACCGGGATGAGCCCATTACAGGCCCGCGTCACTTGTTTCCATTTCTCCACCCATTGTAACCCTATATATACCCTTCCTCTTGTAATCTATGCTTATGTGCTTCACTTCCCACTAAACCCTAGACTATTTTAGGTTAGATTAGTTTATATTAGAGTAGATTAGTCGGTAATTAGTCGTTAATCCTAGTTTTACTCTTGTATTATTGGATCTCTTGAAGAATCTATCAAGCTTGACAACCTTGGTGGAATTGTTTGGGTTTTCTTCTATGCAAGTGTTCTTCTTTTCATCCTTAGTAGTTGGTATAATCTTTCTCATCCTTGTTTACTCTTTATCTTGTTTATTCATCCAAGTTTTAATCTTTGTTCATCTTATTGTTCTTAGTTCATCTTTTTCACTAGTTTGTTTATGCTTGTTTTGATTCTTGTTTGGATTTTACTTGTTTATGTTGGTTTTAGTATTAGATATGTTTGAGTAGATTGTTGCTAGGGTTAGTAAGGTGATTTGGGTGTTGATGGATGATTAAGGGATTGTTGGAGATGTTGGTGGAAGATTTGGGTTTCCTCTTGGTTTGATGCATATCACATGTTTGTTGAAATGCTTGAATGACTAGTATGTGCATATGCTTGTTTTTCTCGCTTTTCTCTTGTGGGTAATAGTTTGCTTGTGGGTTCGGTTCCCTCACTAAGTAGCGAGAGCCCGGTGAGGACGACCCCTAGGTCGGTCTAAGTTGCGAGAGCCCGGATGCGATCTAGGCCACAATAACATGCTAGTAGCCCCGTTTGTCATGTGTATCGCCAAAATGGGTTTTAGGTGGAACCTCTAGGTTGGTTTAAGTTGCGAGAGCCCGGACTATACCTAGATTACCCTACTACCTCCTTCACTCTAGCTCTTCCTCAACCATTCCGTTACCCCTTTGACCCCGACCTAATCCTAGCCCGTTTCTTTGTTTGTTTCTCCGGTACCTTAGTCTTAGTCTAGCCTTCTCCCCTTTCTATCACTCTAGTTTAGCTTAGTTCGTTGATCGAGTCTCGTATTTAGGCGACCTTAGTCTAGACACCTCTTACGTCCCCGTGGATTCGACCCGACTTACCCTAGCTACTCTAGTTAGGTTAGTTGGTTTTTATTTGGTGGCGGGATCCACGACAAAACCATACCATCACCAATCAACCAAATCTGGCCCAAGCAAGAGTGAGTCTCCATTCGCCCCTCAAAAGCATACCGATGCAGCATACAGAAGGCCAAGGCCCTATGCCTGTGAGAAGCAGTAATTCTCACATCCCTGGTGTTCATAAATTAATCAGCCAAGTCAACCAGGGAAACTGATATGGCTAAAGTCGCATCACCAAATCAAGTTATCTTAATACTACTAACAAGAAGCTGGTGGTAAGTAGGAAATCGTATCCACAGAGAAGCGGTTGAATTCGTCCAATAGCTATGGCGATTCTAAGATGCTCTAAACGTTTGGTTTGATTGATTTAGCTAAGACTAGAAGTACGTAAACAAAATATGAATTAATCAATTAAAGGAAAATCTAGGGCTATGGGTTCATAATGAGTAGACAAATGATCATGCAAGAATAAACGATAAACACACAAACATGCTAGTTGGCTATAATACGCCCTCTCGGATTGAAATCAACCTAGGAAGACACTAACGGGCTCTCGCTACTTATTAGGCTTCCTAGCGAATCACATGCGGGTCTAATCTCAACTCGGCTCTCACACATGAACTGAAATTTTCCTAATTCGATTAACAAGTTGTGGCCTTTAACAAATTAATCGTCTTTTATAGCATGTAAACAAGGCACTAGCATATATATGAATTCATCAAATATTCAACAAGAACTTAAATTCTACCCATCGATCCCCCTTGACCCTAGAAACGGAATTAGCTACTCATAATTAAATTGACGCAAAATAAACAATTGATAATGAAACGCATAATGATTGATATGGAAAAAGAAAAACTAATAAAATCAATACTAGAAATGAAAATAGACAATCAAGAGCATAAAAGATGAATAAGAATTAAAACTGATTGAAATGATTACCGATTGGAAATTGTAGCAAGAACAAGAGTAAATCTTCCAACTAGAGAATGAAAAGAGTAATATTTTTCTAATACTAGGCTTAGGGTTCTTAGGAATGAAAAATAAGATACGTTCAAAACTGATACAAAGCATTCCTATATAGCCAAAGAAAGAAGAAGCTGAAAAGACACTACAGCTATGTCGTCCCGAATCGGGATTAAAGTCTTCCCATGGGATGAGGGTCGTCTCAAATTGGGACAGCTGAAAAATCCACTATTGCTCAATTTTCTTCATTTTACCGTGAGTGAGGGGATAGGGACGACATCCATCCCTAGGGACGGACCTCGGGACCAACAAAAAGGACTCCTCTAGACTTCTAAACTTCATGATATGGTTTCAACTCGACTCGGGATCACTTCATGACATCCACGCAACCTCGATAGCAACACCTAGCTTGTGGATAAATAGTCACCGACCTCCATGTGAGCTATGATGAAAGGGAAAAGGCGCCCGTATCGCCTATTTTCCTATGAAACCGACAAAACACTATGAAACACACTAGAGGAGAAGATTAGTTCCCAAAACCGCTTCTAAGAGCGCATTTAACACGATAAATACATGGGAAAAAGAGGATAAAAGCATATAAAATATCAACACATCAAAATCCCCCAAACCAAACTCTTGCTTGTCCTCAAGCAAGCATAGTCAAACATGACAAAACAAGAGCGGTGAACAAAACCAAGTATCCCAGAAATGACAAATCCCATTGACAAGCTCTAGCAAGTTCACAACTCGATCTCAATTCAAACACGGGATGCAAGATAAGCACATAAGGTTTAGAATTACATGGCAAAAATATGAGGGAGACAAGTACTAAGACATTTCAACTCTTGCATGATTCTTATTGATATCGGACTCCTCACGGGTTCACTCTTCACTCATTTTGTGAACGGGTAGTATATTCTGAGAACACTCACCTACTACGACTCATAAGAATGCGCCCGCGACGTAGGATGGTAAATATTCCCAATTCCATAGACAATTTATCACAATTTGCACAAAAGAAGCTAAGAAAAGAACAAGAGAAGGCTCGAGTAAAGGGTAGAAGGTGGACAAACGTTATGGACATGCGGAGCTAAAGGTTAAACTAGCCACAATCCAAACGCGCTAAGAATGCTCAAACCACGACAAACACCACTTAGTCTTCATTACATCAATACAAAACATCATATGTATCGGAATATAACTTCAACTAACATCAATTCCCAATTCAATAACAATTATAAACAACTTGGAAGTAACATAATCTTTTCTTTCACTTTTTCTTCTTGTTTTTTCTTTTTTTTTTCATCTTCTTTTTCAACATTTTTTTTTCTTTTCTTTCAACTTCATTTTTCATTTTTCCACAAAAGAAGCCTTGGGAATCAGCAATCCCGGAAAAACAATTCTCACATTATTATCAACATTCACCACAATAACCTTAATGAGCACCCATAACGCATCCGACAATTACTAGCTTAACAAGGTAGGCATTATATTTGTAGCTAAATATTGTGGGATATAAAAATAAGCATGTGGGCTCAAAAGGCTAAGATATATTATGTGAGAAAACAACGAAATAGCTTCAAGTGCAAACTGATCAAAAACATCACGGAAAATGGAACAAAAATCATACATGTGCGTAATTATGCAACGCATACTACGAGGAGACCTACTCTCACCTAAAGAAGATCAATTAAACACGAATCAATCCAAAAGGCTCTAAAACTCGCATTTTGTAGCTTACCAACGTCAAAGATCAAGTATACTTTGTCTTAGTCTCATCATCACATACAAAAATGCCAAAACATCACCAAAATGTACAAATCCAGAAAACCAAGCTTAAAAAGAGATGAACGGAAAACCGCAAAGCTATGCAAGGGGATAAGCACAACGAGATAGCAATAAACCCAACAACTAATTTTATTTTTGAGATTTTTTTTTAACTAAAAATAATACAAGACTCGACACAATTCCCCCCCCCCCCAAACCAGACTATACAATGTCCTCATTGTAGCTTAAAACATTTGGTCCACAGCACCACAAAGCCACAAGAGAACCAAGTCAAAGGAGAGAATCATAAACTGAAATAAAATAAAGAAAATAAAAATAGAAATACCTATTTACAAAGTCGGGTCTCCCCCAAACCAGCAACAACGGGGGGAGGATGGTGGCTAGAACGCCACCTGAATCAGTCAACCATGTAATCGCAAAATTGGTGCACCAAATAAGTCGAAAAACAGCAATGAAGTGTTAATTAACCTATTTAACTGACCAAATCCACGAAAAATTAATCTGGAAAAATCGATGCTCACAAACCCTAATTATGCAAATTGGTGAAATTGAAACAATTAGGGAATAGAATACACCTGAAACTTGTGAAAATCGAATCAATCAAGTAATTCTCGAGCAATCGGACCAGCAACACGCCAGAATCGACCCAAAAACCCCCTAAATTTCGACCCGCACGACGAAATTCGCAAAATTCGACCCACGATCAAAATCCGCAAAATCTGTGAGGTGAGAATGATTAGCAAGAGTTGAAACAGGAAGTCGGATAATGAAGGAGGATGATAATGGAGAAGGATGATGGTAATGAAATTAGTGTTTGAATTTGGGGGAGGAGGAGGATAAAGAGAGTGAGTAGTAATACGTAAGATGCAGCATCCTCTCCCCTCCCCCCCCCCCTTTTTTATTATTATCCACTTTCCTACAGACATATCGTCCCGAATAGGGACGTGCTTCATCTCGATTTGGGATTAATCACAGTACAACTCGGGATGCGCACCGCTAGATGGGACGAATCCCTTTCCTTCATATGCTCGCACTTTCTCTTTTTTTAAAGTGAATTATGGTCCCTATTAGGGACCATTATCGTCCCTAATAGGGACCACAATCAAATCGTTCAAGTAGGCAAATCTCATAATAAGCATCACGGGACTCGGAAACCTGGAACAACCTCAATAAAACTACGTCAAATCCCTCCCTCACATCACTCAAAGTTCTAAAAATAAAATAATAATAATAATAATAAATATATATATATATACACAAAACCGAGCTGCCTCCCGGTAGCGCTGGTTTATAGTCTCGCACGACTTGATTACCTTAAATCAGAGAGCTGGGTGAGCGGGATGAAGTTGAATAACTTTAATCGCCCCAATGTGAGCTCTTTCCTTATAGATTTTCAAACGTTGGCCGTTCACTTTAAAACGTTCACCCGAATCATTCTCAATTTCGATCGAGCCAAATTTACCAACTTGGGTGACGGAAAAAGGACCGGACCAACGGAATTTGAGTTTCCGGGAAACAACCGGAGTCTAGAGTTGAATAATAATACCTTATCCCCGACGTTGAATTCACGTTCAAGGATATGCTTGTCATGCCACCGTTTGGTGCGCTCCTTGTAAACTCGAGAACTATCATAGGCACCAAGACGGAATTCCTCCAACTCATTCAGCTGCATGAGTCTCTTCTCCCCACTCAAATGCGGATCCAAGTTAAGCTCCTTGATCGCCCACCAAGTCTTGTACTCAAGCTCAACGGGCAAATGGCATGACTTGCCATAAACCAATCGGTAAGGTAAAGTACCAATAGGCGTTTTAAAGGCGGTGCGATAAGCCCATAATGTATCATCTAGCTTAGAGCTCCAATCCTTTCGAGCTTTTGACACGACCTTCTGGAGAATAGACTTGATTTCCCTATTAGACACCTCAACTTGCCCACTCGTTTGAGGGTGGTAGGCAAGACCGGTACGGTGAGAGACACCGTACTTAGCAAGTAAAGCATCAAGTCGCTTCTCATGAAAATGGCTTCCACCATCACTAATAATCGCCCTTGGAACACCAAAGCGGGGGAAAATGATCCTTTTAAACATAGATATCACCGTTCTAGCATCATTAGCAGGAGATGCTACCGCCTCCACCCACTTGGAGACATAATCAACCGCAACCAAAATATATCGGTTGCCCTTGGATGACGGGAACAGGCCTTGATAATCTATACCCCAGACATCAAAAATTTCTACCTCGAGAATCCCATTTTGAGGCATCTCATGCCTCCTAAAAATATTACCGGTCCTTTGACATGCGTCGCAAGACATGATAAAGGCCTGGGCATCCCGAAATAAGGTTGGCCAATAAAAACCCGACTGGAGGACCTTAGTCGTAGTTCGGCTCGGTCCATGATGGCCACCATAAGGTGATGAATGACAACTCTCTAAAATTCCTCGAACTTCCCATTGAGGGACACATCGACGGAAAATACCATCAGCACACTCCTTTAATAAATAAGGATCATCCCAGAAATATTGTCGGACATCATGTAGAAATTTTTTCTTTTGCTGATAAGAAAGATCAGAAGGTAATACCTTGCCAACTAAATAATTAGCATAATCCGCATACCAAGGTCCTTCACTTTCACCGGTAGTTAAGGCCATGAGAGAATCATCGGGAAAAGAGTCATCTATGGGGATGACAACTCCTTCCTCCTCAACTCTAAGCCTCGATAAATGGTCCGCAACGGCATTTTCCGCTCCCTTCTTATCCCGGATCGATAAATCAAACTCTTGGAGTAGTAAGATCCATCGAAGTAGTCGGAGTTTCGCTTCTTTCTTGGCAAGGAGGTACTTAAGAGTCGCATGATCGGTGAAAACAATGACTTCCGATCCAACCAAGTAGGTTCTCAATTTTTACAAAGCATACACTATAGCTAGCAATTCCTCCTCGGTGGTTGCATAATTAACTTGAGCATTATCAACTGTTTTACTAGCATAGTATATAGCATGCAAGACTTTGTCCTTCCTTTGGCCCAAATCCGCTCCCACAGCATAATCACTCGCGTCACACATTATCTCGAATGGCAAATGCCAATCCGGTGACTGAATAATCGGAGCAGAAATGAGGGCCTGCTTAATCTTGTTAAAAGCTTCAACACACTCATCAGTAAAGTCGAAAGGGGCATCCTTTAGGAGCAATTGTGTAAGTGGCTTAGCAATTTTGGAAAAGTCCTTGATAAAGCGGCGATAAAATCCCGCATGACCAAGGAAACTTCTCACTCCCTTCACATTAACCGGCAAGAGCAATTGCTCAATCACTTGCACCATTGCTTTATCCACCTGAATGCCCTTTTCGGAGACCACATGACCCAAAACAACACCCTCAGTGACCATAAAATGGCACTTTTCTCATTTCAAGACCAAACTAACCTGGACACATCGGTTTAAAATGGTATCCAAATTAGCTAAACAGGCTGAAAAACTCATACCATACACACTAAAGTCGTCCATAAACACTTCCATAATGGACTCGATGTAGTCGGAAAAGATGCTCATCATGCATCTTTGAAAGGTGGCGGGTGCGTTACATAGCCCGAATGGCATCCTGCGATATGCGAAAGTGCCATAGGAACAAGTAAACGTAGCCTTCTCTTGGTCAGCCGGGTGTATCGGGATTTGGAAAAATCCCGAATATCCATCTAAATAGCAAAAATACTTGTGAGAAGCTAGTCTCTCAAGCATTTGGTCGATAAAGAGTAATGGGAAATGGTCTTTAAGGGTAGCGGTGTTCAACTTCCTATAATCTATGCACATTCTCCATCTCGTCACAATTCGTGTAGGAATTAACTCATTCTTCTCATTCGGGACCACAGTAGTCCCTTCCTTCTTAGGTACAACTTGTACCGGATTCACCCACTTTGAATCGGAAACCGCATAAATAATTCCCGCATCCAACAATTTCATAACTTTCTTTTTAACAACCTCTTGCATATTCGGGTTCAACTTACGTTGACCCTGGACACAAGGACGATAACCTTCCTCAAGATTAATTCTATGCATACAGAAATCGGGACTGATTCCCTTCAAGTCATCGAGACTATACCCCAAAGATTTCCTATTTTTCTTTAAAACAACTAACAAATCAGAAAGTTGTTGCTCAATTAAATCGGCACTTACAATCACGGGAAAGCTCTCGGTATCATCTAAAAATGCATATTTTAGGTGAGATGGAAGTGGCTTACGCTCCAGAACGGTTATGTCTATTGCAAATGAGGTGTGTACGATGTTCGTTACATCGACACCTTGCTCCTCCGTTAGCATCCTTCCTTCCGAAGCAGCTTCCAAAGCATCAACGACAGCAGAGTCAATGGAAGCATCACCTGCACACGCTTCAAAACATATCAAAGCCTCTAAGGGCTCCCGTATAAGGGACGCCTCCATAGAATCATGAACTACAACATCAATAACATCTATCATGCAACAAGAATCCGTTACCATCGGGTTCTTAAGTGTACTATCCAAGCACAAAACAATGGTGTCCCCACCTACTTCCAAAGTCAATTTACCGTTCTTAACATCAATCACCGCGCCGGCGGTGTGCAAAAATGGCCTTCCCAAAATTATGGGAATTTGGGTGTCCTCGGCCATGTCAAGGACGATAAAATCAACAGGGATAAAAAAAATTTCAACTCTAACGGGCACGTCTTCTAAAACTCCCAAAGGGCATTTTATGGAACGATCCGCCATCTGCAAAGTGACACTAGTACACTTAAGAGGACCCATATTAAGTTTTTCACAAACGGAGTAAGGCATGACACTTACACTAGCACCTAAATCACATAAAGCCTTATCAATCGATAAGGTGCCAATAGTGCAAGGAATCGAGAAACTACCGGGGTCCTTTAGCTTCGGTGGGGCTTTATTCTGTAAAAATGCACTACACACTGCAGTAAGAGCAACGGTTTCTACCTCACCAATGCTTCTCTTCTGAGTCAAGATGTCCTTCATAAATTTAGTATAGGATGGGACCTGCATAATGAGCTCGGTAAATGGGACTGTAACCTGCAAATTCTTCACAACCTCCATGAACTTGCCAAATTGGGTAGTCTCCTTCTGATTCTTCAATCGACCCGGGAATGGTACTTGAATTTTTG
The DNA here is from genome assembly GCA_958450325.1 of Agrostemma githago. Taxonomy (NCBI): domain Eukaryota; kingdom Viridiplantae; phylum Streptophyta; class Magnoliopsida; order Caryophyllales; family Caryophyllaceae; genus Agrostemma; species Agrostemma githago. The sequence continues at coordinate 37,305,074 of OY288253.1, read as the reverse complement.
GACTAGTCGGAGTGGGAACGGGAGTAGTGGGTGGTGGAACTTGATCTTCACTTGGAGTTTCCACAATAAGATCCTCATTGACATCTTCCACTAAAACCTCCTCCTTCTCGGTCGGTGTATCATCCTTAGGCATCGATGAACCCTCATAATGTGTGCCACTACGAAAAGTGATCGCATTAGCCGTATCATGTTGTTGATCACCTTGAGAAGGGAGCTTACCTTGTTGACGCGTTGCTTGTGACGCAGCAAGGTGTCTCACTTGGTTCTCCAAATTTTTGATGGCATTATCCTTAGCTTTATCATTCTTTTGCATTTGAGCCATCATAGAGTCCTGGGTCTTGGCCATCATCTGCATCATATTACGAAGCTCATCCATTTCATTAGAACTCGACAAAGAAGAAGAATTACCTTGAGTTTGTGCGGAAGATTGGCCAAAATTCTGCTGACTAGTATCGAAATTCTGATGAGAATTCCCGAAGTTCTGATTAGTATTGCCAAAATTTTGTTGATGTTGACCCGAGTGAGGTCGCTGTTGAAAATTTCCTTGATTTTGAAAATTCCTTTGATTACCGAAATTCTGCTGGTTCTGAAAATTTTGCTGGTTCTGAAAATTCCCTTGATTCTGGAAATTCTGCTGATTCTGGAGATGCTGCTTGTGTTGAGGTACATAAGCTGGTGTAATAGGCGGGTTCAAGACATTAGTACTCCTGTAAGACAAAAGAGATGCATCATAACCCGGTTGGTTCATATATGGATAACGCGGGCGCATGGAACGAAAAGTTTTCACTTGTTCTATGGAGCCTAGACAATCCTGAGCTTGGTGGTCCGCGGCACCACAACGAACACATGCATAATCTTGCATGGCATGTACTTGATGCATGCCTCCTCCCCCTTGAGAACTCGACACTTCAAATGCATCAAACCTCTTAGCCAAAGCGGCTAATTGAATAGCCACGGCATTAGAGGACCCACTTTCACCGAAATTAGACCGAGGATTACCTCGACGATTATCCCATCGGGAGTGGTCAGATGTCATTTCTTCTATTGTTTGTCAAGCCTTATCATCATCCACGTTACATTGGAAACGCCCATTGCATGCCGAATCAAGTGTACTCCTGCAATCATCATACAACCCGTTATAAAATTGGTTACAAAGAAACCAAACCTCAAAACCATGGTGCGGGCATTCCTTCACAAGCTTCTTGAACCGCTCCCACGCTTCATGAATATTTTCGTTCGGAGTTTGACGAAAATTGGTGATTTGACTCCGGAGCATGTTCGTCTTTTGTGGAGGGTAATAGTGCTTGTAGAAGGCAAGGGCAAGAGAATTCCAATCGGTGATCCCCTCGGTGGCTTTATCAAGGTCCATTATCCACTCCCTAACAGAATCCCGTAATGAGAACATGAAGAGCATCTCCATGACTTCTTCTTGAGTTACCCGGCCGGAAGTGGAATCGTGGAGCAATAATCAGTAAAAATCCTCATATGCTTGTGAGGATCCTCCTTAGGGTCACCACCAAATTGATTCTTCTTCACCAAAGTAATGAAGGCGGGTCGAATCTCAAATGTACCTTGAGTGGCAGTTGGTCGTTTAACCAACTTAGGAAGAGCGGTTTGCTCGGGCTCCGAATGACTAGAAAGTTTCGGCATTTTTATAACCGGAGGTGGTGGTAAAATGATCTCGGACTAAGACTGATTTTCCTCTTCAAAGGACTGATTCTCATCTACAAATTCGGTATGAATAGTTACCAAAGTCTCGAGATCAGGAGCTACAGAAATCTCTCTCCAAAACTATCGTCGCCTACGAAAGGTTTTCTCGGGTTCAGGATCGAACGGAGTAAGCTCTGATGACCGAAAAGACCTGGGCATAAGAAAAACTACAAGTAGGGAGTGAGATCAATCTCAAGGAGTTTTAATTCCTTGAGACGAAAGAGAGCAAAAAAGAAACAAGCTAAAAAAAAGAAAAACCATTTCCCCGGCAACGGCGCCAAATTTAATATGGCTAAAGTCGCATCACCAAATCAAGTTATCCTAATACTACTAACAAGAAGCTAGTGGTAAGTAGGGAATCGTATCCACAGGGAAGCGGTTGAATTCGTCTATTAGCTATGGCGATTCTAAGATGCTCTAAACGTTTGGTTTGATTGATTTAGCTAAGACTAGAAATACGTAAACAAAATATGAATTAATCAATTAAAGGAAAATCTAGGGCTATGGGTTCACAATGAGTAGACAAATGATCATGCAAGAATAAACGATAAACACACAAACATGCTAGTTGGCTATAATACGCCCTCTCGGATCGAAATCAACCTAGGAAGACACTAACGGGCTCTCGCTACTTATTAGGCTTCCTACCGAATCACATGCGGGTCTAATCTCAACTCGGCTCTCGCACATGAACTGAAATTTTCCTAATTCGATTAACAATATGTGGCCTTTAACAAATTAATCGTCTTTTATAGCATGTAAACAAGGGACTAGCATATATATGAATTCATCAAATATTCAACAAGAACTTAAATTCTACCCATCGATCCCCCTTGACCCTAGAAATGGAATTAGCTACTCATAATTAAATTGACGCAAAATAAACAATTGATAATGAAACGCATAATGATTGATATGGAAAAAGGAAAACTAGTAAAATCAATACTAGAAATGAAAATAGACAATCAAGAGCATAAAAGATGAATAAGAATTAAAACTGATTGAAATGATTACCGATTGGAAATTGTAGCAAGAACAAGAGTAAATCTTCCAACTAGAGAATAAAAAGAGTAATATTATTCTAATACTAGGCTTAGGGTTCTTAGGAATGAAAAATAAGATACGTTCAAAACTGATAAAAAGCATTCCTATATAGCCAAAGAAAGAAGAAGCTGAAAAGACACTACAGCTATGTCGTCCCGAATCGGGATTAAAGTCGTCCCATGGGATGAGGGTCGTCCCGAATCGGGACAGCTAAAAAATCCACTATTGCTCAATTTTCTTCATTTTGTCGTGAGTGAGGGGATAGGGACGACATCCATCCCTAGGGACGGACCTCGGGACCAACAAAAAGGACTCCTCTAGACTTCTAAACTTCATGATATAGTTTCAACTCGACTCGGGATCACTTCATGACATCCACGCAACCTCGATAGCAACACCTAACTTGTGGATAAATAGTCACCGACCTCCATGTGAGCCATGATGAAAGAGAAACGGCGCCCATATCGCCTATTTTCTTATGAAACCGACAAAACACTATGAAACACACTAGAGGAGAAGATCCCAAAACCGCTCCTAAGAGCGCATTTAACACGATAAATACATGGGAAAAATAGGATAAAAGCATATAAAATATCAACACATTAGAAACGGAATTTCACTGTACCATCCGGTCTGCTTCAGCATGAGACAGACCCAAAAACTCCCTCAACCTCCTCCTTGGATCAGGAAAAAATGGAGGAACGGCAGGACAAGCAGTAGGACACCAACCGCCTACAGCAGTTATCTCCTCGGGAAGAGGACATATCTCCTCCCCGAGGGAATGCAAATACATGATGGGTAGTATCCCAAAACGACAAGCAAGCATCAAGGAAGTGTGAATCTATCCTAAGACGCTGTAACGGGGATAAAGCAAAAATCCCCATCTGGTTCAGCTGAACTTTTCCTCGTCCTGGAAGCATTGGGACCATGCCAAGAGCCTCGTAGTTAAATTTTCAATACCCATAGCAAAATCACTCGATTTTTCTGAAAGGTTTTATGGAAAGAAGTAGAGAAGTAAAGACAAATATGAAAATACGAAGAGGGGAAGGCCGTATATAAGCACGAAAACCCTACAGCATGCCTTGGAGTCCGCGCCGCAGCACGAAAAGGCGAAATCTAAAAATTGGGCTGCTTGGGCCCGGGCGTCCGAATAGTGAGGCGCAAGGGGGTTTGTGTTTGATCTTTGGGCCGCCACGGCCTGCGCGCCTGAATACGCAGGCCCAACTCGCGTTCTGACGCCTTTATGAGCCCGATATAGGAATCGAGTCATCCCGAGCATTCCTCTTTTCAAAATCCCAATTTTCAAAACATCAAAATCTTTTACTCCCCAGCGGATAACTGAGTCGGTGTCTCAACTAAATGTTACATCCAAGAAATAATATACAGGTACATCCAGGACTTTGGAAGCAAGTCTCTGCGCAGTTCCTTTTCTCCCCAGTGGAAAACCCAAGGCGTTGTTTCTCCTGGAATGTTACATCCAAGATGTGATGTGTCTGCATACAGGTACACCTAAGACTTCAAAAGCAAGTCTCCACGGAGCTATCATCGTCAAGACAGGCATGACCCTCTACTTATGGCTGGCGAGCCCTTCACGCGACTCTAACGGACTATAAACGACCCGACCAGAAGGCTGCCAGGTTGTAATCCTCGATTGGCCTGGTAGCTACTCTGACTTTCACCTTGTCTAAGCCTTAGTCAGAGTGGGGGTTCTGTAGACACCCCCATTTTGCCTGCTAGTGTCTATAGCAGTCTCCAACAAAACACCCGATGATGATCGGACGTAACATGCTTTAATACGCTCGAATACGATCTCGGAATCAATAGTATCCGACGTGGGCACTTAGCGAAGTACAAATCTTACAAAACCAACCACAAATCCATACTCAGTAGGTCGTCTCCAATAAAATAAAGTCATTTTGAGCTAAAATCGCCACCGGGGGCAAAACCATCTTTTGCGACCGAGCCGAAACCGGTCAAAGTCGAAACCTGAAAACAAAAATCCCAAAATGCGTCCAAATACAAAATCAATAAAGGTTAAACGGAAAAAAAATCATGCCTTGAATAGCACGGATATCAATCTATATTTTGAGCGATTTCTAGTACGCGCAAGTTCAACTGCTCGCAACCAGGCGTCCCAGAACTGAGCCGCCTCAGCTGGGACGCCCGAGTCTTGAACCGCCCCACTTCGGGCGTCCGAATACTGAGTCGAAACATTTCGTAAAAACTCTATAAATACACCGTTACCTCCGACGTTTCAAGGGTCGCAACATCATTTCTAGAAATTCATTTTAGAAAACCGAGAACCTTTCCCATCCCTAAACACACCTTAACTCACCTACATTCTCGATCGCTCCCGTGCCTACGCTGCCGCTAGACAAACCCCATTTCTCTAATCTATTTCTCTCTTATTTTCGTTTAACGATTACTAACTAACTACTAACCTTTATTTTATCGTTATACTAACTTTTATTTATCGTTACGCTAACTACTAACTCAACTATAAAATACTCGTCCTTTTACGTATCGAATACAAAGGATGACGGGATAAGAAAACACGAATACAAGAGTAATGCACTCGAAGTTGCTGGTCGCTTATCCCGTCACCCTGCGTGTTTGGTTGTCTAAGGCGAGTCAACCCCCCAAAACGCCTTTACGTTTTTTGTTCATATTAATATCGCATCTAACATTTTATTCTCGTTCCTAACCGTCTAACATTTATATTATCGTTATTTACATTTCCGTCATATATAAATACCGTGTATAATACGATAGTACGAAATCATTTTCAAAATCGAATCGAGTACATCCGATAACTAAAAGCTGCCCAAAGTCCGTATAATACCCGAATACGACGCAACGGAGGTGGCGCCCATGTTTTGAGGCGCGCCACCCCAGGAGTCTTAGAGCCAGGGCGCCTTATGGCGTGCGCTTGACCCTACAGGTAACGACGCGATCGCAGTTGTTTATTATCGAGTGTGCGATATTATTTTCGAATGTCGTTCTAAGCGTCCGATGTTGACTCCTTAGTCAAATGTCGTGCGTAAAAGAGCCATCGATAATCGAAGTGGTACGAAATCCTATGACGTCAATCCGAGAGTCGTATGGTCCATGTGACCCGATAACGACATCGCGATACGAAGGGCTCCGATATTCGTATCAAGTCGATATAATCGGTTTATCATGAAATTGAATCAATTAAGGACAAGCACCCTATTATAGCTAAATGAGATATCGTAGACTATCGACATAGTCCATAACGATACACATTTCGCTTAGGAAATAATGCTTGCGACGTTAGTCAACGCACGTTTGTAACACCCCGTATTTTTCAAATAAAGAAAAAATTTTAAACATTTATTTAAATCAAGTTTAACGCTTGAAAATTTATTTTCCTGAATAAAATATTTTATTTTCGTTAAATTAAAAAAAATTCCATTATAAAAACATGGAAATTTATCTATCAAATTATTAAAAATTTTATCTTTCATTAAATAAAGTTTAAAACTCGAAAATATTTTTAATAATGACCTGTCGTTTTAACATTTTCTCGTCTCGTAAAAATTTAATAATTTATCGTATTCTTAAAATAACAATTTGTTATAACTTTTGTCCCATAATACTATTTATCGTTTATTTTACTTACCGTCTCACAAATTTCTTTTTAAAAAATAAATTTTATGGTTTCCATTATTTTAATTTTGTAATCTTATATTTCAACTTTTTAAGAAAGAAAGAAAGACGTTTGTACGAAAAATGAACCGAAACTCGGGAAATATGAACCTCCTAACTGACTCCCACGTACCCTTCCACGTCCTATTTTTAGGACACTACACGTCCTACTTCTACCTCACTCTTACAACCTACTCTAACCTACTCACTACGCTACTACTATAAACTACTTACACCTATACAATCCTACTACTATGCACTACCTATCTAGTATCTCCTACCTACTAACATACGAGTGTTGTTTTTCGTCATCGGCATTTCAGCCACGTCGTCGGCGCTTTTTAATGTAAAAGACGATCTTGCCCTTGCCTTAATTAGATTAGTTAACTAATGTTATGTAATTTTAGAAGTTAGATTAGTTATTGAAACTCGTTAATGAAGCGGTTTTTAATTTTTCAAAGCGTTCCGTTATTATCTTGTCCTTATTATGTATCCACTCAAACTCCACTCACCATATTTAATTTTATTTTCTCTCACTTAAAAAAAATCGTCTTTTCTTTAGAGAAACCCGACTTTTCTAGAAATTAGGCTGTCGGCGGTTTTTAATGTGAAAAGACAACAACGTCCTTCCCTAATTACATTCACTAACTTTGTTAATGAAATTAAAAAGTTTAATCATGTTAATGAAACTCGATAATAAAACAGTTTTTTTTTTAAACCGACATTTTATTATGTTACGGATTATGTTATATTATATATCCTCCCCCACCCACAACAACACTAATATTATTAATAATATTAAAATTGTATTAATAGGCGATTTTAGGGGGTTTTAGAATCAAATATAGATAATATTTTAGTAAGGTTTATCAACATTGTTCAATTGGTTCAGTGGTAAAGAGGCTCATTTGTGTTCGAGAGGTTGTGGGTTCGAGCCTTGGCATCAGTTAGGCATCAGCTTTGGACGCCCAGCGGGCCCCATAGGCGCCCAAAACCGACGCTCCGCAGGCCCCATATGAGTCAGTTTTGGATGTCCGGCATATTTTTCATGTCCTTTTTTAATATTTTTTCGTACGGAAATCAACGATTGGGACGTATAAAATCGAATACGTCAAACCGTAACAACTAAAATCGAATAATTCATTGATTACTTAACCACATACTAGCTACGGGGAGATTAAACTATCAACCTAATCACAATTATAATGAAATTAATCGACCTAAATAAAATCATTTACAAAATATAAAAATTCCCGAGCTTTATTGAGACACGTGTCCCAGAAACCGTCAAAAATTATCGAAACCGTAATCTTAAAGTAGTCAGGAAATATTAATTAGATTAATTAAGTAAAATAATTAATATTATTAATCATAATTAAAGAAGGGCAAAAGAGTAAATTCACGTATAAAGCGTCGACGACGTGGCTGAAATGTCGACGACGAAATGTAGTAGGGCTAACATACATACATACTAAGTACTATAAATATGTAGTACTACATGCATTACTACTACTAACTACATACTCCTACGTATATACTAACACACTATACATATACTAGCAATATATATATACTAACAACATATACTACGTGCATATTCCTATGTACTACTTCTACTTACTATACTATATTTACTTCCTCGTCTTTCTATATAATTGGAGGATCGGGAATGCGGAGCTGCCCAATATTTGACGGAATCACTTTTCTAGAACCGTATTTGGGTCAAATCATTTCGGTCGAAAATTTCTTTAAAAGGAGGAAGAAGACGACTTTTCTAACATAGATCATACTATTGACCCTGATGACCTTTTATTCTTAATAACATTAATAAATAATCCATAATAGCTATTAAGGTGACCAAACTTTTCTTCTAACAACATTTTTTATATATAAGTATATTCTTAATAAATTGCTTACTTAAATATTTAGACTTATTTATATGACTAAATTACTTATGAATAGAAAAATGTTACGTGATATTTTACTTATGTTATATATTTTGTTTATGACTAAATTTAACTTAACTAAATTATCACCTTTATATTTCTGTTTATTTAAGAAACTGATAAAATGATTAGAAGAACCTAAAGAGAGTGAAATTTACTTACGACATGTTAAATTCATGTTAATTGTACTTTTATATGTCATTTATATTTTTATACTTATAAACTTCATTTTATATTATTTGTTCATCGTGTTAAATTTTTACTTACTTATAGTCTGTTCAAGTTTAAATTGGTTTAATACTTTAATTGTTTATATACGGATGTAATTTTTACTCCACTTATATTTTATAAAATAAACTTATAATTACATTTTCTATAATAAATTAATTTATTCTGAAACTTTTATACGACGTTCATAATTATTAAAATTAATTCTACGTCAAATTTTATTAAAATAAAATTTAAAATATTTATATTTTATATTTTTACATTTTATATTTTACACGTCAAAGTAATTTATACTTTAAAGTGATTTACACTGATGGGAGGGATTTGTCGTGGATCTCAACCGTCAAATAATAAAACCGGCTAATCCTAACTAGGGTAGCTAGGGTAAGTCGGGTCGAATCCACGGGGACGGTAAGAGGCGTCTAGACTAGGTCGGCCCAAATACTTGACTAAGTCAACGAGCTAAGCTAGAGAATGATAGAAGGGGAGAAAGCTAGACTATGACTAAGAAGAACAACAAGGAAAACGGGCTAGGATTAGGTCGGGGCAAAAGGGGTAACGAAATGTTCAAGGGAGAGCTAGAATGAAGGAGGTAGTAGGGTAATCTAGGTCGGTCCGGGCGGTCGCAACTTAAACCGACCTAGAGGTTCCTCATGGAACCCATTTTGGCGACACACATGACAAACGGGGTTCTAGCGTGTTATGGCCTAGATCGCATCCGGGCGGTCGCAACTTAGACTAACCTAGGGGTCGCCCTCACCGGGCAATGAGGGAACCGAACCCATAACAACTAACACCCACAAGGGAAAAGCAAGAAAAACAAGCAATCTAACTTACTTAGTCATTCAAGTAATTCATCAAACATGTCATATGCATCAACCAAGAGGAAACCTAAATCTTCCACCCACATCTCCAACAAACCCTTAATCACCCAATTAACACCCTAATCACCCTACTAACCCTAGCAAGAACACTACTCTAACATATCTAAACTAATACTAACAAGAACAAGAGAAATCAACACAAGAATCAAAACATCCATAATAAAACTATTGAAAAAGATGAACTAAGAACAATACAACAATCAAAGATGCAAACTTGGATGAATTAAACAAGATAAAGAGTAAAAAGGAAGAGGATTATACCATACTAGTGAAGGAGAAAGATTGAAACTTGCATTAATGAAGAAAACCCAAAACAAACCACCAAGGTTGTCAAGCTTGGTGAAGATCTTGAAGAAGTCCCTTAATACAAGTACTAAACTAAGATTAACCACTAATTACCGACTAATCTACACTAATCTACACTAATCTAACCTAAAGTAGTCTAGGGTTTGAAGAACATAAGCTAAGATGGTGCCTTAATACAAGAGGGGGGGTATTTATAGGGTTACAAATGGAAGGGAGAAGAGAAGAATGAAGCGCGGGGTAGCAGCAGACCTTCCCGGCCGGGAGGAGGTGGTCCCGGTCGGGAGGGTGTCGGTCCCGGTCGGGAAGACATGCTCCCGGTCGGGAGGGACCCAAAATAGGAGGCTTCTCTTTTGTGCACCTCATCCCGGACGGGTTGAGGTCATACCCGTCGGGGATGAGTCTTGTAGGCCTCCAATATGATCTTTAAGGTTCCTCCTTGCTTCACATGGACTTCTCATCGATTCTCGGGACTCGGGATCGGGTCTCGGGACTCGTGATTGGGTCCCAAGGTCTCGGGGTCGATTCTAAAGCATCGAGTCATCGTTCCTTTACTCCGTTGGCTCCAAAATGTGTATGTATAGAGTCGGAATCGCTCCAACTCTTCCAAATCGGTCTCGGAATCCTGAAACGAACTAAAGGAAGCATAAGAAGCCCCTAAACCGCTCCCAAGGAGCGATTCTACAAGGAAAATGGGACCAAAACACTACAAAATAGGCACTACAAACCACACTTATCATACACGTCAAAGTAATTTATATTTTATAATGTGATTTCACGTCAAATTTTAAGTACGACTTAATTCATATATTTTACAGAAACTTTTATATTTTACAGAAACTTTAAATTTTAAAATAAAACTTTGAATTTTGAAATAATATTTTATTATAACTTAATTTTTATTTTAATATAAAACTTCATTTGAAAGATTTACTATTTTTAAAAAAATAAGTTATACGATATTTGGGATATGATGTTTCGGGTGACACTTGAGGATTAAAGTATAACGTTGTCACACTGAAAGTAAGTATTTGAGGATTTGACTGTTTGAAATGAGTCCGGCCAATTATTGAAGGTCACCAAATAAAATACTACTTGTTCACGGGCGACTTTTATATAAAGTTTACGATGCGAGTCTGGGACGAATAGCTTGTGTTGGATTCTACCATGCGTGATGTTTCGACTGCAATTGTAATGAAAAGCAGACTTGGAGGCTGCGGTCCGAGAGTCGACCTAGTGTTTAAGGTAGTTGTCCTACGGCAGTGAAAGCTGCGGTTCAAGAGTTTGTGTAGAGTATGTGCGCATGTATAGACAAGTACTTGATCAGTATTACCACCTAGGTAGCAGGGACAGAACAGGATTCAGAAAACTGCGGGTTCCCTCTTGGTGATGTAAAGAATGTAATCATCAGATTTCATTTCAGCCCAGAGCCCCATTTGAATAAACGTATAATATAATAGAAGTTCGGACCCAATTGAGCCTTATGGGTGAGATGTAAACCTCATAAGATTGGTTCGGTCTACGAGTCGGTATAACACGGTTACTTCTATTGGTGAGATGCAAGCCAACAGGGTGTAGCGGTAATACTAGGAGCCACGACTCGTGTGTTTATTCTCTGTTTACCTGAAAAATTATTTAAAATCAAATGGCTCTTAATGTCCCATCTTTTAAACTTTATCGTTTTCATCACCTCACATGTTGGTTAATTGAATTAAAGGAAACTATCTGTTACGTGATATCTTTTAATATTTTTGTAAGCATATTATTTGTTATTCACATGGTTGTCTTATGTGTATGAGGTGATGTTAGATTAATGGCTTGGTTGTTGTCCCGCTCAGCGTCCACTGTTTTATTTTTTTGCAGGTATAAGACGTTTGGGAATCGAGCGAGAGAGATTTAATAATATGTTCGTATAAAATACAATCTATATTCTGTACTAAGTTAATCAAGACTATGTAAATAAATAGTCGTTTGTTGTAAGGATCCGTAGTGATCCGGATTTATTTATACTTTGATATAATTTTAATTAAATGACTTAGATAACTTTCCGCATTATCTATTATTTTAAGTCATCGAAAAACCGGGTTGTTACAGCGTTAATCAATCACGCGTCTCTTTTTTCAAATCTACATTTCGCATTCATTTTGCTCTTTTTTTTACGACTTCGAGCGAATGTCTCACTACGTATGTCTTGATCAACGTATTTTATATCGTATTTTATTGTCCCCCGACAACCGTTTTTGAGCTTTTCTTCCTCCATAATTATATGTTTAATGTCGATTTCTATTAAAAAGTCGATACTGTCGGTTCTCGTGCTATTTTGCAGGTTAAGTGCAATTTCGAGCATATCTAGGAGTGATAGCCCAGATAGCCGAGACGAGGAAGAAAATGAAAAGGCCGAGAAGCAAATGAATAGCTCAATCACGAGCTCAGCAGCACCCACTCGATCGAGTGGTACTAAGCACTCGATCGAGTGCCTATTTCCGTGCTCAACCAGACTGCAGATACGGATACACTCGATCGAGTGCACGCATGTACTCGATCGAGTGCGTTACACTCAGGCCGCGGATTGAATTTTCATTTATTTAGAATTATGGGCCTGTTTTGTAAGCCCAACTGATTTCTTTTAAATCAATTGGAGGAGGATTGTCAGACACACTTTTTACTGGAAGAAACACACATTACGTTACTTTGGCTAGGATAGAAGACTACGTTTGTTTCCGTTTTCTTTCGCAAGGTTCATCGAATTCCGTTCTTCTTTTAGATCTCAATTGTTTGGTATTAAGAATCTTTAATTCTAATTTCTATTTCTATTTCAATTCGCTAGTTTAATTCTTGTCTTAATTCTCTAGTTTAATTCTTGTCTTAGTTCGTTCTTAGTTTTCATAGTTATCTGATTTCAGTCTTGTAGTTTAATTTAATTCGTTTTCATCATGTTTAATTGCAATTCATATTTTGTTAGTTTTATTACAATCCTCATGAGTAGCTAATTTTTATCTAGGGTTTAAGGGGATCGATGGGTGTTAATTGGGTTATAGAAAATTGACCTGTCTCTGATCATATGAACTGTCGCCTGAATGTTGTTTTAATTCTGATTGATTAATTACTGGCCAGGATTAATTAGTTAGTATCACAATTAGACTTTTCGCCGACCAGGTTAAGGACTAATTAGGTCACGACATTTTGGGTAGACTAACTTAATTCTAGCGACCGCAGGTTAAGTTTAGTTTTAAAGTTTGTAGTAGTACCGACCAGACCTACACCTTAGACAGTTCGATTATTGATCTGTTAGTTGACTCCCTGACCCGATTGATATTCATTGTGAACCTGAGACCCTAGATCTTTCTATTATTGATTTACCTTATAGCAGTTAGTTGTCAGTCCACTTAACAAACAGAAATACAGTGACCCGTAATCTTTAGTCTAGACCTTAGAACAAGTAATTGAGTCCCGTCTCCTGGTGGTTCGACCCCTACTTCACTATCTACATTAGTTAGTAGACCTTAGGGTATCTTTGATTAGGGATACGACTACCCCTGTCACATACCAACGACTTCCTAGTCGGATTCAGTATACGACATACCGAGACAGCCAGACTTCGCCATGAGGAGTCATGATGAGACATCGAGGCTTCGGGGTCAAGCTAGCATCATGCTTCAGTCCCGAACTCGGCCTGACTGGACGCCCAAGGGTAGGCGCCTGATGAACTTCATGCTGCCTCACTCGAGGTGCCTGAATATCAGACCGCGGTCATTTACGCGTTTGAGCCTATGTCCTCTAGTTTATACGTAACACAATATGTAATCGATTAGAGTCTGTCTAGTTCTCCGGTTTACAGTTTCAATTTACGATTCTTTCTATGAGTTCGTTTATTATTTACGTTACCGTTTCTAACCCGATTGTATTATATCTTCGCTAGTAGTATTGTGAATTCCGGGTTGTATTCCGCCCATGTAATTTGTAGTTTACATTTAAATTGTTTATTTACGTTGCGTGGCATTTACCGTTTTCTAAACGAACCCACGTGTTAAATACAACTTCGACATTGATTTAAGATGCATTAAACGACGTAGTTAAACACGTATTTCGCATGTGTAGCTTAAAACGCTGTTTGCATAACATTTAATCGTCTTACTAACGCGCGTACACTAAAACTGAACGATATCTTAGTAGAGGCCGCTAAGAGCGGGCGGGGTCGGGTGTCTTTCGTGGGCTTCTCAACACGTACCCTCACCCCTTACTCAGAACCACTGGTTTCTGGATGCCCGAAACCGTTGGCATACGAGAGTCATTCGATGCACGATACTCGATAACTCAGCGTCGGTATCGTAATGCAAAGGGACGAACCCCATAAGCTCTAGTACTAAAGCGGGCTGTGCTTTGTGCACGATACGCCTAAATATAGAGTGGGTTCGAACGGATCCGAACTCCCACAAAGTTCGGTGGCGACTTCTACTTCGATTTAAATTTCGACCCGAGAACAATCTTACCATGAGATTCATTCGCCTACCCAAACCCGCGTGTGGCCGCGTCGGGGTGGACCTATGTCATGTCCACACATCCTCACTAAGAACTCAAGGGCCTATTCCCCTATAAGCGACAAGCTGTCGGCCAACCTAAATCTCACGGGTTTGCCCATATTCGAAGGGAACGAAGACCCATTACTGCATATCCGAGCTTTCATGGAGTTCGTAGCTATAAAAGGGACCGACTCAAGCATGTTTGTGAACCTGTTCGCGGCCTCGCTCGAGAAACACCCAAGGGTTTGGTTCTATAGGCTCAATACTAAGAAATAGACAACCTGGGACGACATTTCCGCTAAATCGACGTCATATCGTGTTATTGGGGTATAGGTTATTTAGGTGTATCGAGGTGTCGAGGTAGTTGTGTCAGATGTTATAGCCTGTTCTTGGATTTTACAGTTGACTCTCCATATGTTATTGTCTGCGAGATCTTATGACAAATCCGTGCTAGATATTTCTCGAGTTGCGCGCCATGTTTTTCTAGAGTTAATAAGATTTCCAAAAAGACTTTTGGTAAAATATCTTTCTTGTATTTTATGGAAATAATATCTTACTCCCTCCGATTTCCTATGTTCTTCCCCTTTCTTTTTTGGGTGGAAAATAAGGAATGAAAAATGAGTGGCTCAAAAAAGAATGAGGAAGAGAGAGAAATGGGGGTAAATATGAACCACATATTGGTAGCCTAAAAAGGAAAAAGGAGAGAAGATCAAACTCAGCCCAAAAAGAAAATAGGGACGATCATAGGAACTCGGAGTATTATATTATGGAAACTATTTTATGGTGTTTTATTTGGAGTCAACATTTTTCCTACATAAAACTACATCTTTATGGAAATTATATCTTTTGGATTGTGAAATAGTTTTGGTAAAATTAGTTTACTTGGTGAACAAGATTCACAATGTGATTATGATACTAATTCGTAAATCACACGTGAGATCATAGTCTCATACTTTGATTAGGAGTTTACTACTACTCCGTATTTGCATATCTTACCATATCGCCCCATTTCATTTAAATACTTCTCACAAATATTCATGATACGAGGCGAAAAATAGTGACTGGAGGGAGTAACTTTATTTCCTTATCTCAAAACTATTTGCTTCTTTCTTAATTTCTTTGATGACACGTTTTGTAGGCTATATAAGTCATTTCAATCTAAGAATACGTCCTTCATATTGAGTCTTATTGTTTAATACAAAAGTTGTTTGAAGTCAAAAATTGTTTTTGCTATTTTTTTAAAATTAAGATTTGTCACGAAAAATTACCTCATGCTTGATCGATTTATTTATTGTTCTAAGTATTTATCGGTTGAAGATAAAAGATCCTATATCCATCTTGAAGAAGAAGACACTTCATAGGAGAATTCTAGCTAAACCTTTTCGTATCAATTAGTTTAGGGGTTAGAATAGCTAGTGTTATTCTATTGAACGATTAGAGTTAATCCTTTGGTATTTATTACAGAGTAGTAGTTTGTAATCCTAGGATCGGTACTAAAATATTAATAAGAGAGTAAATATTAATAAGAAAGTAATGGACGTAGGTCTCGGAGTGTGAGACTGAACCCTTTCAAAAATCCACCGTGCATATTTTATTACCGTCTTAATTTAAATATACCCACAACCGACTTAGTTTAAAAATAGAAAATTAGAAAACCTCTTGAGTATTACTAGACCGGTATCGACTCTTTCAATAATGTACGTGAAAGAATGAAAGAGTTGATCCAAATACCCTACGACAATATATGCGAAATCACCCCCAACCATAGATATATACAACCAAAGAACATTATATCAATTCAATAGTCTTGTACGGCCAAATAAATGGGTAAAAAAAAGTGGCTCAAAGATGACAGATTGGTAAAAAATAGTATCGCTGACGCCAAATAGGTAAAAAAGTGGCACCAAGTGACGAATTGGTAAAAAAATGTCGTCGGTGCCAAATAGATAATAAAAGTAGTACCGAAATGACGAATTGGTAAAAAAAAATATAATCGTGTTACAAATTTAAAAAAATTTAACTAACGCAAGAAATTAGTAAAAAGATGTAATCGATGCGAAATTATTACGAATTTAAAAAAATTAATCGATGTGCACCATTTAGAAATTAATGTTAGTAAAATAAATTACCTAACATTTTGGACCGGTTTAGATTTTTTTCTTAAAGTGTGCTGATGTTCTCACATAGATCCGTGTTTACGATTCCTACGATACGGTGTAAAAAATCTAGACAGGTCCAAACTCGATCCACGACCCATTCGACCTGAATCCGAAAAGACTCATTAATCCAGGATCGAAATCCGACTCAACCCGTGTTGTAACCCGACCAATTTAACGGATCTAAAATCTTCTAATAAAAAAAATCCGTTTATTAGTCTTTTGTACAAAAAAATTGCCTCCAAAGACATCTTTTGTTAGTCATTATAATAGCTCACGGTTACTTTCTTTATGTGCTAACCGCATCTATGAAATCATTTTAGATTTTAAATGAAAATTCATGTATTTTATGCTTGAAAGGTTTTTCTTACATAAGCTTTCAATATCACAAATTATAAAAGCAAATCGGTGTATTTTTACACGGGATAAGAATTAATTTAGTTACAGTTATTTATCATTTACAACACAGATTACTATTGAGTGCGAGGTAACATTTACGGAATACACTGAAAATCAAACTTCTTTAGGAGGAATAGAGAGTACATCATGCCAAATACGGATCAATAAAAAGGAAAACCTAGCCTTAAACTCGTGAAAAGTTTTTATTTTCCCCAACCTAACCTAAATACTTTTAAAAGCACGTGAAAGAAAGAAAAATTAAACAAGACACGAAAAAATAAAAGAAATTAAATAAGGAAGTTGAGAAACAAATATTGACAAGTTATTTGGGATCGGCATTGTTAGCATGCTTTGTGGAATGGCCACCGTTGGCATGCTTGCTGAAAGGCCAAAGATTGACGAGGCGCTCGAGAACAGCGCTTTTGGAGAAGTAGCCGGAGAAGCCAATGGGAGTTATTGGGGGTGGGAAATCTTCAGCAGGCATTGCAAAAGGGTGTACCATCTCTTCCATCTTCTCCAAGGTTAAACATGATCCTACTTCTTGCATTCTCTCTGGCCCCATTATTGGCAGTGTGTGCTCTTGATGCATCCAATTCCCCTCCTTGTCGTTATTCTGCAAGCAAGTAGAGGAAGAACTAAGCAGCGTCCAATATGCTTTTATTCCACAATTTTAAAATACATGCCTCAAACCCGCTCTCCATCTCACTCTAAAAATTTTACTACTCCCTCCATTTTTTTATTTATCCTTATTTAACTTTTTTGTGAGAGGAAATTTGGCCAAATGGGACTAAATCAAAAAAAATGGAGGGAGTGACATTTAACATTTGTTTTTATTCTTCATTAAACTAATTTAACCATCCTCCACTTAAAAACGATGGTCATTCAAAATAATAAATTAAACAATTACTACGTTTACCTCCAATGGTGAGAGATCAGCACCACGGCTGAATGTCAACTCTATGCGAAAGCGTTTCCGATCATCCAAAGCTACCTAGAAGAATATGTATCTACAAATTATGACTTTACATTTTGCTATGAAGTAAAATACGCAGTATAAAACAAACAAACTTTGCGAGTTCATAAAATTGTTAAGCGTCTAGAGATGAGACAAGGACGTGAGAAGTGACGACTTATAACTGGCTAGCAAGAACAAATGTCGTGAATCTATTATCACTTTCTAAATTCATTGCTTTTCAAAAATCAATTTCTCATTACTTTAAGATGACTAAAGCTATTTTCGTAAATGAAAAGGAACAATTGTACTCCCTCCGTCCGATCATTTGTTATCCTTTTCTACTTTGGAGTGTCTCAGTCAATTGTTGTCCTTTCTATTTTAGGATTACATATGATAAACAATTTTGCTATTTCACACTCAAACTGATCCATTTGTCATCTTATAATTGGCTTCCTCCTCTTTCCTTGGTCTTTGTACCAAGATCAAAAGACAACAATTGACCGGGACAGAGGGAGTATTATCTAACGAAAAATATGAGAGTCAGGGTTTATGTTTCTCAATGAATATGTACAAGAGGAAAGAAAATACAAGCACAATACCGACCTCCGTGTTCTCAAACATCCTTAGCACTATATAACTCATGTAATCAAGCTCCTTGGTTTTGAACAACCGCTCAAGAGCACTGAGGCAAACAAGACTCTCCTCTCCTTGTAATGATTCATCCAAGTTACAATACCGAAGAACATTCATTAAAGAGTGAATATGAGATTCCTGCATTTCCAATCATGACCCAGCGTGATAAGTGATATGGGAGGAGACATCAATTACGAGATAGAGTAGATTCTCTTAGTGAGCAATTACACTCTTCTATACTTTAATATCTTACCCAGAGTAGCCGCAAAAATTTGGTGACAGAAAAAAAATCAGTGTTTCAGATCAAATAGATGAGCATGGGAATATGGAATGAAGACCTATCTCACTCACCGATGTGAAATATAGGCGTGTTTTCACATGTCTTTCTGGTGTCTTTACGTTAGCATACCTGAAAAGAGAAACCGGCATCATTTTAGAAAATGTGTACTTTGTAGGTTAAATTCAAAATCCAAACAAAGAGATGTTATGAGACAAAAATCCAAGAAAGCACTTTGGATCCAAGCGATATTCAGTCTCCTTTTCATCATCATCATCCTGCTCCATTGACATATCACTAGCAGTGGAAGATCGTCTGAACTCTTCACTTTTGGCCTGGGTTTTTTGCCGATGCTTAATATCTTCTTTCTGGCTAGATTTGGTGCATGCATGTTCACGCTTCAATTCAGCAACATTGATAGCTTCCTCCCGAGTAAGTCTCAAGTCAATCAAAATCTTACCCAATAAACGCCGAGCTATCTGCATTACAGGAGAAGGCAGCACTGAATACAAATTAACACTAAATATATAATTAGTGATGATGCAAAAATGCACCAACTTGCATACTTAATCATGTCTATGTAGGAGGCATATAGCAGCGGCCCAAAATTTTAGATGAAATGGCACATTGATAATTAGATTAATCTCTATTACAAACGGAGTATTATCTTACTTTCAAAATAAATTAGGGATATTTAATAAGAATAATCCGAACTATCGATTGTCTTCTTGAATAATCCAAATTCATAATAAGCCCAACTATTCCATTCATTTACTTTTACCAAACTTAGCCATTTAGTTACCTCTTGCAACCGGCCTTTTTTTTTCAAAAAATTCATCCTAAATTTAAGATTGCCTTCCCAATTAGTTCAGCATTGAATACCATCCCTCCTTCCCACATTAGCCTTCACCATTAAAAGAACTTCCCTCCTTAGTCCTTACCCAATTAACCTTCACTATTAACCCATAAAAAGCTGTCACCATTATCAAATCAACTAGTTTACTTTTTGTTATAAGCTATAGCGCGGTGGTTGTGAAGGAGTTATGTCCACTGTCCTACGGATTAACCCGCTTAAGTATATGTATCCGATACGCCTTGCTAGAGGTCGATGTCGGGTTGACATATAAATGAGTTATATGTCTGGTAGTCTTAAGTGGGCCCATTGGGTCACACACAATGTGTACGGGATATTATTAATATATCGGTATATTAATATATCGGGTCAGTAGTAATACGACTCAGTTGTACTGTCGGGTTATGGTAATTAGAGTTATAGTAATAATCTAGTTACAATAACTAGAGTTATTGTGATAATCTAATTATACCAATTGGAGTTATGGAATAACTTCTAGGTTAAGTAGGTAACCTATCTCTCCGAGGTTCATATGATGAACCAAATCATACAATTGTGAGTATTGATTCATATATTATTAGAGAGAGAATTTTGTGAGATCGTCTCACAAAACCCTTATACTAGCATATACGTCGCAGTTCCGTACCCGTGTGGATACCAAAGGAGGCATCACGTTTGGGGTGCTTTATTCTGTCCGTGGAGATTATTTATTCTTGTCCGTGGAGATTATTTATTCTTGTCCGTGGAGATTATATATATTTTGGGTTTATTATACTTCTTATTAATATGTTGTTCCGCTGCAAATAAGGTATAATTGTTATCCCTCTCCTTTTGTCTTTTCAGTTCATACTCGTAACAGGTCTATGGGTTTAAGGGTTGTAACCCTACAGTGGTATCAGAGCCTCTGTTACGTAGTATTAATCAGATTGACGTGAATCTATGACTCATAATTGGTTATGAGAGATTCCACCCGCGTATTAATTTGATTATATTTTTCGTCCCGTGAATTGTTCTCGTATGATAATTGTGATTAGCATTGGTGGTGTGACGTGTTGATATGCTGCAAACTAAAAATATTGAATTTATTATTTGCTAAGGTAAATATCACTTATGTCATAATTGAATAATAATTAGCAATGATTACTCTAAGATTTTAACATACGGATGTTAATTTTTGAGTTTTGGATTGATTCTTGTTCGTACGAGGCATTGCGGATTTGCGGCTAGTCAATCAATTTTTCGTTCATATTTAGGGTTTGTCTTGTGAATTTAAATTGTTAAATTCTAATATTGACTCGTAAAATTAATTTAAGATCTAATATTGATTATTTTTAATTTAATTTTGTCCTAAATTGACCCATTATTATTCTCAATTTCCTTGTTGACGATGAGACTAATTTGATTAGTCAAGATTCGATTGAAATTGGGAACGTAAAATTACAAGAATTTATCGTTGACGATGAGACCTAATAAGATTAGGACAAGACTCGTTTTAATTATGGTGGAGACGGAACAAAACAAGGTCAACCCGGTCGACACGAGTGTGACTCGATCGGAATGGTTGTGACTCGGTTGGCACGAGTATGACTCGGTAGGCACGGGTGTGTCCCGGTTGGAACGGGATGACCCGGGTGGCAAAGATTTGACCAAGACGACACAATATTTACGCGGACGAGATGGTGTCGGGTCGAGCGACGTTTTTAAGAAAAGTCGTTTTCTTGCGTTTGTGTGTTGATTATGAATCAAACATGGATTACACTTTATTTTTCCGATTCAATGAAAAATTAGTTTTCTAAATTGGCTAAATAATGTTTTGCATTTTAATTATCATATTATCATAAATTGATCGGGAAAAGAGTTTCTCGAGTCCTAATTGATTTTGATGAATTGTTCATCTATATGACAATTATAAGTTGCAGATCGATTGTGAATCGAGTTTTGTATATCCGTTCAGTTTTTCCGGGTGGGAAATTGTTCCTCATAGTTGGAAAAATGAAAGATATTGGTGAAATTGTTCAAACCAAATAGTAATTATGAATTGTAATATGATTATAAGTCAAAATATGGGATCTTTTAACTTGTTTTATGCACAAAACACTAGTAACAATTGAATTACTATGTCATATGATGCATGATTTTTATTGTTTGAGACGTGTGACTTGTCTGCCTAGAACTGATAGGTCGTCTTGTAAGTTGACCTAGGAGCATGTTTAGGACCCATAATGCATTTAATCCCTCGCACAAATATTAAGTATTGCCTTTTCAGAATTGACCACTACAACAATTTCATACCATTGGTTAAAGTGACTGCCTAAGTGGTGCTTTGCCGATGTGTGTGGACTGAGTAGGTGGGTAACAGTTACCCACAGGTTCAATCTGGTTTGCTTAACATTGTTATCAAGTCGGACTTGGGCTTTGAGGCAAATAGTTGGTGTCATATGATGACTAATTCCGACGAACCAAGAATTACATAGAGATGTAATTGACAAGTTTGTTGTCTACCTTTACTTTTGGAGCTTGAGCAGTGAGCCCAAGTTTACTTGAGCGACAAAAGGTTTAGGATCTTGGAATATTATGCGAACTTGAGGGTAGTTTTCATGATTTTATCTTAAAATTGTTTAAGATTATTAATATTAATTATCGTTGTACTTTGCATATAATTGTAGTTGTAAATTAGTCACCTTTA
Organism: Agrostemma githago; assembly: GCA_958450325.1. Lineage (NCBI taxonomy): Eukaryota > Viridiplantae > Streptophyta > Magnoliopsida > Caryophyllales > Caryophyllaceae > Agrostemma > Agrostemma githago. The sequence goes on along the minus strand of OY288253.1, from coordinate 37,282,811 downwards.
TCACATTTATTAAAGATGAGTTTGAATTGTTCAACCTTGTCGATTGGTATCTTGAGAAGTGTTTACAAAATTAGACATATGAATTTTGTCCTTGGAAAAGATAATTTCGACAAATTATAACCAGTGTCAATGTACAGTTTGGACTTTATAATTAGAGTCACGGAGATGACTACTATAAGTACTAAAATCAATTGTTTCAATAAAGGGAATCGTTCCCATTAAGTGAGAAAATGTTAAAGATGGTCTAATTAATCCATGTCATACAATGACGTGATTATATTGATAATCAAGAAATTTTAGATGCTTCAATCTAGAATTAGGAATTGAAATCGTTTCAATTAGTCCTAAGTTTAGGTCACTTTATTATGAATAAACATGTGACTTAATAAGGTATCTCACCTTCTAGCATGAGATGTTAAAAGACGATTGAACATTGTATCAAGAAGACAAATAATACTAATGTTCTAGGAGTTCATTAAGAAAATTGCTTGAGATAATGATTAATGAATCTAAGATGTTGGTTAAAGTAAGGGAAGAATAATTGTTATCATACCCAAACTTGTTGCCAAATTTAGATTAGGTACGATTTTATTTTAGTCATTAATGTAATGACAAATATATGACATTGGTAGATAGTTTCTAGAAATGTCTAGAAAATCTGCAAATCAATTATTAAAGTATGACTTCTGGTGTGTATGTTACCAGAGTAATTGTTACTTTCATTCCATTGTTTTGGTATAAGATACTAAATGCAACTATTACATTGTGGATGTGATGACTCAAAGAGGGTGGAATAATGGTATATAAGTGAAGTATTTTATGATGAAATGGACAAACGTTGTTGTTTCATATATAAAAGGAAAATCACTTAATTTACCATAAAGCTAAATACTGGAATGAATAATTGTTATTCTTGTACTAGTCATAAGCAAGAATATTAATTATGTTTCATGTATGGGCATGAAAAGTTTTAATAAAAGTAGAACAATTGTTGCTCTATATTTTGCAAGAGTATGAGGTACAATAAGGCTAACATGATTGTTGAGTTCTACATTCCTAGTAGTGAATGCTTTTATTTGTAACATAACAACCAAAAGATTCAAGCTAAGTCCCTTGACTCAAGTTTTACCTATTATGACATTGTCCTTAATCTATGAGACAGGAAACATAAGAATAAGTTTCATAATGATGAAATTATAAACTATATTGATAAGGATCAAATGAGGTAAATGGATCTTGTTTAGATGGATAAATGACATTAGAAGTGTTTCCTATTATTTGTAGTGGGAGGGTACTTAGACTTGTTGGATCACACATATATAGATACGTGAGTTTAACTAGTGATGTTGCAAAAATGGGTAACGCATATGGTTTTGTTCATTTGATGAAATTTGAAACTGAATGATTTGAATTGTTCAAAGTACAAGATCAACTTGATAAGTTGGTACGAGTTGTTCGATATGATTGAAACAGGGAGGAATTGAACTAAAAGATTGTGATCATCTTAGAAGTAGTGAAAAGTGTTTCAAATTACATCGAACCATATTTGATATGATTTGGTCTATGATGAGTTATGCAGATTTTATTGACGCTTTAGAAGCTTATGCACTATAAAAGTCTTTGTACAAATGTTGATGAGATTGTCCATGTAAGTCGGAGAATAGACACCATATGAGATATGGATTGAAAATGTTCTTAAAAGTCTTTTCTTAATTATTAAGTCAAGTTTAAAGAAAATTGTTTTCTAGAACTTAGACTCAATTATGGCATGTGTTTTATTAGGGGTATTATATTAATTCTACAAACCATCCAAAGAGCAAAACTGTTTTGTTGCATGGAGTGGTATGTTTCTTTTAAAAATATGTGATTTCTAATAGAAACAGTGGGAGTAGAATCGACCTTGAAATTGTTCAAGATTAACAGGATTTTTCTTCAACAGTTGTAGAGAATATTGATGCATCCATGAAAAGTCATGATCATCTTAGCTGTAAAATATTACCCTACATAGATTTGATCTATGATGAAACGATAATGGGCAAAGACTCCAATAGTCACACAAAATCTAATAGATTCTATATACCATAATTACCAAGTATAGACTTTGGTTAAATGGGTCTTATAGTGAAGAATAGTCTTCAATATAAAGACGATGTAGATTGATATAAGAGTATCTATGAAGCATATAGTTGGTAGTTAAGGATTGATCTCATAGTAATGACTATGAAAAACCCTTTTTACAACATTATGCTTAAGTCTATTAAGATTGTTTTAGCATTTTGAATGTCATCACTCATTATGATGAGTTTTGGACATATATATGTGAAATACATTTATTGATAGGGAAGCAATATGATGTGTGCGACACTTCGTATGAATTTCATATTATTAAAATTGTTAGACAAATGTGAATGATCCAATTTGATTGGAGCAAGTATTATGGAGTAGTATCTTTGTTCTTAATGTGGTAATTCAAAGATGTTTGTTTTCCTTTGAGACGAAGAAAGACAATGTGTACAAGAGGCTAGTGGGAGTGCATTTATCGTTATGATTTGGTATGTAAGTGACATACTTCTCTAACTAAACGACATTTGATTGCTATAGTCTATGAGACTTTGCAAGAAATGTATTTATTATGTGCTCGTGTGACGGGTAGATACTAATCTGGTGAATGTCACTAAATTGCTATCTAAGAATTGTTCCTTTGCGCTTAAGAAGCAAAAGAGGAATTATTTAAGATGCGCATGATGTGATAAGCGAATTATTGTAAACAAGTTACAACGATTCATATTTCCAAATAGACAAAGATGACGTGAGATTGTAATCTCAGTAAATTTTGTTTTGGATAAGTTGTGTGTTGGAACGGTTCCAAAGGACAACTTTATGACTGATATTATAACTAAAGTTAGTGTTCTATTGCTTTTGAAGCAAATAGACGTTTGATTACGAATTAAGCACACACTCAACTACTTTAAAGTTTACGAAGCAATTGTTGCTTATGAAACTAACAGTTTGCCTTAACCGAGAGAAGGTAGATTGATCATATGCTTGTAAATAGCCGATACAAATGTTGTATGTCCCAAAACCTCCTCTACATAAAGATCATATTATTATGATTGGTATAAGACGCATGGGCGAGTGGTCTTAGTACTTTTAGAGGTGTTTGGTTTAGTGGGAGTTATTTCGATAATTGATATATGTATGACATATTGTCATTTGGTTAATGTAACCGAGTTTTGTCCCTAAATAATTTACATTGATGAAATAGATCACTAAGTACGTGACTTAGTCTTGGAACTCCATTTGGATGATGTAATTATTTTGTCTCTAGTCAGGGTATTGTGTTGGGACATTTGAATACCCTTAAATGACTGGTGTGTGAGTTGGTTGATGGCTAAGTTCTTTGAGTCATAGGTATTTAGATACTAAACCAAGCACACGGGTGTATGTTAAGAATATGCATTAGACAGACCCGTCGAAAAGGATTTTACTAAGATTTCGCTTAGTGTCAATAAAGTTCTTTGCAAGTTATGAACTTGTACGGTCTTTAGACCTGAGTCTTTGACTATTCTGTACATGTGATGTGTATGCTTTGATACTATTCCACGTCAGCTGTGAAAAGGGGCTATGGATGGTTATTGGGTGTGCATGGATTATGTGATAGGATGTGGTTAGACAAGAGGGGATTTGCTCTTCCTTTATCGAAGGGAATTTATTGTTTCCTGGCCACTCGTAGAGTGTGACTTGTGCAAATGCGTGGCCGCGCTCAGATGGGATGATTGTCATCTATCTGTTCTTTCAACAAGTCAACTCAAAGATTCGAGTAAAAGATTGAGATATGTGAGGATGACACTTTTTCTTACCTCATTCTCAATTGGAGACAATAGTAGCAAAGAGACTTAACGCCGTTCTTGAGAGAACATGTACAAGTGGGAGACTTAAGGAGTTATGTCCACTGTCCTACGGATTAACCCGCTTAAGTATATGTATCCGATACGCCTTGCTAGAGGTCGATGTCGGGTTGACATATAAATGAGTTATATGTCTGGTAGTCTTAAGTGGGCCCATTGGGTCACACACAATGTGTACGGGATATTATTAATATATCGGTATATTAATATATCGGGTCAGTAGTAATACGACTCAGTTGTACTGTCGGGTTATGGTAATTAGAGTTATAGTAATAATCTAGTTACAATAACTAGAGTTATTGTGATAATCTAATTATACCAATTGGAGTTATGGAATAACTTCTAGGTTAAGTAGGTAACCTATCTCTCCGAGGTTCATATGATGAACCAAATCATACAATTGTGAGTATTGATTCATATATTATTAGAGAGAGAATTTTGTGAGATCGTCTCACAAAACCCTTATACTAGCATATACGTCGCAGTTCCGTACCCGTGTGGATACCAAAGGAGGCATCACGTTTGGGGTGCTTTATTCTGTCCGTGGAGATTATTTATTCTTGTCCGTGGAGATTATATATATTTTGGGTTTATTATACTTCTTATTAATATTCTGTTCCGCTGCAAATAAGGTATAATTGTTATCCCTCTTCTTTTGTCTTTTCAGTTAATACTCGTAACAGGTCCTTGGGTTTAAGGGTTGTAACCCTACAGGTTGCTGGGTGCACTTTGCTTGCTGGTGGTCATCATCGATGTCTACGTTCCTGGTGTCGTCGATTGGGCTTTGGTTTGGGTTAATCGAATAAGTGGCTAACTGGCTATGTGGGTCGACTAATGGGTGTTATCGAAGTGTGAGATGGACTGTTGACGGACCACGGTAATCAGATGTGGGAAATGGCAGACTACAGGGAGTAATATGGTGGTGGAGGATTGAAGGTAGAGGATGAAGGTGGGAGAGAGATAGGTTGGAGATCTATGGAGGAAGAGATGTGGGTGGCTTTGGTTCTCGATGATACAGGACGCAGAAGGTGTCTCAACAATGGAGAACGAGCATCTCGAGGTTCAAGTATACAACAATGGCAGAAGTAACAAGAGTAGACGATAGAGAATGCAATGATGATTTGTATTGATGTAAAACTGGATGAATTTCGTTATGACTAACAAGAGTATTTATAGACAATGTGCCTAACAAACTCTAACAAACTAAATCAATGCTAAGAAACTCGGTCAATATCTGCTAACAGTTTTTCCCGCCAAAACTCTCCTAACTTCTTCAAGTGTATCATACTTTCCCCCTTTAAGAGACTTGTCCTCAAGGCTCAAGCTCCCTTGTATAAAACTCAGGGAAACGTTCTTGTATAATAGAGGCATACTCCCATGAAGCATCGCTTTCAGCAAATCCATCCCACTGAACAAGAAGTTGTACAACTGCATTATCCTGGCGTTTGATAACCCTCCTATCCATGACTGGGCTGTACTTCAATATCATCAGCTAACCCTTGCATCCATTTAGGGATATGGGCTTCTGCCGGTAGAATTCCCTTGAACGCCTTTAGCTGCGACACATGGAAGACATCATGTGTCTTAGCTGAAGCTGGAAGCTTGATCTTGTACGCCACCTTCCCAATAGCATCAAGTATTTGAAAAGGTCCAAAGAACTTAGGTGACGGCTTTTGATTGCTGCGTTCCTGGACACTTCCCGGCCTGTAAGGCTGCAGCTTTAACCACACCCAATCCTTAATATGAAACGTGCGCTCAGATCAACAGCTCATGCTTTCATTCGAGTCTGAGATTTAGCCAATTGTTTCCTTAACTCAGCTATCATATTCTCCATTCTTCTCATAGTTCTGTCCACTGAAGTCTCGCCTGGAAAATATGGCAAATGCAGAGGAGGTGGTTGGTTATAAACTGCCTCATAAGGGGGTCAGATTAATGGAGCTGTGGAAGGAGGTGTTGTACCATCATTCAGCTAAGGGTAGCCAAAGAGACCACTCCTTAGGCTTCTGACTGCTCATACAACGTAGATAAGCTTCTATACACCTGTTTGGCCATCTGCTGCGGATGATAGCCAGAATTGACTAGGAATATAGCATCTTTGTCGCTCACAATACTTCGTGGCCACCCATGTAGTTTAAACACACCATCCAAATATATTTGAGCAACCTCAACAGCAGTAAATGGACGAGACAAGGCCATTAAATGAGCATATTTACTGAGCCTGTCTACCACAACAAATATCACACTCTTCCCATAGGATTTTGGTAATCCAGTGATAAAGTCCATGGAGATATCCATCCACACTTCTTCAGGAATTGGTAAGGGTTGTAGCAACCCTAGATAGGCCGAGTTGTCATACTTGTTTGCCTGCCAAGTTGGACAATTCCTGATAAAATGACTGACATCTTTGGTTAATCCCTTCCAAATGAGCAAAGATTTAACCCTCCTTGTTGTGGCATCCCTTCCAGAATGTCTATCCTCTCCAGAACCATGCATCCATTGCAATATATGGCCTTTCACTGCAGGGTTTAGTCTAATGATAATCTTCCCTATTTTCTTTAGAAAACCGTTGTGCAAACGGATATGGTGCACTTCAATGCCCTGGTGCAATTGCTGAATTACCCCATTCAATACACCATCTTCAATACAGCTGGCCCATATCTGTGTAGCTAGGTCTGATTGGATTTAGACAAAGATAAACACAGGAATTCACTCCCTTCAACCCTGGATAGTGCATCCGCCACTGTATTCTCCTTTCCTGCTAAGTAGTGAATGTCATAATCAAAACCCATAAGGTTTGACAACCAAAATTGTTGAGATGAAGCAAAGATTTTCTACTGTAGCAGCCACTTCAAGCTCTTCTGATTAGTCTTCACTTCAAAACACTGACCACACAGATGTTGTTCCTATTTCTGCACAGCAAAAACAATTGCCAACAACTCCTCATAGACGGATAACTTCTGTCACTTGGGGCCCAAGGTCTTACTAATGAAAGCCAAAGGATGACCCTTTTGAGTAAGAGCAACTCGAATTCTAGTGTTAGAGTCATCAGTTTCTACTATAAGCATCTCATCAAAATTAGGAACAACCAGAATTGGAGTAGAGCACATTGCAACTTTCAAGTGTTGAAATGACACTGCAGCCTCCTCGGTCAAATTAAACCCTTCTTGAGCAATTGGGTTAGGGACTGGCTTATGGAAACATAATTATTCACAAACTTCCTATAGTAACCAATCAAACCCAAAAAACTCCTCTATTCCTAGACATTTTTAGGTGTAGGCCATCCTTGCAAAGCCTTTATTTTCCTAGGATCAGTCTCCACCCCCATTCCTGAGATGGAAGGACCCAAATACTCCACCTTTGCTATAGCAAAGTCACACTTACTAGGCTTTGCATACAGTTGGTGTGTCTTTATCAATTGAATAACCTCAACCAGTGTTCCTCCAAAGAAGAACTAGACTAAGATGTTATCAAAGAACACCAATACACACTTCCTCATTAAGGGCCTGAACACATTATTCAACCAGTTTTGAAAAGAAGCTGGTGCATTTGTAAGCCCAACTGGCATGACAAGGAATTCATAGTGCCCACTGTGTGTCTTGAATGTTGTCTTAAAAGATATCACCCTCATGTACTTGGAGTTGATGATACCCAAACCTTAGGTTTAGTTTAGTGAAAACTGTGGGCCCTACAAGTTCAATCAACTCGTTCACCACTAGCCCTGGGATTGTGAACTTGTCTTTTACCGTGCGTTTATTCAACTCTCTATAGTCCACACACATCCACAGTCCCATCCTTCTTGCCCACTGTGTGTCTTGAATGTTGTCTTAAAAGATATCACCCTCATGTACTTGGAGTTGATGATACCCAAACCTTAGGTTTAGTTTAGTGAAAATTGTGGGCCCTACAAGTTCAATCAACTCGTTCACCACTAGCCCTGGGATTGTGAACTTGTCTTTTACCGTGCGTTTATTCAACTCTCTATAGTCCACACACATCCACAGTCCCATCCTTCTTGCCCACTAACACTACAGGAGATGCAAAATGGCTTGAGCTAACTTGGATTATCCCCCTTCCCATCATCTCTTGTATAAGTTGCTTAATGATATCCCTCTGTTTAAGAGGATATCTATATGGTCTGATGTTCACAGGTTGCCCTCCAGCTACCAGTGGAATTTTGTGGTCAAATTCTCTCCTCACGACAATGACATGTATGTCTATAACATCACCTCTAGGTTAGGATGCTATATATTCTCCATTTCAATGCCATACAAGAAGCATTTGTATCAACATTCTGAGTCACATTGGTCAGCTGTAGTAAACAAATATGGGTTGCTGATGCTAACATTTTCAGTGAAGAGACATGCTCTACAGTTTGCACCTTCTTTGGAGGTATCCCTCTCATCACCAACTTCCTACCTTCATACTTAAACTCCATCTTCAAATGTTTGAAATCCCAGAGTACTAAGCCACTGAATGCCCAACACCATATCCCATCCACCAAGAGGAATAAGCAACACATCTGTCTTGTCTTAAACTCATTGTTCAACAATCTCAAGAGAAGCCTTTACAGATCATTTGGCATAGTAAATGGTTCCCATCTACAGTTTTTGCCTTTGCTCGAGGTGGAATATGGTCTAATTTACATCCTAACTTCACTGTCATGTTCTGATCCAAAAAGTTATGGGTGCTACCAGAGTATCAAAACGTGTATGGGTTTTTCCCATAATAGCATGTCACCCTCATAGCCTAAAACCCTTGACTTCCTGCTGTGGCACTTTCAGAAATACAAAGTTCCTCTGGCTGAAGAAATCCCTCCAAGATCTTTTTCCTCTTCCACCTCTTAGAGGTTCATCTTCATCCTCCCATCCTGGAATTTCTACAGCAAAGAGCTGCGTTTACTTTAGCTTACACTTATGGCCTCTCTCATAAGGCTCACTACATAAATAACATTCCCCTTTCCCCTGTTTCTCAGCCCTTTCTGCTGCACTTAGAAATGTAGTTGATCTCTGCTGCATAATAGGGGTAATACTACCTTGGGTAGTAGCAGGTGGTGTTGGTAACAACCCCTTGGTAAAGGGTTTGTTCAAAATAGGCATGAATTAAGGGTTGTTCACAAGGGGTTTGGGAGTATATTTGTTGGCTGCTAAAGCCTCCTCCTGAAACCTAGCATACTCCACAGCCTCGGCCAAACTACTAAGCTTAAAAGCACACACAAAAGGCTTAAATGCCGGTTTTAAACCCCCAATAAAGCTATCCAAGAAATACTAGTCAGACAATAATGCATTTCTTTGAATCATTAGTGCTCTTAGATTTTCAAAAGCATCTAAATAATCGTCAATACTACCATTTTGACTCATTTTATTGAATTCTTCTTCAACATTTCCCCAAATTTCATCTTTAAAGCGAGCACACAAATCAACAATGAATTCATCCCAGGTAACCACAACAATATAACTGTTAAACCAAGACTCGGCTCTACCAGTCATATACATGCTTGCTAAATCAACACGTTTATTCAAAAGCATCTAAATAATCGTCAATACTACCATTTTGGCTCTACCAGTCATATACATCAATTGTACACAAATTGAAGTATTTAGTGCACCTTTTCATCCACAAACGAGGATTCTTGCCATCAAATGCTGGAACCTTAGGGTTGAAAGAAAGATTGTGATCAAATGCTGGAACCTTAGCCTATTCTGCCATTCCTTGGAGGCTCCTGCTCCTTCAGCACGAATAAAATTTCCCCCAAAACTGCTGAGTTCTCATGTTAATGTCGTTGCTTAACTTTCCAATCGTTGTTCGACATTGGATATGCGATTTTCCATGATTTCTTGAAGTTTATTGACTATCAAATGCTTTGGACGCGCCAGAATTGGTACTCTGATACCATTGATACAGGACGCAGGAGGTGTCTCAACAATGGAGAACGAGCACCTCGAGGTTCGAGCATACAACAATGGTAGAAGTAACAAGAGTAGAGGATAGAGAATGAAATGATGATATATTGAAGTAAAACTGAATTAATTCTGTTATGACTATACAAGAGTATTTATACACAATGTGCCTAACAAACTCTCTAACACTCAGTCAATGCTAACAAACTCGGTCAATATCTGCTAATAGATTTTCCCGCCAAAACTCTCTTAACAACTTCGTCAACTATATTAGTCGATTGGTGAACTGGTAAATTGGTAATTGGGATATTGGATATCTATGGGATGAATGCTTGAAAACGGTGGAATTACATGGTTGAAGATAATAGTAATTGTTAGAGAGAAATAGTAGGGAAGGGTGACCCGTTGAACAGGTAGCAGGTTAATTGTAGTCTATTGTGAGAAGAATTGGTAATAGTTTGGTTTATTATAAGTTAAAACATAATCGGGATTATTTAGAGAACATGGTATATAGTTCGGATTATTCACATGAATTATCCCAATAAATTAAATGTGTGTTTAGTTCTAGACTTCTAGATCTTCAATATTTTATATTTTTATATCTTAATCATGCATTGAACGTCATCAGCATGTACAAGTATTTCTCAACAAGAAGAGCTAGTAGACTCTTCAAGTCACAATTTGGAATCTAGGAAACAAGTAGAAAGAATAGTTCTTCCAGGAGTTGGAACTAGTACGTAACATATACAGAGTAGTTCTTACCTTTGAACCAATTATCAGTTTCTGTTCAGGATTTATCCCATACTCATTTGGGATAACACCGTCTGCAAGTAACTAAAACCACAAATTTGCACAAGTCAAGACAAATAGAACATGTTTCTTCTCTGAATAACAGGGAATACAAGAAGCGAAACGTATTCAAAAAATATCATCGAACTGCTATGGCAACTATACTGGATTTTGCAGACATTACATTTGATACATAAATTTGCAGCATAATACTTCCTCTGCTGCATTGAGATGAGTTGTCTGTTGTATACGTTTGCCTCTTGCACATATATTAAAGTGGAGTAAACAAGTGGAATACCATGTTTTTGCAAAAGATAAATTACACTTTAGATACCATTTTTGCACATTCGCACTTACTTGGAAGAAGTATTGATGGGGGTGGGGCATGGGAGTGGTTGTGGTGAGGTGGGGGTGTTTAGGGAAGTGGTTAGACATTTGATTTTACAAAGAAAAAACGGGTATTATAGTCAATTAACCAGGGAAAAGGTTGACTTACGTAGAAATGTATACAATCAAATGAAACAAGCCAAAACACATACATACTACATAAAGAACTAAAAGAAACTGGAGGAATATATTACTTGGTAAAAAGTACTCCCTCCGTCGCATCATTTGTTGTCCTTTTATATTATTTGTGAGGAATATTTTAATTAAATGACAACAAATGACCGAGATGGAAAGAGTATCTAAGATGGACACATAGCAAAGTTACATACTCACGTTTTCATGATAATTCCAAAAATTCCTCAAGCTTTGGCTCAAATATAAGTCCATAAGTAATAAGTCTTCAATGTCAAACAAGGCTATACATTTCCTTAAAACAATTATAGGAGCAGACCATTTCCACGTAAAAGGCTCCCTTAAGCAAAGTCTTGTACTTCCTCCATATTCTTTTTTCCAAAATCCCCATTTTCAGTAAACGAAAATTTCAATCAATTAGCCTCAATTTCAAATGTAGCAACAATTCTTATTCAAAATGACCATTCTACCCTCACCCCACCATGTGTAACGAAACATTAAGACCTACCCCTGTGCAAAGAAAACGACCTCAATTTTTTCACTTTTTTTAGCGGAAACCCAACAGGGCAAACAGAAGAAGTGGAGGGAATATAGCCTATAATGCATATCCTAAAGACACCAAGATCTTGAACTCAAAATTTATCTGCCTTTCTTACAAACAAAACGAAAAGCAACAGCTTTTCAGGGAATTCATGAAATGATCTTTTCAGGGAATTCATGAAATGATCTACCATTTAGCCTTCGCTTGGATTGGAGAATTTGAAGAGGAGGGAGGGGATATTTACTTTGTTTTGCCAGCAAATGGGGTTGATAGAGATTTGGAGAAGAGAAAATGGTCCCTCTATTTCTCTCCAATAAGACAATTAAACTCTCAAACATGAGAAGATATGGGAAAAAAACTCACTTTGATCACGCTCCCATTTCCCTCCCTTTCGCTCTTTTCCATCCCCCTCTCAGGCCTCTTCCCTTCCCCCGTCTCTCCTCTGTTTAGTCTGCCTGTGTTTAAACAAAGTGCAAACCCTTAGTTACCCACTAATGATTTGGCTTACAGAGCTAGTGAGTGGTTCCATTTAGCAAAAAGTTTTCAACACTCTGTCTGCTCGCACAGATGGTTTAGACATCCAATTTATAGACCATCCCACCAATGGTTTCTGTTAGTTTTAGTATGTCCCACTTCCATCTGCCTATATATATGTGTTGATCTAAAAGCAAATATAAACTATCTTCGATAACAGAGGAAGTAGTTAAAGCAACACAATTCCTGAAGCACCAAGATTTTGGACACAAGCTCTGCACGTCCATTTAGCAAAAAGATAAGCAACTCAATGTTTCTGAGATTACATGGAATGAACTAACATTAAGTTTATCTTTTATGATCTTTTTACTATATTCTTAGGGGAGAAGGTTGTTTCATGGGTATCAGAATCTTTGTACATTAAACTGAACTGTTTCAGGCATGATGAGTGCAATTAAACTGTATTGAAAATTTGTGTGCCAATAGATACACTCATTTCGGGACACTGCATACCTGAGCAACTTTAAATAGCTCATTCAAGCCTTCAAGATTTAGATGAGAATTGTGAAGAAGGTCATACCTGTCAAACGAATGATCAGGTGGAGCATGAGACACCAAATAGTAGGAAGTAATAGAGAAACTTCTAGAGATAAACTTCATGAATGACAATATAGACAACTAAGCATAGATTCTCAGATAGAAATCTATGGGGAAAATAGCACGTGTATCACAATTGTCACTTATCATCACTTATCATAGTCACTACACCACCAACTTGAGGAGGATCTCTTTAGTTTCCAGACAAGGCAGGGGAAATTTCGATAATAAAAACAAACTCGTGTAAATCCTTGGCTCTACTGGAAACAGATATAAAACACGCTGATGCTCAGACAGAGAATACTGAAGCAAAATCCCTACCCAGCGCTAAACATCAGATGCACGAATTTTAGTCAGTTGTCCATCATGCTCTTACTTCCAAACTCTATAGGCATACATGGATTTCACTAAATTATTGATAGTTATGAAGAGGAATAATCAATGTCGATGACGAAGATTATTCGTACCATTGTTTTGTTAATTTCTCATATCTTTTGTGCTCTTCACTAAAGTACTTTCATTATTACTCGTCCAATGATCTGATTTTTTTGTTAGTTATGTAATTTTACTTCTTACCTTTTCAACTTGATAATTGATAGTTCGTTTAACAATTTAATAAATTTTCTACCAAAAGGGATTCCACATTTATACAACTTTCTTCACGCCTTTTTTCTTTAATAATAGATTTTAAGTCTTTTCCTTTCCTGTTATTCACACTAACCTCTTATTTTAACTTCCTTTATCTTTTCTACCGTGTTTCCATTTCCTTTTCCCCCCTCCATTTTCATTGTTCACTTTGCTTTGCCAGTATGAAATGATTATTCATGTTAACTAACACCGAATCATTTTGAGACTAAGGATTTGTTGGTTTTGTATTATATTAGGATCAGTCTAACATAACAACTCCCTAGGAGTTGTGCCTCACCTATGATGCAACAGAAATTAAGAAGTTCCAAGTATAACTAAAAGCATTTTTGTAAGAACAAGCCACTCATGTAGAGTTCTTCATTACAGATGGTCCGTCAAATCTAAGATACGAACCTAGTTGTTAAATGTTGCACAAGATATAAAGTGACTGAATGAAACAAAAGAAACACAGCTCATTCTAGTCAAATCTCCAACTTCCAATTGTAACTGTGGTACTTACTTGCACGAGTCATATACATCTGGTATCTGAGTAATGTCATATCTCCTGCAAGAAGCCAATGATGTCATTGAACTATGTTGGGAAGTGAAATAAAAAAATTGTCATCATAAAATGAAGTGTTAGCTAGAACAGCTCATGTCAATACTTAAAGAGTCCGAGCACCTTGTACGTTGTCATATCTATGTGGCATTAAACAATATGCAAGTAGCATAGCAGTTAACTCTATAATCTCTACCTCAAAATGCAGATACAGGAACTTACTCTTTCCGTTCATTATACAAGTCTCGTTCTAGCTTTCTCCATCGAGCAAACATAAGAAGAAATCCCTCACTGCCACAAGGCAATCCGGCTACTATCCTATCCACATCAATATTGGTCTTTCCCAGAGCTTTAGCTTGGTCATATGGGGGTATCACATCGTATGAACTTGATTTTGTAAGTTTCTCATCTTCTTCCTTTGCTAGCAATCTCACTTGTTCAGTAACCTTCTTAGTTAAATCTACCTGATCACAAACCAATGAATAACGAAGATAGTAAACAAAACTTAGCTTCGTACACAAATGAGTAAACTGGACACACGACTAAACACAACTATCATAGAAATTCTCTTAATTTCTTCCCGCTTTGTGGGAGTGTATACAGTAATACATTTTGCACATCAATGATGTTTAATGTGGTCGAGCTACCGGCGGGGTTCTACCTTTAGTGATCTTATGGAGATGATGATCTAAGAGCTGATACAAGCAATGCGGTTTCTAATAGTGAGCCCAAAGCTTACACAATTAGTACCTTGTAAATTGTGATCAACATCACATGAAAAAAAAAAGTATCCACAAGTAGCAAATGCCATATAAACAGCCGCATCAAACAGAATATCTGGAAATAAATACCAATTTTGGTAAGAACTCAGCAGCATTTGGAGGGAGTCCCGCCCCGTCAACCATCCAGGGAAACTCTGATGATTCATTAGTATGAGAAATCACAGCTCCTTTTATAATCTCATTCAACCTTGCCTGGAATGGGATTACACAAATGAGAAGCATAAAATATATATTATCCTATATAAGTTTTCTTTCTTTTACCAACCAAAACATATTTTACTGATTCCAAGGCAAGAAAAATGTACATACAACAATAGTTTGACTACAGAGCAGTTGTTCAAATTGTTCAATATGGATTGGACAATAGTGAGACATACTATTCATTTCAAAAGGTACAAAGATGCCCCTCACATAGTATTTTTTTTCATAGGTTAATTTTTTTTTGTACTGATACCATGTAAGGAAAAAAGGAAAAAGAGTTTGCCAACAATAACAAAACCAATTAAATTGTTAGCATCCATGCACATTAATGTTGGACAATGGTAAATACCTGTGCTCTAAACCTCTAACAAAGAAGGCAGAATCCACAAACATGGCCCAAAGAATACATTTTCATGGTACAAGGAAAAAAAATAGTAATACATGTACAAAAAGGAGCATGTTAATACATGAGAATTACTCCCCTAAAATAAATTTTCCTCCAGCAGAGAAGACTAAATTAGCTCCAAACACATGCAGGGTATAACAAAGTAAGGAATAACGAGTCTTTGGCTCCTTTTACAACAAGGAAACAACTAGTCAGGCAGTTATTCATTTTACTTTATTCCAACACAATACAGAGTAAGGAATAACGAGTCTTTGGCTCCTTGGAAATGGAAACCAGTCACATGGTAATAAGTGCAATACTTTAAGGTGACCAAATTTGGAGAGTAGTGCATAACAGACACATAAACATATGTCTAGTACTCCCTCCATCCCAATTTTTTTCCTCTTTTGTACATCCCAAATTAATTGTCTCACTTCAAAATAAAGTATAAATAGTTAACTCCCAATTTTACCACTAATTATAGAAGCTTCTTAGTCCTATCATACCATTGCTTCATGTTTAAATTTATTAGTGAAAGGATATTAATAGTATCTCCCTACTATTTCTTAAAACCAAACTTAGGTCATATGGGGACGATAAAATTGGGATGGAGAGAGTAGTACCTAGTATGGTGAACAGAAATTACAAACTACAACTAAGCTTCTAATCAAAATATAACCTTTGCTTCTTCCATTTCAGTGCTGGCATTAGCTAGTCCATCCAACATCGAAGAATCTTTGCTAACAAGTGAAACCTACACCAATGCGACTGTGAGATAGACACGAATGGACCATATTGAAAGACTGGCAAAGGAGACAATATAACTTACGAGAATTGGAGTCAGCTGTCCTTCCAAATCAAGAAGACCCTTGGCAAATGCTGCTGCTGACATCTGCCAATCTCATTCCACAATTGATATCAGGATTACATTATATCGAAAAAAAATGAAGTAAAGCTCTTTCATTTTAATATATACGGAGTATATTTTAAAAGACAGAAACTGAAAAGGGTGGTAAAACAAGCTAGAGGATATGTACGTAAACTACCTGCACGCGCCCTTCGTCAGAGCTATATATCTTAAGATCATGGCGGTATGTACTATGAAGACGTAGAAGGCCTGTTCCCTCACCTGAAAGTTGCAAAAATAGTTTTGATGTTAACATAAAAATCAATCAAAGGAAATGTAACATGTAAAAAATCGGAATCCAAGTCAAAAGTGGTGGGAAAGAAGACAGACATAAATGAAACTTGTAAAAAGGAAAGGGGGTTAAGGGCACCAAGAAGCCGCGATAGCTTGGTAACTTAAAAAGAAGCAATGTTTCCATACAGATCGTGTGAATGAAGAGTTTATATTAGCCATTCTGCTTCAGCTTAGTAAAATATCACTCTAGACGAAACATAGAATAATACACAACTGGAATCCAGGTTTACAGATGCTTTCAATCAATTTGAAGCCAAATCATACCCACACAAAATACAGAACAATAGACAACTACAGTGGGGACTAATGGATGTTTGAAATATAATGAGAAAAAATCTTTTCTCGATCCACTGAAGTCATTGGCGTTTATGTGTGTGTACACCTAGCAAAACCCGACCCGACTCAACAAAAACGACCTGACTTGTCCGAGATTGGACCCATCTGACAATCGACAATATTAAATTATCTTAGTGACCGAAACCGACCTGGTTTAATTTGACACAATCCGTATCTAATACTCCCTCCGAGTTCCTATTATTGTCTCCCTTTCCTTTTTAGGCTGAGTTTGATTTTTGTCCCATTTTCCTTTTTAGGCCATCAATGTGTGATTCACAATTACTCTCTCATTTCTCTCCCTTCCTCCTTCTTTTTTCAACCACTCATTTTCCCTTCCTTATTTTTCAACCCAAAACTTTTTGGGACAATAATAGGAACTCGGAGGGAGTAAGTGATAACTGATATAATCTGAATTTGGTAACACCCGATTCGATTAAACACAACAAGGAAAATACTCGACCCAAATCTGACTCGATTAACCGAAAATTTTCCGAAATATAAGCGATAAAACCCGATTACACTCAAGCCTATTAATTCTATGACACGCTAAAATTGAGATGAGAGTGTAAAGACCTTGTACCTGATTAACTAGAATTCAACGTCACAAATTGAAATAATCCTAGTCGCTACCCGCTACCTTTGGTGTAACTTCTATGTCTGCAGCTGATATTATATAAGAGCATGCGACCAACACTTTTGGAGTTTTGGATGTTGAATTCCTTACGATAATTATCACCCTAATTTTTACCCGACATGCTAACCAAACTAATGTGGCCCATCCAAACTCGATATGCGTTGGTAACAACTACTTTTGACCCTAACCCGATATGAACTATTTCATGACATGTTATCCGAACCAACCCGTTCCTATGATAATCGTAACCCGGCCAAGAGTTAGCCGTTCTAACCCAATACTTGAACAATGTCATGACTCAAAACTAGAGATCATGGAGCGCGGAAGTGGATGAGCTAGAACGCATGCTAAACGAGAAGGAAAGCGCTACTGAAAAGGTATATAGTCTCGGCACCCCTAAAAAGGAGGTCGAGGTAAGTAAACCTGAACTAAAACCCCTCCCCTCTAATCTGAAATATGCATTCCTAGGTGATAAGGGTCTAAACCCCATAATTGTCAACGCTGCACTCACAGATAGCCAACTTTCGGAGTTGTTAGTCATCCTACGATGACATAAGAAGGCTATTGGGTACAGTATTGATGACCTACGATGCATTAGTCCCGAATTTTGTATGCATCGCATTCATTTAGAGGGAGACCATAGACCGTCCATTCAGGGACAACGTAGGTTGAACCCGAACATGCAAGATGTGGTTAGAAAGGAGATTATGAAACTCCTCGATGCTGGCATTGTCTATCCCATTTTCGACTCTAAATGGGTTAGTCCAGTCCAAGTGGTCCCTAAGAAGGGAGGGACCACGTTTATCACAAACGAGAAGAATGAGCTTATTTCTACTCGATTAGTGACTGGATGGAGGATGTGTATTGACTACCGTAAGCTAAACATAGCCACAAAAAAAGACCATTTCCCACTCCCCTTCATTGACTAGATGCTAGAGCGTCTCGCTTGCCAATAAGTACTTTTGCTACTTAGACGGCTACTCGGGATTCTTTCAAATCCCGATCCACTGTGTTATGGGTACCAAAATTTTTCACAACCATAAGAAAGGAAATCAATAGAATGGTCTGGAAAGCACTAAGAGAAGAGAGAACAACAACATCAAGATCCTAGAGCATCAAGGAGTCAAGGGCCTCGACAAATAACGGGGCAACGTGCGCAGCCTTACTTGTGAGTTAATGGCACAAATATTTTGTCTCCGAATGACCCATAATGAGAGAGCAGCACAGACAAAACAACAAAAGGACAACACAGATAATTATTGTGTTGCAAATATGGTATAACAGTCACAGTTGTCGGTTGTTAGAGCTGTGGTTGGGTCCACTGAGCTGGTTTTCCATTGGGTCAACAGAAACTTCAAATGTGGCCTTGTTGGGTTCAGGTTATTACAGATCAATATCACCCTTTGGGTCCAGCAATTTCGGTGCAAGTCAATGTCTGTGTCGGATTTCGTCTAGGAAGTTACCATTAGGTCGAATGTATTCATCTTAGTTTACAATTATAAAAATTAATATTAGATAGGCCTCAACTGGCACTACCAAGCTAAATCGTTTAATGCCACAATTGCCCAGGTCATTATTTGTTTACGTCTGGTGGGGTCTGGTTTGATTCTGAGTGGAACAAATAGAATTGCATCTAAAGTAGATTATTGTCAATTTGGTTCACAAATTTTAGGGTTCAATTGGATCCAGTTCCACGATGTTAGAGCCACGTAACTGGGGACGGCGCAAAGAATGACATCTCTACAAATATAGGTAGTGTACTGACATTCACATAACCAGATATGGAGTCAGTGTACCCTACGGCCTCCACTCTACAATTAACTCCTACAGTTTTATTTATGATCAGACAATTTCACCAAAATAAAATACACAAGGTATTTTTTTCCCAAAATACTAGTTCGTACTATTAAAAATTGTTTGTTTCCACAATAGAATGATAATGCTACTAGGAGAAACACAGTCAGAAGATGGGCGTAGAAAACTAAGGACTAAAATCCACTAGCGGAACTATCTTTAAGGTCTTGCTGATACCTGGATACATATTGTTCCGGAAATACCGACCAAGCTCTTCAGCCTGTCAAGACAACATTGGATAAGCAGAATAAGAGATGGCAGTTAAATAAGCAGTCAGAACCAGCCCAGGACAAAAATCTGTAGCCCTGTTCTTAAGGAGAGTTGGACAGTGACAAACCTGTTTTCTGCCTGCATGTGTCAAAACTCCTCCATATTTTAGAACCATCAAAGCTTCAACAGGCTTTTCTTCTTCACCTTCACCATTACATTTGGGTACTCTTACCCATTTTAATGGTTTTAGTTGGACCTTTCTATATATACCTGAAAAATGTCCTCCCTGAAAGAAAGACAAGGAATATTCATCAACCTTGCGGCTGTTAGACAGTGACTAGCAACATATGAAGACGGAACTAGAACAAACTAAATCACCTGCATCAAAGAAAGCATCATAGCTCAAAAACATCAAAAGGAGCATTACTCTGCCCAGCAAGTAGGTGTTGGCAGAGATTCTTAACTTAGATCAGAACGGTACATGTTCCAAAGAGAGACTAACACACGAAGCTATCTTGATACAGCACAAATTAGATTGATTTTTAGCAGGATTAATTATAAGAAGTTTGTAGTGAATCACCTCCTCAAGCACAGCCTTGACTTGACGTAGTTTCTCAGCATGTTCAATATCCTCTGCTTCGCTATCACTCTCTCTGTCAGGCCTTTACCACCAAATGGAAGTAAGCATACCAAAATATTTAAAGGGCTATATATGAGAAAACAGGCATATATGAGAAAAGGCTATACCAAAATATAACACGTTCATGGTGGATTGAGAGAAGCGAAACCTACATATCTGTGCCGATAAAAAAATTGCAGACTACATGTTACTATCACTAAGATTCCATTTATCAAACAAGGTAACAAAGTCAAGTTTCTAAGCATTTACCACAAGATTAACTAGCTACTGAGCTATTTGTTATTAAAAAAATCTTTACATGAGCAAAACAGACACCTCACTAAGAAGGTCGTGAATACTTCCAAGATTAGAAATGTTAAATAAACAAGTAAGCTTTTAGGAGATATTGTGATATGCCAGATTCTGATTGAGATTTGATTTGGGTTAAGAATTATTGTGATACGCCTAAAGGCAATGATAAGAGACCAACAATGAAGAATTCCCTTCAAGAAAACCCACATACAAAGAACTCAACGATTCAAATAGCCTTCTTCATCGTATTATGCCATTGAAAATATTCTATATTTACATAAATGATAGATGCTAAACACTGTAGAACAAGTAAACTATAATAGCAGACAACTTTGCTTGGCAAGAGATTCAAACTTCTCTAACTGTAAAAGAATTCTCACATCACATCAACACACTCGAAGTTGTAACTGCGAAACTGCATAAAATAAACCAATGTACAAGATGTACTTCGTATACCTACCTTGATCGGGGAACAAGGGCCCTGGTGGCATCCAAAAGATCCTGCAGCTGGACTGCACTTTTCAGCTTTGTCTGGAAGGGAAAGGTTTAATATTACAAAGAAAAGAAAAGAAAAACAGTGCTCTAACACAATAGATTTTACAAGTGACGCTCAAAGATAAACAGCCGCTTTGTCTGCTAATACAAGGGTAAGTTTTAGTATATTCACTCCCCACCTCCCTCACAAATTGTGGGAGCCCTGCGGCATTGAGGTAATGTTGTTGTAAAATTTGTAATACTCAAAAATAAACTACAGTTACTGCTCTTTCATATACTCCCTCCTTTTCACTAAGATTTTCCTCTTTCCTTTTTGATGTATACGGTGTTTAGAAGTAGTTTAAGTTTGCTGCAAGTATCATCAAGTTTAACTCATCTACTATATACTAATTGAGAAACCATTAAAAAGGTGAATGACACGTGTCACGATGTGCTGAAAAAATTTCCCACCTAAAAATACTTCTTTGTTAGCTTTAAACCCTCATTTGGTCCAAAACATTAATAACTTGCAATCAACCCAATAAGTCAATGCAACACATAAATATACAAATTGTGCAATAGGAGTAATTTTATTGTTAAGACTTAAAAACAATGTCAATAAATTAAATAAAATTGAGATGTAATAAAAAAAAGTACTCACTCCCTGAAGAGTGTCAAGAGAAATTTTATTTTAATATATGACATTATAATTATCTCTGATAACCATGAAATTTTTTAACATAAATTGATACACCAATTTAATTAAAGTTTATTATTATTATTATTATTATTAGTTTATTTACTAATAAATTATTTTTAATATAAGTCGTACATTTTGCACGGGGCCTAAACTAGTGTTCTTCTAAATCTCTAACACAAATTCTGTCAGGCTCTCCATAGTCATCTAATTTAATTACTTGTTTGATATATGAATAAAGAGTTAAAACCTAAAAGAGCTTGAGAGGCATTTGATTAGGTTTTGAGAGGAAAAGAAAAGAGAATTTTATTCACTTTTTTTATGGAAAAGGTGGTTTATGAAAAGTTTCGAAAACAAGTACTCTGTGCATGATATAGTAAAAGGTGTACATGAAAAAGCAATTACATAAATTAACAATTGAAAAAATGATTTTGAAAATAATTGTCTGGCTGGAGTCCATTAAAATTTCCGAAGCCAAAAAAAACACTTAGAAGAGTCCCATGAGATGAGATATGCATCTTTAGGTCTTGTTTGGTTCATCCGTAGGAAGTTGTATTTCCCGTTAACTTACTTCCCATGAATTTACAAATATTTGTTTGGTTGTCATCCTGGAATTCACACTTCACATGAATTGAATTCTCGTATCTTGTTTGGTTGCACTCATCTAATTCTCATGATTTTGTTTATAAAGACTATTATGACCTTTATTAAAAGGGTATAAAACTTATGAAATAAATTTTTTTCAAGAACTTATGAAATAGCTGAAATTGTGTTTCACGTGTTATGCAGTCATAACCAAATTGATTAGTAGTACCATTAACGAGAAAGAATGACAAAAAAAATATAAAGATAACCAACAATGTATAATACTCCCTCCGTTCATTATCTTTTGCCCCATTTCATCACTATTTGTGAGGAGTATATTTTAATGAAATTGGACAAAAGATAGTGAATGGAGGGAGTATATAACAAGATAAAATGGAGATCAAAGAAAGTGATGTACCATGAATTTTGGCGGATAGCAGTATTTTTTTAGAGGAAATTAGGAAATAGAGAGTCCGAGAGAAGGTAGTAAATGCAGAGTTGAGTGAACATTTGTATTTTTTTTACTGCCTTCTCTCAAAGCCAGTAAATGAAGAGTTGAGTGAAAAATTAGGGTTATAAAGTGATAAATATGGTGAGTGCATAAGGGTAAAAAAGTCATTGACATAAGTCGGGATGTGGGAAGTGCAACTCACCGGGGTTGGTGACCAAGTTCCCACATCATCCAGTGCAACTCATGGTGGAAGTTTAAGTTCCCAATTTTTCACTTCTGGGGTAACTAAACAACTCCCTGAGTATTATTTTTCTGAGTTCTGGAAAGCTATTATACTTTAAAAGCTGTCTTTTTCAAACAATTACTTTAGGCCAAAATAGCCATCAAACATGGCAGTTTTTGCCAAGTCTGTATTGGATAAAAGCAATGCAACATGAACCCCAACTCAATCAATATCTTCAAAACTAACACAGATTGGTGATTATTCCAGAAGACAAGTAGAAACCTCTGCTCTAGGCCGCCCCCCATTGTACTTCAACATCAAGTTCAACAACTTTTCCTCAGTAACCTTCAACTTCACTTTTTGCTTGGGAGTTCTATCACCACTACACGTGACAAACCGATAGTCAGGAAAAGAAAAGGCATAGTATATGGCACAACACATAGCATCACATGAGAATCAGGAAGGCGGAAAAGGTAGATAAAAGGAAATTCCAGTTTCCTCCTATCTTTCAAACTCTAGTCAAAGAACGCACATAGGGGAACATTGTCAGGCACAGGAAGGAGCCTTTCATTGCCAAGCATCCGACCAATATCATCTTATAGCACAAGGTATGTCTCATCACTGCCTTTAAGAATACCATAATTAGACAATGACTGTCCTTATTTCTTCATTGGTGATAAATGACACAATTTCAAGTCTCATCTCTGCCTAACGAAATGATTTAAGCGTAGAAATAACTCCACCCTGTTTCTTTCAGTAGCTAATAGCTAAAGTATATCAAAGAGTAGATAGCAACAACATTTAAAATGTAGGACCATCAAACATTATCACCAAGAAGCTTACTGGCGAAGTACGGCAATCACACATCGTAACTCCTCTGCCTGCCCAAATGTTCCAATAATTCCACTACCTTGACGGGTAAGTCCTTCCGAAGCACTGGCTGTCTCCTTGGACTTCCAAGGTAAAATTGGAGGTATAGTTGATGATAGATGTGGGGCTTTTTCATCTAAAAATATTTTCCTTAATACACAGGCAGCATCATCATAATACCTACACACGAAAACAAAAATATACATACAAAACAGAGATGTAATTTACAAAAAGTAGCATGTGAAAAAACAAGCTCAAACTGAACACATCGCTCCAAATTGAACTCATTAGTGAAGTACGGAGTACTCCGTAATAAATAATAAGAAAATATGAAGTACATGAAAAACGAAAGATGATAAACTTAAGGAAAGATATTGTATAGTTCATGAAGCACAGATATATGATGCAAATCTATCCTTGTAAAAGTCCTAATGGAAAATATAGGATGGAACTGTAACCTAGATACGTCGTGATATTTAATACGCCACGATGGAAGAAGAATGCTCGAAAAGGCATATCTTTAGTCCTTTATCTACCTGCATGAGTTGTACCCCTTGCAATAAATCTCCTAAAAAAATTAGGCACAGAAGGTCCAGCTCCAAAACTCTCAAGAGGCTTTTGGTTGGAACTTGGAAGGTTTCAGAAAAGGGGAAAAGAATCCAAATCTCCTTCTATAGACATTCTGGGGGTTACAACAGGAATGAGTGTGGAGTTGGGTAGGAGCACTGACAAAGGTGGGAGTGCCGCCAGTGGTCATAGGTCTGTCTAGATGTGGTTTCAGGTGGGTAGATTCTGGGGTGACGGTTGGTGGTTCTGCGGTGGTGTTCTGTCATCTTCTTTCGTGTTCAAAACAAACAGGTGAAAAAATTCGGTGTTATCCATTCCATTTTCCCTTGTATCCGTTTTTTATTCCTTCTCTAATCCCTTCTGCAATTCACACACTTTCTTACTTGTAAAATTCAGCAAACAGCAGGGATCGGTTATGGTTGTGGAACACAAGTAAGATGTGAGAATACTAGGTCAAGTCTTGATGATCAAATTTTGGGTTAAACCATCAAAAGGTTACACGGGGACGTTTAAAGGTTTCAGGGCGAGGTTTTCAACTAATAACATTTTTGGAGGAACCTCGCCGTTTGGTTCGCACAAAGGTATCGGTATGGAATGAGGAATCATACCAGGGTGGTATGGGTTTGGAAATCCATTCCAGATTCCCTAAGTTTGGTTCGTTTTTGGTATGAGTTATCTCCAGGGAAAAAAAATTATAATCTTAAAAAAATGCTTTTAATTAAAAAAATCTATTGTTATTGTGAGAGAGAATTAGGAGTATTTTTTAGACATTTTTATTTGATTGAACAATAATGTTTTTTTTAATGTTTTTCATTTTAGGAAAAAAATGCTTTAAGCAAAAAAACAATATTATTTGTGAGCAAGATTATTTTATGCACATTTTCATCATTGGGGAACAAGTGTGAATAACAATAAATTTAAAACGTACAAAATTTTGGCAATAAATTTGTTTTGAAAAAAGAAAAAGAATATCTATTGATTTGATACCTCATGGGTTTGAGGTATGAGTATGAAAATAAAAAAAGAGAAACAAAAGCAGGGTATGGGGTTTACTCATTCCAAACCCATACCTTATACCCATACAACGTGAACCAAACGGCCCCTAAATAGTTTTCATATTGTAACTTATGAGACGTATTTCAGGAATCTGAAATCTGAATCAGTGCCAACCACATCATACTTTAGGAAATATATACCCAAAATGAGTACTCTGTCTATCCCAGTCAAAAACATGTACCCCCTCCATCCCACACAGTATTTACAGTTACGTTATTTTCCACTCATTCAATAAAGAAAACATAAACTATTGCACGGGATGGTGGGGGTATTTCTACAGGATTATGGTAGTACCGAGAAAAAAAAAGGACAAAGCAGAGCAAAAAGCAGAAAATGGGTGTAAGGTAATGTCACTACGATGCAAGACGGGTCAAAATCCTACAAAATAATATACGACATAAAATGCAGTACTTGTGAGAATTTTTAACAAAACTCCATCCGTTAACATCACAAACATATGACCGCCCTCTGCAACGCAGCAGATCAAATCCACAAACCTGGAAAACACCGAGTATAAACAGAAGTTACATGGAAGTTTAATGCAAAAGAGGAATGATTAAATACATTTGCAGTTTTGTAGCAATGACAATACCACAATGGCATTAGTCATAGAAAAAAGCAAATAATGCCACCCAAAGCTAACCGGATTTAGTCAAACCAATCAAATTCAGAAAAGGTTAGTCTATAAAAATGCATCAAAATGACCAGAACCAGACATACACTGAACACTTCAACAAGGAACCCCACTCATCTTGATTCTTACACCCCCGTTATCCACTGAAGTGCAAATGTAATCAGCTGAACTTGAACACTTCAACAAGGAAGTTTCAACACTTTTGCCATAGGATAAGAGAATAAGAACTTTAATATGAAGAAACAAGCAATGATTGTTGACGAGTCCTAGCCCAAAGATGTTTCTTGAAGAGTTGGTAGTAAATGTTCAATCTGACACCATTTGTATTCTAAAAATGAAGACAGATGTTGGACTGTGTTTGGCAATTTTCAAAAATTCTCTAATCACCATAACAAATTAACTTAAAACGGGGATAAAAAGATTACAAAGCAAAAACTAAATTTCGAAGGCGCGTCCATTTCCATCGAACGAAAAGCTTATTGGCACTCTCATTATCAATACTAGCCTATACATAGACCACCCAAAATATTTATTTGGTGATATAGAAATTTCCTACCCCTGCGTGCTTAGGAACTTCCAAATTCAGGGAAGATAAGAAAGCAGGCAATATGAGAGTATGAAACTATTGAGATTTAAAACACTTGCAGCCAAAAGACCAGATTAGATGCTCTAAAAGGGGATAGTTTAACAATGCCAGGTTGAAGAGGGCAAAGAGAAGTATTACAAAGGCTCCTTTAAACTCAGTGAATATCAGTCACATAAAAATGTTAAGTGCAATATAAATTTCTGCATTATATGTATGTTGATCATACTTACTGCTTGGCCAAAAGCAATGCATACTTCTCGTGCCATTTGTTTTTCCATGGGAGTAAGAAGCACAGGATATCTCACCTAGCAAAAAAAGAAACTCCTCTCAGATCCCGTGCCAATAAGCCCTTTACTATATGAGCACAATGAAGATCACAAACAGACCCAAAGTTCACATCTATATATATACTACTACCTCCGTTCCATTTGATTGTTTGAATTTTCTTTTTCACACTTGCTAATGCATGTTTTCTTTTATCTATATCTTTAGCTACGTATTTCTAAAAATTATAAAAAAAATTGATATTTATAACGTCTCGATTAGACAATTTAAACAAGATATAACATGACTATATTTTATCTTATATAATAGAAGTTACATTGACGATTTCACTCACCTATGAATAGTGCCCAAAAAGCAAATGTAAACAATCAAATGGAACGGAGGTAGTACTCCAGTATTTAATAAAAAAAGCAAGCCAAAACCATCACTTTTCACCATTCAATTTGAAGAGAACTCTAGCGAGCCACATCATCATTCATTATTTAAAAATAAAAAGGAAATGAAATTGTAGCATTAAAAGTTAATAATAAGATATTTACGAAAAGTAACTTGATTTTTTTTATTGCAAAATTAAACTAAATGTTACAGTACTAAATTGTGATTTTTGGTATACATTGTGCGAATTAGTTAAAAGCAAATAACACATTACATCATGTTGACAGTTGGATTTTCTATAAATGTTACTCATTTTGCTATAAATTTTACTCAATTTCAATAAATCGAATACAAAAATTCTATTTATTTTTTTATTTTTTTAAAAAAAAAAACCTTATAAGAGACAGTACCGTTAACGAGAAACCTCTCACATAATGGTGGTAGTTTATTTTGGTTAATGTGTAATTAATGGTATGTCTCACGCTAACGTAGTGTGAAACAGTAGTGTAAAATGTATAGCTGCTCTCCACCGCCTTCAACCACAATAGCAACCCTTATCCGACCACAACCACGCCTCACATGCAACATGGCAACGGTTTATATTTTTTTGTAATACTACAACAACATCAGAGCCTTACTCCAAAAAAGATTTGAGATCGGCATAGGAATCATTATCGGAAATCGTCAAGTCATTTCCATAAATAAATAAATAAAATCATACTCAAAATAAAGTTGAAAGTAAAATTTTTAAAGGGTTACCACTCCAAGTTAAAGAAGAAACATTATGTAAGTAAAACTACTAGTAGGATTAATAGTTATGAAAAAATAAAATAAATAAATCCTCCATATATTTATTTAAAGGGTTTATATTTTTGGTTGATTTTTTTGTGAGAAATTAACTTTTATTTCGGGTGTTTTTTTAGAAACTACCTCATAGTTTATTTTTTGCTTTTAAACTACCTTTTATTCTCTCCTTTTTTTTAAATAAAAAAAACACAAAAAAGATTTGACAATCAATAAAAATTTGGTTCTTGAATCATCCATTCAAGACGGATTCATGAATCAGGCAAGCTATTCAGATCCTTTTAGGATCTGGCTAATCGAACAAGGACAATAAAAAAATTAAATAAAAAAAATTTCAAACGAAAAAATATTCAAAACCCTAAATTAAAAACTACCTAAATCTAATTTCCGGTGACAAAAGTCAACTTTCCGACAGTGACTAAATGTAAAGTTTTTGTTTTGTAAGAAACTACCTGTTGTTTTTACTGTTTTATGAACGACTACCTTTTTTTTAAACAAGCTTGTAATGCAAAAATTAAAATTTCAGACAAATTTTATCAAATTATAGTGAAGTAAATCTAAGTACTATTCTTACTCTAATCTCCAATCTAAAACTAAGTTTAACTTCTCCAAAAACAAAATGAAGTCATCTATTAAGCTCTTGATCATGCATCCATGCTACTAGTCAAATCACAATACCCATATTGTGCAGGTTCTTCTTCATAATTACTTGTCCACCAATCCCTTGTTAGATAATTGGTAATCTAGAAAAATTTAAGTGTATCTAAAAAATTTTATAAATTTGAAGTTTATAATTATCTTTATAAAATAATATCACTCTACATTTTAGAGGTATTTGGAATAGCAATATGGATGAAAGACTTGTAAATAAGTATATGTATCTCACACTTTTGTATTGTCAGTTGTGAAATAAATAAAAATCTTACTATAATTAATAATTAACAAAAAAAAATAATACCCCTTACTCCTTGTCTCAACTTCAATGAATTGGGTAATCAACTTAAGATGATAAAAGCAATGTTAAAAATGTACTCGTATTAATGAGCTCAAATTTGAGAAAAGATGAAAAATGTTCGGTTTGTTCATATTTGTAGATGGTCCGATATTAAGATAACTAAAAATGCAAGCATTTGTTCCATAAGGATTACATAAAGAACCAACTTTCTACACTTTCCGGTTGTCCTATTTGGACAACAGTTGAGGGGAGAAGAATTCATGTTTTGAGATTAAGAAATATTGGTATGAGTGATCTATGACAACGTTTAGAGGTGGCAATTGAGTCACTCGGGTCGGGTTTTGATCTAGTCAAGACGAGACGGGTCATATCGGGTTCGCGTTATGTTGAGTAAGCATACTCTTTCGAGCCGAGTCCAGTTCAGGTCGGGTAATCTCGGGTGAAGTGATATGTCGAGTTAGGTCGGGTTTATGTTGGGTCATTATCGGTCTAGTTAATATATCATATTGCTTCAGTATTTTCACAATAAGTTTAATTATTGATCATTATTTGGTTTAATTAATTTGTTAATAGTATAGTTCCCGCGCATTAATGCACGGTACATTTAGAATTTTATATTTAGTTATACTTAGGGCTCGTTTGGTTCACCATGGGAAGATGAAGTTACCGGGAACTTTAAATTCACGTGAATTTGTATTTCATGAGAATTAAAAATATTGTTTGGTTGCCATGTGGGAAATGACTTCATGCGGGAAGTTCTACACACCAAGGGGGGCTTGGTGAGTAACTTTCCCCATTGTGGAGGAAGTGGCAATTCCCGGGAAGTAGCAATTCCCGGGAAGTGGACAACCAAACAACTCCCTGAAAATGCACTTCCTGGGAACTTGCACTTCCCGATAATTGGATGAGTAACCAAACGACCCTTTATATATATATCTAATTGGGAAGCTATTAGCTTTTCACATTTTTTAGTTTTACGTTTTGATTTGAGAAAAATAATTTAAAATTTCAAAGATAATCGTGTAATCTCATTTAATGTATATTTGAATAAATATATTTTTTTGATTACAAAGCTAATGATAATATTTTTTTCGTAATTGCTAAATCAAACCCACCTTTTACTAGTTCATACCCAAATTTTCATTATTTTTTCATTTACTACCCTTTCTCTTAAAATTTTGTTTTTCTTGTCCCCTCAAAACCTAACAAATTTTGTTGGTGAATTGATTGAAGAAAAGAGAGATTGTGGGGGTGATTTGATGGAGGAAAGGCGAGAAAGAGGGAAAAGAGAGATGTGGTGATGAATTGATTGAAAAAATGAAAAGGGTAGTTTAGGAAATGTGGGTATGAAATAGAAAAAACTTGAGTATGATTTAGTATATCCTATTTTTTTTATTTTACCTGATTATTTAATTAAAATTTTATTTTTCTTATCACGAAACAATCCGTCTCGAATCAAAATAAATTCCCGTATGTATTCAGAGTAGTTAGAAATTTTGTTAACATATTAGAAGATATTTGTAACCAAAAAAAATTGAAAGTATTTTGGAGTATAGTTTTTCTATCATCAAATATTTTATACTTATTTACGTCAACATTTTTAGCTTGATAGTTTCTGATAGTACACTTACATTTTATTTCAAAAAAAAAACCGTATCATAAATGTCTATTTTTTAAATAGTCCATACATAATAATTTTATTTATTTATTTTTTCTTATTTTACATAAATATTTACTGTCTTGAATTTGGGTATTATAACAATTTGAGTTCAATGTTTATTTGTTTCCTTATTTGAGTAATGGTGTTTTGGAGGGAAATATTTTCATGAGAGTTTGACACCTCATCATTTTTTATTAAGAGGATGAATAGAATCATAGAATTAAAATACTGCAATAATCATAATGTACAGAATCATACTTCCTCCGAGTTCTTATTTTTATCCCACTTTCATTTTTTTAGGAGAAATTAAGAAATGGGTAAAAGGTGAGGGTATGAAGTGTAAAAGGTGGGTATAAAGTGAAAAGGTGTTGCGTTTAAGTGTGGAGTAAAGGAATAAAGAATTGAAGGAAGAATAAAGAATGATTAAAAGTACATCCAAAAAAGGAAAGTGGGAAGAAAACCAAACTAAGCTCAAAAAGGAATGGGAAGGAGTATAATACAGTATAATAATGTATAGTAGTAATATGGTTCTAGGCGGGAAAATTTCTCTCAAACATCTATCTATACTAATATATAATACAGAAACCACACATTTGGTTTTTTGGCGCCAAAAACACTTTCTTAATATATCACATTTTCTATATTAATTAATCTAATACTCCATATAAATGAGATATTTTGGTATATACTTTCTTAAAACAACATAGGCACAAGTTTAAAATATTCTGATAGTAATGTATTTTATTTAAACGAGTTAACGAGTTAAAATATCTGAAAACATGGTAGGTATACACCTGCGGATAAAACAACTTATCACATTTATTGCGATTGAAATTGTTTCCATATGATAATCGAACGTATATAGATTAAATATTGTCGAAAATATCCCTATTACACAATTTTCCAACATATAAACAAATATACATAAATTTAAACATTTTTTATACTCCATATAACGTAACTAATCGTTATAATCACTGACAAAATAACATGAAATAGATAAAAAAAATCTATATCTATAAAATATATTAGTATCAATAACGAATAATAATTTCCAGAAAAAAAAAAATGGATATTAGTTATGAAAATATTAATGTAGGTAAGTTTCATCTAATGTAGTACTCCGTATATAATAAAGAGTAGTAACTAGACTTCTTTGAAATATATTGAAATTGGAGAATATAATACATCTATACTAATATATAATACAGAAACCACACATTTGGTTTTTTGGCGCCAAAAACACTTTCTTAATATATCACATTTTCTATATTAATTAATCTAATACTCCATATAAATGAGATATTTTGGTATATACTTTCTTAAAACAACATAGGCACAAGTTTAAAATATTCTGATAGTAATGTATTTTATTTAAACGAGTTAATGAGTTAAAATATCTGAAAACATGGTAGGTATACACCTGCGGATAAAACAACTTTTCACATTTATTGCGATTGAAATTGTTTCCATATGATAATCGAACGTATATAGATTAAATATTGTCGAAAATATCCCTATTACACAATTTTCCAACATATAAACAAATATACATAAATTTAAACATTTTTTATACTCCATATAACGTAACTAATCGTTATAATCACTGACAAAATAACATGAAATAGATAAAAAAATCTATATCTATAAAATATATTAGTATCAATAACGAATAATAATTTCCAGAAAAAAAAAATGGATATTAGTTACGAAAATATTAATGTAGGTAAGTTTCATCTAATGTAGTACTCCGTATATAATACAGAGTAGTAACTAGACTTCTTTGAAATATATTGAAATTGGAGAGTATAATACATTTTACATATTACACGACTCTATATCGTAGTACTCCGCAATCTGTACATGAGTAATTGTTACATTAAATAATTTTATTTTATTATTAATTTACGAGATAACAATCACTTATTTTTTAATGGTACACTTTGATTTTCATGAGGCGGTTCCAATTAGATGTCTATTTTTTATTCGCAATTTTCTTGAAATGTTTTGTGTTATGATTTTTATATTAAGTTAGTTATACTAAGAGTAATTTTACATTATTTAAAAGAACATAAGTTAAAACTAATTTACCCAATCAATAATTGTATCAAATGTACGAGACATGTGTACAATATGTTAAAAGATATATACAGGTCCAACATGTATCGCTGCATTGATTTCATGTGTTTCATGTTGATTTTAAGCATACACTTTTCATTTTAAAAATTATTCGTGTTAAAGGTTTAGTATCCAAATAAGATTATCTGCATAATTTTTTTTATTTATACCCGTTCAAAAAGTTGCACGGGTACTAACCTAGTATCAGCATATTTGTAGGTCCTCCTATCCTCTTAGTAGAAGAGGGATTATGTCAAATGTATCAACTTATACGCTAAATCACTTTCATTTGAATCAATCTTTAAGCTTAATAGTTGTCTGATCGACAATGTTATTTGATCGGGTTCAAATCGAGTCGGGTTGGGTACGGGTTCGGTTCGCCGATCATCGGGCTATATCGGGTCACTCGTAGCGAATCGGGTTGAGTCGGTTTCGGGTCGCTAATTTTCGGGTTCCGTCGGGTAGGGTTTTGGGTGGGTCAAACCGGGTTGTCGGGTCGGTTCAGCTTTTATCAGCTCTAACAAGGTTTGTCTAAAATATTTGTGCTTATTGAATTTTTACAAATTTTTGAAAAAAAAAAGGTAATCGCTCACAAAGCAATAAAAACAAAAGGCATTTCTCACAAAACAAAAAACATCACGTTCAGTCAACGCCGGAAAGTTAAGTTTCGGTCACCGAAAATTAGATTTAGGTAGTTTTCAACAAAAATGAGGATAAAAGGTAGTTTAAAGCCAAAAATAAAACAAAAGATAGTTGCTCGCAAAACATCTTAAATAAAATGTAGTTTCTAACACAAAAACATTTTGGGGAAAAACAAGAGAATATAACGTATGTAATTTTGTACAACGTATTGTGTTGAAAATGTCATAATAACACAAGAGAATATAACGTATTGCCACTACAAAGTACAAACTCTAACAAACACGCACATCCTCAATAAACAAAATAACAAACAATGTAATCAAAAAAAATAATAATAAACTATGGGGAAAACGATTAATTTGACCAATAAGTTCTAATAAGTGATTCAAAATTTCAAATACCTTGTAAAGGTTGTATCATTAGGATGTCAGAAAATTAAGTTTAGCATTGTAGTGATATTATAAGTGTAAATACAACATAATATAAATAAGAATGTAGCAATTGCAAGTATGTGTATAAGAAGTATGACTCATGAGCACTTGGACCATAAGGAGGTATTCAAGCTTTAACTAGAGACCTCAAACAATGTAACAATGTTAAAATTCATGAGGAAGAGCTTTATCATCCTTATGGTCCTACCCGACTTGAATCCGGGGTAACTCCAATAGTTTGCACCAAAAAAAAAAATTATCTTACGAAATAAAATAATAATTAATTATGGAAAAATGTTACGAAGCTATTGACCAAACAATTGGCAAAATTAAATTTATATCACAATATTCCTTGTTCACTTAAAGAAAAGCTAAAGTTCTTTCCCAAGGTACTCTCGAACTTCGACACATTACACATGGTACCCCTCATTTTAAGTTTGTTCCTATGGTAACCTTGTGTTTTGTGTTTAGTGCCCATAGTACCCCTGATCAATTTTCCATCATAACGGCGTTAAAAGTTAGTTTAGTTAAAGTGATTAATTTGTTTCAGAGGAAAAATTAGTTAGAACAATTAACGAACTTCTAATTAAAATAATTGAAAATTGAGAGAATATCCATGGTACTCCTGTGTTTTCAATGTTTTAGCCATGATACCTTTAAATTTTAATTTTTTTGCCTATGGTACCCTTGTGGTTACAATTCATTCAGGGGTACCATGGACAAATAATTGAAACCACAAGGGTACCATGGACAAAAAATTGAAAATACAATGTTACCGTGGTTAAAATATTGAAAACACAGGGGTACCATGGACATTTCCTCAATTTTCAACTATTTTAATTTGTATTTCATTAATTTTCTAACTAATTTCACCAAAAAAAAATTAAAATTAATCACTTTAACTAAATTAACTTTTAACGTCGTTATGACGGAAAATTAATCAGGGGATACCATTGGCAACGCAAAACATAAGGTTACCATAGGAACAAACTTAAAATGAAGGGTAACATGTGTAATGTGTCAAAGTTCGAGGATACCGTGGGAAATATCCCTTGTTTATTTGTGGCAAACCACATGAATTTCAGTTCACGTATATTTAACTTTTGCATACAAGTGCAAACAACATTATTAAAAAAAATGCGAATGTCCCAACAAAATGAGACATTTTAAGCATACATTAACACAGTTTACCTAAAAGATACTCGTAATGTTCACGGGTAAAAAATAGTTAAAGTAATAGCTCAAAAAGCATACCGGCATGTGCTAGAACTAATAGGGGAAGTAAAAAAATTGATATTAATAATAGAATAAAATTATTTATATATACCCACACAAGTTCACCTTGTACTTAGACCCAACAAAACTGACCCAACCCGAGTGACCCGACCCGAATAACCCCAACCGAACCCGACACGACACCTGAAGTGAAGACCTAATTTGACCCCTAACCCGAATTTGACCCGGCCAAACCTCGAGCTGACCCGAATGTTTTGATAGAAAATGAGTCAATATCCCCAAAAAAGTTGAAAATAACAAACCCAAAAATGACCCGAACCCAAACGACCTACCCGACCTGAAGTCAGTCCAATTTTCCTGACTCGGAAGTGGCCCGACCCGAAGCTGACCTGCCCGAACCCGACCTACCATGTCTAATTGTGATAAGCATGATATGATTAAATAATGAAATAGGTTCTTAAAAAATAGTGAAATAGGAGTAATGCAATTCTCTCTGCAATTTTCATCATGAGTCACCTGGAAACAACCTAATAGTGCAGCATTACATTGTGCACATCCTCCCCCCCACCTCCCCCACCGCCCTCATTATCCTGTCATTTCCGTAACTGCGTAAGACCAAAAGTCATTGAGGAATATGATAATTTTTCTGTAGAGCTTATCAAAAATCAGCAAGGCATGGATTAGGTTCTTAACAGTCTTATCCAACAAAGTGACCCAAAAAGGCATGAGATCAAACATTTACATCAGCAAAACCGAAAACGCAAAAGAACAGACTAAGTAGACTTGAACAGTCTTCTCGACCAGTATAAAAAAAACATTGCTTCCTACATACCACCCATTGTGCTTCTTAGGGCACTATTCCTGCTTCTACTTTTAAATTTAAGACAGCATTACCCTTAATCGATCATAGCAACACAAATATGTATACTCACAAGGATATAATCTAAAAAACTCTTGAAAATTTAGGGGGGGAAATTCTAGAGAACTAGAAGAATAATGATGAAGAAATAACAAGAAAAATAACCATAACAGAATTGGCACCTCGGAAGTGAACTGTTAGATAACATTACAAACCTCTTTACCATCAGGATTCCTCATAACAACACCATCAACAACAGGAGATTTCCTCGCTTCAGCATGAGCATAATCTGGCCCAACTGTATATACCTATAAAATTGGCCCCACAACAGGTTCGGTTACTGTTGGACCCCAATGGTTAACCAATGTAAAAAGGAAGTTGTCTTTATCATGAAGTGCAAACAACTACCAATATTCAAAGGATAATTCACGTAAATAATCCAAACTATCATTCATCTTCTTAAAATAATTTGAATTACATTTAATTTCAAAGTAAACTCAACTTTTATACTCTTCTTCTCAAAATAGATTCATTTTGTTTTAACCTGCCATCTAAGGTTAAAACCCCCAAAGTTACAGGTAATTACCACACATCCATACCCCTTTGTCCCTCTTCGGTCCTTCCAATCTACAATCATCACATCCTGACGCCTTCTAATCAGCCACCACGGTGGTTCACCCCCATGCCACCCATCGTCGTCTCCACAAAATTCAGCCACTAGTCACATACTTAAGTTCCCTTAACCACTGACACAGTAAAGCCATTCTTTTTCCTGTTTGTGTGATTGATTTGCAGAAAGATGTAGTTGGTGAGATTGGTGTACATTGTAGATGAAAATGAAATTGACTATGCATTGCCACATAGCTTTGAATCTTTGATTTAATTGCAATTGGATTGAGTTTTTAAGTGTGAACTGAAAAATTAAAGGAAATCAATTTATTAGTGGGGATTGGTGTACTAGTTTATCTAAGACGGAGAAAGAAGAAAAATCAATGCCTCTATCTCTATATTCTGTTTATCAGATCGATCCTAGGCTTGTACTTGCTTCTCATTTGTGTTAATTGTTGAATGTGACTTTGTGAGTGACGAGCCAAGGTATTGTGGGAGCTAGGTCATGCCATGACTTTGCCACCATCGCCACATTTTTCTCGACATCTGAGTAACTGATTTTGGTGGCAGTGGTGGGAGGTCGGGGGTTGACGGTGGTAGTGGGATAATGGTTGACGGTGTGGTGGATTGATGACCAAAGGGTAGGTAGTGGAGAAAGAAGATGGTGAAGGGTTAGTAAATGATAGATCATGGAAGGGGAAACAAAAATAGTGACCCGTTAACAGGTAGCCGGTCATATAGCTTATTCTGAGAAGAGAGTATGTAAAGCTGAATTTAATGTGACTTAAAATGTTGTTCAAATTATTATGAGAATATGAGTAATAGTTGAGATTATTCATATGAATTATCCCATATTCAAAAGTCCATACCATGGACAGGTGCATAAAAGAAGTACGACTCTTACAACATCGAGAAAAATCTTGGGCGTTATAAGCTTAATGAATATGCATTGCACAAAAGGCCATATGTTGGTAGCTAAGTACATTTTTCACATGTATAGAGTCAAAAGAAAAAAAAAACAAAAAAAAGCACAACCTCCCTATCTGCTCCACCAGTAACCCAGTTGGGGCATTAACTCTTTGTATATACAGGATCCCTTACTAAATTTCTAAACATCGAAATGGAACTCTCTCAAAGATAGCAACAAAAACAAATGAAATGAAAATGAAACCAATAAAAAGCACAACCTTCACATCTGTACCACCAGTAGGCATGAACTCTTCGTATATATAGGATCCCTCACGTCTCACATTTCTAACATCTGGATGGAACTCACTTGAACGATTGCCTACCTGTACCGATAAATTTTAAGCCACGGTTCAGTATATTAACAATATTCCAGCAAATATCAGCAAATCAAATGAATAAATCACTCAAGATACAAGACAATCAATTTAGTCCCTAAAAGCAAGCAATCAAAGATGCATTCCCATTGTAAATATAGAAAGATTTCATTGTGCATATTCTCTTTGTAAAGGCTCCTATATAAGTTGTACAAATCATTCAATGTAAATCATCAATATCAATCAAAGTCGTATCCAAGAGTTCTCATCGATCCTCCAAAAACGGCCTTCATCCTCGGCGTCACTCATTTAAATGTCCCACCACCACCACAACAACAAAACCGCTCATCACCGTGACCAACCACAACACCATTGTTCCCAACCCACATGAAACCACCGCACCCCTCACCTCCCTAAATCTCGAGCACTGCGTCAAACTCACGCCCCTAAACTACACGTCCTGGCATTTTCAACTCGCCCATAGTTTGTTCGGTTAGAGTTTGCTCGGCTTTCTCAATGGCACTAACCCGTCACCCTCACCAACCATTGTCGGTGATGACAACCGAGACACCAAATCCTGTTTACTTCACTTGGCTAAAACAAGATGGCCTGATATTGTGTGCTCTAATGGGCACCTTATCATCGGCTATCCAAACCTAAATTGTCCGGGCCACCACCTCGAAAGAGGCTTGGGACATCTTAGAGCGCACCCATGCAAACCTTCACGTGCTCACATTTTGCAAATAAAAGATCGTCTTGACTCGATCGTCAAAACCACGGAACAATCCATTACCGATTACTATACATGAATAATATTAAAGCTTGTATTGACCAACTTGCTTTAATGGGCAAAATTCTTGGTCTGGAAAACATTGTATACAAGGTCTCAAACCCCTTGACTACAATCTCTACAAACCTGTCATGGACACCGTTCGTGCTCGTGACACTCCTATCACGTTTGAAGCACTTCACGAAAAACCACTTCAACACGAACTACTCCTCAAACAACAAACCAACCACCGATGTATTTCAACCAACTGCCAACCTCACCTTTCGTAGCCACAATCGGTACCGTGGCAACTACGGCAACACCTCTGCCTACAACCACCCGATCACCCGCCACCAACCCAAATCCTCCTCCCTTCGAAGGACGTTGCCAATGGTGCAAACAAGTCGGTCATGTCATAGCCGATTGTCCATTATTTCGCAAACTTTTTCCCAATATTATCTTCCCCCACCACCACATGCCCACACTGCTATCCAAGGTAATCCCACCCTGAACCCTAACTACCTCCTTCACAGTAGGGCCTCTAACCATGTCAGTCATGATCTCGAGTCTCGACACTCTTGTTGTCCATTCACCTACTTTGGCTCCGATGATCTCATAATTGAAGATGAATCTGCTCTCGGTATTGCTAATATAGGTTCTTTCACTTTACCTTTCTCCTCTTAAATTTACCAATGTTTTACCTCTACCAAAAATTTCTCGTAAAATTTTATCAATCTCGTAACTATGTCGTGACAATAATGCTTATGTTATTTTCTCACCTTCTTCTTTTGTCATTAAGGCAATATCGAATGGATCAACGCTACTCCAGGGCCAAGCTAAGAATGTAATTTACGAGTTAATCTGCTACAACCAACCGCCTACTCAATACAAAAAGGCTAAACTGCATCATAAATAAGTTCGTCCAAATTGTGATGTTATGCGAATTATTAATAAAAGTTTACCATTCGACATTTCTAATTTTTCCTTTTGTGAATCATGTCGCATTAGCAAAAGTAAGAAATTACCATTCGTGACATCCTCGTTCAAAACCAATGCACCGCTCGACTTAATTTACTCCGACCTATGGAGGGTTTATTCTCGAGAAAAAATACAAATACTACATTTGCAGATACTTTAGCATGGCTTTTTCCGCTAAAACAAAAATCCGAAGCAACAAGGTATTAGTGGAAAATTTCTTCCAAAAACCAATTCGTCAATTTTTCTCTAATAATGGAGAATTTCAAAAATTAAATCTCACATTACTTGACAACGGTATAAGTCATTTTACTTCTCCGCCTCATACTCCGGAACATAACGAGTATGCCGAAAGAAGACATCGTCACAACGTTGAAACGGGCTTAGCACTCCTCGCCCATGCCAGCCTACTGATAAGTGTGGTTTGTAGTGCCTATTTTGTGGTGTTTTGGTCTCATTTTCCTTGTAGAATCGCTCCTTGGGAGCGGTTTAGGGGCTTCTTATGCTTCCTTTAGTTCGTTTCAGGTTCCCGAGACCGATTTGGAAGAGTTGGAGCGATTCCGACTCTATACATACACATTTTGGAGCCAACGGAGTGAAGGAACGATGATTCGATGCCTTGGAATCGACCCCGAGACCTTGGGACCCAATCCCGAGCCTCCGAGACCCGATCCCGAGTCCCGAGAATCGATGGGAAGCCCATGAGAAGCAAGGAGGGACCAAAAAGTTCATATTGGAGGCCTACAAGACCCATCCCGATCGGGAAGGCCTTAAACCCGATCGGGATGAGGTGCACAGAAGACGTAGCCACTGTGGAGCATTCCCGATCGGGTTGGCATATTCCCGATCGGGAAAGTTGAAGTTTCCCGATCGGGATTCCCATTCCCGATCGGGAATGTCCCAGTTCCAGCCGCGTCACTTTGTTCCTTCCTCCTTTCCATTGTAACCCTATAAATACCCCTCCTCTTGTAATCTTATGTGATGTTCTTCACTTCCCATTAAACCCTAGACTACTTTAGGTTAGATTAGATTAGATTAGTGTAGATTAGTCGGTAATTAGTAGTTAATCTTAGTTTAATCTTGTATTATTGGATCTCTTGAAGAATCCATCCAAGATTGACAACCTTGGTGGAATTATTTGGGTTTTCTTCTATACAAGTGTTCTCCTTTTCATCCTTTATAGTCGGTATAATCTTTCCTTTCTCTTTTCCTTTAATCTTTCATGTTTAATCTTCCAAGTTTTAATCTTTGATTGTTGTTCATCATTTTCACTAGTTTGTTTATGTATGTTTTGGTTTCTCTTGTTTATGTTAGAATTAGTTGGATAATGTTAGAGTAGTGTTCTTGCTAGGGTTAGTAGGGTGATTAGGGTGTTAATTGGGTGATTAAGGGTTTGTTGGAGATGTTGGTGGAAGATTTGGGTTTCCTCTTAGGTTGATGCATATCACATGTTTGTTGGAATGCTTGAATGACTAAGTAGGTTAGAATGCTTGTTTTTCTTGCCTTCCTTTGTCATGTGTGTCGCCGGATGGGTTCCATGAGGAACCTCTAGGTGAGTCTAAGTTAGATTACCTAGATTACCCTACTACCTCCTTCACTCTAGCTCCTCCTTAACCGTTCTGTTACCCCTTTGACCCCGACCTAATCCTAGCCCGTTTTCCTTAGTTGTTCTTCTTAGTCATAGTCTTAGCCTCTCTCCCTCTTATCATTCTCTAGCTTAGCTCGTTGACTTAGTCTAGTATTTGGGACGACCTAGTCTAGGCTATACATTACCGTCCCCGTGGATTCGACCCGACTTGCCCTATCTACCGTAGGAATAGCCGGTTAATTATTTGATCGGTGGGGATCCGCGACAAATCCCTCCCATCACCTACCCACTACATTTTGACCTTTTGTATTCAGTACGGTAACGTATCTCATAAACCAACTTCTTACTAAAACGCTCCAAGGCCATACACCATACTCCAAAATGCATAATTCGCAACCTGGTTAACTAAGTTACAATTTTGGGTGTCTTTGCTATCCATGGTTACGACCATATACAAAACACAAGCTTGAATATCATTCTACTCCTTGTATCTTTGTTGGATATTCATCCACACAAAGCGCATTTCACTTGATCCAAAAACCAATCGACTATATACCTCACGACATGTTAAATTTATCGAAGATGACTTCCCATATCAACGTCTTCTCACGACAACACCCCATCTATCTATCAACACCAATCCGGATGATTCGTGTTCTCTTGTTCTCCCAGTACGCCACCCCTCCAACCGTGACGCCTGTTTCCCCACGCATTCCCACAGCCCGTCCTCCCATCACTTAAGTCTACACCCGCCGCCAGCAACCTCACAACCAACTCTCCACCTCGCTATCTCACTCCTCACCACAAGCCCCTAACACCACTTCCACAACCAACCCGTCCTCTGACCAACATCCTTCGTCCTCCATCTCCACAACTAATGCTACACACACCTCTACACAACCTTATAAGCCGCCACCACCCCCACAAAATCGTAATGTTGTTTAATGACCTCTCCCGATGGTCAAACAGTCAACATACGAAAACCCAACCCAAAATATGTCAATCTCGTCCTTGCTTCCGCTACTAGTATTCACTACCAACTACTGTTAAACAAGCTTTAATTTCGCCTCAATGGCGAACCGTTATGAAGAACGAATTCCAAGCTCTCGAACGAAATAAAACTTGGACATTAGTTCCTCCCAACATGTCTCACAACATAATAGGATGTAAGTGGGTCTATCGCATCAAATACAATCATGATGGCTCCCTTAAACAATATAAAGCTCGACTAGTTGCAAAAGGTTTTCACCAACGTCCAGGAATAGATTACACCGAAACCTTAAACAATATAAAC
Source organism: Agrostemma githago (assembly GCA_958450325.1). Classification (NCBI taxonomy): domain Eukaryota; kingdom Viridiplantae; phylum Streptophyta; class Magnoliopsida; order Caryophyllales; family Caryophyllaceae; genus Agrostemma; species Agrostemma githago. Next base: position 37,240,340 of record OY288253.1, on the reverse strand, counting down.
CTTCAGCCGGTTGTAAAACCAACAACGGTTCGTCTAATGCTTTCACTAGCCAACTTCTGGTTGTTACGTCAACTAGATATTAACAATGCATTTTTGCAAGGTACCTTGCATGACGGTGTTTATATGACTCGACCCAAAGGCTTCGTTGATGTCTCTAAACCCGACCATGTCTGTAAATCAAACAAGGCTATTTACGGTCACCACCGAAATACCTTGGCTTCACAACCTACTTACCGAGCTCAACATAGCTATCACAAAACCACCAACACTATACTGTGGTAACATGTCGGCCACACTCTATGCTAAGAACCCTGTTTTTCACTCCAGAATGAAGCATATGCCCTTCTCCTTCCACTTTGTTCGTGAACAACTTCAATTTGGCCGCATTCGTATCCAACATGTTGGAAGCAAAGATCAACTGGGAGATGCTCTCACCAAACCGCTCTTTCTTCGATGAACTATGAGACAATGAACTATGAACTATGAGACAAGATTGGCCTCCTTTCTTCGACGTCATCTTGAGGGGGCATATTAACAATATTCCACCAAATATCAGCAAATCAAAAGAATCAATCACTCAAGATACAAGACAATCAATTAGTCCCTAAAAGTAAGCAATCAAGATGCATTCCTATTGTAAATATAGAAAGATTTCATAGTGCATATTCTCATTGTAAAGGCTCCTATTATTAGCCTCATTTAGCTACCCTTCTCCCCTATATAAGTTGTACAAATCATGCAATGTAAATCATCAATATCAATCAGTCTTATAAAGTACACCGTTGTTTAATATTTTAAAAGCAAAAAAATCAACTATCATTTGCCAAATTTAAGCAACCAGCTAAATAAGTGTTCAAAAAAAGGAGCATCAGTAGTTGTCGTCTCCAAACATTCTATACAAACCAGACGGAATAATCATTAGTTTTCAAGAATTTGGGACGAAATAGACTAGTCAATGATATCCCATTTTATAAAAGCTCATTGCTCAAACTAACCCATCTCGATTAGCTTAAAATGATTTCTCAGCTCAAATTAAAAGCCTAATTGTGCAAAAGTGTCTACATGCAACATATCACCTACATGGGGTTAATTGAGTGGCAAGGCGAGAGGCAGTAAGAAGTTCTCAACTTATGATCCAAATGACCCAAAGCGACCCAAATAACCCAACCCAAGAATGACCCAACATGAAAAGACATGATAATTGTGCACACAAATATGACTCGACCCATAACCAATACAACTTACCCGTTTCCAGTGTCAACGGATAATTTGAAGAGTAGGAGCAATACAGCACATGTATTCCTTATTGGCTTATCCTCTAATAATATCTATATGTATGTTAACTTTGATTATTGCAATAATACATCAATCTTGATATAGTGCTACCATCAATAAGAATGATCACTGTCATACTACATCAGTCCATCAATATTACAATGTGGTTGACAGTAACTAGTAGAAGAGTAACAGTGATGTAGTAGGGTGTTGGGAGATCTAAAATTATGTAACTTTAATTCTAAAGATCAAAGTCAGTTTCAATAAAACTTGGAATCCATTATAGTCGGAAAATATCGTTGCAGCATGACTTGGTGAATTATCACGTTATCACTTTATAACAAGATAGGTGACAACTACTCGATTATACATCCTATCATAATTGTGATCCAGCAAAACAATGATTCGGACATTGATTAACCAAAATTATGCCGCCTTTTAAGATCACAGTAGGAGGCTTGACATAATAAATTAAATAAACTTAGAATAGCACCTTTCTGAATAGCTCTTTCATGCCCCCACCAGCAGAACTGGGATAGTATATCATTATGCTATGATCATCGCCTAATCAGATACACACAAACAATACTGTCAAAATTTATAGCATGGAATGCAATTTCAATTATAGCCAAATTGACAGCCGGAGATGCATGTCTACACAAGTATTTTCAAAAAGATTTATTATAATTTCACTAGGGAACTTAGTTTAAAAAGGCGCGCCCTTGAATAAGACACTAGCCAAAATGCCTCAATGCATTTTAGGTGTGCCTTTTAGACAAGGCTCACGTTAGGCAAACTAGTATATACTCGTACATATGGAGTATATCTTTTTCATGTACCTTTATAATTCTGCTATTTCTTTTCCCCATTATTCTTAACTAGGGTAGATCCCGTGCAAATGCACAGTTTTTTTTTACTTATGGGGTTTATGCAATGACAATTATTAGATTTACTACCTATTATTCAAAATAAGTCTGAGTTTGAAATATATTATTTGTAATGATTATTGTTTAATAAGAGGTTTGATATTAGTGGCATTTGCTAGGATTTAAAATAAACAGTATCGTGTATTGCTAAGCGTAGGTGTCGATCATTTCGAGAAAGTGTTTTTTTGGAGGTAGCATATTATATTGTTGGAACAACTTTGAACTTAAGAAATATTGATTATCACTTAAATATATATCTTGCAGTATGCACACTATAATATGAAGTACATTTTTCAGTACACCGTACCGCACTATATGTTAAAAAGAAAATTAAGTAATCTTATTATGTTACAGTATATATATAATATTATATTTTTCAATTATAGATTAACAAATATATTGTATTTTATATCTGTATTGTATTTATTCCTTATATATTATATCCCTCTATTATAGTCCATATTGTGTAGTATATTTAATAGGCCTTGATATAATATGGGTGTAAGGGCCACATGGGATATACTCCCTCTATTTTTTAATGTTCTTCCCATTTTCCACTTTCGGTCTTTTTTAATATTCATCCCATTTCTATTCTTTTCTTATTAGTCTCTCACAACTTCATGTTTAATACTTTCTGCTATGGCCCACTTACACAACTTCTCTCCCAATGTCATTCTTTATTCATTTTTCTTAAGAATCGTGCATAAAGAAAATGGGTAGAGTATTAGTAAATGGAGGGATATTTTAAGCGAAAAATAGGAGAAGAAGACGATGACACGTCATCTTTTTCCTAGTCCTCCCTATCCTTTTCGTATATAAGGTATTTTTATTCCTTTGCATGTTAGCCAACTTAAATTCTTGTAAAAAGGCTATTTTTACCAAAATAATATTTGGGACGTACGAGGTTGTTACTAAAAATAGGACGCCTTGCATCCAAAAGGCGCGCGCCTTGGCCTTGCGCTTTGTCACCTCGGCCTCTCACCGCACCGCGCCTTTTCAAACTAAGCCAGGCAATTAGAAAAGATGTGTAATATTCAGTTATACACCAATAAAATAATTCTGATGTATACTTAGGGGCCGTTTGGTTTGAGGTATCTAGAGAAAGGGTAAGGAAATCAAAGTAAATGATTATCTTTGTTTGTGTTTGTTTGGTCGATTCAATCATTCCTCTTCCCCCTCCCTTTCCCTCAAAATCCTCTAACTTCTAACCCCCACCCCCAAGGTATTGGATTCCCTTTCCCCATTAATCCACCGTCAAGACATCACCATCACCATCTAACCACCATCAACCACCACCATCACCATCATCACCACCACCACCACCACCAAGGTCCAACCACCACCACTACGACCACAACCACACTAGCGGGACAAGTCAAATATGGGTCGGATTTGGGTAAAAAATAAATTTTGATGCCTTAATTTTATCAATTAAAAAGAAAAAAATCATTTTCTCAAAATTTTATTGTATTGTAAAAATTACTCCCTCCGTTCCAATGAATTGTTTGCCTTTCTTTTTAACACCAAGGTTATGGGAACCAATGAGGGAGTGACATGTAGAGCAAAACTCATGAGAATAATCAAATTGCATATAAAAAACATTCCTAAAATAGAAAGGCAAACAATTCATTGAGACGCCCCAATATGGAATAGGCAAACAATTCATTGGAACAGAGGGAGTATTATAATTACCGTATTCACAATTAAAAAATTGTAAAAATTATATTATTTAACAATTATTTATTAAAATATATAAAAGTTACACAAAATTTAATTTTTATTATTTTTATAATTTAAATAAATTAAATTAAATTTTTTTATTTTTTATTTCGAATATAATACATAATATTACGATAACACACCGCTAATGTTGAGATTTGGGTGGTGAAGGTTGGTTGAAATACATTCCCTTTCATTGGAAACCAAATAACAACCCAAATTTGGGGTAATCTCATTTCTTTCCCCCTCTTTCTCCTTGTTGATTTCATTCCCTTTCTCTTTGATAAATCAAACGCCCCCTTAAATATTAGAATTCATGAATGATACTCCCTCTATACCAAAATGACCTTCCCAATTCATTATTATATCCCTCACAATGGAATAAAAAATGGGATGATCCTGGTGATATGGAGGGAGTGCATGTTAATTGGTACCTCACCCAAATCTGAATATTGAGGCTAATGATATACTCCCTCCGTCTCTTTGAAATACCTTCCATTTTTCACTATTTGATCATTTCTGAATTACTTTTCAAACATCCCACTCGAATTAATTCTCAACCACATATCTATCCTATGTGGCCCACTTGCATCAACATATATGGTCCTTATTGTTTACTATTGTACTCATTAAATCATACACTTTACTCTCTCTCATCCATTCAATATTTTACACTTACTATAAACGAATAATCCAAACAATTATTTACATTCTCTTTTTGGCAAAAGACTTTACCTTATAATCCTCATATCTTTCCTCTATTTACACAAAATGCCACTACTTTTTCCTTACTTTAAGTTTCGTGAACCCATAACACCATTTGATTTACCAATAATACTCAAACTTTTATCACTTTTCTTAAAAAAATGAAAAATCCTACGTCAAGGATTGTTTGGATGGGAGGGAGTAGTAGTTTGGAAGGGATTTTACAGATGGAGAGTCTATCAATTGGTATAATGGGCTCATATTACCAAGTAGTCTAGCGTGGACCCTCATTGGGCTAGTGGTATGATTGCATTCTCTTTCTTATCTCCTATGAGTCCTTAACAAATGGTGCATGTTGTTAAAAGTGGAGAGGTGCTAAAATGAGATTCAGGTGGAGAAATGGCTTTCAATGGTATGTTGCTTTGACTTACCCCACCTTGGTTCAACTACAAGGTCTCACATTGAGGGGAAGATTGTGATGATTGATGTGTGAGCTAGTTATCCCTCGTTGAAAAAGAACTAGTTGTTTCACAATACCTAGCAGAAATAGGTACATTTTGTTAGTGTAGTGAGCTTGCTTCTACTTTTTTTCAATTAATTTTGGCATGACACCTTATTGAGCTCAGACCCGTCAATTAGCATGGTCTCTTGGAACCGGGCCCCAACTTGTAAGAGGGCCTCATTAAGTAAGTACGAAATATATAATGTTAATGACAATAAATTATACTCCGTATTAGAGTTGGTACTTGTAGCGTAGTGGTAGGCCAAAACAAAGCTTTGTTGTGTCTGAGGACAGGGTTTCGATTCCTCACACAAGCATTTAATATTTTAAGTTTGGTTTTGTACATGCCTTTAATTTTTTTTCCTCCTTCCCTAAGCCTATCATTATGATTTAATGTTATTATCTTTGTTACTCCATTTTTTTTAAAATTTGTTGGCCTTTAATGTGTTTTGCCCTTTCTTAAAGTATAAAAAATATGGGAGTAAGTGCCCTTTGATATAATTTAAATTTTTGTGGATTATTATTCGATATCTATTTTAATTATAATTTTTGTGGATGATTTATTAATTTAGAATGATAGTTTTATAGAAATACAAGAATCCTCGTAACAATTATCATACCTATACAAGTACTCCCTCTATTCAAATCCAAAATGCACATTCCCCTTTCGCACATTTGTCGAGACACGTTTTGCACCATCAATATTTTTCCTTTTACATTAAAAAAATTTATAAATTTGTTATTCTTAATGTACTCCAAAAGACGAATCAAACAATATCCCACATGAAGATTCTCTTCAATTGTGAATAGTGTCCAGAGAAGAAGGGGTAAGCTCAAGTGGCAAGAGTTCCCTTACTCCGATCGAGAGGTTGGAGGTTCGATTCTCATCTGCGACGTAGTGCGCTCTTCTCTAGACCAAAACAAATTGTGAATAGTGTCCAAAAAAAATTGTGCACTTTGGATTTGAACAGAGAGAGTATGAGATTTATGACTAATAAAAAATATTTTCTAAAACTAAAATAAAAAATTACTTCATAGCTAATAATGCCCTATCTATGAATCGTCCTGAATCTCAAATATTGGATGATAATGATGATGACGACGATAACAATAACAATACCAATAATAATAATAATAATACTCTCCGTGATATTTGTGGATCATGACACTCCATTATATTTAAAAATTTTGATAGCTAATTCCAATTTGGGGATTATTATTGTATTATTTTTCAAAATAACCTAAAAATATGGAAGACGGTGGTTGATAAGGCGCCTCCAAAAAAATATTTGGTCCACGGCCACCAAATGATATTTGGTGTCCCTAATTGAGCTTGTGCACTAAGGGCTTGTACCTTGTAACCCCTAACAGGTAACATAAATCATCCAATAAAAACGGTCTCCAATAAGAAGTAGATTGGGAAGTGGTCTTTGCAAAGCTCATTTAAATACTCCCTCCGAGTCTAAGATAGGTTCCCCTAGGGTTTTGGGAAAAAAAATAAGGGTGGGAATGTGTGGCTCAAAAATGGAGGAAGAAAGAGAAATGAATGTGTGAATATGAGCCACATATTCCTAACTTAAAAGGGAAAGAGGGAAGAAAGAATGACTCGGCCCAAAAGGGAAAAAGGGAACATAAGTTAGAGGGAATATTATACCTCAGAGATACAGAGTATCATTTAGCCTGACATATTAAGCGTGATGTATTTATTATTGGTTTTCCTAGATCATGGAGATTCCTCAATGTCAACAAGATAGACGAAGCTAAAGCATTCCAGTACAACTACAAGTCAACTACAAGGCATAAGGCAACTACAATGCAGCAAATGGATCATAATATAGGCATTTAACAACTGAAAACTAGAATCAAGTAGAGCTTATCCTAGTTTTTCATCTAAGCTAGTGCGCCAACAAAGGTACCTTGGGTAGATAGTAGGTCCTATTTCTTCAACCTTACTTATGAATGATGTCGAATAATTGTGAGATAAATTTCTCAATTACCCTATAACGAAAAAATGTACACCAGTGTATGGCCGGATGCATGGGCACAGCCGCACAAGGGTTAGGGTATACTCCATATTAGTCCTAAAGTACATGGTCAAAATCTTGGCCAATATGTCTTGTTTCGCCCAAGACGTATCTATCAAAGGCAATCAATACAAGATATCCCTAGATGTGTCGGGGACAATAAAAATAGCAAAAATTCTTTCATGTTAACCAATATATAACATGTCGGAGCCAACTCGGCCCAATACGACACACGAATAAATCCGAGATAACAAGTCATATTTTGTACCCGTCAATATAAATTAGGCAATAGATGAAAAACATATCTATAGAAACTTCATAAACTAATGTCATGGTGATCATCGCGACCCGGACCGCGACAGCCGAGTGGAGAACTATTCCGGGAAACTGCTATTGCAACCGGTACCGCGATTTTGAACAATGTTGATTACTTAAAAAGAGTATTGGCTTACCATCAACTGGTTTCTCCACAAATGGCTTGCAAAAACGCTCACCATGAACTTCAACAAAATCAACTTCTTCAGAAAAGAAATCAACTTCTTGAAATGGATATTCTCTGTTTACGAGTGCATATCTTGGGACTGGAATCCCAAACATCTCAAGACGCTTACAAGTACAAAAGAAGAAGAAAATGGTATCAGTCCCATCAAAACGAGAAGAAGTGACCAAAATGGCATAAGTACATACCTCGTAAACTTTTCTTCTGTCATGCAACAGATGTTGTGGCTCCAGATCATTGACTAGAAATGGCCTAAATACAGGCGTCACAGGAACCCATCAAAAACAATCAATAGAGCATATTGCAATGAAGGCAGGAAACAGTAAGAAAGTCCTTAGTTGATTAGCTCATCAACAATGAAATATAGTCTGTACTAAACTGTGCATCAGAAAGCATGCACAAGCTACTAGACCACAAATAAATGACCACTGAAGAAGTGGGGAAACCAGAAAACTCGGCCACCAGCTTTTCCTAAAGGAAGACCTAGCTTGATTCAATATAGGTGCATAAGACTATTCAGTGACGGATGACTCTCACAAGCTACTAATCTCATCATTTTTGAGGACTAATGTGCTACTGTCTACAATGCTTGTCACATATGCTTCATGGATGTAGCTGCAACAATAGACAGAGCCATGAAGGGCACATTTCAAGACCACAATTTTTACGTGGGACAGCAAAATGCGTGTTATGGCTTAAATTGGGTAATGTTGTTGTTGTTGTTGTTGCCACCGCCTGAGTCTAGGGTGTCCAACATGGGTACTTGAAGAAAAAGGAAAGAGGTAAAGAGTCCAGTTCAGCATACACCATCACAAAGTGGCCATTCAAATGAGAGGTAAACCTCATGAGAAGAAATTTCGAAGGTGGACTCTAAAATACTCCGCACATGATAAACTCCGATGAAAGCAATAAGATGTGATGCAATGATGAAGTGCAAAAACAAAGGAAATTAACATGGCAAGTTAAAACTCACTTCCTGAGTGTGGTGTATGCCTTCGCTTTTTCAAGAGGAAAGCCAGAAGAATGGAAGGCAATAAGGCAATCGCACAAAGGCCAGCTGCAATCAAGAAAATATGCATTAGTGGAAAGACCAATATGCTTAGAAGTCAGAACTCGCGGTAATGGTGCTCATAATGTCGTACAATCAAGAAAAGATTTTTTACTGATGTGTGACAAAAAAGTATACAAGCATCTTTATGATTACTTTCTATCAATTTTAGTATCAAGAATTTTGTTGCACGTATTTCTCTCATGGCATTTAGTTAAGATCGATGTCACAGATGCTATATCAAGTTCTATCACGTATTTGTGACACTATTCTATGGGTGGTACAGTGAACTATAATACATCAGTAGATTTTAGGCACCAAGGCAACATAAAAAAATAGGTAACCGTTGCTCAATGCTCACCACAAACTGAGAATATTTGTGAGGAAGATCTTATACCATACCATTAACTAAAACCTCAGAATAAAACTGGAGGAACAAGGCTGTGCAGACGGAAAACATTTTACAAAACAACAGAGTGAAGAGAGTACTCAGACAACACAAACTCATCAAGCATGGTAAAAAACATACGTGTCCATATAGCTAAGAAGACAATTGCATAGATGCCTACCCAAAAGTAAGCTGCAGATTGCAGCATTGACCAATATCTATTTTTTTCGAAACAAACGGGTAACCAAAAATTACTCTACATCAATTTTTATCACTCCCTCCACTTCAATTTTTTTTTTTGAAATCACCTCCCTCCATTTCATTTGATTCTATACATTTGTGTAATATATCTGAGTCATATTTTAATCAAATGTATTAAATCAAATGGAATGGAACGAGTATGAATTTACAACAAGAGCAATTGGCTTGCACTTTCAAGCAGTCAAGCATTTTTTCAAAATCTTTTTGCCTATTCTTTAAAATGAATTTCTAGCCATAATACAACTTGTGTCAATGATAAGTCCAATAGGTGAACAAAAAAGGTAAACCCTGAGAAAAAGGTTGAGCATACAAGGCAAAACCCCAAGCAAACAAAAAGTGTACACAAAACGCAAAACCCCATAAATGTTAGACACACCAAGCTTGTTTAGTTGGCAACATCATACATGTGTAAATAATATCACCTCACAACTTTGCAACATTCACTGTTTCACACATACCTTTCCAAAAAAATAAAGCTTATATTATTGCTCGTATCTGATGGCCGGCGACAACTTGGCAACTCCAATAAAAGTTTCTCAAAGCCGAATCATAAAAGCTAAGTTGGACTCGTATATTACTGTAACTTAGTAATTTTACCTATTAAAGTTCTCAACAATTACACAACATTTAACAGTTTCCATGTTACTCGCAGCTTCACATTTCTCAGTGACAGCTAATCACAAAAAGAATCAGGATACTATACTAAAGATACACAAACAGTAAGACCTACAAAATATATTGAATATCCATCAATTCCCACTATTCCATAGCTTCAGCTGCAGGTGTCAGGACACGGCATGGTGTGGAAGGTTTCCAATACGGTTATTTGGTGTGAAGTTACAATATTCTAGGTGAAAATTGAAGTGAAAAATGTCGTGTCCGAGTGTCGAACACTAGGTGAAGTGTGGGAGTAACATGGGTTTCGAAACATATTAAACTAACAATCTAAACACTAATTAATCCAGATTCCAGTCAACTTCAAGTAAAGTGGCAATTAACAACCACTTTTTCGCTGTACTTATCCAGTCAACTTAAAAGTGTAACAAATAAATACACCAGTCGCCATCCCCCCACCCCCACCTATAAACATTCAATTAAAAAAAGGATAATCAAAAGAAAAAAGATACCACATCTTTTTTCCCTACATTTTTTCAGGCTTTCGCTACAAACGCAGAGAAAATGTACCTTTCTACTGGATCTTCGAGAATCACTTTATCACCGAAAACTATGACCTAAACAAATCAAACATAATAAAACACAATCAAACAGATCATCACTAGGTAGTTAGGAGTATTATTAAAATTCCAAAATGCAATAACATCGAAAAACCTCAAATTCACCGAACGTTTCCAATCTTTCCAGAATTTGCCCCATCGGTGCTGAAGACGCCTACAATTGTTGCCATTTTATGTCACAAATTCAACAAAACATGTCAAAACAATTGTGAAAACATCGTAAATCGAATAAAAATATGGAACTATGTGATAGTTGATTTTTTTTTTAAAAAAAATAAAAATAAAAACAACATCACATTTTTCACCTTCTTTTCCATGACACAAACACCTATTTTGATCTTTCCTCCCACTTCTCCCTGAGAACTATTGTGCGATGATGACGCCATCACCACCATTATTGAGCAGTTTTTCTATCTTAGTTTGTCTCTACTCAGGTCATCAATGGCGGAAAACAGAGATAACAGCCGACCTTCACCGCCGAGCGTCTCTTGCTCGATGGAAATGGAATACGGAGTAAGAGTATATCTCAGTGTCAGTAGTGAATATTCAAAAAGGGATATTTATTTTTATTTATGATAAACAAGGATTTAAATGTGGTTACCAAAAAAGGATAGGTGTGTATATAGGAGAAAGTTGCGGTACCAATATTAGACCCAATATTGGATCAATTTGGTCGAGTTTGGATTCGTGTCAGGTAGAGTTGGCAACAGATCGGGTATGGATCAGGTTCGACAAAATTTGGATCCGTGTCTCAGAAGTTGGACTCGGATTCAACCCGGACCCTTAAGGTTCCAAAAAATTTAGACCTTTACCCGGACCTGATAGGTACGGGTAGGATCCAGATCCTTCACGGGTCCAATGCTCCATAATTTAATAGGTATAATTTTTTAATGTATATGATCGTAACCCGACATTTGAAAAGTAAAATTAAAAGACAAAGTAAAAGAGTCATTTGTAACTCAAATAACCCTCTATATTTTAAAAGACAAAGTCATTGCAAACACAAATAATCCTCCACAAACGAGCAACGTGATGTGCTACGCAATTTCCGTCTCTTTTAACATGAGACCATTGACACTGAACAAAAGAAAAAAAAAATAAAACAATGCTCCGTATATCATCAATAACAAGACCTAAAGGATTCCTCATCTTGTTACCCCTACGAACCAGGTCAACTACCATCTTCGCATCACTTTCAATGATAACTCGGGTATAGCGTTGTCTCGCAGCCAATTCCAGCCTCATCAGCACCCCTATCGCCTCTGCAGTCTTTGGGTCCCACCCTTGCATGCGTACTTCGTCTACACCCCACTAGCATCACGGTGACAACACTTTGAAAGAACGACCATCATGATGACGTCATCTTTTTTTTTGTAAAATGTGAGTATATTGCCAACCATCACACATGCCTGATTCTCTCTTACTTGACAAACTAATAGAAAAAACAGAAGCTCAGCTCATCTTCAATGGAGACTACTTGCTGGCTGCAATCTTCATTAAAGTCCTTTCTGTCAACTCTTTTTTAATGGACGCTGCCACCACTTCAGATCTAAGGATGCTAACATCTATCCTCGCACCATTTCTCTACATCCATATGTAATACTAACAAGCATTCAACATCATAGCATCAGTTTTCCATCTAATAGCATTCTGATTCATTTGTATCAACCCCTGCAAATCTTGTATTTGTCCATACCATTGACTAACTTCTTGTCTAACTCTTCTGTTATATAAGCAGTTCTCAAACAGGTGTTCAATTGTCTCTACTGCTTGGCCACATAAGTAGAATACATCATCCTCACAGCATCCAGTCCTGAATAATTTGTCCATGGTGTTCATGCCTTTATTCAAAGCTAACCAAGTTACAAAATAATGTTTGGGTATGTTCCAATTGTTCCACACCACCTTAGCCCAATTCTTAACATGATGTTTGTCCCTAATCCAGTCATTCCCTTCCTTAACCGAGTACTCAGCAGGAGATCCAATCCAAACCCCCAGCTGGTACCCAGTTTTCATGATGTCCTTTACCTTGCATATGTGCCTCCAGGATCAATTGTCCCCTTGCTTAGAATTGTATGTACTCCACTCATGGCCTTTGAGGTAGACTTGGTTTACTCATCTCACCCAAAGCATATCAGGTTACGTGTAGATCCAACTAGCCAACTTAGCCATTGCAGCATAGTTCCAATCTTTAACATTTTAAACCTCCAATCCTCCTTCTCTTTTGGCACTGTGATCTTCTCCCAGGCAACCAAAGGCACCCTTTGATACTCAGCAGTGTTGGACCAAAAGTAATTCCTACAGATTGCTTCTACTCGTTTAATAATAAGGGTCCAAAAAATTTTGACCCTTACCCGGACCCGATGGGTACGAGTTGGATCCGAGTCCTTCACGGGTCCAATGCTCGATAATTTATTAATAGGTATAATATTTTTAATATATATGATCGTAACCCGACATTTGAAAAGTAAAAGAGTCATTTGTAACTCAAATAACCCTCTATATTAAAAGACAAAGTCATTACAAACACAAAGAATCCTCTTTTTTTTTTTAGAAAAGTGGGACTTATATTAGATCAATTTCTGTCAATGCATGAATCGCATCCGGAAACAAGGAAACAAACAACGACTCCTCCCCACTTCTTGAGCACAAACGAGCAACGTGATGTGTTACGCAATTTCCGTCTCTTTTAACATGAGACCATTGACACTGAACAAAAGAAAAAAAAAAGTAAAACAATACTCCGTATATCATCAATAACAAGACCAAAAGGATTCCTCATCTTGTTGCCCCTACGAACCAGGTCAACTACCATCTTTGTATCAATTTCAATGATACTCGGGTACAGCGTTGTCTCGCAGCCAATTCCAGCCTCATCAGCCTCGCTTTCGCCTCTGCAGTCTTCGGGTCCCATCCTTGCGTACTTCGTCTACACCCCACTAGCATCACGGTGACAACACTTTGAAAGAACGACCATCATGATGACATCATCTTTTTTTTTGGTAAAATGTAAGTATATTGCCAAAAAATCAATAAGTCCAATTTACATCAATAGGATTAATATGTAATCTTAACCATCACACATGTCTGATTCTCTCTTACATGACAAACTAATAGAATAAAAAACAGAAGCTCAGTTTATCTCCAATGGAGAGTACTTGCTAGCTGCAGTCTTCATCAGAGTCCTTGCTGTCAACTCTTTTTTAATGGACGCTGCCACCACTTCAGGTCTAAGGATGCTAGCATCTATCCTCGCACCATTCCTCTACATCCATATATAATAGTAACAAGCATTCAACATCATAGTATCGGTTTTCCATCTAATATCATTCTGATTCACTTGTATCAACCCCTGCAAATCTTGTATTTGTCCATACCATTGACTAACTTCTTGTCTAACTCTTCTGTTATATAAGCAGTTCTCAAACAGGTGTTCAATTGTCTCTACTGCTTGGCCACATAAGCAGCATACATCATCCTCATAGCATCCAATGTTGTGCAATTTGTCCTTGGTGTTCATGCCTTTATTCAAAGCTAACCAAGTAGCAAAAAAAATGTTGGGTATGTTCCAATTGTTCCATACCACCTTAGCCCAATTCTTAACAGGATGTTTGTCCCTAATAATCCAGTCATTCCCTTCCTTAACCGAGTACTCAGTAGGAGATCCAATCCAAAAACCCTGTTGGTACTCAGTTTTCATTATGTCCTTTACCTTGCATATGTGCCTCCAGGACCAATTGTCCCCTTGCTTAGGATTGTATGTACTCCATTCATGGCCTTTGAGGTAGACTAGGTTTACTCATCTCACCCAAAGCTTATCAGGTTGGGTGTAGATCCAGGCAGCCAACTTAGCCACTACAGCATAGTTCCAATCTTTAACATTTTTAACCCACAATCCTCCTTCTCTTTTGGGCACTATGATCTTTTCCCAGGCAACCAAAGGCACCCTTTGATACTCAGCAGTGTTGGACTAAAAGTAATTCCTACAGATTGCTTATACTCGTTTAATAATGCTACTAGGAAGACTGAATATTGAAGCCTAGTAACAACGGAGAGTATTCAGTACAACATTAATCAGAGTGAGCCTTCCAGCATAGGACAATTTTCTAGCCCCAGACCCCTTATCCTTGGTACCATCTTGTCAATTAGCAGGTTGCATTCTTGCCTGGACAATCTCCCCGGTTTGATTAGTATACCAAGTTACCTAAAAGGCATAGATCCCTTAGTAAAACCAGTTACACTTAGAATATCCTGCATAAGTTCTTCAATCAAAGCTTTCATGAGCAGAATAATGGATTGAACATCTCCTTTACAAAAGAGTAGCAAGTAGGGATGGCAATGGGTCGGATTCGGATCGGGTGAAGCCTCACCCGCATCCATCACCCGTCTATATTCGCCCACCCGATCCATCCATCATCCACTAGGAGTGTCATCCATATCCGATCCACTCGTCATCCACGGGTGAAACGGGTGGTTCAGGTGATTTAACGGGTGATTCACTTGTATTACGAAGTATTATTTTGTGAAATAAATACCAAATCGAAAACAATTTCTTGCGAGACCTACCTTGCGACTTACACCTTTCGTCACCATGGTAATATTATTTGAGTTATGTCTAGTCTAGGAAATAAAAATAAATAAGGTTTTAGGAAAACATGGGGCATTCTCTTATTCTCGGATAATTTTTATAATATATATATTTTTTAAATGGATGGATGTCGGGTGGTTAACGGATTACAGGTGGGATAATGCTCCACCCGCATCCGACCCAATCCATCACCCGTCTCATCCATCACCCGCTATTCATCCATTTAATCGGGTTTTCACCCATTTATTTTTCACGGATGGATCGGGTGCGGGGTGGATGCAGGTGAAATTGCCATCCCTAGTAGCAAGTCGTCAGCAAACATCAAATGGGTTAATCTCATCTCCTTGCACATTGGATGGTACTGAAAAGTCCATTTAGTAGTAGCATATTTGATCGTTCTTGATAAATAATCCATGCATATACTAAATATCAGAGGAGATATGGGGTCACCCTATCTTAGCTCTCTTATTCTTCTAAAGTAGCCAAAATTATTTCCATTTAGTGAGATTATAAAAGTAGGAGTAGATATGCACTTCATAACCCGCTTGATGAACAAAGGAGGGAACTCCAAGGCTTGTAGCCTCTGCTCTACAAATTCCCACTCAACTGAGTCATATGCCTTCTGCAAGTCAATCTTGAAAAGGCACCTGGCAGAAGACCCCTTCCTGTCATACATATTAACTAAATCTTGGCAAATCAAGATATTCTTAACAAATGATCTTCTTTGGATGAAAGCCTCTTGAGTGTCCTCAACAATCCTTGGTAGCACTCTTGATAATCTGTTGCACCTAAGCTTTGAGATATTTTTGTAGATGGTATTACAAAAGGCTATGGGCCTGAATTGAGCTACTAATGTTGGTCTATCAATTTTAGGAATTAGTGCCAAAGTAGTAGAGTTGATTTGCTGTAGTAGTTCTCCTGTTTCAAAGAATTCCTTTACAGCAACCCCTATTTCCTCTCCCACAATCTCCCAAGCATCTTTATAGAATCCACTGTTGTAACCATCTGGACCTGAAGCCTTGTCTTGAGGTATTGAATTCGTTACAGCTTTAATCTCTTCATTAGTCACTGGAGCATTAAGAAGGTCCCGGTGATCTGAATTACATCTCTTTCCTTGATCAATTATACTCTTTCTAACAGGCTGTGCCTCCTTTGAACTTCTAAGCAGGGTCTTCTAAAATTGAATGAAGCCTCCTGAATGGACTCAAGAGATCTACATATGATGCCATTACTATCCTGGATCTACACAACTCTATTCTTATTCTGCCTCTGCTTTATACAGGTGTGGAAGTATGCTGAGTTTGTGTCTCCATCTTTGAGCCATTGAGCTTTAGCTTTCTGTTGCAGGAAACTTGTCCTATTCTTCTGCAATTCCCTCACTTGGTTTATCAGCTTAACCTCCTATGATATTAGTCTAGCATTTGGCAAATCTCTCATCAACTCCTCTTGTATTTGTTCTAGACTCCTAGAAGCTATATCAATTTGATTCTCAATATCAGCATAGCATTCCAAATTCAATTTCTTCAGGACTGGTTTCAACCTCTTTATTTTTTTTTGATGAGAATGTGAGGATTATATTAATAAGCAAATTCAAAAATTACAGTGGGAGCGTAATATGGATAGACTCTACATTATAAGACATCTCTTTCTAGTGACAACAATATAAGACCAAGTCTAAATTTCTATCAGTTTCTGAAGCTCTCGACTTTCATCCAAGGTGATGTGGGGGCGTTGCAGTACGCTCTTTATTTTGTACTTGACTTCCTCCTGTATACTCTTAGCCACTCGAGTTGGGTTTTGCACATACCCCTCCAATCGTGCTACATTTCTCTTTACCCATATCATGTGATGATATGCATTCATTACCATAGCTTGGATTCTTCCTTTAGTTCCGGGTTCTAGCTTCAACTTCGGGTGGCCTGGTAACTCATTCCCAATCCATGTTTTCAGTTCATTCCGAACCAGCCTGCTATACTGACATTCTTGCGCAAGATGTATAATAGTTTCCTCCGCAGTTTCGTATAAGCAGCAGTTTGTGTCACTACAGCAGCCGATCTTCCCTAGTTTGGATCTTGTATTCAGACCATTGTTTACCCAAATCCACGATAAAATCGCATGTTTAGGCGTGCTCCAGTCATCCCATATTAGCTTATGCCATCTTACTTGGGGACTGGTTCCACGCAGCCAGTTATATCCCTCAGTAATGGAATAGCTCTTCTGCGTATGGTTTCATATATTGCTAGTATATCCATCCTTCAGTTTTTCTTTTGTTTTACTGATCATTCTCCACGTCCATGGGGTATCAGGTGGGGGTATATAGTCATTCCAGTCTTTACCTTTCAAAAAATTGATACTAACCCATTTGATCCAAATCTTATCGCTTTTCTCGTATATCCAGTTAACGAGCTTTCCAATAGCTGCCACATTCCACAGTTCAGTCTTTTTTATCCCGAGACCACCTTCTACCTTTTTCGTTGTGACCTTGTCCCAGGCAACCAACGGAACCCGACTATATTCAGCCTGTCCTTCCCAGAGGTAGTTCCTTCATATCGCTTCCACCCTCTTCACAATCCCTTTAGAAGAATAAAGATATTAGACCAATAGTTGTGTAGAGTGTTTAGGACCGAATTAATAAGGACGATTCTCCCTGCATAAGTGTGGACATGACATAGGTCCACACCGACGCGGCCACGCACGGGTTTTGGGAGGCAAATGAATCTCCATATGAGATGGATCAAATTGAAATTTAAATCGAAGTGGAGTCGCCACCGAAATTTGTGGGAGTTCGGGCCCGTTCGAACCCACTCTATATCTTAGTGAGCCGCGTACAAAGTACGGCCCATTCGGATGTCAGAGTTTATTGGGTTCGTCCCTTTTGCATTGCGATACTGATACCGACATTATCGGATACCGTGTATTGAATGACTCTCGTGCGCCAATGGATTCGGATATCCAGAAACCACGGTTCTGAGTAAGGACTGAGGGTACGTGTTGGGAAGTTCACAAAGAACACTCAACCCCGGCCGCACATTAGTGGCCTCTACTAAGATATCGCTTGACTTTTGAATACGCGCGTTAGTAATACGATGAGATGATATGCAAACAATGTTTTGCCTAAACATGCGAAAATTTGAATGGGTTGCTAAGTCAATTTAATGCATCTAACATGCGAGATTCATTTTAGTACAATAAAACAAATAACGAAAATAAACTACCAAAATTAAAACAAACGTGTTAGTAACGATGATAATGATAATAACGGTTTGTAAATAACATAAAAAATGCTATAGGATGATGCGACTAGATATGATGCATGAGTTTTGGAAAGATGAATCACGTGATGGACTTGACACGTGTTGACCGAAGTCATAAAAATATTTTACAAGGTTCGAAATATGTTTAGGGATCACGTTTTGACGTGATAAAGGGGCACTCGATCTAGTCATTGAAGGACTCGACCGAGTGTGCCTCGGAAAAAGTGTTCTGTCCGGAATTTGAGGTGTTACTCGACCGAGTCATTAGAGACTCGACCGAGTCATTGAGAGACTCGACCGAGTGGTCCTCAAAAGTCATTCTGCCTCGATTTTGGGGTGCCACTCGAGCGAGTGGGTTAGGCACTCGATCGAGTGCTCCCTGTACAAACCGGGGTTCGTTTCGCAATTCGTCGCAGGTTTCGAAATTGCTTTTTGATTTTGGTAAATCGCTATCTTATTCAAATCGGGCAGAAATATTGTATGATTTGTGCTCGATTCAAATCTTGATACTCATCATATCTGATATTTGATTATGGAATCAATATCGAATACTTAGAGCGAAATCTAGGAAAAAAGTTGTAAGTCGTTTAAATTGAACTAAAACGAAATGAATTATCTCCGCATTTATAGTGTCGTAATTAATTCATTCGAATTATGTGACAACTATTTTAGCATCAACGAATTCGAGTTAGTTAAATTTATTGACTACTCGATTAGATATGATATCCAACTATTGAGTTGGTATCGAATCTAAAGAGCTTTGTATTTGCTCGAAAAAAAAAGAATGATTCTTTCCGCATCATCTCGACATCGTAATTAATCCCTGCGGATTATGGGATGTCGAATCCGCATCAACAGATCTCGATTCATAAAAAAGGAATCGGGCGCATTTAAAGGAGAATATTGCGATCCCATCATGCCTTTGAGCGTTTAGGGCGGGGCTCCTCGAGAGGGCTCCACCACTGTTACAACTCGTAAAAGGGTTAGAAGGGTCTTATGCTAATATCGCCTTTAAACGTGTTCAATTCGAAATAGTTTTAGAAATCGATGCATATGCGATAATAATGATGATGAAAAAATAAAAAAAAACTATTGTTTATGTTAACTCGCTTCAACAATCAAGCGTTTGGGGTGTCGGGATAAGCGATCGGCAACATCGGGTGCAGCACCCTTGTATATTCGGATTTCCTTATCCCGTCATCCTTTACGCTCGACACGAATTAGCGAGTAATTTAATGTCTTAATATTAGTAATATCATCGATACTAGAAATAAGAAGAAGAAACGAAAAAACGAAGAAGATGAGCGGAGACGAGGAAGACGAGAAGACGAGGAAGAAGAAAGAGAGAAAAAAAACGGGATTATCGCACCCTCAATCTACAAGTTTCTTATCTCAGACGGAACTCACTTAAATGTGGCTTGAGCACGGGAGTATCGAGGTTACGTAGATCGAGTTATGGTGGTTTATGGTTTGCTAGATGCTAGGGTTGGAAAGTTGTATGTGTAAAGTTGTGTATGACAAGAGTTAGGGTTGTAAAAGTTTAGATTAGGGTTCTAAAAGTTGTAAAAGAGATTGCAAAGGGATGTATATATAGGAGTTCTCCCCCACCCCCGTCTAGGGTTACTCGATCGAGTGCCCTGATGGACTCGATCGAGTGGCTCAGCTAGAAGGCGACAGCGGGCCTATTGGAGGCCCACTCGATCGAGTGAGCTGACACTCGATCGAGTGGATGAGGCGGATGGGCCATTTCGAAGGTTTTGTGTTTGATATGGACTTTTTGATACTTGCAAGGCAATTTTGTGTCTCGGAAACGGCTCTGATCGGGATTTGACCCGGTCGCTAAAAGTCGGTTTTATTTCCGGTGTCGGTTTGACCCAAATTAGTCTCATTTGATTGGAAACGACCCGCTGGGCCTGAATTTGAGGTTGGTTTTGTGAGATTTCTACTCCGTAAAAAGCCCAAACCAGAAACTAACGGTTTCGAGCCCATATCCGAGCGCGTAGAAGCACGTTTGCGTCCGATCATCATCGGGTGTTTTTTGGGAAACTGTTATAGACACCTAGCAGCCAAATGTGGGTGTCTACAATAAGATAGCTTCCTAGCTCCGAAATTTTGATTTTCTTGACCATCTTTTCAGCTACCACAGAGCACTCTTTTTTCGTTAATTTCCTTGATTTTATAGGTACCCCCAAGTAAGTAAATGGCAGCTCTCCTTCGATGAAACCAGTGGCATTAAGAATATTGACGGAGGGATTTGTCGTGAATCCCACCGATCAAATAATTAACCGGCTATTTCTACGGTAGATAGGGCAAGTCGGGTCGAATCCACGGGGACGGTAAGAGTCGTCTAGACTAAGGTCGCCTAAAAACGAGACTAAGTCAACGAGCTAAGCTAGAGAATGATAGAAGGGGAGAAGAAGGCTAAGACTATGGCTAAGAAGAACAACTAAGGAAAACGGGCTAGGATTAGGTCGGGGTCAAAGGGTTAACGGAATGGTCAAGGAAGAGCTAGAGCGAAGGAGGTAGTAGGGTGATCTAGGTTGGTCCGGGCTCTCGCAACTTAGACCGACCTAGAGGTTCCACATGGAACCCATTTCGGCGACACACATGACAAAGGAAGGCAAGAAAAACAAGCATTCTATCCTACTTAGTCATTCAAGCATTCCAACAAACACGTGATATGCATCAAACCAAGAGGAAACCCAAATCTTCCACCAACATCTCCAACAAACCCTTAATCACCCAATTAACACCCTAATCACCCTACTAACCCTAACAAGAACACTACTCTAACATAATCAACTTAAAACTAACAAGAACAAGAGGAAACAACACAAACATCAAAACATACATAATGAAACTACCAAGTATGATGAACAAAACAATAAACAATAACTAAAGATTGAAACTTGAATTAAACAAACAAGGTAAAGAGTAAAAGGAAGAAAGGATTATACCATACTAGTGAAGAGGAAAGATTGAAACTTGCATTAATGAAGAAAACCCAAAACAAACCACCAAGGTTGTCAATCTTGGATGGATCTTGAAGAATTCCCTTAATACAAGTACTAAACTAAGATTAACTACTAATTACCGACTAATCTACACTAATCTAATCTAATCTAACCTAAAGTAGTCTAGGGTTTAGTGGGAAGTGAAGAACATAAGCTAAGATGGTGTCTTAATACAAGAGGGGGGTATATATAGGGTTACAAATGGAAGGAAGAAGAAAGAAACAAAGCGCGGCTGCCACTGGGACTTTCCCGATCGGGAATGGGAAATCCCGATCGGGAAACTTCCACTTTCCCGATCGGGAATATGCCAACCCGATCGGGAATGCTCCACAGTGAGTGCGTCCTTTGTGCACCTCATCCCGATCGGGTTTGAGGCCTTCCCGATCGGGATGGGTCTTGTAGGCCTCCAATATGAACTTTTCGGTCCCTCCTTGCTTCTCATGGGCTTCCCATCGATTCTCGGGATCGGGTCTCGGGAGCTCGGGATTGGGTCCCAAGGTCTCGGGGTCGATTCCAAGGCATCGAATCATCGTTCCTTTACTCCGTTGGCTCCAAAATGTGTATGTATAGAGTTGGAATCGCTCCAACTCTTCCAAATCGGTCTCGGGAACCTGAAACGAACTAAAGGAAGCATAAGAAGCCCCTAAACCGCTCCCAAGGAGCGATTCTGAAATGAAAATGAGACCAAAACACTACAAAATAGGCACTACAAACCACACTTATCAACTCCCCCACACTTAACCCTTACTCGCCCTCGAGTAAGCACATACTAACTACTATACTAGCCGAATGGGTATTAGCGCACCCTACGCCCTTTCAACTCACGAGAGTGCACTTAGAGGAAGAGTGCACTCCGCAAGGCAAGTCGGGTCTTGCGACAAAACTGCGGATGCAACCGGACATAAGACACAAAAACAAACAAACACACAAACGCACACATAATCAGTTGCACCCAAAGAAAAACAAATACCGCTTCCCTCTAAAAGCAGTGAAAGAAGCACCGGTTTAGGACTTGAGGTATGTGACAACGTTCCCAAGCTAGCAATACAAACCGAGGTAGACTAAACCCTAATAGTATGACGATAAAGCAACAAAAACGTTGGTAACTTACCTAGGTCCTCCTAACTTTCTAAAAACGTACTACGGGACGATCGGCGGAGTGGGAAGTGATGATCCACGGTGTTAGTCGACACTGTAGGTAAGTGAGACCCCGCCCCCTTTAGCGTGAGCCAAGAGGGTCGTCCCGTGTCCAAAACCGCCTAACTAGTCCAAGTAAAAAGGTGGAAATATGCAAAATGAGGGAAGACCGACTAATGCTGCTATCATCCTTCCTCGGGACTCGGTCCTTTGGTAGGCTCTTCACGGCAAAAGTCGGAAAAAGGCTTATTTTTGTGGGGTTAAGATCTTTTTGTGAGACGATTTTCTTTTGGCATTTTCTCTTTTCTTTTGCATTTTTGCTTTGTTTTGCCATGCCATTTCTTTTTCTTCTTTTCTATTTTCTTTTTTTTCCGCTTTTGTGCCTTTTCTTTTTCTTCATTCTTTTCTTTCTTTCATTTTTCTTTCTTTTCTTTTCTTTGCCCTTTTTTTTGGCAAGATTTGACTTTTTGGCATTTCTTGACAATTAAGAAAGAGAGAAATCAACACTTTGCAATTTATTGTGTGGATATGTGTAGGAGGTAGGGAAATGGGAGAGTCGGGGAGCGTCCTTCCCTTCAAACCCACAAAAAGTGGAGAACTTGGACTAATCAAACGATCCTAGACACGGTCACCTAAGGGACGAGACTCGGTAACCAAGGCCTTTTCACACCGTGGGTGGTCAAAATGGTCAAAATGCAAATCCCGTAGTAAATCCCTAGTAAGCTAGGTGGACTCAAGGTAAAGGACCAACGAATTCATTGATTTAGGGTCATTCTACTAGACTAAAGTCCAAGACTCGATTTACACTACTAAAAAGGGAAAGTAGACACTCGCACACTAGCCTCTAAACCGGGTTTTCGAAAACCATTTACACACAAGACACACAACAAAACACAAAACAAAGACTCAACGAAAACGAAAGAAAAAGAAACAAAAGCAACAAAACAAAAACAAAACAAAACGAAAACATGAACAATACAAACACCACCCCTAGCTTCCAACAAATCACCAAATCACCCACAACTTTACAAAGCTCCACCCGAGCACACAACATCACAAACTCCTCCAAACTCCACAAGAGATAAAGAAGAAAAAGGGATAAAGATGTTACCGGAAGTCTTGTAAGCTCTCCAAAGCTATCGGTGATTCAAGCAACCTATAAGGAAAAAGGGAGGCAAAACACGCACAACACAACAAATACACGATACAACGACAAAAAAGGAAAACACACAAAAGGAAAATCTTTTTGATTTTTGTGAAAAATTTTCAAATTTTTAGGGTTTTTAAAGATTTTTTTTGAAAAAACTACGAAAATAAAACTAACTACGATAGAATATCGCTCCCCCACACTTAAACCGAGCCATGTCCTCATGCTCGATCGTAGTGTGCGGAGAGACAAAAGAAAAAGAAAAGAAACTACGAAAATAAAGCTAAAAATCAAAAATAAAGGTGAAGAAAAGGGTAGAAGGTGTCCAGCCGGGGTGTAGTCAAGTCACCATGGGCCGAGACAAGAAAAAGATATGGAAGGGGGAAGAAAAATAAAAAGAAGGAAATAAAAGGAAATGGGAGGGGAGGGCTAGGTGTAATCAAGTCACCTAGCCCGGATTCCGCCCAAATCCGACTAAATCCTCAAAAAGAAAGAGTGAAAAACTTGTAAAATTTTGATTTTGAAAATGACTCTCGATGTAGTCACATCATCGAGAATCGGGAGCAACCAAAACCAAGGCCTCGAAGGCCACTAAGGTACCATGACTCAAGGGGAAGGGAATAAACAAAGAAAAACAAGCAACAACAAAAACGGAAAAGAAAGGATAGTTGCCATACCATAGGTTAGCAACTCACTCTCTCTATCGTCTCATATATCAATATAGGCACTTGCTTGTCTTCATTATTTCTATCCCGCTTCAAGCTTGATAGAACCGCATGGTAGAGGTAGTAATGGTGCGAGGGGGTGGGATTTGATGTGAATATTGGTCTAAAGTGAGGAGGAAATGAGGTTAAGGTATGTAAATGAGGTACATGGGTGGTGTGATATGAGAAAGGAAGGTAGGGAGGTTGGGTGGGGGTATATAATGGTTGGGTGGGCTTGAATGTCGAAGAAGAGGCACCAAAAAGGAGTAGGGGACCATCCCGGTCGGGATGGATGATCCCGGTCGGGACGACATACCTGTCCCGGTCGGGAAGCTCCCTTCCCGGTCGGGATGGCACTCCAGTGGACTCGATTTTTGGCACCCTCATCCCGATCGGGATGGCCCCATCCCGGTCGGGACGACACACGCTTCCCGGTCGGGAAGGGTCTTCATGACTCCCATGACCCCAAAAACCGGCTCCCTTGCTCACGATCCAAGCTCTATCACTAACCACTCCTTTCTAGGAGTCACCTTCACTTCACCTATCACAATAAACTCAAAGTACAAATCAAATTCACTCCCTCACATCGCTCATCAAAATACCAAAACAATTACAAGAATCCCACAAAACTAACAAAATCAAGAGATAAAACACACAAATACAAGCACAAGTACTCTAAAGAGGAGAGGAGAATATACAACATGACGGTTCTTTAGGAACTCCGTCAAACCTAGGATGGTGGACTCTCCTTCAACCATAGCCCTCAAGGGCATGGAGGAGCAAGTCGAACGCGCTACCGACATCATAATGTAGGCCCAAGAAGCGCTCGAGCCTAGCCAACCTCCATGGCCTCCAAGGTGGAGGCAAGAAGTAGGATTCCCAAGACCCAAAATCATCATTCGTGTCATATCCGGGGTCTATCCATCCTACGAGCTTCACCGACCTCTTCCTCCCTAAGCATCGCCTCCAATCACTAGCAAGCTTCATCTCCAAGAAACAAGGCACAAAAACGGCTTTGGCCCCATTTCCTTGTTGCACACCCCCACACTTTCCTCAAGTTGTGGCTCCCCATCTTCATCGCTTGTCCCCACGTCATCTTTGAGAAGAAGATCGAAACTTCTACCGGCGGCTTCAATCTCTTCCAAGTCCTTGCTTGGTTCACTAGCTAGGGGCTCTTGATGCTTATCCACGTTATCGCACAAGGGCAACTCGAGGCTATCAACTTCACCCAACATCCTCACAAATTCTACCAACCCATCCAACTCACTATCCTCCTCCAATTCTTCACCAACGATGCCTTCACCAAGAGTCATATCCTCATTCGTCTCTTTTTGGGTAGACGAATGAGGCTCTTCAAAGCAAGACTCGCTCCTTATAGGGAATTCATTAACGGCCTCGTCATTGGGTTGTTCCCCTTCCCCAAATGAACATCCCTCATCAAGTTGTGAGGATCGAGTTAAGAGCATTAGGGTTTGAGCCGTTAAAGCATGCAATCTAGCTTTAGACTCCTCCCTTTCCCTAAGGATTTCGGCCAAGAGTTCATTATTCTTTTGCGATTGGATGGCCATTTCTTGTTGCATTTGAAGCATCGATTGAAACACCTCCAAGTCGGGCAATTGGTGATCATTGGGGTCTTGTAAAGCTCCTTGATAATCTTGATGATAATCTTGATAATCTTGATTAAACATGGTGTTTTGATGATGCCCAAGGGGTGAGGCATCATATTGTTGGTAGTGAGGTTGAGGTGATTGGTAGTATTGTGGGTCATGGGGTTCATATTGTGGTTGGGGTGGAGGGTAATATGGTGGGTTTTGGTGGTATTGGCTTCCATAAGGTGAATCTTGATTGAACATGGTGGGTTCACATTGATAACTCGAGTAATAGTCACCATGATCGTAGGATTGATAGTCATTCACTTGTTGGTAGCCATTTCCATATTCTTGAAGATCATACCCTTCTTGATTACCCCAAGAAGCTTGACAGTGGTAGGGGGACGTCATGTCATACCCTTGGTTCATGGAAGAAGAGGAGTAGCTCATATCGGTTCCCGAGTGTGTGGAGTTTAGATCAAACCCCATGCTCGCTCGAAAATCGTAGTCCATACCCGGTTGAGGACTTCTCAATCTAGCAACTGTCCGTTAAAGCGGCTCTAAGTCGCAAGAAGAAGATGGTCACCACCTCTAAGCACACACTGTAGACTAAGAGCAAACGTGAGAAGCCTAGTGCTTTTTGGGCACTAGACAAGAGAGAAATAAACCACACACACAAGAAGCAAGGTAACAAAAAGAAAAAAGAAAAACACAAACACAAAGACAAAGTCAAGTAATTAGGAAAAAAAAGTCTAAACTAGCACCATCCCCGGCAACGGCGCCAAATTGACGGAGGGATTTGTCGTGAATCCCACCGATCAAATAATTAACCGGCTATTTCTACGGTAGATAGGGCAAGTCGGGTCGAATCCACGGGGACGGTAAGAGTCGTCTAGACTAAGGTCGCCTAAAAACGAGACTAAGTCAACGAGCTAAGCTAGAGAATGATAGAAGGGGAGAAGAAGGCTAAGACTATGGCTAAGAAGAACAACTAAGGAAAACGGGCTAGGATTAGGTCGGGGTCAAAGGGTTAACGGAATGGTCAAGGAAGAGCTAGAGCGAAGGAGGTAGTAGGGTGATCTAGGTTGGTCCGGGCTCTCGCAACTTAGACCGACCTAGAGGTTCCACATGGAACCCATTTCGGCGACACACATGACAAAGGAAGGCAAGAAAAACAAGCATTCTATCCTACTTAGTCATTCAAGCATTCCAACAAACACGTGATATGCATCAAACCAAGAGGAAACCCAAATCTTCCACCAACATCTCCAACAAACCCTTAATCACCCAATTAACACCCTAATCACCCTACTAACCCTAACAAGAACACTACTCTAACATAATCAACTTAAAACTAACAAGAACAAGAGGAAACAACACAAACATCAAAACATACATAATGAAACTACCAAGTATGATGAACAAAACAATAAACAATAACTAAAGATTGAAACTTGAATTAAACAAACAAGGTAAAGAGTAAAAGGAAGAAAGGATTATACCATACTAGTGAAGAGGAAAGATTGAAACTTGCATTAATGAAGAAAACCCAAAACAAACCACCAAGGTTGTCAATCTTGGATGGATCTTGAAGAATTCCCTTAATACAAGTACTAAACTAAGATTAACTACTAATTACCGACTAATCTACACTAATCTAATCTAATCTAACCTAAAGTAGTCTAGGGTTTAGTGGGAAGTGAAGAACATAAGCTAAGATGGTGTCTTAATACAAGAGGGGGGTATATATAGGGTTACAAATGGAAGGAAGAAGAAAGAAACAAAGCGCGGCTGCCACTGGGACTTTCCCGATCGGGAATGGGAAATCCCGATCGGGAAACTTCCACTTTCCCGATCGGGAATATGCCAACCCGATCGGGAATGCTCCACAGTGAGTGCGTCCTTTGTGCACCTCATCCCGATCGGGTTTGAGGCCTTCCCGATCGGGATGGGTCTTGTAGGCCTCCAATATGAACTTTTCGGTCCCTCCTTGCTTCTCATGGGCTTCCCATCGATTCTCGGGATCGGGTCTCGGGAGCTCGGGATTGGGTCCCAAGGTCTCGGGGTCGATTCCAAGGCATCGAATCATCGTTCCTTTACTCCGTTGGCTCCAAAATGTGTATGTATAGAGTTGGAATCGCTCCAACTCTTCCAAATCGGTCTCGGGAACCTGAAACGAACTAAAGGAAGCATAAGAAGCCCCTAAACCGCTCCCAAGGAGCGATTCTGAAATGAAAATGAGACCAAAACACTACAAAATAGGCACTACAAACCACACTTATCAAATATCATCCCGTTGGTCTCTCGTCATTCCATTGAAATAGATGGCTGATTGATGTGTTAATATTTTATACGCTTGTATCCTCTTTTTCCCATGTATTTATCGTGTTAAATGCGCTCTTAGGAGCGGTTTTGGGAGCTAATCTTCTCCTCTAGTGTGTTTTGTAGTGTGTTGTTGGTTTTGTAGGAAAATAGGTGATATGGGCGCCTTTTCCCTTTCATCATGGCTCACATGGAGGTCGGTGACTATTTATTCACAAGTTAGGTGTTGCTATCGAGGTTGCGTGGATGTCATGAAGTGATCCCGAGTCAAGTTGGAACCATATCATGAAGTTTAGAAGACTAGAGGAGTCCTTTTTGTTGGTCCCAAGGTCCGTCCCTAGGGATGGATGTCGTCCCTATCCCCTCACTCACGGCAAAATGAAGAAAATTGAGCAATAGTGAATTTTCAGCTGTCCTGATTCGGGACGACCCTCATCTCATGGGACGACTTTAAGCCCGATTCGGGACGACGTAGCTGTAGTGTCTTTTCAGCTTCTTCTTTCTTTGGCTATATAGGGATGCTTTGTATCAGTTTTGAACGTATCTTATTTTCATTCCTAAGAACCCTAAGCCTAGTATTAGAATAATATTACTCTTTTCATTCTCTAGTTGGAAGATTTACTCTTGTTCTTGCTACAATTTCCAATCGGTAATCATTTTAATCAGTTTTAATTCTTATTCATATTTTATGCTCTTGATTGTCTATTTTCATTTCTAGTATTGATTTTATTAGTTTTCCTTTTTCCATATCAATCATTATGCACTTCATTGTCAATTGTTTATTCCGTGGGAATTTAATTATGAGTAGCTAATTCCGTTACTAGGGTCAAGGGGGATCGATGGGTAGAATTTAAGTTCTTGTTGAATATTTGATGAATTCGTATATATGCTAGTGCCTTGTTAACATGATCTAAAAGACGATTAATTTGTTAAAGGCCACAACTTGTTAATCGAATTAGGAAAATTTCAGTTCATGTGTGAGAGCCGAGTTGAGATTAGACCCGCATGTGATTCGGTAAGAAGCCTAAGAAGTAGCGAGAGCCCGTTCGTGTCTTTCTAGGTTGATTTCGATCCGAGAGGACGTATTATAGCCAACTAGCATGTTTGTGTTTATCGCTTATTCTTGCATGATCATTTGTCCACTCATTGTGAACCCATAGCCCTAGATTTTCCTTTAATTGATTAATTCATATTTTGTTTACGTATTTCTTGTCTTAGTTAAATCAATCAAACCAATTGTTTCAAGCAATTTAGAATCTTAGCTATTAGACAATTTGACCATTTCCCTGTGGATACGATACCCTACTTACCGCTAGCTTCTTGTTAGTAGTATTAGGATAACTTGATTTGGTGATGCGACTTAGCCATATCACTGATTTTGTAGCATTGAGTTTGAGACCCGACACTTTGTTGAATGAAGACAACGTTCTCATCATCAACATAATGGACTGTGTGTCCCCTTTACAGAATAGCATAAAGTCGTCAGCAAAAATCAAATGAGTCAATTTTTGTTGTTTACACATCGGATGGTATCGGAATGGCCATTTCTCCGTCGCATAGGAGAGAAGTCTTCTTAAATAGTCCATACACAGCGTGAATATCAGTGGCGACATTGGGTCCCCTTGTCGCAGTCCTCTTTTCGCCTTAAAATAACCAAACATATTCCCATTCAAACACAATGAGAACATAGGAGTTGTAATGCATTCCATAATCAATTGTCGAAAGTGATTAGGGAAATTAAGCTGAGTAATTAGCTCCTCCACAAATGTCCATTCAACAGAATCGTAAGCCTTCTGCAAGTCGATCTTGATCATACATCTTGGGGATGCATTTTTCCTAGAGTAATGATGGGTAATGTCTTGACATATAAGAATGTTATCAATAATTGATCGTTCTTTTATGAAAGTACCCTGGCACTCATTCACAATATCAGGAAGTATTTGAGACAGTCTGGCACTCGTTCTTTTATAGACTGATGTCTTGGATCAGTGGTTTGCTCACATGGGATAGATCCTGAAGGTCGCGGGTTCAATTCCTGTTGCCGAAGTTTCAACCTCTTTAATTTCTTCACAACTGAGAACATAGTCGTTCCTTGAATGATATTACTCCAAGACTGCTTAACCAAATCCTTGAAAGATGGGGCAGATCCCCACATGTTATAGTATTTGAAATTCCTTTTTTGAGACCCACTTAACAATTTATTGCTAACCACACAAGGCGTATGGTCAGACAACCCTTCATGCCTAAGGAAAATGGTGGATTAGGCATAAAGAGAGCTCATAGCTGGAATATCGCTGCTGTAGCTAAGCTCGTAGATTGGATTTATACAAGACGAGATAGCTTATGGATAAAATGGGTTGATGCTATATACATTAAAGGGAAGAACTGAGCTGATTACCAGCCACCCGCTGATGTTTCTTGGTCCTGGAGAACGATTTGCAAAGTCAAGGAAAAAATGAAGAGTGCTTATGAGGACGACCAATGGCTTGGGAATCGTCATGGTTATACTATCAAAGAGGGCTACGATTGGCTTAATCCGACTTCGAATTCCCCTCCCTGGAGCCAGTTTGTG
Source organism: Agrostemma githago (assembly GCA_958450325.1). NCBI lineage: Eukaryota > Viridiplantae > Streptophyta > Magnoliopsida > Caryophyllales > Caryophyllaceae > Agrostemma > Agrostemma githago. The sequence goes on along the minus strand of OY288253.1, from coordinate 37,209,431 downwards.
TGGAATGAGTGGAATACTCCAAAGCATTCTCACATAACCTGGTTGATCATGAATGAAGGCATAAACACGAAGAGTAAGTTGTACCGACATGGTTGCACTGAGGATGAAGTATGTTGTCTATGCTATCAGGATGTAGAAACGGTAAATCATCTTTCCTTCAACTGTTCTTATAGCAGCAGGTTATTGGATCGTGTTCGTGATTGTACAGGTTATAGACCTGACAAGCAACATATCATGGCTTTGAAGCCGAATTTAGTATACGTGAAGCTGCACGCGGCAATTCTATGCGCCTGCTATTATCATACCTGGTTTCAAAGGAACGTTGCTCGATTGGAGGTGTATCTGACACGACCTGAAATTGTCGCTCAGAAAATTATCAACTCTGTTAGAATCAGAATCAAGGCAAAAGGCTTGGAGAACATATCCTCGAAAGATATCGTTTATCTTAGGAGGAGGTTATAATTGCTAGTTTGCAGGAACTTTGTTAGCCTTTTTTGTTTTGTAATTGATATAGTCGACTGTTGTGTGCTAAATTTAGACCGTACTTTTTTCCCCTCATTTAGACCCGCTTTTCCCTCGTTTTGCGAGTTTAGAGTGCGATTATCGCCATATTTTGAGTACTTCTCGCATTAGCATCCCTCTTGTGCGTTTTACGTGTTTTTGGTAGTTTTTCTATCAATTTTGATAGGATTTGGCACCGAAATCACGATCGAGCTTCCACGAGCACAAGAGAAGGGAATACCGTCTAAAGAGCAAAGCACACAACTTAAAGTTCAACTCATCCAATCAATCGACGAAGAATGAGACAAGGAAAGAGGCCAGAGAAAATGATCGGGTGAAATTTCACCCGATGAAGTACCACCGGGCAAAATTTCACCCGACGGTAAAGTGCCTCCCCGAAGATTTTTCGAGCTTCTCCACTGGGCGAAAATGACCGGGCGAAATTTCGCCCACCGGATGAAATTTCGCCCGATGGAGAAAAGTGCCAGAAACCGCAAAATGAGATGAAAATCTCACCGAGTGAAATTTCACCCGGTGGGATTAGTTCGTCGGGCCGCAGGGCGAAGTTTCACCCCATGAAGATGCAAAGGGTGATTGTCTCACTAATGGAGCAAAAAAGTTGGATTTGAGCTTTAGGTTAAGAGACCCATTTAGGCATTACTATATATATGTTACCCTAGTTTGTTGCCCAAGGCATCATCATCCACAACTATCCTCATAATCCACCATTAGTGTAGTTACTTCATCCATTAGTAGAATAATCTAGTAGTATTCTTAGTAATTCTCTATAATTCTAGTAGTAATTTAGTAGTAGATCTACCTAATTTCCATCAACAATTCTCTAGATTTCAAATTTGTAGAAGATTATTATTTCAAGTTTCAAGTTTTATTTGAAGATTTGTGGGGTTTATTGAAGAATTAGTGACAAGTTCTTCATCTTCTCCATCAAAGATTCAATCTTTATTCATGGAATCTTCTTATTATTTGTAGATCTTCATAGTTGGTACATTTCTTTCCACTCTCTAATCTCTAGCTTAGATTTAATATAGTTCTCTCATTATTGTCTTGTTTAGATCATCTTAGTGTTGTTAGTTTCTCTAGATTTTACTTATGTTGTTCTAGATTATTCTCTAGTTTATTTTGTTAGATAGTATCTCTTCCATAGTTTAGTGGGTAATTGTTAGATCGTAGTTTTCTCATTATTTTGTTGTTAGTTTTTTTAGATTTAGTTTTAATGCATGTTGTAGTTATTTTCTCCTTAGTTAATGTTTTGTTGTCTTTTATTATGATTTGTGAGTAGATTTCTTGTTGGGGGTTTAGGGATGAGGACTTGGATTATTTGAATTAAGGGATGTTGTTGGGTTGCTTGCTTGTTGGTTTATCTTGCTTATGGTCGTTGTGTCATTGTTGTTTTAGTCCGGCCAACTAGACCGACCTTGACTCATTTCTATCAATATGGGGAAACTCGGGGTAGAAATTACCATAACTAGAGACTTACCCTTCTTCGCCGCGAAAGCGGATTTTTAGGTGGGTTGGGTGAAGAAACCGAAAGGTGGCATTCTCCCTTTATCAATGTTGCGACAAACACCCGATTCCGACCTTCTTAGACTCCATGTTCCGAATCCCGACTTCCCCCTAACACCTTTTTCTATATTGGTTATCTCTAGCTATTTTTATCGTTATTTCTCTAGTATAGACTCGACCCTTAGAAACCCCCCCTCTAGACACCAAACACATCACTTTTAACTCGTTACTACTACGCTCCGTTCCCTGTGGACCGACCTCGACTTACCACGATAACTCTAGTAGTTTTTATATTATTCCGAGTCTATAAATATTGTTTGACCTCTCGTCCTTCGCTAAACGACCGATCCGATTGGGGTACCCGTCAAAATGGCGCCGTTGCTGGGGAACGACTAGTAGTTATTGTGTTTTTAGTATTATGTTTGATTCTTTTCTCTTCTCCCTTTTCCCTAGTACTATTAGGTGCTAGGAGTCTCACCGTTTAATTGAGTTTTATACCCAGGAACACATCATCGCCCTTGTGGTTCGATCCGGAGCCGGAAAGGACTTTTAGAGGATTGTGTTTTCGGGGAAATAACTCAACCACCATCATTCCACATCCTTCATTATCACCTCCTAACCTTAATCCCATCCTACCACATACACCTTCTACACCTTCTACATCACATAATCCCATTCCAAATAATCCTTCCTGTGAACATGACATAGGTCCACCCCGACGCGGCCACGCGCGGGTTTGGGGAGGCGAATGAATCTTCATATGAGATGGATCGAATTGAAATTTAAATCGAAGTGGAGTCGCCACCGAACTTTGTGGGAGTTCGGGCCCATTCGAACTCACTCTATATCTTAGTGGGCCATGCACAAACTATGACCCATTTGGATGTCAGAGTTTATTGGGCTCGTCCCTTTGCATTTGATACCGATACCGACATTATCGGATACCGTGTATTGAATGACTCTCGTGCGCCAACGGTTTCGGGCATCCAGAAACCGAGGTTCTGAGTAAGGGGTGAGGGTACGTGTTGGGAAGTTCACAACGAACACCCAACCCCGCCCGCACATTAGCGGCCTCTACTAAGATACCGTTTGACTTTCGAATTCGCGTGTTAGTAGAGCGATGAAAATGATATGCAAACAACGTTTTGGCTAAACATGCGAATATTTGAATGGGTTGCTAAGTTGATTTAATGCATCCAATACTAACGTCAAAGTTATATTTAGCATGCAAGTTCATTTTAGTACAATAAAATAAACAACGGAAGTAAAAAAAGCCAAAAATCAAAATAAACGTGTTAGTAACGATAATAACGGTAATAACGGTTTATAACTAATATGGGATGACGTAAATGACACGATGTATGATTTTAGAAAGTAATAAATCACGTGATTGACTTGACACGTGTTGACTGAAGTCATGAAAATATTTTACAAGACTCGACATACGTTTAAGGCTCACGCTTTGACGTGATGAGAGGACACTCGATCGAGTCATTGAAGGACTCGACCGAGTGTGCCTCGGAAAAGGGGTCTGCCCAGAATTTGAGGTGTTACTCGACCGAGTCACGAAGAGACTCGCCTGAGTAGGTCGCCACTCGGCCGAGTCATTGCAAGACTCGACCGAGTGGTCCTCAAAAACCATTATGCCTCGATTTTTGGATGTCACTCGATCGAGTGGCCTATGGCACTCGGTCGAGTGACCCCTGTACGAACTAGAGTTCGTTTCACAATTTGTTGTCGATTTCGAAATTACTTTTTATTTTATTTTGAAGAATCGATGACTTCATTGATTCAGACATAAATATTGTATGATTTATGCCCGACTCGGACTTTGATACTCATCGTATCCGATATTCGATTATTGAGTCGATATTGAATATTTTAGAGCGAGATCTAAAAAATACATTTGTAAGTCGTTTAAATTAAACTAAAACGATGTAGACTATCTCCGCGTTTATAGTGTCATAATTAATTCCATCGAATTAGGTGACGACTATTTTAGCATCAACGAAAATCGTATTAGTTAAATTAGTTGACTAAATCGCTTAGATTCAACATCCAATTATTGAATTGGTATCGAATCTAAAGAATGACGCTTTATGATTACTTGAATTAAAAAGGACTTGATTTGATTCCCTCCACATCCCGACATCGTAGTGAATCCTCGCGGATTATGTGATGTCGGATCCGCATCAACGGGTTTCGACCTTGAAAAAGTGTTTAATTCAAAAATAATTTTAAAATTGATGAACATGCGATGAATGATGATTACGATGCGACGTGAATAAAAAGAGACGTTTTTTGTTGATGTTGACTCGCTTCAACAATCAAGCGTTCGGGGTGTCGGGATAAGCGACCGACAACATCGGGTGAAGCACCCTTGTATATTCGGATTTCCTTATCCCGTCATCACTCCCGCTCGACACGAATTAGTGAGTATTTAAATGCTTTTAGACTAGTAATATTATCGATATTAGAGGCCCGATGACGAAAAATAAAAAAATGAAACAAAAAGGGCGACGACGACGAGACGGACGACGCGAGAAGAAGAGAGGAAGAGAAAGGAGAAATCGGAATTGTGCATCCTCAACCTACATGTTTCTTGACTCGGATGTGACTCGCTTGCTTGTGGCTTGCACGGGAGTATCGAGGTTTAAATTACGTAGGTTAAGTTATTGGGGTTTAGGGTTTTTGATTTCCTAGATGCTAGGATTTAGAATGAAGATGAGTAGTAATTAGGGTTGTGAAAGTTGTAGGTCGAAAGTCTTGTGAAAGGGTTGCAAATGAGGTGTATATATAGGCATGCTCCATTACCCGAATTAGGGCTCGACCGAGTACCCTGCCGACTTAGTCAAGTGGCCCAAGCTGCCGCACACGGGCCTGTTTGAGGGCCCACTCGATCGAGTGGGTCAGCTGGAGCGCGGGGTCCGGGCTTTGAACCTTGAGTTGGGTATTTTTGTGGGTCTTGTATGGGTTGGACTTTCGATGTTTGTATGACTATTTTTTGTGTCTCAGAAACGGCTTTGACCGGGATTTGACCCAATCGCTAAAAGTCGGTTTTATTTCCGGCGTTGGTTTTGACCCAAATTAGCCTTATTTGATTGGAAACGACCCACTGAGCCTGAATTTGAGGTCGGTTTTGTGAGATTGTAGAAAGCCCAAGCCAGAAACTAATGGTTTCGAGCCCATATTCGAGCGCGTAGAAACACGTTTGCGTCCGATCATCATCGGGTGTTTTTTGGAAACTGCTATAAACACCTAGCAGCCAAATGTGGGTGTCTACAGAGCCCCCACTCTGACTGAGGCTTGAACAAGGCAAAAGTCAGAGTAGCTACCGGGCTAATCGAGGATTAAGACCTGGTAAACTTCCGGTCGGGTCGTTTATAGTCCATTAGACTTGCGTGAAGGGCTCGCCAGCCTTAAGACAGAAATCATACCTGAGTAGATGATGATAACTCCGTGGGGAATCGGGCTTGTCGCATAAGTCCTGGGTGCGCCAATATATGGGCCCATCCCTTGCTGTTCCGGGGAAAATGCCGCCTAGGGCTTTCCTCTGGGGAGTTATATGAGTTGTGCGGGCTTGCCTCCGAAGCCTCGAGCCGTACCTGTATCAGTTACATAAATGTTTTGCATGCAACACGTAGGTAAAAATATGACTCGCGCTAGGGAATAAAAATTTTGAATTTTGAATTTTGGATTTTTTTGAAATTTTTGAAATTTTGAAAATTTGAAAATTTAGGAATACTCGGGATGACTAATTCCCAGGCTAAGATTCGGGAATCTGAGACTATGCATGTATGTGTAAACCCAATGGGATTTGGAAACTTTCATGGAAAAGTGATATGGAAAGAGGGTTGTAATGCTTGATGCTATAAATACCCCTCCCCTGTCTTAATTTTCTTCACCACTTCCTCACAATTCTTTTTTTTTCTCAAAAGAAAGTTCCTTGTTCATTTCAAGAATTTTAGTCATGGGAATCGAGCGATTGACCGCGATGCTGCAAGAATGGTCCTGATGCTTTAGGGACACGGATAGGGTGGCTCTGACCCAGACGGGTATTACTCAACTGTATACATTCTGTCAGATGCAAGTTGAACGTTACTTCCTTGATGCTTGTTTGTCCTATTGGGACGACACATATCATGTTTTTGCCTTTCCTCGAGGAGAAATTTGTCCTTTACCCGAGGAGATTGCTGTTTTGGGAGGATGGAACCCGATACTTTGTCATGCCGTCCCGTTTTCGGTCCATGATCCTAGGAGGAAGCTACGATAATTTTTAGGACTTTCCCATAATGAAGTATCTCGCATGATAGAGGATGATAGTATTTCTTTGATCGACTTGACTGAGAAATTTATGAACCTGCATGATGTCCGGGTCAGACCGGTTCACAGCCGTAGAGCTTTGATGGGTGGGATTTGTCGTGGATCCCGCCACCAAATAATAACCAACGAACCTAAGCTGGGTAGCTAGGGCAAGTCGGGTCGATCCACAGGGACGGGGTGTCGGACTAAGGTATGCTACGGTCAAAGACTCGGTCCGAGACAAGCTAAACTAGGGGATAGACTAAGGACTAAGCTAAGGTCTATGACAAGAACTAACAAGGCAAAACAAGCATCTAATGACTAACGGAAGCTAATAAAACGATAAGAAGAAACTAGGGCTAGGTCGGGTTCATGGATGTCAAGGGCATAAAAAGGGGAAAGACGGGATTACTAGCGTGCTTTCGTAGCCTAGGTTCCGATCGGGCTCTCGCTACTTAAACGGCCTAGGGGTCATCCTGACCACGCTCTCGCTACTAATGAGGGAACCAAACCAACCAACCAAACACACACATACAAGAGAAGAGGCAAGAAAAACAAGGATTGATCGTCTCAAGTCTCACAAGCAATTCATCAAACATGTGGAGTGCAAGGTAAATGGGAAACAACAAAAACAACATCTAGTACCACCCATCTCACCCTAATCATCCCTAATCACACCCAATATCCCTACTAACCCTAGCAAGAGTCTACTCAAACATAACTAAACTAAAACTAACACTAACAAGAGAAACCAAAACAAGAACAAGAGCATACATATGTAAAACTAACAAGGATGATGAACAAAACAATAAACAAGAGCTAAAGATTGAAACTTGAATGATAAAACAAAGATAAAGAGAAGGAAAAAGAGATTATACCATACTAGAAGATGAAAGGAGGAATGAAAACTTGCATAGAAGAGAAAACCCAAATACATCTACCAAGGTTGTCAATCTTGGTAGAGATCTTCAAGAATTCAATTAATACAAGGATAATCTAAGATTAAGGATAAACTAAAGACTAATCTATGCTAATATATGCTAAAGTAGTCTAGGGTTTAGTGGGTAATGTCTAACAATCCATAAGATTACAAGAGGGGGGGGGGGGGTATATATAGGGTTACAATGGATAAGGAGAAGAAAAGAAGCGAAGCGGAGCTGCAGGTGGCTCATCTCGGTCGAGATGAGATGGTCTTGCCCGAGACGGGACTCATCTCGGCCGAGACGAGATGGTCTCACCCGAGACGGCCCATAACAGCAGCCGGTTGAAACCCGCACTCCTTCCCGACCGAGAAGGCACTTGTTCTCGGTCGGGAAGGCTCTTGTAGGCCTCCAATATGATCTCTAAGGTCCCTCCATGCTTCTCATGGGCTTCTCATCGATTCTCGGTGCTCGGGATCGAGTCTAAGGGGCTCGGAAATGGGTCCCAAGGTCTCGAGATCGAAACTAAGGCACCGAGTGATCGTTCCTTCTCTTCGTTGGCTTCAAAAGTGTAGGAAACGAGTCGGAATCGTTCCAATTCTCCATGAATGGTCTTGGGAACCTAAAACGAACTAGAAGAAGCATAAGTAGCCCAGAAACAGCTCCAAAGAGCGATTTCACAAGAGAAACAGGGACCAAACACAACAAAATAGGCACTACAAACTACACTTATCAGGCTTTCTCCTTTTGTATGCTCCACGTTTATGCCTTTGAAGGTCACATGGATTTGTTGTCGTGCATGGGTAACACTCGTCTTTTAACCGTGGTTGACCTGATGGAGATGGAGCACAGTCCGGCTTGGCTGATTACTGGTGAAATTATCCAGGGTTTAGATAATCGTAAGAGAGATTCATCAGTTCGTCTGACTGGAAGTACCCGTTTATTGCAGGTATTTCGAATTTTTCTGATTTTTCTCAATTTATCAATTTTCCGATTTTTTTGATTTTTTTCCGCGATTTTCCTGCTGCAGTGGGGCACTCGATCGAGTCATCCTGGCACTCGATCGAGTGCCCTCGTAAAAGCCTCCTGTTTCGGTTTCAGAGGTACCACTCTATCGAGTGACTCCCAGGCACTTGGTCGAGTGCCCTTAGACGGACACCCACTTTGTCCTGAGAACTTTTTTCTGATCTGGCTATTTGAGAGGCTATCAGTCATAGATCCTCCCCTTGACTCGAGTAAATACCGTCATAATCAGGTGATGACGAGGAGACGGGCTATTGATTTTTCTCGCCAGATTACTCAAAAGTACAGGGATGAAGTGTTATCTTTCCATAGCGGTCCACTGATTCGATGGGTAGTGCCATGGTGGCCCATTTATGTTTGGACGGGCTTGGATCCGAGGGATAAGGCTCGCTACCAGGTAATCTTGTCTTTCAGGCAGACGATTCATCTCTACCCGGACCGCATACTAAGGCAGTATGGTTGGACCCATAGAATCCCGGAGGTTGAAGCAGTTGTGAGTAAATCTACCCAACTAACTGACGTGATGTGCGATACTTGGATGCAAAGATGGTACACCCGGCACACTTGGCCCATTCCTAAATCTCTTCATTCAATCTGAGTTTTAGACTCCTATGTCAAGTGGACTAAAGCAGATACTGCCAAGGCCCGAGCTGCTCTAAAGGTTGATGAAGCTTTCGACCTGCTGCGAAGGGAACAAGTCAAAGACAATAGGGGCTTTTTCGACGAAAGCGACACTCCGGCTACTTTGGTTCATCTTATGACAGGTCAAAGAAAGAAGACTTGGACTCAAGGTGAAAGGTCTAGTGTTAGAGGTGCGCGGGGGAAAGTGAGCTCCCAGACTGACTTGGAAAGGAGACTTGGCCCAAGACTGGCAGTGCAGGACCGACTTGGCCCGCGAGACAGATTATCCGAGCACGTACGGGCTCGACTTGGACCGGTGACAATGGCAGAAGACCCATTATCGAAGAAACGGGTTCGAGTTAAGGAGGTTCCTCTCGTGATTTGGGAACGCTCGCCCCCGCTCCGGCGACCTCGGGCTCCACGCGACCCAAAGGATAAGGGAAAGGGCAAAATGCATGACCACTAGTCTCCTTAATTTTATTATTTAAGTATTATTACTATTTTTGTGGTGTGTTTGCCATTTTTTTTCGTGTGTGTGTGGTGTAATTTTGGATTTCCCGAGTTTATCATGATTTTAATAAAAGACATATTAGTGAATACCGTTCCCATCTTTTCCGTTATTGCAGTGGTTGTACCCTTTTGAGGGGTTGCCTACGTATCCACAATTAGCGGAATCAAACCAAACGTAGTTCAAACATAGTTTTTTTTTTGCAATTTTCGAAATACACGAGGACTATTAGTTCGAGATGTGCGACAGTAGGATAAGTAATCCTAGCTCATTGACTTGCTTATAATTTTTGAAAATTTATAAAAAGACGAATTTTTATAAACTTTTTGCAAATGACATTGAGATAGGGTTTATGGGTAGTAGCGCTTCAACTGGTCCAAGTTGGTTGGGTTGACGAATTCATTCCGGTCCAAGTCTGTCAGCATCACCGCTCCTCCCGATATGACCTTCTTTACTAAATATGGCCCGGCCCAATTGGGTTTGAACTTTCCTCGTGGGTCGACCGGTAGTAGTGCACGGACTGATTTTAGAACTAGATCCCCTTCTTTGATATTTCTGGGCCTAACTCTTTTGTTGAAGGCCCGTTGTATCCTCTTTTGATATATCTGAATATTGTTAAGGGCCCGGGACTGCCGTTCGTCTAAACGAACTAGCGAGTCGTATCGGGCTTGGACCCAATTTGCTTCAGGCACTTGGCTTTCAAGTAGAATCCTGAGGGATGACACTTCTAGCTCGACCGGTTGGACCGCCTCCATTCCATATGTCAAATAGTATGGAGTTGCTCCGGTTGCGGTGCGAATTGACGTCCGATATCCCCAAAGGGGAAAAGGTATTTTGCCAGGCCAGTCCCGGTAATTCTCAGCCATCTTTTAAGTATGGTGACTAGGGGTGTAAACGAGCCGAGTTAAGCGCGAGCCTGGGGCTGCTCGGCTCGAGCTCGAAAAGAAAAAGGGGAGTCTCGGCTCGAGCTCAAGCTCGCCGAGCTTCAAAAACAAAGGCTCGAGCTCGAGCTCGTAAACTCGACTCGGGGCTCGAGCTCGACCCGTGGCTCGAAAAAAGGCTCGACTCCGGGCTCGAGTTGAGCTCAACTCGCGGGCTCGACTCGCGGGCTCGACTTGAGCTCGACTCGCAGGTTCATGTTGAGCTCGACTCGCATGATGGGTTGGGCTGGAGTTAAGTGCTCAACTTATTTGAGTTTTTGACTAATGAAACGGAAACTAAATCAATACATTATTGAAACGGGAATTTGAATTTTGACGGGATTTGAATGGTTTAGGGAATTAGGGTTAATTTGGTTTAGTAATATGAGTAAATTATGGTAACACAATATACGGGCAAAAATTTAAGGTAATATACTAATATGAGTAAATTATGATTTGATTTACGATTTACTTTTTTTTAATGATTGATAGGTATATTTGATTTAGGTAGCGGAAAGGAAACTCTAACTTTAAAATAATATCGAGCCGCTCGCGAGCTATTCGAGCCGAGTCAGGTCTTGCTCGGCTCGACTCATAAACGATCCGAGCCGAGCTCATACGAGTCGAGCTTTGACCGAGCCGATCTCGAGCCGCTCGCGAGCTGTCTCGGCTCATTTACACCCCTAATGGTGACAATCGTTTTATTAGCCGCCTCTACCGCTCCATTTCTCTGGGGACGGTAAGGTGAAGATTTATGCCTTTGGATTTTATATTTCGCTAGCAACGCAGCGATTTCAGCTTGGAAATGGGTTACGTGATCACTGATGAACTCGTGCGGGATCCCGTATCGGCATATGATCTTGTTTTGGATGAACTTGGCAACATGCTTGGCATTCAAGATCCGGTACGACTCGGCTTCGACCCATTTGGTGAAATAGTCGATAGCCACCAAAATGAAACAGTGACCTCCGGTCCCGGAAGGGTTCACCTTTCCAATTATATCAATTCCCCATGTTGAGAACGGCCATGGTGATGTCGTGGTATATAGTAGGGAAGAGGGCATATGTTGTACATCGGCAAAAATCTGACAATTATGGCAATGTTTGAAATATAACTGACAATCAGTTTCCATGGTGTTCCAATAGTACCCGAGCCTCATGATTTTTCGGGCTAGCATATGGGCGTTCATATGCGGACCATTTTCACCATCGTGTACCTCGGACATAACCTTCTCGGCATGTACTTTATTGATACACTGGAGGAGAGCCCCCTGTGCCGTCTTTTTGTATAACTGTCTGTCGTCCGTACGAACGAATTGGGTTGCCAATCTTCGCAAGGCTTTCCTGGCCCGGTTTTCAGTTCCTGGGAGATATTCTCCCGTCGTCAAGTATGTTAGGACAACCTGATACCAAGGTTCCGGATCGGTTATCTCAATATCTTGGATGGCGTGGATATAGGCCGGCTCGGACCGTCTTTCAACGCAGATTGGCATGCTGGTTAGATGTTCCGGGATGTTTAGTAAGGATGCAAATTTGGAAAGTGCATCTGCAAATTGATTTTCTTCTCGGGGTAGATAGATATATTCTACCTTTTGGAATTGCTTCTCGAGAACCCTTACTCACGCTTGGTAAGCCACGAGACTGGCATTCCAAGTTTTCCATTTTTGGAGAGCTTGATTAATGACTAGGGATGAGTCACCGTGGAACCGGAGGTTTGTTACTCCTAAATCAGCGGCGGCTTGCAACCCGTGAATGCATGCTTCATACTCGGCTGCGTTGTTAGTCACATCAAAGTCGAATTTAATGGATAACGATGTATGCTCCCCTTTTGGTGATATCAACAGAATGCCGACTCCAAATCCTCGGAAGTTGGACGCTCCATCAAAATATAAATTCCATGTTTCAGTGTCGGTATGGAATATGTCTTCATCTGGGAAAGCCCAAGTATCGGTGTGCCCTTCTTCAGATACGGGACTATCGGCGAGAAATTCGGCTACTACCCGGCCTTTGATGGCTTTTAATGGTACGAACTTGAGGTCGAACTCTGTTAGCATTAAAGTCCATCTGGACATCCTGCCGTTGAGGATGGGCTTTTCGAATAGGTACTTGATAGGGTCCATTTTGGATAAAACATGTACTTCGTGACTAAGCATATAGTGTCGGAGCTTTTTAGTGGCCCAAACCAAAGCGAGGCACGTTTTGTCGAGCATTGTATACTTGCACTCGTATTCCAGGAACTTTTTACTGATGTAGTAAATAGCCCGTTCTTCTGAATTGACTGTCTGGGCCAGCATAGCCCCCATGGCTGTCTCGGTCGTTGTTAGGTATAACAACAAAGGCAAACCGGGTTGAGGTGACATTAATACTGGCGGTGCAGACAGAATTTCCTTGATTTTATCGAAAGCCGCTTGACATTTATCGTCCCATAGTGTTCGTTCTCCTATCTTCAGTTTCTTGAAAATGGGTTCACATACCATGGTTAATTTTGAAATAAACCGGCTAATGCATTGAACTTTCCCGAGAAACTTCCTTATTTCTTTTTCGGTTTTGGGTGGCTACATCTCGGTGATGGCCTTGATTTTAGCTGGGTCGACCTCGATGCCTCGTTGGCTAACGATATGGCCCAGTAATTTGCCTGATGTTACCCCGAAACTGCATTTTTGAGGGTTTAGCCTCATGTTGTATTTGCGTAGTCGGGTAAAGAATTTTCTTAGGGCCGCAATGTGCCCGTTTCGGTCTTTGGACTTGACGATAATGTCATCCACATAAACTTCCACTTCCTTATGCATCATGTCAGCTAATAGGGTTGTGGCGGTTCTTTGATAAGTGGCCCCGGCATTGATGAGCCCAAATGGCATAACGGTGTAACAGTAAGTACCCCAAGGTGTAATGAAGGTGGTCTTACTCATGTCTTCTTCTGCCATTTTGATCTGATTGTATCCGGCATATCCGTCCATGAATGATAGGAGGGCATGATCGGCTGTGTTATCCACCAGTATGTCGATGTATGGTAACGAAAAATCATATTTTGGGCTGGCCTTATTAAGGTCCCGGAAGTCTACACATACCCGCACCTTGCCGTCCTTCTTGGGTACCGGCACGATGTTTGCAACCCAGTCTGGATATTCAGACACTTGTATAAAGCCCGCTTTGAATTGCTTGTCAACTTCTTCTTTGACTTTGAGAGACCATTCGGGCCTCATTCTGCGGAGTTTCTGTTTTACCGGTGTACACCCATCTTTGATGGGTATATGATGTTCAACTATTTCCCGATCTTTCCCCGACATGTCCTTGTAGGACCACGCGAAGACATCCTTGAATTCTTGGAGGAGGTCCGTGAATTATTTTCTCTCCTCGGGATCTAAAGATAAGCCCAACTTAAGCATCTGGGACTCTAAAGTGGTTCCCACGTTAATGGACTCGGTTTCCTCAATTACCGGATCTCGGGACTCCCTTTCTTCGAGCTGCTCGATCAGATGCGGAGGTAGAGGTACCTGTTCGTCGGGTTTCTCATTGTCATTGCATATAAAATTTTTGAAATTGAAAGAATTTTGGAAATAAGACAAGTCGTAAGCGGAACGGTTTTCGTTATTATTAATAGTAAATTTGGAAAAGAGCTCGAAGAAAGCGGCCATCTGATCGTTGGTAAGTGGCGGGATAGGGAGTGCTCTCAGGACAGGACCCGAGACTCCAGTGGAAGTGGCTAAAGGAAGAGGGGTTACATACTCAACTCTAGCGCCATACCCTCTAGACTTGGACTCAGACTCCAACTCAGACTCGGACTCAGACTCAGTATCCGGCATGTCTCCTTCACCGGTGGTCAGCTTGTAGGCTCGACCCTGGCTGTCGGTCCACTTGATGGTCTTCCTCCAGGCCCTTTCCCGGTGTCTGCACCAACTTCAGACTTAGTTGGGTCAAACCGATTGCTGCGAAAAATCAGGTTGACCAGATCTTCTTTTGGAGCAGGGACGACCTTATCTTCTCCGAATAGGAGTCCCAGCACGAGCTAAGAGTTATTTTCACCTTCCTTGGATTCGGCCTGAACAAGGGTGAATATATCATCGGGGATGAAATTGCATTCCCGAGCCATTTTGGTCTCGGGATATGTGATAGTGGGCTGGTATAGTCCCACTTGAATAGCCCCGAAAACTGGTGTAACGAATTAATCGATTAGCTTTGGGCTGTAAGGGCCCAAGTAGGTGCCCTTGATGATGTTGGTGGCCCTTTGAATACTGGCCCAGACCACATTTTCCGGGGTTATATCATACCCCAAATCGAACTGTGATTCGCCGTCGTTTAGGACCTCGATGATCTTCCCGACTGGAAGATATGGTCTCGAGGTAGCCCCTGGTAAGTAGCCCAAGTTCTGTAGCATCGTATCGATGCTAGTAGTGAAGTAAGGCCTGAAAAGATATTCCTCTTCGATCGTTCCCACGAAATCAAATCCTCGTGGGTCGGCCCGGCCCGTAGCGTTGCAGCTTGCTACGGTAATGGGGGGTTGCCTCCAGTGTGATGACACCGTCTTGAAGAGGCATCTTGACCTTTCTATGGAGGGTAGAGGACACGACCCCGACCGCATGGATCCAAGGCCTCCCGAGCAGCAAGTTGAAGAACGAGGTGACATCAATCACCTGAAACTCCAACTCTTTCTCGATTGGGCCTGTTATGATTGTCAGTTCAACGGCCCCGACGACCGATTTTGGGCTCCCATCGAAGGCCTGGATAGTCTGCGACGTCGGGAGGTAGTCGGCCTCGGTAATGCCAAGGGCTTTTGCGGTCCTTAAAGGAAGGACATTTACAGCGGATCCATCATCGATTAGGGTCATTGGGAGGTACTTCCCCCGGTAAATGACCGTGATGTATATGGCCAAGTTATGGTTGGGCCCGAACGGTGGAAGATCAGACTCAGAGAAGGTGATAAGCGGGCCTTCTTCTTTTGGCTTGCCCTTGAGATAGGGCATGATAGTGGCTACCATTTCAGTAGGGGTAACCTGTGAGTCGACCTTGATTTCATCGAGAGCCTTGGTAAGTGCCTCCCGATGTGCTTGCGAGCTAACCAGAAGTTGCCATATGGTTAGATCGGTTCGAACCCTCTTCAATTGCTTGACCAGGGTTGTGTCGTTGCTTGGTTCCTTAGGGTCAGCTTCCGTCCTGGCAGGTTCAGTGACGGTTGCGGAGTAGGATGCCCGGCGGCGGCGAGGTGGTTGGTGGCTAAGGCTTTAGAATTAGCTTTTCTAACCTCTTCAATGGTCAGAGCCGGCCCGTGAGATGTTCAATTAGTTTCTCAAAAACGGGGCCCAACAATATAAGGGCCCAAAATTAAAACAATGCCTTACAAATAATTTATTTAATTGGAAAAAAAAATAATTTTTTCCGATGTCACATACTACATACCTAAAACTTAGCCAAATGTTTGTCTATTCAAAAAATAATTTCAATTATAATAGTCCTAGTACATATATTTACTCATTAATTATTATTATTATTCAGCTGTGTTTCATTTTCATTATAAAATATCAAATTTATAAAAAAAATTGTGACAAAAATCATACTCAATATAAAAGAATTGTGACAAAAATCATACTCAATATATATCAAATGATAAAATGTTTTATCTACCTGAGTACTAATTTATTCAAAAACATATTCTTAGAGTTTATATTAGCAAGTATTTGTATGCGTAACTAATGACATACGAGTATATTTGTAAATATAATTATCAAGAAATAACATGTTGAATATATTTTTGTATTGAATACAATATATTTTTGTATTGAATACAATATATTTTTGTGTTCAAGATAACCACCTTCCCCGAACTATTGGATATAAATATGTTTACTTGAAATTATATATTCAAATATTTATAGGGCCTCTATTATAATGTTTAGAACAGGGCCTCTCAATTATATTGACCGGCCCTGTCAATGGTGATGGGGACAGCTTCCCCTTTGGCCAGGTAGACATCGTCTTCGTCATCGAACCATTTCCTGTTAATTTGTGGGATAAGAGGGGAGATGAGGTGTGAACAATCGATTACCTCGCCAGTAAATATAGCATGGACATTGAACGGGTTTTCTTTGTTACTCGGTTTGTCTCCGGGCAACGGTATTTTCCCGCTCTCGATCAGATCTTGGATCAGATGCTTCAATTTCCAACTTTTTTCAGTGTCGTGGCCATTACCTCGATGATATTGGCAATAGGCATTCACGTTATAGCTCTTGGATTTTTTTGATAACACGCAAATTTGGACCATTTTATCCCCTATTTTCACTCGTATTTGACTCGATTTTGTGCGCTTCAACGTCAATATAACTCATTTATGACTACATTTTGTATTTTCTAGTTTGAATTTGGTTTTTTCGTATTTATCGTCTTTTTCGTAGAATTTCGTACTGCTTTTGTGTGTTTTTGTCTTATAGGTACGTGTTCGTGAATAAATGGGCGGATTGAAGCAAGAGGAGCCAAGTCAAGAGATCGAGTCAAAACCCAAGTCAAACCCGACTCATTAACCCATAACCCATCTCACCCTTATACTCCACAACTCACCTAACCCACATCTTCCCTACAACCAAACCCAAATCATAACCCACAAACCCAACTCCAACCCATTCACCATATGACCCACTCAAACAAACCGATCCAATTACCCATATCAACCCATCAACCCAAGTCAAGGTCAAAGTTGACCTTGACCCTTGACCCATCTCCACTCATCTCCTTCCTTCACAGCCAACCACCACCATCACTCGCCGGCAGCCACCTCCATACTCGGCCAACCTTCAACCCACCACCACAAACACCTCCATAACCCCTCCGGCAGCACCGGCGAACACCACCACCTTAGACCCTGCCTCATTCATCGCAAGCCACCCTTCAACCACTGACCACCATCTTTCACCACCTTCTCCGACGTCCTCCCTCCGAGCTCCGGCGAGCGTCGACAGCGCAACAGCAGATCTGGTCGTCCTTCATTCCGGTCTCCACCACCTCGCGCGCTGCTATTTTCCGGCGAGCCCAACACCGAACAACAACGCCGGCAGCCTCCACTCCGCTTCCTTTTTCCGACGACCAACAACAGCGCCAACACCAGCAACAGCGGCGGCTGAGACCAGCCGCGTCTCCCTCCGTTCTCCGACTTCCTCCGATGAGCCTCCCCTCAGCAACTAGCAGCAGCAACGTTTTCCGGCGAGTATCTCCGGCGTCGACCCCAGCTCCGGTGTCGACCCGGTTCGACCCAGATCCGGAGTTCAAGGATTAGAAACCGACATTGAATGGAGCTCGGAATTATTGAATTGAAATATTTGGGGTGAGTTAAGTTGTTGATGTGTGGGGTGAGATCTATTTTGGATCGAGATGCAATTGAATTGGAATGGGTGAAACCGTAAGTGCGTGGGGTTACGAAGTGATCGGGCGAAATTAAAATGACCGGGCGAAATTGGGAAAACCGCAAGGCAAAGTTTTGCCCGGTGGTTAGTTATGCAAAACCGTAGGGCGAAGTTTCGCCGAATGGGTTTCATAGGGTGAAATGAAGAATGTAGGTATTGAAGTATTGGGCTGCCACTTATTGGGCTTAGAAGAGTAGGGTTTTGACACCCTCTTTTCTCTCCTCACTATATATATGTAACTCCTCATTTGAGGAGGAGACACCATTCCACAACAACACCACAACACTACCTAAGCCATTCGTAGATTATTAGTAGATAGTTAGTAGATTATTATTAGTTTCTTAGTAGATTAATTAGTAGGGTGATTTTTGGAGGGTGACAATCCAAAAATCTCCACTTATTATAGATCTAATCAGTAATTTCTTTCTCTATTAGTGTAAAAGACTCCATCTTTAGTGTAATCAAGCAAGTTTTAATCTTTCTTCCTCTTGCAACTTTTATTGAAGATTCTTGGGGGTTATCAAGGAATTAGTGAAAAATTCCTTGTCATCTTCATCAAGCTTCATCTTTTATTTATGCAATTTTCTTCCTTATTGTTGATCTTCCTCCATAGTCGGTATATTTCTCTTCCTCTCCCTAATCTCTAGTTAGATTTAATTTCGTTCTAGATTTAATCTCTCGTCTAGATTTAATTTAGTTATTGTTTTTCTCTAGATTTAATTATTAGGGTTGTTTAGTTGATTTCTCCTTAGTTATCGTTTTATTAGTTCCCATTATGAATAGTGAGTAGATTTCTTGTTAGGGGTTTAGGGAGAAAGATCTTGGGTAATTTGAATTGAGGGATGTTGGTGGGTTGCTTGCTTGTTGATTTATCAAGTTTGAGTTTTTGTGTCTTTGTTGACTTAGACCGACCGGCTAGATCGACCTTGACTCACTCCTATCAATATTGGGAAACTCGGGGTAGAAGTTACCTTGACTTGAGACTTACCCTTTTTCACCGCGAAAGCGGGATCTAGATAAGTTGGGTGAAGAAACCGAAAGGTGACATTCTCCCTCTATTGACTTTGTGACTAAAACCCGATTCCGAGACTCATAAAACCCAATTTCCGATTCCCGACTCCCCCTAACACCTTCTCCTTATTAGACTAGCTTCTCGTAGTTTATAGCTTCTTTGTGTAGACTTAACCCGAAAACCCCAAAAATAGACCCCGAACGTCCGAACATGCTTAGACTTTGACTCGACCGACTGTACCTAGCCCGTCCCTGAGGATCGATCCCGACTTGCCGCTACTACATAGTAGTTGGAGTTTATAAATATTGTTTGATCATGTTAGATAGGCAACAATCTGACGCGCATCACTTTTCTCTACTGGAACTTCGGGAGTTGGGCCTATTGGTTGGATCAGGTCCTTTGAAGATAGCCTTTGTAAGGCGTAGGTATAGGTAGTCCCTATATCTGTGAATACCCGAGTTGGAGTATTCTTTTTGGATGAGGTATCCAGTAGATTAACCTCATCGAAGATGCTACGGGTTGCAGCTGCAGGTGTGGGCTTGCTCACAGATGAACTAGCCCCTTGATATCCCTTGGTGGAGGCCTTAGTCAGGCTCTCTAACCTTAAATCATCCTCGATCCTTGTGCCCATTTCAGTCAAAGTGGTAAAGTTGGGAATGACCGCGTACCGGAGATGGACCCGGTAGGAAGAGAGAAGGTTCTTGACAAAGGCCTCCACTAGGACTTTCTCGCTGGGCTTATCAACCAGCTTCACACTCTCGGCCCTCCATCTTTGAAGATATTTTGTGAACCCTTCTTTGGGCTCTTGGGCCATGACTTCCAGAGTACGCATCGTAGTCTGGATCTCGGTATTATCGGCATAATTCCGAGCAAATTCAGTCGCCACATCATCCCAAGTCTTGTATTTCTTGGAATCGAGCCTGTAGTACCAGGCTTTGGGATGTTTCTCAAGAGAGGAAGCGAACAAGTGCTTGAACATGGTGGATTTCACCCCCTTGACATCCATATATTCTGTGAAAGCCCGGATGTGATGGACCGGGTCTTCAGTACCCTCAAACATCGGTATTCCCGTAAGGTTGAGGTTGGCGGGCAACTCGTCATTCAAAGGCGAGTAGGAGCGAGCATTTTCAGTATGGATCGAGTTGCTTGTTGACAAGTGGACCTGCTCTTCAAGATTGCGAACAACGCTGATTAGTTCAGCTATGGGCCCGGTGGGCTCAGATCCCGAATCAGGAGTCCCTTTCTCCACGACACTCAAACGGGTGGCAAGTGTTCTCTGGTCGGCCTAGATGGCAGTCAACTGGGTCTCGATCTTGGCCAGTGCGACGGTCAGTTGATCCAGAGTGGCTTGCATTTTCTGGCGTCTGGTTAACGCTGGTCTGTCTCTAAGAATACCGTGTAATCAGAAATTAGCCCAAACCCTGGAATAAAAGTACATCCCGAGCAAAGGAAGGTCTGAAAATGACTCGGAAAAGACACCTAGACGGGTGACTTGTGAAAGGTGGGCCTCCCTTAGGATCCGGCAATGTGGGCTGGGTCCTGTTCGAAGGAAGGTCCACGTGAGACATCCCCAGACTTTGGACTCGATTGTGTAAACGGGCCCTCCTTTGTAAGAGTATGTCTTACGTAGGTGGGTCATGCCTTAGTCAAATAAGGCGGACTGGGATAGGGAGGAAACTTGTGATGTAAGATCGACAGAGTTTCGACGCTAAAGACTTCGACGACTTATGACACGACCTGACACTGCTAAATACGGGAAGGCCTAAGAAGAGGAAGGTTTTGAATTTTTTTTTTTGGAAAATCCGAGAAGACTCGGTGGAGGGCCCGATTTTTTTTTCGAAAATCAGAAAGTGTATCGGGCCATAATTTTGAAAGTTCGAAAATATTTTCGAGTTTTGAAATGGGCAGAATACCGGCTAGAAATGGGCTATTTTGAGTAAAATCATTGGTCCTAAATTCGGTATGCTTCCCGGGTTTTGAAATTGGATATTTTGAAAAAAGATGCATTTTTTGAAAGATTGACGGTTTTCGAAAAACGTCCCAAAAAACCAAGTAGCACGTAGTCACGCAAGCATTATAACGACGCCATGTATGCTTTACACTAGGTCTCGGTCGGTCTTTAAAGGGTCTATACCAGTGCACATAGCCTATCCGTGAATCGGGACGGACTTCCTAAGTCGAGTTGAGCTTAGAACATGCCGTGAAACCCATACGAATCGACCATGAACACCTTTGACATATCCATATTGGAGTATATCACGGTATAGTGGGACATCGGTCACAAGTACCGGCCGGGGAAAGAATAGGGTTATGCATGAACCGTAAAACTAAAACGCGTATTGTACTAGTCAAACGATTTCTATTCGAGTCTCACCCTGAGGATGCAGATGGCAAGTCACGCATCAGTTAATCCCCAGTGGAGTCGCCAAATTGTGGACATGACATAGGTCCACCCCGACGCGGCCATGCGCGGGTTTGGGGAGGCGAATGAATCTCCATATGAGATGGGTCGAATTGAAATTTAAATCGAAGTGGAGTCGCCACCGAACTTTACGGGAGTTTGGGCCCGTTCGAACCCACTCTATATCTTAATGGGCCATGCTCAAAGTATGGTCCATTTGGATGTCAGAGTTTATTGGGCTCGTCCCTTTGCATTTGATACCGATACCGACATTATCGGATACCGTGTATTGAATGACTCTCGTGCGCCAACGGTTTCGGGCATCCGGAAACCGAGGTTCTGAGTAAGGGGTGAGGGTACGTGTTGGGAAGTTCACAAAGAACACCCAACCCCGTCCGCAAATTAGTGGCCTCTACTAAGATACCATTTGACTTTAGAATACGCGTGTGTGGACATGACATAGGTCCACCCTGACGCGGCCACGCGCGGGTTTGGGGAGGCGAATGAATCTCCATATGAGAATGGATCGAATTGAAATTTAAATCGAAGTGGAGTCGCCACCGAACTTTGTGGGAGTTCGGGCCCGTTCGAACCCACTCTATGTCGTAGTGGGCCATGCACAAAGTATGGCCCATTTCCGATGTCAGAGCTTATTGGGCTCGTCCCTTTGCATTGCGATAACAATACCGTCACTACCGGTTATCGTGTATTGAATGACTCTCGTGCGACAACGGTTTCGGGCATCCGGAAACCGAGGTTCTGAGTAAGGGGTGAGGGTACGTGTTGGGAAGCCCACTAAGGACACCCAACCCCGCTCGCACGTTAGTGGCCTCTACTAAGATATCGAATGACTTTCTAATACGCGTGTTAGTAGTTCGGTGAAAATGATATGCAAACATTATTTTCCTTAGACATGCGAAAAAAAATGAATGAGTTTCTATGTCGATTTAATGCAACTAATTCTAACGTCGAAGTTAAATTTAGCATGCGCGTTCATTTTAGTACAATAAAATAAACAACGAAAAGATAAATCGACAAAAGAACAAACGGTTAGTAACGGTATAACGATAATAACGGTTTGCAAAAGTATAGGATGCTATAGAAAAGTAAACATGATGTAGGGTTTTGAAAAAAAGTAGGTCACGTGATGGACTTGACACGTGTTGACCGGGGTCAAGAAAAATAAAATATTCCGAAAACTTGCTGTTTCGTTAAAGAAACGATGTTTGAAAAAAAAATAGAAAACTGCCTTTTTATATGTCGCGTTTTCAGGGGACGGCGCGACTCGCCCGGAATGCGCGCGACTCGCGTCCCGGGCTGTTTTCGTTTTTTTTTAGAAAAATCGATAGTTTTATTAAATCGCGTATAAATATGACGTGACTTATACTCGACTTAAATTTGTGATACTCGTAATATTCGATGTTCGATTATGGAACCGATATCGAATTTTTAGAGTGCGTCTAAAAAAGATGTTTGAAAAAGATTGCTAAATTAAATTAAGACGGAATAACTAATTTTATGTCACGATTTTCAGGGATCCGTGCGATCCGCGCGAGAAGAGAGTGACTCGCGCCACCACGCGACTCGCACATGGTCCATGCAACTCGCGTGGCGGACTGACTTTGGTCCTGGTTTCGTGCCACTCGTTATATCCCATATCCGATTATGGAATCGATATGTAATGTTAGAGCGATAACTTGAAGAAAATAATATAAGTCGTTTGAATTTAACTAAAACGATATGGATTTTTTCTGCGTTTATAGTGTCGTAATTAATTTTAACGAATTAAATGACAACTATTTTAGCATCAACGAAAATCGCAATAGTTAATTTATTTGACCAAATCGTTTAGATTCGACATCCAACTATAGAATTGGTATCGAATCTAATAGATTGACACTTTGCGATTGTTTTAAATTAAACGGACCCGACTTGATTCCCTCGGCTTCCCGACATCGTAATAAATCCCTAGGGATTTATGTGATGTCGGATCCGCGTCAACGGGTTTCGACCCTAATAATAAAAAAAATATAAAAAAAAAGGTGTTTGATTCGAAAATAGTATTTGAAATTGACGAAATATGCGATGAATGATGACAAAAAAAGCAAAAAAAAACGGGACAATGACGACGACACGAACGATGCGCGAGGAAGAAGAGAAAGGAAAAGAAAGGGGTTTTTTCACCCTCAACCTACATGTTCTTGTCTCGGACGGGACTCGTTAATTGTGGCTTGCACGTGAGTATCGAGGTTTATGTAGAGTTATGGTGATTAGGGTTTGGATTCCTAGATGCTAGGGTTAGGATTTGAGTGTATAGGATTAGGGTTGATTAGGGTTTGCTTAGGGTTGAATTTGATGTAAGAGATGATGATTAGGGTTGTCAAAAAGTGTTTCATTGTGTTGCAAAGGGGGTGTTTATATAGGCATTGCTATGCACTTTGGTGTCTAGGGTTTAGTGCCTTGATGGACTTGATCCGATGGCCCGCTTGAGGGAGGACCGTGGGTCTGCTTCTCGGAAATGGCTTTGACCGGGTCGCTAAAAGTCGGTTTTATTTCCGGTGTCGATTTTGACCCAAATTAGTCTTATTTGATTGGAAACGACCCACTGGGCCTGAATTTGAGGTCAGTTTTGTGAGATTTGTACTCCGTAAATGCCTAAGCCAACAATCAATGGTTTTGAGTCCATATCCGAGCGCGTAGAAACACGTTTGCGTCCGATCATCATCGGGTGTTTTTTGAAAACTACCATAGACACCTGGCAGTCAAAATGCGGGTGTCTACAGAGCTCCCACTCTGACTGAGGCTTGGACAAGGCAAAAGTCAGAGTAGCTACCAGGCCAATCGAGGATTGAAACCTGGTAAACTTCCGATCGGGTCGTTTATAGTCCATTAGACTCGCGTGAAGGGCTCGCCAGCCATAAGACAGAAATCATACCTGAGCAGATGATGATAACTTCGTGGGAAATCGGACTTGTCGTATAAGCCCTGGGTGCGCCTATATATGGGCCCATCCCGTGTAAAATGCCGCCTTGGGCTTTCCGCTGGGGAGATATGTGAGTTGTGTGGGCTTGCCTCTGAAGCCTTGAGTTGTACCTGTAGCAGTCACATAAATGCAACACGTAGGTGAAAGTATGACTCGCGCTGGGGAATAAAATTTGATTTTTTTTTAATTTTGAAATTTTGAAATTTTCGAATTTTTTTTCCTTTTTTTTTGAAAATTTTGAAATCTTTTGAAATTTTTGGAATTAGGAAACTCGGGATGACTAATTCCCGGGCTAAGATTAGGGAATCTCGAGACGAGGCCTGTATGTTGATCCCGTTACAATTAGGAAACTTCTGTGTAAGGAAGATATGGAAAGAGGGTGCTGGAATTAATGCTATAAATATCCCTCCCTTGTCTTTGATTTTCTTCACATCCTCCAAACAATTCACTCTTTCTCAAAAAAGAAAGCTTCTTTATTCCACCCAAGAAATTTAACCATGGGAATCGATCGATTGACCGTGATGCTGCAAGAATGGTCCCGATGTTTTAGGGACACGAATAGGGTGAATCTCAATCAGACGGGTATTACTCAGCTGTATCCATTCCGTCAGATGCAAGTTGATCGCTACTTTCTCGATGCTTGTTTGTCCTATTGGGATGATACATATCATGTCTTTGCCTTTCCCCGAGGAGAGGTTTGTCCCTTACCCGAGGAGATTGCTGTTGTGGGAGGATGGAACCCGATACTCCGACCTGCCGTCCCGTTTTTGGTTTATGATCCGAGAAGGAAGCTTCGAGAATTTTTGGAACTCTCCCATAATGAAGTATCTCGCATGATGGAGGTCGGTAATATTTCCTTGTTCGATTTGGCTGAGAAATTTATGAACCCTCATGATGTCCGGGTCAGACCGGTTCACAGCCGTAGGGCTTTTTCTTTTTGTATGCTCAATTTTTATGCTTTTGAAGGTCACATGGATTTATTGTCACGCATGGGCAATGCCCGTCTTTTAACCATGGTCGATCTGATGGAGACGGAGCACAGTCCGGCTTGGCTGATTGCGGGGGAGATCATTCAGGGCTTAGACAACAGTAAGAGGGATTCATTGGTTCGTTTTACTGGAAGCACCCGTCTATTGCAGGTACTTTGGATTTCTTGATTGTTCTCGATTTTCGTTTCGATTTTTTTTTTTCGATTTTTTTTTGATTTTCCGTTTTTTTTTTTTTCAGATTTGGCTGTATGAGAAGCTATCAGTCATAGATCCTCCCCTTGACTCGAGCAAATATCGTCACAATCAGGTGATGACGAGGAGACGGGCCGTTGATTTTTCCCGCCAGATTACTCAGAAGTATTGGGACGAGGTGCTGTCATTCCATAGCGGTCCATTGATCCGATGGGTAGTGCCATGGTGGCCCATTTATGTTTGGACGGGCTTGGACCCAAGGGACAAGGCCCGCTATCAGGTAATC
Organism: Agrostemma githago; assembly: GCA_958450325.1. Taxonomy (NCBI): domain Eukaryota; kingdom Viridiplantae; phylum Streptophyta; class Magnoliopsida; order Caryophyllales; family Caryophyllaceae; genus Agrostemma; species Agrostemma githago. The sequence goes on along the minus strand of OY288253.1, from coordinate 37,183,862 downwards.
TTGTCTTTCAGGCAGACAATTCATCTCTACCCGAATCGCATACTAAGGCAGTATGGTTGGACCCAAAGAATCCCGGAAGTTGAAGCAGTTGTGAGTGACTCTACCCAACTGACATATGTAATGTGCGATACTTGGATGCAAAGATGGTATACCCGGCACACTTGGCCCATTCCCAAATCTCTTCATTCAATCTGGGTTTCAGATTCTTATGTGAAGTGGACCAAGGCTGATTCTGCGAAGACCCGAGCTTCTTTGAAAGTTGATGAAGCTTTTGACCTGCTACGGAGGGAACAACTCAAAGACAATAAGGGCTTTTTTGACGAAGGTGACACTCCGGCTACTTTGGTCCGTCTTATGTCAGGTCAAAGAAAGAAGACTAGGACTCAAGGCGAAGGGTCTAATGCTAGAGGTGCTCGGGGGAAATTGAGCCCCCAGACTGACTTAGAAAGGAGACTTGGCCCAAGATTGGCAGTTCAGGACCGACTTGGCCCACGAGATAGACTTCCTGAGCACGTGCGGGCTCGACTCGGGCCAAAAACAATAGTAGAAGACCCGCTGTCAAAGAAACGGGTTCGAGCTAAGGAGGTTCCTCTCGTGATTCGGGAACGCTCGCCCCCGCCCCGGCGACCTCGGGCTCCACGCGACCCAAAGGACAAAGGGAGGGGCAAGATTCACGAACACTAGTCTTCTTAGTTTTATTATTTGGGTATTATTACTATTTTTTGTGGTGTGCTTTTTTTTTGCGTAATTGCCGTTTTTGGCGTTTTTTTTTGTAATTTTGGATTTCCCGAGTATATCGGGTTTTTAATAAAAGACATATTAGCGAATACCGTTCCCGTCTTTTCGTTTATTGCAGCGGTTGTACCCTTTTGAGGGGTTGCCTACGTATCAACAATTAGCGGAATCAAACCAAACGTAGTTCAAGAATTGATTTTTGCAATTTTTTGAAATACATCAAGACTATTAGTTCGAGATGTGCGACAGTAGAATAGTTAATTCTAACTTATTGACTTCCTTATAATTTTTTTGAAAATTTATAAAAGACAAATTTTTATAAATTTTTGCAAATGACATTGAGATAGGGTTTTTTAGGGGTAATAGCGCTTCAACTGATCCAAGTTGGTTGGGTTGACGAATTCATTCCCGTCCAAGTCTGTCAGCATCACTGCTCCCCCTGATAGGATCTTCTTTACTAAGTATGACCCAGCCCAGTTAGGTTTGAACTTTCCTCTTGGGTCAACCGGTAGTAGGGCCCGTACGGACTTTAGGACTAGATCCCCTTCTTTGATGTTTCTGGGCCTAACTCTTTTGTTGAAGGCCCGTTGGATCCTTTTTTGACATATTTGAATATTGTTGAGGGCCCGGGACCACCGTTTGTCTAAGAGAACTAGCGAATCGTATCGGGCTAGTACCCAATCTGCTTCCAGCACTTGGCTCTCAAGTAGGATCCTGAGGGACGACACTTCTAGCTCGACCGGTTGGACCGCCTCCATTCCATATGCCAAATAATATGGAGTTGCTCCGGTCGCGGTGCGAATTGAAGTCCGATACCCCCAAAGGGCAAAAGTTATTTTATCGGGCCAGTCCCGGTAACTCAGCCATCTTTTTAAGTATGGTGACAATTGTTTTATTGGCCGCTTCTACCGCTCCATTTGTTTGGGGTCGGTAAGGTGAAGATGTATGTCTTTGAATCTTGTATTTCGCTAGCAACGCAACGGTTTCAGCTTGGAAATGGGTCCCATGAGCACTGATAAACTCAAGTGGGATCCTGTATCGGCATATGATCTTATTCTGGATAAATTTGGCCACATGCTTGGCGTTCAAGATGCGATATGACTTAGCTTCGACCCATTTGGTGAAATAGTCGATGGCCACCAAAATGAAGCCACTACTACAAAACATCAAATAGACATGGGTTGTTTTCACTAATAGACATGGGTTTCGCGACCCATGTTAAGTTGAGTGACATCTATTGTCAAATACTTAGACATAGGTCGTACGACCTATCTCTATCTAAAACATAGACATAGGTTTTTTTAATAACCCATGTCTATTGTTATATTAGACATAGGTTTTCAGAATTAACCCATGTCTATAAAAACAATAGACATGGGTATTTTTAGGCCCTATGTATATTTATACTTATAGACATGGGTTATTTGCTTGCCCTATGTTTATTGTCATAGTATAGACATGGGTTATTTTGTACGCCCTATGTCTATTGAACTATTAAATTACGAAAAAAAATACAAAATAGGCGCGCCATTTTCTCGCATAAATGGTACTAAATTTTATTAATAACAAAACAGTTAATTACAACCACAAAACATTATCTCAATTCCTTCCACACTATAGAGATACTAATAAAGCGACTAGAATAAAGCGACTAGAATAAAGCGACTAGAATTAAGACACCATGATGTTCTATTTCTATTCATCAACATTTCTTCATGTGGCATGTTCGAGTACCAGTTGAGTAAAGAACATCTAAGATTATTAAACAAATTGCATAAAATCCAGGACGCAAGAACTCACGAGCGAATAGTCTCATATTTGTGCAGAACCAAGCTTAGAAGATCGTGGAGCAGCAGAACTGCATAGTTTGAGGGGTCAACATCTTTACTGGTACGATATAAATGAAAAGATGATTGAGATGCTCTTCATGTGTTGTGCATCTATGCTTTGTCAACAAGAACCCACAGAGGTCTGGAATGAAATTACATATTAGGTTGGAACACAAACAAAAGACTACGTATTTTATGAAAAATGAGGCATCACGAGAGTGTGTTACCTTCTTTTGCCATAAGAATGTGAATTGGTAATAAAATTAATTGGTGGCTCCACAATTGTTGCAGATTCCAATCTCCAGGCCTGCCTATGATTTGACCATTCATCATACTCAAGACTTCCTACAATCATAACCAAAGATTATCACAAATTCACAATAATGCAAACTTGTCCTCGGCAGAGAAGAAAAAGGTTTATCCTTCACTTCAACCTTACCATGATTTAAAAGTGCATCCATGATACGGATAATAAGAATTAGTAAGATGCTATCATCCGATTTTCCTCCAACAAAAATCTGAACAACAGAATAAATAATGCATTAATGCTTAGTGCGCCACTCGATAAAAAGTGATTTATATTCAGTCCTTTTCTTTATCGATCGATCATTTGGTTTCAAAATGAGAACAAATATGCATCAATGGTGGAAAAAAAGGTACGGTCATGAATGGTTCTGGCTTCTGGGTCCTCTATATCGAACTAATACAAGGTGCATAAGTTACATTATTGTAAATTGTTATAAGAAATCTCCTGAGGACTTTCCCGTCAAAGATACTAAATGGAGAAATCAATACACACTTCAATCGGCCTATATAGCATTTCGAATACTCCACAACTCCTTAGAGAGAACCACTGGTCTCACTAACCATCAGACCAAAGCCAAGTTGACAACCCATAAAACCATCGCAAGGTGGACGCAATATATTTTTCACTTCAATTCATACTTTCCTTCTAGTGAGCACCAGATGTTGAAAAGCTTTTCAAGTGAATAACTTCAAATAATGCTTTGTGTTTTAAGGTTACCTGGAGGCTTCATGCATGACCTCAGCAGCTCTCCCGCGCATTTCAGAGCTGGCAATTGTAGCACCTGCTGCACCAGCCACCAAAAATAAACTTTGCAAAGAATCTTCAGCTATTTTATTTGTGAAGGATTGGGTGAAATCTGGCATGCAAGATAAAATGCCTTGCAGTGAAGAATCAATTCGTAAAAGAGTCACCTTCAGGTGTTTTTTCTCGTTTTCTACAAGCACAAGAAAAATGTTTGTCATCATTGCGTTGTTGAAATAACTTGGATAAGTTATAGAGAGTTTAGCACATCAAACATTTGTATGAAGATGCACAAATGATAATTAGTCGAGAATATCCCATAAAACTGGTTCTGAGATTTAAATGTGCTACTTTAAAAGGAGAAAGCGTCACCTGTATCAGTATGAGTTTTTTCTTGCCATATTTTCAGTAGTTCATCCAATGCTGCCTGAAAGTGCAGCGACATAAGCTCGTTCGCGAAAGAGATTTCTTCCTCAACTGGAACATGCCACCTAGGACTAGGTGATTTGTCATCTACAGAATCTTTTGTGCTGATCCATTTCTCCATGGGTTGGGCATTAGGATGATGCAAAACACATCTACAGCCCATGTTGTCAGAAAAGTAACCCAATCACAAATGGTAGAAATGTAAGTAGAGGTGTTTGTAACTATAAGACGTAGAAATACCTGTACATACTGGTCAATCGGGTAGTATAGCACCAAGCTTCCAAGGAGAGATCTGAGAACATGGTGACCAGCTCCATTGACCTGTTAGTCATGAAATGTATAACCATGTTAGTTAGGATAACAACCTTAACTAACTAATATGAGGGCCACAAACATCTAAAAGAATTGAAGCAATTCAAAACAACAAGTAGCATATGCATAATGCATTACTAGTAAGTAGGAAAAGGTCTCTTTATATATATATATATATATATATATATATATATTTAAGTCTTATTTTGTGAGTATTGAGTTAATTAAGGGGGGAAGAATGAATGTAGTCTACATATATGTTTCAGTTCCTAATCTAGCATGCATTAAAATTCTTAACATTTGAAGTCGGATTCTGTTTGGTTTAGCCACAAATAAAGGGTCTTGAAAAATTCAAGTGGATTGAATAATGTAGAGTCATTTGATATTAAATTGTTACCGGAAAAGGAAACAAGGGAAACAACGGAATTAGAGGCAGCAAGTGCAGCCATCTTGGTGGGCATTATTACCCATAATATCAGTCTCATACTCTCATTGAACATCAACAACCTCCTTCGTTTACAGGACAAGGATGCGCCAACCTCTAATTGCAAATTATTCCTGGTCGGAGTATTATTACATCTGCTACCTGACTCTACCTTGGTTTCAAAATGCTGCAGGTTTAACACATTCTCCTACTCCGACTTGCAGTTTGAGGGTGAAAGTGTTGTCTGCACTCTGCAGTCTCACCTCATCGCTGCTTTTAATTGCTTGAACCATCATATTACGCTTTCTTTTTCACGCTATAGATATGTATTTCTTCAAACTAATCGTCCAAGTCCACGTCAGATCATCTCCGTCCTCATATTGTTCTCCATTCTTCTCGGAACCTAAAATCAAGCATTTTCAGTAATCAACTTACACTTAGAATCATCATAAAACTATAATACCAACATCCAACATCACCCAACATCCAACGCAACTAATGCATATGTCTATTAGATTAACTAGCCGATGGAGATGGAGCCCTAGCTAAGTTATAGGCACCTAAGGGCTGATACTCATGACCTACATACGTTCCTTACATGTTAACACCAAAACAGTCCTTATTTATTTGTTTATCTTTGTTTTTACACTGATTTTGTTACATGAGTGGGTAATCAAATTAGTTATAAAGACGTATCATATCCATTAGTACAAGAGATTTGAAGATAATGTTAAAAACCAATGAAAACAAAAGCAGCGCATATAGAAAAGGAAAAACAAAAAATTAGAGTAGAATAAAGAAAAGTATTAACCATGCATGCATGTAGATGAGATTGAGGTTGAGGTTAAAGTACTCTGTGGTCTATATGGTAAGCTGACGGTGTAGATGAAGTGGGGGGATTGATTAAGTAAGTGAGATTAGCAAAGTAAAAAGGCGCTTCAACCCCAATAATGAGGAATGATGGAATCCTAGACGCATTCATGTAACGATCCAGATTCTGAAATATCTGTGTGCCTGAAATGTTGCCTAAGATTGCGATATTGGGTCTAGCTATGTGTAGCAGCACCTTAAATACCGATATTCCAACCTGAAATCCAAAGATTATAATCAATCCAGATCTAATTCCAATTTCAACACAATCAATATACATATTATTTGGTCGATTCGTGTATGTTGTATGTGATCTGCTCGAATTGGTCAGGATCAGGTATGTTCCTTTAAGTCGGTCTGATCTGTTGTTCTCGAGTCATGCATGAAAAAGGTAATGGTCATTTTGTCAAAATTCAGAGAAATTACCGCAAAGGAAAGACCAGTTGGCACTGAGATGAAGAGAACACCAAGAAATGAACACAAACAAGCTATGAAATCGAGCTTATCGACCTTCCATAATCGAAGCATTGCTGCATAGTCTATCAGTACAATGACAGCGGTTATTATGATGGCCGCCAAGACCACGTTGGGAGTGTAATAGAAGAGAGGCATTAGGAAGAGCAAAGTGACTAGTATCGCAGTTGACATGATTATGTTTGAAAATGCTGTCTTTGCTCCGGCGTTGTGGTTCACAGCTGACCCAGAGAAGGATTCTAAACAACAGTACAACAGATATTAAAGGCATTAAGTTGGGTTAGATCAGTTCGGGTTTCAAGTTGTTTGAAACGGTCTTATTGTCCAGGTCGGGTGGGTTTATTTTACCTGTAGAATACATCGAAAAACATGAATTACAAGAACTGGCAAATGTATTTAACTATTAATGCATTCATACTTGGTTCAATCAAAACGGAATCATCCTCGTAAGTATATAAATGCTTAAAAAATTCCTAAATCAAAAACAGAGGTTTGAATAGAGATTCATACTTAAACTGAATTCCAATCTTGATGACTTCGTTGCAGATTCAAATTGTGAATTGGAGGTGATGACGATGGATTATTCATGAATCACAAAAAATGGCGCGATTGAAGCTTTTTCAAACAATAACAATGATGTAAAGGGATCGATAATCAACCAATCGCACAAAAAGAGTAGGAGTACAATGTAGATCGCAGCAATATAGAACATCAGCAAGAAGAACATGACTGTAGCAGCGATAACAAACAACAACATCAACCAGATGACAGCAGTACGAACAAAACAACAACACAATACAGCAGCAGCGAACAACGGCAATGAACATCAGTATACGACGACAACAGCGAACTAAAACAATCAGCGATGAAACAGTAAAACAAAAAGAACAATTTAAGAAGAAGAAGAAGACGAGTGTAGCTGCAATAAGGAAGAACAATATCAACCAGACGACAGCAGTAAGAACAAAACAACAACAACAAAGCAATAGTAGCAGTGCGAACAATGAAAGAAAGCAGGAGAAGAGAATGATAGACCTCGAAGCCGAGCGAAAATGAAAACTACGGAATACAGCAGCAGGTAACGGCAGCATGACAACAACAAACAAAAAGCAGCAGCAGCAGCGATTGAACAGTACAACAATAAGAACGAAATAAGAAGAAGAAGAAGAAGAAGAAGAAGAAGAAGAGAGGAGTTCGGGTGACAGCTCCGAGGACAAGCACAAATGGCCAAGAAAGAGACAACGAACGAAGAAGGAGAAGAGGTTCTTTCGCCAATGGAGGTCGAAACGACTGCGCGTGCGACGATGAACATAGTACGGACGGTAGATCGTTGGAGCTTTGAAGTAGGTCGCTGGCAGAATTGAAATTGAAGAACCAACTTCGGGTTTTGCGTGTGTGAATTGAAATCAAGTGTGTGTAATAGTGGGCTGTCACTCAACCTAGGGTTTTGCTTGAAAAAATGAGATTTGGGGATTTTGATCCGAGGGAATGTGATGCTTGAAAAAAATGAAAATGAAGTAATTTTAGAATTATTGAGGAAGGATGAGTAATTCAATAATTGATTAGTTAGGATTAATAGGCATGGGGCAGGAGTTAATTAGTCTTATTTCAATATAGATGGGTTTTTATATGTCCTACATCTATTCATAATTATAAACATAGGTTATACTATGACCTATGTTTATATTTTATAGACATGGGTTTTAATTTTGACCTATGTATATTCTCTTTTATATACATAGGTTTTTTAAATAACCTATGTCTATTAAAAATAGACGTGGATTTTTCTTTTAACCTATGTCTATTAAGTCATGTCTATGACTAATTTTGTAGTAGTGAGCAATGACCTCCCGTCCCGGAAGGGTGCACCTTTCCAATTATGTCAATACCCCACGTCGAAAATGGCCATGGTGATGTCATGGTATATAATAGGGAAGATGGCATATGTTGTACATTAGCAATGATCTGACAATTATGGCAGTGTTTGACGTATAATTGACAGTCCGTTTCCATGGTGTTCCAATAATACCCAAGCCTCATGATTTTTTGGGCTAGCATATGGGCGTTCATATGCGTACCATTTTCACCATCGTGTACCTCGGACATAACCTTTTCGGCCTGTACTTTATCGATACACAGGAGGAGAGCCCCCTGCGCGGTCTTCTTGTATAACTGCCCGTCGTCCGTACGAACAAATTGGGTCGCCAATCTCCGCAAGGCCTTCTTGGCCCGGTTTTCAGTTCCTGGGGGATACTCTCCCGTTGTCAAGTAGGTTAGGACGGCTTGATACCAAGGTTCTAAGTTAGTTATTTCGATATCCTGGATGGCGTAGATATAGGCCGGCTCGAATCGTCTTTCAACGCAGATTGACATGCTAGTTAGATGCTCCAGGATATTTAGCAGGGATGCTAATTTGAAAAGTGCGTCTGCAAATTGATTTTCTTCCCGGGGTAGATAGATATATTCCACCTTCTGGAATTGTTTCTCTAGAACCCTTACTCGCGCTTGGTAAGCCACGAGATTGGCGTTCCGAGTTTTCCATTTTCGGAGAGCTTGATTGATGACTAGCGATGAGTCGCCGTGGACTCGGAGATTTGTTACCCCTTAATCAGTGGCGGCCTGCAACCCGTGAATGCATGCCTCATATTCGGCTGCGTTGTTGGTCACGTCAAAATCCAATTTGATGGATAACGGGGTGAGCTCCCCTTGTGGTGAGATTAACAGAATTTCGACCCCAAATCCTTGGAAGTTGGATGCCCCATCAAAATACAAATACCATGTTTTGGTGTCTGAACTGAATGTGACTTGAACCTCATCTAGGTGCATTCAGATATCTTGATGAGATGTGGAGAATCTTGTAATCTTCACAAATATAGTAGTGAATAAAAGGGAGATGCGGCTGACATATTTAAGAGATCATGAATCTTGAATAAATGGCAAAGATGAACCAAAATGATTGTTTGCCAAAGTAGTGGAAATGCCAAGAATCTTTCCTAATACATGAAGAATAAAATCAAGTAGATATTGCCTTAATCATGAAGATGTCGTGATCTCAAGAAATGGAAGGAAATCAAGCATCTCACAATTTTGGCAAGGATTTACTTAGTTGATATGATAAATTATTTCCTAGTATTTGTTTCCCATTTATCGTAGTATTATTTAGGAAATAATATCACTCGAGATATCGAGTTGATTTTCACATGTAGGCTATTTATATGTCACACGACAATAATGTAAGAGAAGAATATGAATGATGAATTAACAAAAAAAAAAACGAGTTGCATTTAAATTGATGCAAATGCGAAAGCGGTTTAGATTAGAAAATGAAGTTGGGTCGAAGGTTAATGTAACCTTGAGTGATGACGTGGATTTTGGAGTGAAATTGAACTAAGGTTAATATAACCTTGGTTCGTGGTTAAGGTCTCCCTGTATTTTGTGTTTTGTGGCACGTCTATTTTAGGAAAGAAAATACTTTGAATTACGTAAGGATTTTTGTGATGAAATAAAAGACAAACGTAACCAAAGATATTTAGCCCGAATTCGACCTTGAATCCGAAACTAATAACGTAGAGATTGGCGCACCAATTCCTCAACGCAATTTCGAAGTGCTTTCTCGAAATATAAACACAAGAGTTGATTTAAAATCAAAACGTTGCTGAAATTTTATTACTTAATTGTTTTATAAATAATGCTAACATGGAACGTGGCTTTTATAGCCTTACACAAATATAATCTCGAATATACTACGAGATTCTTAGCCTATTTTACGAGATACATAATCAAGGAAAAATAGCAACTATTCTAGAAAATATAGTATTTTAATCCTAAGAATATCTCGAAATGATCTTGAGGAGATCATTGTTATTTGTGTTGCTTAAATTAACTAAGATTGTATCCCTTTATTTGGAGCATGGGATACCCGAAATCTTCTTCTACTCTTCAGAATATTGCAGCCAAATCTTGTTTGCTTCTTGATTGATCTTCATGCCTAGAATATTCATATCTTGATATAATATTCTTATTTGTGTTGCCAAGTTGGAGGAGATTGTATCTATCTATTTGAGGGAGGAGATACATGCATATCTTCATGTGAATCACCATCAAATATGAGTGAGAATTATCTCCTCTTATTGCCAAAATAAGAAGATTGCCCTAGCTTGTTTGAAGTAAGAATATCACGCATATCTCTAGTAAGGGAGGCGTGATCTTTGGCTGCATATCCCACGTGATCTTGGCTATTTCGGGACGTGTGTGATCATACACACACCAAGTTTGATTGGGCTTGGTTCGAATAACCCAAGCGAGTGTATGGTCTCGTTGTGGGCTTTATTCGGTCCTAGCACAATCGGGCCGGGTTCGAGCTCACCCGTATCATCCCCTCCTTCTTCGAAAGGAATTGACCTCAATTCCATAAGGCTATCATCGCTCAAGTACGGACTTAAGTCCCCTACATTGAATGTAGCGTGGACTCCATAGTCTCCCGGAAGCTCGATCTTGTAGGCATTGTCGTTTACCTTGTCAACGACCTTGTACGGACCCTCGGCTCTTGGCATGAGCTTGTTCTTTCGTTTTCCCGGAAACCTTTCCCTGCGCAAGTGTAGCCACACCAAGTCTCCGGGTTGGAATACCTTAGTCGGTCGGTTTTTGTCACCTCGCCTTTGGTAGGTTTCGTTTACCACCTCAATTCTAGCCTGGACTTGATCATGTAGCTTTGTCATAGCCTTGACCTTGTCCTCCGCGTCCTTGTGAACAAATTCCCCTTTAGGGATGGGGAGTAACTCAATAGGCAAATACGGGTTGATCCCATAAACTACCTCGAAAAGAGAGTGCTTAGTTGCATAGGTAGGAGATCGATTATAAGCGAACTCCGCATGTGCAAGCTTAAGGTCCCAATCTTTCTGAGTTTTACTCACCAAACCACGGAGAATAGTCCCTAAGATACGGTTTGTCACTTCCGTTTGCCCATCAGTTTGAGGGTGATGCGAAGTGCTAAACAGTAGCTTAGTACCGACCTTTCTCCAAAGCGTGTTCCAAAAGTAACTCAAGAATTTTGAATCACGATCGGACACAATAGTCTTCGGGACTCCATGTAAACGGACTATCTCGCGATAATAGAGATCCGCGACGTTACTAGCATCGTCCGTCTTATGGCAAGCCACGAAATGCGCCATCTTCGAAAATTTGTCAACGACCACCATAATTGCATCCCTTCCTCTTTGAGTACGAGGTAAGGCCACAATAAAGTCCATCGACACATCTTCCCATGGTCGTTCCGGAACTGGTAATGGCATGTAGGCTCCTGCTTTAAAGGAACTTTTCGCCATGTGACAAGTAACACACTTGCCTATGATGTTTTGGACATCACCAATCATTTTCGTCCAATGAAAATGCTCGTGTAAGATGTCGAGCGTCTTCTGGACCCCGAAATGTCCGGCTAAACCACCACCGTGTGCTTCGCGAATTAATAATTCACGAATTGAACGCTTCGGAACACAAAGTCGATTTCCCTTAAATAGAAAACCCTCTTGTATCGTGTATTCCTTGTATCCACCTTTTTGACATTCCTCGAATATCTCCCTTAGTTCATCATCAAGTACATAGGATTCTTTGATTAACTCGAACCCTAGTAACTTCACTTCGAGTGTGGTAAGTAGCGCATACCTCCGTGATAAAGCGTCAGCTACTACATTACTCTTGCCTTCTTTGTGTAACACCCCTGATTTTATAAATTAAAATTTTATTCGTATTTTTATTTTGTTTACGAATTAACTCGTAATTCTTAAATTTATTATAAAATGGATTTATTGTTAAATCGTTTCAAACACCTAAAATTTTATCTGTCTCGAAAACTCTCCTTAGATTTAAAACATATTTTTGTGTTTGTTTCGATTCATTTTATACATTTAATTTAATTCCTATCGAAAGTCTATTTCGACGATTTAATTTCCAAATTCTTTTTATTTATATATATTAAGCTCGAAGCTCATTTATTTTAAGTTTCGTCAAAATAATTATTTTCTTTCCTCGGGAAATCAATTTAATTCAATTTATCGAAAATTTATCATTTATCGGGAAATACTATTTGATCGTCTAATTATTTATTTCTGTAAGCTTCGTTTTCGTCTCGAGTGATTTATTTACTCATTTTATTCGACGGCCTGATTAATTATTAATCTTTTTAACTCGTTTTAATTCGATTCGTGGGTCAGTCAACTTATCGTTACGGGATTCGTTTAATTCGTATTTTCCTACCTGATTCATTTCTGAATCCGTACACTTTTTCTTATTTGTTGAGTTGAATCCAACCCTTCATATTTCTGAATTCGGCCCCCCTTATTACTGTCATTCATACTCCTTCCTTTGCTTTACCCTTTCCACCATCCTCATTCATTTTTATTTATTTCCACCGCTTCAACCCCCCATACTCTCCCACCTTATTTACATCACTCTGTCGCCCTGCTTTTCTTTCTGCCGCATTCCGTCACCTCTGTTTCCTCTGTTCTTTTTCCGCTGCTGTTGCTGCGTCTCATTACTGCCACGCCTGCTGCTGTGTTTGTTGGTCATCCGTTGCCGGAAATTGTGAAGGTGATTCTCCTTATTTTCTTCTTTGTCTTCCCTCGATTGTTGCTGCCTGGTGATGTTTTAGTGATTGATGTCCGTTCTCTTCCTCGTGCTGCTGTTATTACTCCGCGGTTGCTGCTGTTTGCTCGGTTCCTGTATCGATTCATTCTTCCTTTTCATCCCCTTCATTCTGCCATTGTTGCTGCTGCCCTATGTTGTTATTGTTGATGCTACTCTATTTTTCTTTTCTTCTTCTTCTTCTTCTTCTTCTTCTTCTTCGTTTTGTCTTTTGTTGGTCCGTTTTTACCAGTTTCGTTCCTGCTGCTACTGTCTTCATCTTTCTGCTACTTTAGCTGCATGTGTGTGTTGTTCCTGCTGCCTTTTTTTTCTTCATTAATTATTTTCCATCTTCTTCCTCGATTTTGGTCCTGTATCAGTCTAGTTCGGTCATCTTCTGCTAGTACTTGTACGTTGTTGTTGTTGCCGCTGCTGTCTACTGTTACTTGTGCGTTATTGCTGTCGCGGTTTTGTCATCTTGTCCCCGTTTCCTGACATTGTTCACTGATGCTCGTTCGATGTTCGATGTCATTTCTGCTGCTATTGTTTTGTGTCGTTCTTCTGTCCCCTTTTCTTTGTACCTCTGCCCATTTCAATTTCGCGCCTGCTTCTTACCTTTCCGTCTTATGTTGTTCGTTTCTTTCCTGCTGCCGCTATTGCCTCGCTGCTGCTGCTGTCGACATTCGTGTTGCTGTTCGTCGGTTGCTATCTAAAGATGACAAGTCCGTGTTCTTCGTCTCCCAATTTTCGTGTTCTATTCTCTCTTTGGTTTTCCGTTCTTCTCCGGTTTCTTGGATTTTGTGAGCCACTCTTCGAGGACGAGTATGTGATCGATCGGATGTCGTCCTAAGGTAACTTTAGGACGTTACTCGATTTTATATCGTATGTTTGAGTAGTAGTATGTAGTAAATATTTTAACTTCGGTTTTCTAATTTTAGCTATTTATTATTGCTAATATTATAAATTTTTGAGTCGTATGCTTTACAAATATTTTACGGTTTTCGATATCGTTTTATAAATCATTAGTAATTTCACTATTTACGATCGTTATAATATTTTGTTAATTATCGTGACACTAGTAACTAAATAATATCGATTTCATATTTTCGTCATATTTCGTTAATTTCTAATTTTTAACTCCAAATCGTATTTTCATATTATAATCGAGATTTGTATACTTGTTTAATAAATTAATTTTCGTTTTACGATTTATACTAATAAATGAGAAAATAGTCGATTTAGTTTTAAATACATTTTAGTCGAGACTATTTTCACTAATAATTTCCTATTGGTTTCCGATTGACTATTTTTATGAAAATTTGTATTATTTATAAATCAAAGCTATTTCTTAAAAATAATTTAAAACCTTTATAAAATTCATTTCATTTATAAAACTCGTTGACTCAATTAATTTTGAAATCGTTTTTCTTAAAATATCTCTTTTCTAAGATTTATTGTTTTAACTCGACTTCCTAAATTATTTATAAAATACTATATAACGAATTATTATATTTTATTTATATTTTGAGTAACGAATTTAGAAATGTATTAAAGTTACGATAACGACGATAATAATAAAATGTTAATTTCGTTAGAAATACTATTTTTAATACATTTCACTAATTTTAGTAACTTACGTATTTTCTATAAGAATTTCTATTTTAAGTAAGTTTCTAAAAATAGCAAGTTTCTATTTATAGAAAGTTTCCATTTTAATATAAAATGTTTATTTCTTTTATCTTCTTATTATTCATAATGATTTTTTATCTTTTGATTATCGATAATGGCTGTTTTGAAGTTATGGAATAAAGTCAAGTGTGGGGTTAGAGTAATATAGTCTGGGATGTACGTTTTGCCATCAACTGTAAGGCTGGTGTGTCTTTATGGGGCACATTGGTTGTTGAACTGAGCATGGTTTGTGCTCAGGAGTGTGTATATTTTGACCTTAAACTTAGATATCGCATCGTGTAAGTCGCCGTCGGGTTGAACTGGATTACGGTTGGTGTCCAGGAGGGGTGTACATTACTTAAGCCAGGACCTCGCTGCACGCAGTCCTGTTATAGTTGAGTTGCCTAGTTAGAGACTGGATTCTGTTATGAGTTAAGTCTACAGTTCTCGAAGCTAGTTTCCAGTATTATCCTAGTGAAAGTCTAGCCTTGTGCACACTGAACGAATTTCCATAACGCCATTTTTGAATATTATTATTATCGATTGGATTTTTGACTTGCAGGTTTGCAAATGTTTTAAGTTTCCTCCGAGAACTTATTTTATTATATCGTTTTTAATGTTTTCTCATTTTAAGTATTTTGATATAATAATACTATTATTTTTCATATGGTATAATATGGCTGGGAGAACGTCCGAGTTACTCCCCACTGACGTGGCTGTTATGTTTATAACATGACAGGTATTTGCTGCTGGGTTTTGGGTGTGAGCTAGCGAGTAGCGTGGATCCTACTCTTTCTTCATTATGTAATTTATGGTTTTGTATTAACCCGTTTGAAGAATTTTCTTTTTAGCCCTTTTGTAAAAAGAGGCCTTTGTATTGACTTACCATTTCTTTTAATAAGATATAGTTTGTCAGTGTGTTTTAATCCCAACTCTACAGTGTTTCCGCCACTGTATTGCGTTAGAATTTCTAGGGGATTACACTTTGTATTTTGATGAAAAATGGAATGATTGAAGGAATTCAACCCATTTTGCATGTCTCGGATTGAGCTTTTGTTGCCCATGTATGTACTTGAGAGACTCGTGATCCGAGTGAAGTACAAAATGACTAGGGCGAAGATAGTGACTCCAATGGTCAAGTGCTCGAACGATCGCGTAGAACTCTTTGTCGTATGTAGAGTAATTACAACGAGAGCCCCCCAATTTCTCCGAAAAGTAAGCAATGGGTCGTTGAGCTTGGATTAAGACCGCCCCAATTCCCACGCCACTTGCGTCACACTCAACTTCAAACGGTTGAGAGAAGTCGGGTAGAGCGAGTATAGGTGCGTTGCATAGCAACTCCTTGATCTTTTCGAACGCCTTTTGAGCTTGTTCGTTCCAATAAAACGCTCCTTTTTTCAAGCAACCCGTGATTGGGCTCATGACCGTGCTGAAATCACGAATAAACCGTCGGTAGAAGGAAGCCAATCCATGGAATGATCGTACTTTAGTCACCGTACTAGGGACAGGCCAAGAGCGAATAACCTCCACCTTTTCTTGATCCACGGCAACTCCATCCCGAGATACAACGTATCCAAGGAATATAACTTTGTCGACCAAGAATGAGCACTTCTGGGCTTTGCCGTATAGTTTTTGCATTCTCAGCGTTTCGAACACTTGTCTTAAGTGTCGTAGGTGCTCTTCAATGCCCTTGCTGTATACTAGGATATCGTCCAAGTACACGACCACGAACTTTCCAATGAAGGACTTTAGAACCTCGTTCATAAGCCTCATGAAAGTGCTTGGTGCATTAGTAAGGTCGAAAGGCATGACCAACCATTCATATAAACCATGTTTGGTTTTGAATGTGGTCTTCCATTCATCTCCTTCTCTCATTCAAATTTGGTGATAACCACTTCGAAGATCGATTTTGGAGAAGATGGTTGAGCCATGAAGTTCATCAAGCATATCATCGAGTCTCGGAATCGGGAATCGATATTTTATGGTGATGTTATTCACTGCTCTACTATCGATGAACATTCTCCATGTGCCATCTTTCTTAGGGACGAGTAAAGCTGGAACCGCGCACGGGCTCATGCTTTCTCTTACGTACCCTCGTTCCATTAACTCCTCAATTTGTCGTTGGAGTTCTTTCGTTTCTTCGGGGTTACTCCTATAAGCCGCCTTATTTAGTAAGGGCGCGCCGGGTACGAGATCAATTTGATGCTCGATTCCACGCAATGGAGGTAAACCCGCTGGTAAATCATCTGGAAAAACATCGTCAAACTCACGCAATAGTGGTTTAACGCGTTCAACAGAGTCAAGGTTAGAGTAAACTTGGTCAAGGTTAATGTAACCTTGGTCAAGGTTATTCTCTCTTGAAACTGTGGACAGGTTAGATGCCACAAGCGCGTACACTTGCTCTCCTCTAGCCAAAACCTGCTCCACGTCTCTTTCACTAGCAAACATTGACAAACTCGGCTTGTTAGTACGATTAGAATGAATCGAACGAATCTCCTTTGGCGCCATAGGCCTTAGGACGACCTTCTTACCATCCACCATGAGTTCATGCTCATTGCTTCGTCCTTTATGAAGGACATTGCGATCAAATTGCCATGGCCTGCCTAATAACATGTGACAAGCATCCATGGGAATAACATCGCAAACCACCTCGTCCTTGTAAGGACCCATCGTAAAACCAACGTGGACTTGTTTAGTCACCTTGACTTGGTTCCCATCGTCGAGCCAATGTAAGGTATAGGGTCTCGGGTGTGGTGTGGTGGTTAGGGTTAATTTCTTAACCATGTCTTGTGAGGCGACGTTGGTACAACTCCCCCATCAATAATCACGTTACACCATTTGTCTTTGACCAAGCATTTAGTGTGGAAGATTTGGTCACGTTGTTCGGCCACAACCGGTTCAACAACGGTGTGCAAAGTACGACGTAAGACCAAAGACTCGACATGACTTGGTGCTACAAACTCGAGCACGTTGTCCCCCTCTAACTCATCCCCATTCGTGATATATGAGGGTTCATCCTCGTCACTAAAACCTTCCATCAATTCATCGTGATAGCTAATTGCCTCTCTTAATGTAATGACTCTTTTATTAGGACAATCGCTTTGAAAGTGGCCGAATCCTTGACACTTAAAACAACGGACCCTAGACATGTCTTTGGATTTTGTGTCTGTTTTAGGTGTTGTTTGGGTGGCAACTACGGATTTTGGGGTTTGACTTGAACTAGACCCTCCGAACTTATTGGGTGTTTCGGATTTTGTCCAAGTGTTTGTTTTAGTGGTCGGAGTAGTTCGTCGTTTTTGTTGGCCCTCTACTTTTAAACACAAAGAGCATAATAAATCAAACTACGCATAAGGATGTAAATCTACCACATCAGCTATGTTACGATTTAATCCCCTACAAAACCTAGCCATCTTTTGTTCCTCGAGTTCTTCTAACTCACACATTAAAGATGTCTTTTCGAACTCCTCAATATACGCACTAATTGACATGGTCCCTTGTTTCAATTCGGCTACCTTACGATATAAGTCGATTTTGTAACTTCTAGGAACATACCTCTTGCGTAACTTATTTTTGAGTTCCTCCCATGATCGGATCTTAGGCTTTTCCTCCTATGCTCGCCTAGTCTTCATACTTTCGAACCATAGGGACGCACTTTTTGTTAGCCTCAAGATAGCATACTTGCAACGCTTCTCATCGGGGACATCCTTGAATTCGAACGTCCTCTCGATTTGACGCTCCCAGTCCAAGCACTCTTCCGGATCTATCCCTCCCCCGAATTCAGGCAACTCCGTGACTTTGAATTCGTCATGGGGTTTGGGCACATCCACGAATCTCCTGGCACCTCCCCTAGGTCTGTTCTCGGGCAAATTGCGCAAGGCACGGAGCAATTGTTGGATGAGATTGTCGTCATTACTCCCTCCAGTATTGAAGCTGCTTGCGTCACTGTTGACATTGTTGTCGTTGATTTCGTTATCTCCCATGTCGCTAAACACGGCTCTGATACCAAATGATGCAAATGCGGAAGCGGTTTAGATTAGGAAATGAAGTTGGGTCGAAGGTTAATGTAAGCTTGAGTGATGACGTGGATTTTGGAGTGAAATTGAACTAAGGTTAATATAACCTTGGTTCGTGGTTAAGGTCTCCCTGGATTTTGTGTTTTGTGGCACGTCTATTTTAGGAAAGAAAATACTTTGAATTACGTAAGGATTTTTGTGATGAAACAAGATATTTAGCCCGAATTCGACCTTGAATCCGAAACTAATAACGTAGAGATTGGCGCACCAATTCCTCAACGCAATTTCGAAATGCTTTCTCGAAATATAAACACAAGAGTTGATTTAAAATCAAAACGTTGCTGAAATTTTATTACTTAATTGTTTTATAAATAATGCTAACATGGAACGTGGCTTTTATAGCCTTACACAAATATAATCTCGAATATACTACGAGATTCTTAGCCTATTTTACGAGATACATAATCAAGGAAAAATAGCAACTATTCTAGAAAATATAGTATTTTAATCCTAAGAATATCTCGAAATGATCTTGAGGAGATCATTGTTATTTGTGTTGCTTAAATTAACTAAGATTGTATCCCTTTATTTGGAGTATGGGATACCCGAAATCTTCTTCTCCTCTTCAGAATATTGCAGCCAAATCTTGTTTGCTTCTTGATTGATCTTCATGCCTAGAATATTCATATCTTGATATAATATTCTTATTTGTGTTGCCAAGTTGGAGGAGATTGTATCTATCTATTTGAGGGAGGAGATACATGCATATCTTCATGTGAATCACCATCAAATATGAGTGAGAATTATCTCCTCTTATTGCCAAAATAAGAAGATTGCCCTAGCTTCTTTGAAGTAAGAATATCACGCATATCTCTAGTAAGGGAGGTGTGATCTTTGACTGCATATCCCACGTGATCTTGGCTATTTCGGGACGTGTGTGATCATACACACACCAAGTTTGATTGGGCTTGGTTCGAATAACCCAAGCGAGTGTATGGTCTCATTGTGGGCTTTATTCGGTCCTAGCACAATCGGGTCGGGTTCGAGCTCACCCGTATCAGTGTCGGTATGGAATATGTCTTCATCTGGAAAAGCCCAAGTGTCGGTATGCTCTTCTTCAGATATCGGGCTATCGGCGAGAAACTTGGCTACTACCCGGCCTTTGATGGCTTTTAATGGTACAAACTTGAGGTCGAACTCAGCTAACATTAAAGTCCATTTGGACATCCTGCCATTGAGGATGGGCTTCTCGAACAGGTACTTGATAGGATCCATTTTGGATAATACATGTACCTCGTGACTGAGCATGTAATGTCGGAGCTTTTTAGTGGCCCGAACCAAAGCTAGGCACGTTTTCTCGAGCGTTGTATACTTGCACTCGTATTCTAGGAACTTCTTACTGATGTAGTAAATAGCCCGTTCTTCTGAATTGACTATCTGGGCCAGCATAGCCCCCATGGCTGTCTCGGTCGTTGTTAGGTATAACGACAAAGGCAGACGGAGTTGAGGTGGCATTAATACCGGCGGAGCAGACATACTCTCCTTTATTTTATCGAAAGCCGTTTGACATTTGTCGTCCCATAGTACCCGTTCTCCGACCTTCAGTTTTTTGAAAATGGGCTCACATACCATGGTTAGTTTTGAAATGAATCGGCTGATATATTGGACTTTCCCGAGAAACCCCCTTATTTCTTTTTCAGTTTTGGGTGGCTGCATCTCGGTAATGGCCTTGATTTTAGCTGGGTCGACCTGGATGCCGCGTTGGCTAACGATATGGCCCAGTAATTTGCCTGATGTTACCCCGAAACTGCAATTTTGAGGGTTTGGCCTCATGTTGTATTTGCGTAGTCGGGTAAAGAATTTTCTTAGGGCCGCAATGTGCCCACTTCGGTCTTTGGACTTGACGATCATGTCTTCCACATAAACCTCCACTTCTTTATGCATCATATCGTGTAGTAAAGTAGTGGCGGTTCGTTGATTAGTGGCCCCGACATTGATGAGCCCAAATGGCATAACGGTGTAACAGTAAGTACCCCAAGGTGTAATGAAGGTGATCTTACTCATGTCTTCTTTTGCCATTTGGATATGATTGTATCCGGCATACCCGTCCATGAATGATAGAAGGGCATGATCGGCCGTGTTATCCACCAGTATGTCGATGTGTGGTAACGGAAAATCGTCTTTTGGACTGGCCTTATTAAGGTCCCGGAAATCTACACATACCCGCACCTTGTCGTCCTTCTTGGGTACCGGCACGATGTTCGCGACCCAGACTGGATATTCAGACACTTGTATAAAGCCTGCTTTGAATTACTTGTCGACTTCTTCTTTGACTTTGAGAGACCATTCGGGCCTCATTCTCCGGAGTTTCTGTTTTACCGGTTTGAACCCATCTTTGATGGGTATATGGTGTTCAGCTATTTCCCGGTCTATCCCCGGCATGTCCTTATAGGACCATGCGAAGACGTCTTTGAACTCTTGGAGGAGGTCTGTGAATTGTTTTCTCTCCTCGGGATCTAAGGATAGGCCCAACTTAAGCATCTGGGGCTCTAAAGTGGTTTCCACGTTAATGGACTCAGTTTCTTCAATCACCGGATCTCGAGATTCCCTTTGTTCGAGCTGCTCGATGAGATGCGGAGGCAGAGGTACCTGTTCCTCGGGTTTCTCAATGTCATTGCATATAAAATTTTGAAATCGAGAGAATTTTGGAGATAAGACAAGTCGTAAGCAGAACAGTTTTCGTTATTATTATTAATAGTAAATTTTGAGAAAAGCTCGAATTGAGCGGCCATCTGTTTTTTGGTCAGTGGCGGGATAGGGAGAGGTCTTGGGACAGGCCCCGAGACCTCAGTGCAAGTGGCTAAGGGAAGGGGGGTTACAGACTCGACTCTAGCACCAGACCCTCTAGACTTGGACTCAGACTCCGACTCTGACTCAGACTCAGACTCAGACTCGGTATCCGGCATGCCCCCCTCGCCGGTGGTCAGCTTGTAGACTCGACTTTGGCTGTCGGTTCACTTGATGGTCTTCCTTCAGGCCCTCTTCCCGGTGTCCGTACCGACTTCGGAGATTAGCTTGGTTGGGTCAAACCGATTGCTGCGAAGGATCAGGTTGACCAGATCATCCTTTGGAGCAGGGACGGTCTTGTCTTCTCCAAATAGGAGCCCCAGCACGGTCTCGGAGTTACCTTCACCTTCTTTGGACTCGGCCTAGACAAGGGTGAATATATCATCAGGGATGAAATTGCATTCCCGAGCCGTTTTGGTCTCAGGATATCTGACGGTGGGTTGGTAGAGGCCCACTTGAATAGCTCCGAAAACTGGGGTAACGAAGTAATCGGTTAGTTTTAGGCTATAAGGGCCCAAGTAGGTACCCTTGAGGATGTTGGTGGCCTTGTGAATACCGGCCCGGACCACGTTTTCTGGGGTTATAGCATACCCCAATCCGAACTGTGATTCGCCATCGTTTAGGACCTCGATAATCTTCCCAGCTGGAAGATATGGCCTCGAGGTAGCCCCCGGTAAGTAGCCCAAGTTTTGTAGCATCGTGTCGATGCTAGTGGTGAAGTAAGGCCTGAAGAGATATTCCTCCTCGATCATGCCCACGAAATCAAACCCTCGTGGGTCGGCCCGACCCGTAGCGTTGCAGCTTGCCACGGTGATGGGGGGGTGGCCTCTAGTGTGATGACACCGTCTTGAAGTGACATCTTGACCTTCCTATGCAGGGTAGAGGACACGGCCTTGACCGCGTGGATCCAAGGCCTTCCGAGCAGCAAGTTGAAGAACGAGGTGACATCAATCACCTAGAACTCCAGTTCTTTCTCGATCGGGCCCGTTATAATTGTTAGCTTAACGGCCCCGGCCACTGGTTTTTGGGCTTCCGTCAAAAGCCTGGATAGTTTGCGCTGTTGGGAGGTAGTCGACCTCGGTAATGCCGAGGGCCTTAGCGGTCCTTAGGGGAAGGACATTTACAGCGGACCCATCGTTGATAAGGGTCATTGGGAGGTACTTCCCTCGGCAAATGACCGTGATGTATAGGGCCAGATTATGATTGGGCCCGAACGGTGGCAGATCAGATTCAGAGAAGGTGATGAGCGGGCCTTCTTCTTTGGATTTCCTTGAGATAGGGCATAATAGTGGCTACCATTTCAGCAGGGGTAACATGTGAGTCGACCTTGATCTCATCGAGAGCCTTAGTCAGTGCTTCCTGATGCGCTTGCGAGCTAACCAGAAGTTGCCATATGGTTAGATCAGCTCGAACCCTCTTCAATTGTTGGACCAAAGCCGTGTCGTTGCTTGTTTCCTTGAGGGTGGGCTCCGTCCTGGCAGGTTCAGTGACGGTTGTTGGAGTAAGGCGCCCGGCTGTGGCAAGGTGGTTGGTGGCTAAGGCCTTAGTCTTAGCCTTTCGTACCTCTTCAATGGTGATGGGGACAGCTTCCCCTTTGGCTAGGTAAACGTCTTCCTCATCATCGAACCATATCCCGTTAATTTGTGGGATAAAGGGGGAAATGAGGAGTGAGCAGTCAATTACCTCTCCAGTAAATATAGCATGGGCACTAAACGGGTTTTCTTTGTTACTCGGCTTGTCTCCGGGAAACGATATTTTCCCGCTTTCAATCAGATCTTGGATCAGATGCTTCAATTTCCAGCATTTTTCCGTGTCATGCCCATTACCTCGATGATATTGGCAATAGGCCTGAACGTTGTAGGCCTTGGACCTTTTCTCCACTGGAACTTCGGGAGTTGAGCCTATTGCTTGAATCAGACTCTTTGAAGATAGCCTCTGTAAGGCGTAGGTATAGGTAGTCCCTATATCTGTGAATACCCAAGTTGGAGTATTCTTTTTGGATGAGGTGTCAAGAAGATTAACCTCATCGAAGATGCTGCGAGTTGCAGCTGCAGGTGTGGGCTTGCTCACAGATGAGTTGGCCCCTTGATATCCCTTGGTAGAGGCCTTAGTCAGGCTCTCTAACCTTAAGTCATCCTCGATCCTTATGCCCATTTTAGTAAGGGCGGCAAAACTGGGGATGATAGCATACCGAAGATGGACTCGGTAAGATGGGAGGAGGTTCTTGACAAAGGCCTCCACTAGCACTTTCTCGCTGGGCTTATCAACCAGCTTCACTCTCTCAGCCCGCCATCTTTGGAGATATTTGGTGAACCCTTCTTTGGGCTCTTGGGCCATCACTTCCAGAGTACGCATTGTAGTCTGGATCTCGGTATTATCAGCATAATTCCGAGCAAACTCAGTCGCCACATCATCCCAAGTCTTGTATTTCTTGGAATCGAGCCTGTAGTACGAGGCTTTGGGGTGCTTTTCAAGGGAGGAAGCGAATAGGTGCTTAAACATGGTGGACTTTACCCCTTTGACCACCATGAACTCCTTGAAAGCCCGGATGTGGTGGACCGGGTCTTCGGTACCCTCAAACAACGGTATTCCCGTGAGGTTGAGGTTGGCAGGCAGTTTGTCATTCAAAGGCGAGTAAGAACGAGCATTTTTAGTATGGATTGAGTGGCTTGTTGACAGGTGGACCTGTTCTTCGAGCTTACGAACAACACCGATTAGTTCAGCTATGGGCCCAGTAGGCTCAGATCCTTCAACAGGGGCCACCTTCTCCACGGCACTCACACGGGTGACCAAGGTCGCTTGGTCAGTCTGGATGGCAGTCAATTGAGTCTCGATCTTGGCCAGTGCGGCGGTCAGTTGATCCAAAGTCGACTGCATTTTCTGTTGTCTGGTTTCGGGTGGCCTGTCTGTAAGAACACCGCGTAATCAGAAACTAGCCCAAATCCTGGAATAGAAAGTACATCCCGAGCAAAACTGAAAAGGGAAATGACTCGGAAAAGACACCTAGACGGGTGACTTGTGAAAGGTGGGCCTCCCTTAGGATCCGGCAAAGTGGGCCGGGTCCTACTCGAAGAAAGGTCCACGTGAGACATCCCCAGACTTTGGACTCGAATGTGTAGATGGGCCCTCCTTCGTAGGAGTATGTCCTACGTAGGTGGGCCTTTTTTTTTTGATAAAATGTGATTATATATATCAAAAAAAGAAGGATATACAATATACAAATCTCAAACCGAGGAAACAGATTCTTTCCTTGTACACAAACTGAGTGGACACATAAATATTCAACTGCTCACTACTACCAGTCCAACAAGAGACTAGGCATCTTTGTCTTCATCCGGCTTTTCATTTCATTCCTGATTCTCGCTGCAATATACTCAGGTCTAGTGATCATCTCGTTAATTCTTGCATTATTCCGTTGCGCCCATATATAGTAATAGCAGGCTGCCAGTACAACAACATTCTTCTTCCAATTAATCTCATCTCTGGGACTAATTACCAGGTCACTCATCTTCTTGACATGACCATACCAATCTTCAATGCAGTTCAGTAGTTTCCTACTGTAAACACAAGACACGAACAAATGATCGATAGTTTCAGTATCATCTTGACATAGCCAACACCTGTCAGTCTTAGTACATCCAAAACTGTAGAGTCGAGCCATAGTATTCATTCCACCCATCTGAGCCATCCAAACAATAACCGAATGTTTAGGTATAATCCAGTTACACCATACTACTTCAGCCCAATCTTTGGTTGGTTGTTTAGTTCTAATCCATTCGTATCCACTAGCCACGGAGTAACCTCGACTCGCTTCCTGCCATTCGTTATCAAGGTACCCATGCTTCATATTTTCCTTTACTTTGCATATAGTCTTCCATGACCAATTATCTGATGATTTTGGGTAGTATTCATCCCAATTCTTCCCCTTTAGGTAAATTTGATTTACCCATTTGATCCACAATTTATCTGGCTGCGTATAAACCCAATCTACAAACTTAGCGACAGCAGCTATATTCCAGTTCGCCACTTGTTTAATATTCAGTCCTCCTTCAGTTTCTGGCACCGTGATTCTGTCCCACACTATGGATGGAGTACGAAAATATTCACTAGTACCAGACCATAGAAAGTTTCTACAGATGGCTTCGATTTTTCTAACCACCGCTGCTGGCAAAATAAATATGATCCTACGTTTGTTCCAATTAAACCGGGAAGTCCTTGCGTTAGTCTAATAAGGCGGACTGGGATAGGGAAGAAACTCGTGATGTAAGATCGACAGAGTCTCGACGCTAAAGACCTCGACGACTTATGATACGACCCGACACATGCTAAATACGGGAAGTCCTAAGAAGAGGAAGGTTTTGAAAAGGATTTTTTTTGGAAATCCAAAAAAAAAAAAACGGCAAAGGGGCCCGATTTTTCGAAAAAAAAAAGGAAAAAAGTATTGGGCCTCGGTTTTGAAAAGTCGAAAATATTTTCGAGTTTTGAAATGGGCAGAATACCGGCTAGAAATAGGCTATTTTGAGTAAAATCATAAGTCCTAAATTCGGTATATGCCCCGGGTTTTGAAATTGGATAGCTTGAAAAGAATGCAATTTTGAAAAAAAAAGGGTTTTTTGAAAAAAAATGACCTTAGAAACCAAGTAGCACATAGTCATGCAAGCATTATAACGACGCCATGTATGCTTTACACTAAGTCTCGGTCGGTCTAAAAAGGGTCTATACCAGTGCACATAGTCTAGACGTTGATCGGGACGGACTTTCTAAGTCGAGTTGAGCTCAGAACATGCCGCAAAATCCACTCAAATCGATTATGGACACCTTTGACATATCCATATTGGAGTACATCACGGTATAGTGGGACGTCGGTCGCGAGTATCGGCCTGGGAAAATATAGGGTTATGCATGAACCGTAAAACTAAAACGCGTATTGTACTAGTCAAACGATTTCTATTCGAGTCTCACCTTGAGGATGCTGATGGTAAGTCACGCATCAGTTAATCCCCAGCGGAGTCGCCAAATTTGGACATGACATAGGTCCACCCCGACGCGGCCACGCGCGGGTTTGAGGAGGCGAATGAATCTCCATATGAGAATGGATCGAATTGAAATTTAAATCGAAGTGGAGTCGCCACCGAACTTTGTGGGAGTTCGGGCCCGTTCGAACCCACTCTATGTCGTAGTGGGCCATGCACAAATTATGGCCCATTTCCGATGTCAGAGCTTATTGGGCTCGTCCCTTTGCATTGCGATACCGATACTGTCACTACCGGTTATCGTGTATTGAATGACTCTCGGGCGCCAACGGTTTCGGGCATCCGGAAACCGAGGTTCTGAGTAAGGGGTGAGGGTACATGTTGGGAAGCCCACTAAGGACACCCAACCCCTCCCGCACGTTAGCGGCCTCTACTAAGATATCGAATGACTTTCTAATACCCGTGTTAGTAGTTCGGTGAAAATGATATGCAAACATTATTTTCCCTAGACATGCGAAAAAAATGAATGGGTTTCTATGTCGATTTAATGCAACTAATTCTAATGTCGAAGTTAAATTTAGCATGCGGGTTCATTTTAGTACAATAAAATAAACAACGAAAAGATAAATCGACAAAAGAACAAACGGTTAGTAACGGTATAACGATAATAACGGTTTGCAAAAGTATAGGATGCTATAGAAAAGTAAACATGATGTAGGGTTTTGAAAAAAAGTAGGTCACGTGATGGACTTGACACGTGTTGATCGTGGTCAAGAAAAATAAAATATGCTGAGAAAACTTGCTGTTTCGTTAAAGAAACGATGTTTGAAAAAAAATAGAAAACTGCCTTTTTATATGTCGCGTTTTCAGGGGACGGCGCGACTCGCGTCCCGGGCTGTTTTCGATTTTTTTTTTAGAAAAATCGATAGTTTTATTAAATTGCGTATAAATATGACGTGACTTATACTCGACTTAAATTTGTGATACTCGTAATATTCGATGTTCGATTATGGAACCGATATCGAATTTTTAGAGTGCGTCTAAAAAAGATGTTTGAAAAAGATTGCTAAATTAAATTAAGACGGAATAACTAATTTTATGTCACGATTTTTAGGGATTCGTGCGATCCGCGCGAGAAGAGCGCGACTCGCGCCACCACGCGACTCGCACATGGTCTATGCGACTCGCGTGACGGACTGACTTTGGTCCCAGTTTCGTGCCACTCATTATATCCCATATCCGATTATGGAATCGATATGTAATGTTAGAGCGATAACTTGAAGAAAATAATATAAGTCCTTTGAATTTAACTAAAACGATATGGATTTTCTCCGCTTTTATAGTGTCGTAATTAATTCTAACGAATTAAATGACAACTATTTTAGCATCAACGAAAATCGCAATAGTTAATTTGTTTGACTAAATCGTTTAGATTCGACATCCAACTATAGAATTGGTATCGAATCTAATAGATTGACACTTTGCGATTGTTTTAAATTAAACGGAGCCGACTTGATTCCCTCGGCTTCCCGACAACGTAATAAATCCCTAGGGATTTATGTGATGTCGGATCCGCGTCAACGGGTTTCGACCCTAATAATAATAATAAAAAAAAGGTGTTTGATTCGAAAATAGTATTTGAAATTGACGGAATATGCGATGAATGATGACAAAAAAAATAAAAAATGGGACAATGACGACGACACGGACGATGCGCTAGGAAGAAGAGAAAGGAAAAGAAAGGGGTTTTTGCACCCTCAACCTACATGTTCTTGTCTCGAACGGGACTCGTTAATTGTGGCTTGCACGTGAGTATTGAGGTGTAGGTAGAGTTATGGTGATTAGGGTTTGGATTCCTAGATGCTAGGGTTAGGGTTTGAGTGTACAGGATTAGGGTTGATTAGGGTTTGCTTAGGGTTGAATTTGATGTAAAAAGATAATGATTAGGGTTGTCAAAAAGTGTTTAATTGTGTTGCAAAGGGGGTGTTTATATACGCATTGCTATGCACTTTGGTGTCTAGGGTTTAGTGCCTTGACGGACTTGATCCGATGGCCCGCTTGAAGGAGGACCGTGGGTCTGCTTCTCGGAAATGACTTTGACCAGGTTTTGACCCGGTCGCTAAAAGTCAGTTTTATTTTCGGTGTCGGTTTTGACCCAAATTAGTCTTATTTGATTGGAAACGACCCACTAGGCCTGAATTTGAGGCCAGTTTTGTGAGATTTGTACTCCGTAAATGCCTAAGCCAACAATCAATGGTTTTGAGTCTATATCCAAGCGCGTAGAAACACGTTTGCGTCCGATCATCATCGGGTGTTTTTTGGAAACTACCATAGACACCTGGCAGTCAAAATGCGGGTGTCTATAGCGTGTTAGTAGAACGATGAAAATGATATGCAAACAACGTTTTGGCTAAACATGCGAATATTTGAATGGGTTGCTAAGTTGATTTAATGCATCCAATACTAACGTCAAAGTTATATTTAGCATGCGAGTTCATTTTAGTACAATAAAATAAACAACGGAAGTAAAAAAAGCCAAAAATCGAAATAAATGTGTTAGTAACGATAATAACGGTAATAACGGTTTATAACTAATATGGGATGACGTAAATGACACGGTGCATGATTTTAAAAAGTAATAAATCACGTGATTGACTTGACACGTGTTGACCGAAGTCATGAAAATATTTTACAAGACTCGACATACGTTTAGGGCTTACACTTTGACGTGATGAGAGGACACTCGATCGAGTCATTGAAGGACTCGACCGAGTGTGCCTCGGAAAAGGGGTCCGCCCAGAATTTGAGGTGTTACTTGACCGAGTCACGAAGAGACTCGCCCGAGTAGGTCGCCACTCGGCCGAGTCATTGCGAGACTCGACCGAGTGGTCCTCAAAAAACCATTATGCCTCGATTTTTGGATGTCACTCGATCGAGTGGCCTATGGCACTCGGTCGAGTGACCCCTGTACGAACTAGAGTTCGCTTCGCAATTTGTTGTCGATTTCGAAATTGTTTTTTATTTATTTTGAAGAATCGATGACTTCATTGATTCGGACATAAATATTGTATGATTTATGCCCGACTCGGACTTTGATACTCATCGTATCCGATATTCGATTATTGAACGATATCGAATATTTTAGAGCGAGATCTAAAAAAATACGTTTGTAAGTCGTTTAAATTAAACTAAAACGATATAGATTATCTCCGCGTTTATAGTGTCATAATTAATTCTATCGAATTAGGTGACGACTATTTTAGCATCAACGAAAATCGTGTTAGTTAAATTAGTTGACTAAATCACTTAGATTCAACATCCAATTATTGAATTGGTATCGAATCTAAAGAATGACGCTTTATGATTACTTGAATTAAAAAGGACTTGATTTGATTCCCTCCGTATCCCGACATCGTAGTGAATCCTCGCGGATTATGTGATGTCGGATCCGCATCAACAGGTTTCGACCTTGAAAAAGTGTTTAATTCGAAAATAATTTTAAAATTGATGAACATGCGATGAATGATGATTACGATGCAACGTGAATAAAAAGAGACGATTTTTGTTGATGTTGACTTGCTTCAACAATCAAGCGTTCGGGGTGTCGGGATAAGGGACCGGCAACGTCGGGTGAAGCACCCTTGTATATTCGGATTTCCTTATCCCGTGATCACTCCCGCTCGACACGAATTAGCGAGTATTTAAATGCTTTTAGACTAGTAATATTATCGATATTAGAGACGCGATGACGAAAAAAAAACGAAACAAAAAGGGCGACGACGACGAGACGGACGACGCAAGAAGAAGAGAGGAAGAGAAAGGAGAAATCGGGATTGTGCACCCTCAACCTACATGTTTCTTGACTCGGATGTGACTTGCTTGCTTGTGGCTTGCACGGGAGTATCGAGGTTTACGTAGGTTAAGTTATGGTGGTTTAGGGTTTTTGATTTCCTAGATGCTAGGCTTTAGATTGAAGATGAGTAGTAATTACGGTTGTGAAAGTTGTAGGTCGAAAAGTCTTGTGAAAGGGTTGCAAAGGAGGTGTATATATAGGCATGCTCCATCACCCGAATTAGGGCTACTCGACCGAGTACCCTGCTGACTCGTTCGAGTGGCCCAAGATGCCGCACACGGGCCTGTTTGAAGGCCCACTTGATCGAGTGGGCTGACACTCGATCGAGTAGGTCAGCTGGAGCGCGGGGGTCCGGGCTTTGGACCTTGAGTTGGGTATTTTTGTGGGTCTTGTATTTCGGTTGGACTTTTGATGTTTGTATGGCTATTTTTTGTGTCTCGGAAACGGCTTTGACCGGGGTTTGACCCAATCGCTAAAAGTCGGTTTTATTTCCGGCGTCGGTTTTGACCCAAATTAGCCTTATTTGATTGGAAACGACCCACTGGGCCTGAATTTGAGGTCGGTTTTATGAGATTTATACTTCGTAAAAAGCCCAAGCCAGAAACTAATGGTTTCGAGTCCATATCCGAGCGCGTTGAAACACGTTTGCGTCCGATAATCATTGGGTGTTTTTTGGAAACTGCTATAGACAGCTAGCAGCTAAATGTGGGTGTCTACACTTCCATACCATCACCACCATCACCAAAAACTCCACCACTAAATCAAAATCCATCCCCTCCAAATCAACCAAATTCAAATCCACCATCACCACCAATCCAACAAATGGCAACCTTAGGATCTCATTCCTAACTCACACATGAAGAAACACCTTCTCCCGTTGATTTTGGAGAGATTCCCAAGAATTATGAACTGAAAGCCTCTTTGACAAATACGGTTCAACAAGATAATTTTCACGGTTTCTCCCAAGAAGATGCTCAAGAGCACATCGCTTCATTTAACGAAAAATTAGTAGGAGCCCGTCTCAATGGATTAACTTCATGCCAACTGCATCGTTTATTATTTCCAAAGACCTTGAGAGATGGAGCTCGTAGATGGCTTCAAGGCCATCCCGCTAATACGTTCACAACGTAGGCTCAATTATCTAATGCCTTCTTGGAGAAATATTTTCCGCCGTCAAAGACTAACCAATATCGCATGGAGATACAAACCTTCAAGCAAGATGAATTTGAAAGCCTAAGTGAGGCTTAGGAAAGATTTAGAGATCTATTGCGCGAATGTCCACACCATGGAATACCCGATTGGCTAACTACCCAAACGTTTTATAACACCCTTTCATCGAGAACCAAGGAGAACCTCAATTCGGCCGCCGGAGGAGACTTCTCTTCTCTCACCGATGAGGCATCTAAAAATCTTATTGAAAAGATGGCAAGGAGTGATTCTAGAATGGGTCAATAGAGGGATTCTAGAAAGAACGTCGAAGTGAACTCATCTAAGAGTTCTAATGAATTGGAACTTCAAACGGAAGTTGAAGAATTGAAAAAGAGAATGGACGCCATGAGTTCTAAACCCACTCCTAGAGGTATGTACCAAATTCAAGGGAGTGTTCCACCAAGGCAACCATCTCCTCCAAAACAATTAACATGGGAAGTTCAATGTGATCATTGTGGCAATTATGGCCATGATTCTAGCTCTTGCATTCCTAATGAAGAAGTTTATATTGAAGAGCCAAATAAAGTCCAGACTATACAAGTGTATGGGCAAAGACCTCAATTTGATCTATTTTCCAATACTTACAATGCCGACACAAGATTTCATCCTAATTTTTCTTATGGCAATCAAAACGTTCAAAATCCGATGCCGCGTGCCCAAGGGAGTCAACCAAAGCCATTTAATCAAAGTCAACAAAGGCCCTTTAACCAAGGTCCCCCAAAGATGCCCCTATATATGCCTCCTCATCAAAGGAGCAACTTCAATCAACAAGGTATCAACTTCCATGTTCCCAACAATTACAACAATTACCAAAATCAACATTGTAATCATTTCAATCATGGATACAATCAAGGGTTCCAAGGCAACTTTCAAGGAAATCAAGGTTACAATCAACAACCATTTAATCAATCCTCTCAATCTTATGGCCAATCAAGCAATTTTCAATTTGGTCGAGGAGGAGTTCCATGGATAACATCAATGATTTGCAAAGAGCCGTTGGGCAACTATGGAGTGAACATCAAGATACAAAAGCAAGGCTAAAGGTTTGAGAATCACAAGAAGCAATAAAAGCCTTAGCCGCCCCAATCCATCCACCCCATGGTTTGCCCGGGCAACCCCAAAACACAAGAGACCCTTCACACCAAGCAAATGCCGTCATTTTGAGAGGTGGCAAAGAACTTGAGGACCCATATAAGAATTTGAACTTGAACACCAAAAGCACCCCATCCAAAGTCAATCAACCAAGTGCACCACAAGCATCATCTCCCACTTCCCCCAAACAAAACCGGGGAATACAAGCGGAGTTTGATATCCTCCAAAATGTGGAGAATGAACAAAGAGAACAAAGAAAGAAGAAAGAGCAAATGGAAGCGGAAGACGCAAAAAGAAAAGAGGCGGAGCGATTAGCCGAAGAAGAAGAATCCAATGTTCCACCGCCTCCCGCTTTTGTCCCACCATTGCCTTTTCCCGAACGAGCTAAACCACATAAGGAAAATGCTCAATTTAGCCGTTTTGTGGATATGTTGAAGAAGGTGGAGGTAGCTTTACCCTTCACCAAGGTAATTTCTCAAATGCCCCTCTATTCTAAGTTTTTGAAAGATGTCTTGACTAAAAAGAGAACAATAGAGGATAAAGAATGTGTCTCTCTCACGGCACAATGTGGTGCCATTCTTATGAATCAAATGCCAAAGAAACTAGAGGATCCCGGTAGCTTTTCAATCCCTTGTCGGGTTGGAAATGTTGTTGTTAATCAAGCTTTATGTGACCTAGGGGCTAGTGTTAGTTTGTTACCCTATTCCATTGCCAAGAGACTTAGTGTGGGGGAGATGAGACCCACTAGCATGTCGATTCAACTTGAGGATAGGTCCGTTAAGTACCCACTTGAGATACTTGAGGATGTACCCGTTCAAGTTGGTAAATTTTTCATCCCCTCCGACTTTGTTGTCATGGATATGCCCGAAGACACTATTACCCCCATTATTTTAGGTCGACCTTTTATGGCTACCGGAGGTACTACAGTTGATGTTAAGAATGGTAAGTTGTCTTTTAACATAGGGAACGAGTTGGTAGAGTTTTCCTTTTCTTAAGCTCTTAAACAACCAATGATTGAACAAATGCATTCCATTGAAGTTATTAATAGTTTGGTTGAGTATAGCTTGATAGAGGATGATAAGCAAGAATATGAACCATTTGACTCTCCACCTTTTGAAGATGAATTCTCGCATGAAGAAAAGGTAGAATCACTACCGGTGGGTAAGAGTATGGTATCTCCTTCTCCTAATCTTGAACTTAAACCACTCCTCTCTTCCCTCAAATATGCTTTTCTTGAAGGAACTAATTATCCCGTTATCGTCAATGCTACCCTTGATGGACCTCAACTGGAAAAACTTTTGATTTTTTTGAGAAAGCACAAAATGGCCATCGGGTATAGCATTGCCGACCTCCAAGGCATAAGCCCGAACGTTTGTATGCATAGGATCATCCTTGATGATGACCACCGTCCTTCGGTTGAGGGTCAACGTAGGTTGAACCCCACAATGAAAGAGGTTGTCATGAAGGAAGTCCACAAGTTGTAGGAGGCTAACATTATATACCCAATAACCGGAAGTAAATGGGTTAGCCTCGTACAAGTTGTGCCGAAAAAAGGAGGAATGACGGTTGTCAAAGGAGAAAAGGGTGAGTCAATTTCTACTAGGACTACTACCGGATGGCGCATGTGTATAGACTATCGAAAACTGAACACGGCCACCATAAAAGACCATTTCCCCTTTCCTTCATTGATCAAATGCTTGAAACATTGGCACATCATTCTTATTTTTGTTTCCTTGACGGTCATTTTGGATTTCTTCAAATTCCCATTCATCCCGATGACCAAGAGAAAACCACTTTCACATGTCCATATGGCACCTATGATTATAGAAGGATGCCATTTGGATTGTGTAATGCGCCGGGAACGTTTCAAAGATGTATGATGGCTATTTTCTCCGATTTTATTGAAAAGTCTATGGAAGTTTTTATGGATGACTTTAGTGTCCGTGGTACATCTTTTGATTCTTGCCTTGAAAATCTTGATCAAGTGTTAGCTCGATGTGAAGAGTATAGACTTGTTTTAAATTGGGAAAAATGTCATTTCATGGGTTAACAAGGTGTTGTCCTAGGTCATATTGTTTCTAATAGAGGATTCGAAGTTGATAAGGCTAAAGTCTTCGTGACGAGAACTTATCACCACCTAGAAATGTTAAAGGGGTGAGGAGTTTTCTAGGTCACGCCGGTTTTTATAGACGATTTATTAAAGACTTTTCCAAGATTGCCAAGCCTTTAACTTCTTTGCTTATGAAAGATGCACCTTTTGTTTTCGATGACTCGTGTCTTGAGGCCTTTTGCAGAATAAAGACCGCTCTCACTACCACTTCAATTATCAAAGCTCCCTATTGGAATCTTCCATTTGAGATCATGTGCGATGCATCCGATTTTGCCGTTGGTGCCGTTTTAGGTCAACGGGTAATTAAGAAGCTACATGTGATATACTACGCAAGCAAAACACTAGATGAAGCCCAATCGAGGTATACCACAACCGAGAAAGAGATGCTTGCCGTTGTCTACGCCATGGGGAAATTCCAAAATTATGTTACCGATTCAAAAGTCATTATTCATACCGATCATGCGGCGATTCGATACATCATGTCCAAAAAGGAGACCAAGTCCCGACTCTTTCGGTGGGTCCTCCTTCTACAAGAATTTGATATTGAGATTAAAGACAAAGCTGGATCGGAGAACTTGGTAGCGGATCATCATAGTAGACTAACGGTTAGTAAAGGAAGCAATGAAGAAGATGGTATACCCATCAATGAAGCTATGAGAGATGAGGCCTTGATGGCCATTGAAACTATTACACCTTGGTATGCCGATATCGTCAATTTCTTAGTATCTCAATTTATTCCGGACGATTATTCCAAGCAAGAGAGGAAGAAACTGTGTTATGAAGCCCAGCGCTATTATTGGGACGAGCCTTATTTATTCTGCCGTTGTGTAGATGGAATTTACCGACGATGTTTTACGGCCGATGAGGGATATAATATTGTGAAGCACCATCACTCGACATCTTATGGTGGACACTTGGCCAACCAAAAGACAATTGCCAAGGTTCTCCAAAGCGGGTTTTGGTGGCCTTCCATGTTCAAGGACATTCGAGCTTTCATTCTCACATGCGATGTTTGTCAAAGAAGAGGGAATATTACAAGAAGAAATGAGATGGCCCTTCAACCCATCTTAGAAATTGAATTATTCGATGTTTGGGGCATTGATTTCATGGCTCCGTTCACATCCTCTTTTGGTAACAAATACATCCTAGTCGCGGTTGATTATGTCTCAAAATGGATCGAGGCCGTAGCTTCCCCCACCAATGACTCCAAGGTTGTAATCAAGCTTTTCAAGAATGTAATTTTCCCAAGATTCGGTATGCCTAGAGCCATAATTAGTGATGGAGGCTCTCATTTTAGGAAAGATACCTTTGAACACCTTCTTAGGAAATATGGTATCACTCACAAGCTGTCCCTAGCCTACCACCCTCAATCAAATGGGCAAGCCGAGATCTCCAACCGTCAAATCAAAGGAATTTTAGAGAAAGTTGTAAATACACACCGAAAGGATTGGTCATTGAAGTTAAATGAGGCCCTTTGGGCATTGAGAATGGCTTACAAAGCGCCGATTGGAACCACTCCTTATCGTCTTGTGTATGGTAAAGCTTGTCATTTAACGGTAGAATTAGAACACAAATCCAAATGGGCAATCAAAGAGCTAAACTTCGATGAGAGTGTTGTAGGAGATAATCGCCTTCTCCAACTACAAGAATTGGAAGAACTAAGACTTGAAGCCTACGAAAATTCGAAGATTTACAAGAAACGAACTCGTCAATGGCATGATTCTTGAATACTTCGTAAGGACTTCTCCGTTTGTGATAAGGTATTACTCTTCAACTCTCACTTTAAGCTCTTCCCCGGTAAGTTGAAATCGAAATGGTCGGGTCCATTCGAAGTGACCAAGGTAGAACCATATGGATCAATAGAGATATCTAGCCCGAAAACTGGGAAATTTATGGTTAATGTCACCCGTTTGAAGATTTATCATCCCGGTCACGCTCGTGAGACCTTTGCTACCGTGAAGTTTGGTGAGCTCCCATTGGGGTGCGTTGTTTAAACCCCTCTCGAAATTGATATAGGTTTGGTGGTATCCTCAACAACCACCTTGTATATATGTATCATATTTCTTTGAGTTTGTTAGCTTTGTTAGCTTGAGAAGAATGGTTGATAAGTGTAGTTTGTAGTGCCTATTTCGTAGTGTTTTGGTCCCATATTCCTTGTGAAATCACTCCTTGGGAGCGATTTATGGGCTACTTATGCTTCCTCTAGCTCGTTTCAGGTTCCCGAGACCATTCATGAAGAGTTGGAGCGATTCTGACTCAATACATACACTTTTCGGAGCCAACGAAACGGAGGAACGATAACTCGATGCCTTGGATTCGACCCCGAGACCTTGGGACCCATTCCCGAGCCTCCGAGACCCGATCCCGAGTCCCGAGAATCAATGAGAAGTCCATGTGAAGCAAGGAGGAACCAAAAGGATCATATTGGAGGCCTACAAGACTCATCCCCGACGGGTATGCACCTCATCCCGTCCGGGATGAAGTGGACTTTTTAAGAGGCCACTGTGAGCCCGTCCCGGTCGGGATGACAGGTCGTCCCGGTCGGGATGATCCCGTCCCGGTCGGTACCAACCTGCTGTAGCCGCACCTCTTCTTTTCCTTCCTCCTTCATTCTTGAACCCCTATAAATACTTCCCTCTTGTATTGTTTATGTATCTTACCTTAACCTAGACTCTCTTAAGCCTCTCTACAAGATATAAACCCTAGATTTAGTTCTCCTTTCATTAGTTTAATCTTCCTTTAATCTTTAGTTAATCTTAGTTAATTAGTCTTGTAATTAAGAAGATTCTTGAAGACTCATCCAAGATTGACAACCTTGGGGTTTTATTTGGGTTTCTTATTAATACAAGTTCTCATCTTTTTCATCCTATTGTAGTGGGTATAATTTCTCTTATCTTAATCTTTGTTTTATCATCTAGTTTTAATCATTGACTATTGTTTGTTGTTCTTGATTGTTCACCATGAATGTTTTGATGTTTATGATGTTGTTTTGTCTTTTCATTGTTGTAGTTAGTTTGAATATGTGTGAGTAGTCTCCTTGTGGGTTAGTAGGGGGATTAAGGGTAGAATATGGGTGATTAGGGTTTGATTAGGGGTAAAGGGTGAATCTTTGTTGTTAGTCACATACTTGGCACACTATGTGTTTGTTGAAATGCTTGTTTGAGTTGTAGTGGCCATGCTTCTCATGCTAGTCTTCCTCTACTCATTGTTTATCTTGTATGTGGTCATGTTGAGGATAGTGTTGAGGATAGTCTAAGTTGCGAGAGCCCGGACCTACCTCGACTAGAGTCTAAGTAGCGAGAGCCCGGACTCACCTCGACATCGGTCTAAGTAGCGAGAGCCCGGACCGACTCTAGCACTAGGAGACACCCATACCCATGATCAACCCGATTACCCTACTATTCTTATGAACCCGACCTAACCCACTTCCTTCCATATTTGATTTCGACTTCTTGTTTAGTCATCGTTTATTCTAGTTTACTTGTTATTACGATCATTAGCATTGTTTAGCATTGTTTTAGCCTAGTTCATCATTAGTCTAGTTCTTACCTCTTCTCTACCATAGTTTTCCATTTATCACTTCTTTGTGTTTGTTTGGTGATTTAGTCTCGTTTTAGGCCAACCTAGTCTAAATCTTGCAACACCGTCTCCGTGGATACGATCCCGACTTACCCTAACTACCGTTAGGTGCTGGTTGGTTATTATTTGATCGGCGGGATCCAAGACAAATCCCACCATCAATTTGGCGCTGTTGCCGGGGACGGTGCATTGCTTAGACTTAGTTTGCTTATAGCTAGACTTAGTTACCCTTCTTTGTGCCCTTCTATTATCTCTTGTGCATATTCTCTAGATTTTTCTTGTTTCCTTAGTTTTATTTCCTTCTTTTCTCTTTGTCTCCCGATTGTGCTTGTTTATTGTCGTTACCTAGTGCCCATAAAGCACTAGGTGTTCTCACGTTTGTTCTAGTG
This sequence comes from Agrostemma githago, assembly GCA_958450325.1. NCBI lineage: Eukaryota > Viridiplantae > Streptophyta > Magnoliopsida > Caryophyllales > Caryophyllaceae > Agrostemma > Agrostemma githago. The sequence goes on along the minus strand of OY288253.1, from coordinate 37,145,393 downwards.
CGTAGTGTATGCCTAGGCGGGGAGGCGATTTCTTTCTCTTTAATCCAGATCCGGAAAGACTTTTTCGAGCCTTTTGCCAACGGACGATTAACCGGGTTAGGATCTCTCAACCAAGTGCAAGCAATACTCATCAAGAGCAAGCTCAAGGAAACGATTTTGAAGAAGCATCTCGAGAGACGGCCGAAGGGAATTTCATCAATCCCTTTGGATATTCTAGTCCTAGTTCCCCTTCTACATCTACTTCAACTCCGTCTTCACCCCCATCTCCCTTATATCCAATAATGCCGAGGTTTTCATCCCACTCTACATTTACGGAAGACGTCTTGCCGGGACCCAATGCTCTACCGGCCGCTTATGCCGGAAATTTTACGGCCAAGACTCACTTCATACAACTTGTGGAAAGGAATCAATTTAGTGGTTTGTCCACCGAAGACCCGCACCAACACATGGAGACTTTCTCCGATTATTGCGACGCTATCTCTCAACCCGGGGTTACACAAGATCAAATCCGATGGGTATTATTTCCATTCTCATTAATTGGAAAAGCGAAGCAATGGATCAAGAGTCTCGATAGGGCAACCATGGGCATCGACACTTGGAAGAAGCTTGCATTGGCGTTCTACCAAACATTCTACCCTCCGGAAAAGACTAATTTGCTTAGGGCCTCCATCACCGGTTTCCAACAACGGGATGAAGAGAGCCTTTATGAGGCTTGGGAGAGGTTTAAATCTTTGGTTAGATCGTGCCCCCACCATGGACTTTCACAATGGTTCTTAGTCCAACAATTTTGGAACGGTCTTTATGAGGACTCAAGAACTATACTCAACATGGGCTCCAATGGTAGGTTCACCGAGGTCGATGATGACCAAACGTGGGCGAAAATCGAAGAGATAGCGGTGCATAATTCGCAATACTCTAGGCCTAGGAAGGCAAACCGAGGAGGTAGGGACGAGGTTGATGCTATTACTCAATTAAGCATTGACCTTGGAGCTCAATTGAAGACACACATGGAGACCATTGACAAGAAGCTCCAAGGCCACCTCACTCAAGTTCAAAGCATTGGTTCCTCCAATCAACACTCAATTCAAGAAGTAAATGCTTTGGGGTTTGCACCTCCTTTGCCTTATTATGGGATGTGTGACACTTGTGGAGTCGTTGGTCATGATCCTATGCATTGTCAAGGGAGTATTGAGCAAGTGAATGCCTTTCAAGCATTCAAGCAAGGTGCCTCCTAATCTAATCAATACCAAGCTTCCAATCAAGTCCCTCAACAACAAGCCTTTCAACACCAACAACAACATCGTCCCTATGTTCCACCTCCCTTAAGAGACAACAACCAAGGTTACCAAGGCAACTCAAGGCCTTTCAACAACTTCAAGCAAAATAACCAAGGTACCTTCTACAACAACAATCAAGGGTTCCAACAAGGGAACTTCAATCAAGGTGGTTTCCAAGGAAACCAAAACTTCCAAGGACAACAAAATTACAACCACGGCAATAATCAAGGAAATTCTCATGGGTTCCAAGGGAACCGTCAACAACAAGCAACTCAAGCTAACCGTCAAGAAAGCAAGCCTAGGAGCCGGTCTCCTATTCATGATTACGGTGCTCCATTAGCCCTCACCGATACCCCGCACAATCCACAATCTCCATCTCGTGATTTCGACGTTCAAAAATCCTTGTTGGAGATGCAAAGGGGTCGAATGGAGATGTCAAAGAATCAACAAGAGTTCTATGCTTATATTCAAAAGGACAACATGCCGAGAGATGCTCGTACGAAGATGCTTGAGACCCGAATAGCTCAACTTGCCTCGGGTACCTCTTCAAGGCAACCGGGGCAATTATCTCCTCAAGGTGAAACACCGAAATTTGAGCATGTAAATGCTATTACCACGAGGAGAGGTACATCTTATAACCCTCCCCCACCCCCTAATGAGCAAGAGCCAACAAGAGAAGCTATGTTTCCAATTCAAGAAGACCAAAGCTTGGGAAGTCCAATGGAGGAGCAAGTCTTATGGGAGATCGAGAGACCCCAAGAAGACAAGCTTCCCCCACTTCAAGAAAAAGACAAGGGCAAAAGGAAAGTGTCATTTGAGGAGTCTACCCCGATTGAGCCAAATAAGTGCCATATCAAGTTGCCTTTCCCAACAAGGCAAATGAAGACCAAGGTAGATTCTCAATATGAAAAGTTCCTTAACATTGTGAATAAATTGGATGTTATTGTCCCATTCACCGAACTACTTACCCAAATCCCGGCATATGGAAAATTTATGAAAGAAATCTTGGCTAGGAAGAGATCCATCGACAAGGAAGAGACCATTGCGTTCACAAGGGTGGTGAGCGAGCTCATTCAAGGTTCTACGCTTCCAAAGTTGAAGGATCCGGGTAGATTCTCGATCCCTTGCACCATAGGCCACTACAAGATCGAAAGAGCATTATGTGATTTGGGTGCGAGTGTGAGCATCATCCCTTATTCTATTTGTTGCCGACTTGGGATGAAGGAGCTTAAAAGTACTTCTATCACACTCCAAATGGCCGATAGTTCATTCAACCGACCATTGGGAATGCTAGAGGATGTGCCGGTGAGAATCGGTAAGTTCTTCATTCCGGTTGACTTCATCGTGCTCGATATGCGGGAAGATGCTATCACTCCCATTATTCTTGGGCGCCCATTTCTACACACCGCCGGTGCTATGATCGATGTGAAGAATGGTAGGATCACCTTCGAACTAGGCGAAGAGAAGCTAGTGTTTGACCTTCAAGGTAACACTTCGCCCGCCAATGATGAGTCATGCAATATGATCCAAGCCGCAAAAGACATCGATCTAGGGGGAGAGTCGGGACAAAGCTTGAACAAGAACTCTTGTGAACTTGAGGATGATGACTTTGAGAGTGGAGAGGATGAGTGCCCATTTCATGGGCTTGATGACACGTTGAAAAGCAAGGAGAAAGATGAGCCTCCCTTGGGGCCACGTGAGGATCGGTGGACGTTTGGGTACATCCCGAAGGACCAAAAGTATAAGTTCAAGCCTTTGAACTTACAAGATCGGGACGCCCCGGGAACGTCAAGACGAGGTCATGAAGAGCCTTGGTATTTGGACGCTTATGTCTCAAGCTTGATTGAAGACTTTGCTAGGGCCTTCGACTTGTTTCTTCGTGCCCTTGATGGAGATGGAACTAGTTCTTGTTGTTGAAAAAGATTGAAGAATGCACCACCTTGGTTTGACGGAGTTCCACAAGAACCGTCTCTTTGTATATATCTCTTTCCCTTGTAGTTTGTTTTGTTTTGTGAACTTCTTGATTACTTGGATTGATTGATGAGCGATGTGAGGGAGGGAATTTGATGTGTTATTTGAGTTTATTGTGATAGGTGTGAAGTGGAAGTGATTCCTAGGGAGGAGTGGTCATTGTTTGAGCTTGGATCGTGTGAAGGGAAGTCGGTTTTTGAAGCTTGGAACGAGCTTTTGGGAGCTATAGAGGGTTAGGAGACTCTTCCCGGCCTAGAATAGGTCATCCCGTCCGGGATGGAAGGCCCATCCCGACCGGGAAGGAGGTCATCCCGTCCGGGATGAGGTGCACAAAAGTTGGGTCTATAGACAGGTCATCCCGACCGGGACGAAGTCTTCCCGACCGGGACGAGACGGTCATCCCGACCGGGACCACCCATCCCGACCGGGATGGACCCCTTGTTCCTCTTTTGGCCTTTTCTTCGTCGTTTGAGCCCACCCAACCACTTTATACCCCCTCCCAACCTCCCTACATGTCCTTACTCTTATAATATGACCCTTACACCTCACATACACATTTTCACCTCACTTTCTCTTCACTTTAAACCGACTTTCACATCAAAACCCACCTCACTTTACCTTTGTGCCCCAACCATGGAACCGTACCGCAATTGGGAAGGAATAACGACGACGACTTGCTACATGCCTATATTGATTTATGATACGATGGAGCGAGTGAGTTGCTAACCGTACGGTACGGCAACTATCCTCTCTTTTCTGTTTTTATAGCTTGTCTTCATTTGTTTATTCCCTTTCCCTTATACCATTTGTGTCATGGTGGCCTTCGAGGCCTTAGCATGGTTGCTCCCGACTCTCGATGACGTGACTACATCGAGAGTCATTTCAAAATCCAAATTTTTCAAGATTTTCACACTTTTTTGTAGGATTTAGTCGGATTTGGGTGGAATCCGGGCTAGGTGACTTGATCACACCTAGTCCTCCCCTCCCATTTCCTTTTATTTCTTTCTTTTTATTTCTTCCCCCATCCATATCTTTTCTTGTCTCGGCCCATGGTGACTTGACTACACCCCGGCCGGACACATTCTACCATTTTCTCCACCTTTTTGATTTTTAGCTTTATTTTCGTAGTTTCTTTTCTTTTGTGCTCCCATGCACTACGGTCGAGCATGAGGACATTGCTCAGCTTAAGTGTGGGGGAGCGATATTCTATCGTAGTTAGTTTTATTTTTGTAGTTTTTCGAAAAATCTTTAAAAATCCTAAAAATTTGAAAAATTTTCACAAAAAATCAAAAAGATTTTCCTTTTGTGTGTTTTTCTTTTATGTCGTTGTACCGTGTATTTGTTGTGTTGTGCGTGTTTTGCCTCCCTTTTTCCGTACGGTTACTTGAATCACCAATAGCTTTGGAGAGCTTTCAAGACTTCCGGTAACATCTTTATCCCTTTTTCTTCTTTATCTCTTGTGAAGTTTGGAGGAGATTGTGATGTTGTGTGCTCGGGAGGAGCTTTGTAAAATTTGTGGTTGATTTGGTGGCTTGTTTGGAAGCTCGGGGTGGTGTTTGTGTTGTTTGTTTGTTTGTTTTGCTTGTTTTTGTTTTGTGGCCCTTTGTCTCTTTTTCTTTCGTTTTCGTCGTGTCTTCGTTTTGTGTTGAGTTAGTGTGTCTTGTGTGTAAATAGGTTTTCGAAAACCCGGTTTAGAGGCTAGTGTGCGAGTGTTTACTTTCCCTTTCTAGTAGTATAAATCGGGTCTTGGACTTTAGTCTAGTAGAATGACCCTAAATCAATGATTTCGTTGGTTTCTTACCTTGAGTCCACCTAGCTTACTAGGGATTTACTACGGGATTTGCACCTTTGACCATTATGACCACCCACGGTGTGAAAAGGCCTTGGTTACCGAGTCTCATCCCTTAGGTGACCGTGTCTAGGATCGTTTGATTAGTCCAAGTTCTCCACCTTTTTGTGGGTTTGAAGGGGGATGCGCAACCCCGACATACCCATTACCCTACCTCCTACACATATCCACACAATAATTTGCAACTTGTTGATTTCTCTCTTTCTAAATTGTCAAGAAATGCCAAAAAGCCAAATCAAGCCAAAAGGGCAAAGAAAGGAAAAAGAAAGAAAAAGAAAGAAAGGAAAGAATGAAGAAAAAGAAAAGGCACAAATGCCAAAAAGAAAATAGAAAAGAAGAAAAAGAAATGGCATGGCAAAACAAAGCAAAAATGCAAAAGAAGAAGAAAATGCCAAAAGAAAATCGTCTCACAAAAATAGAAACCTCACACCTCACAAAATAAGCCTTTTACCGACTACTACCGTGAAGAGCCTACCAAAGGACCGAGTCCCTAGGAAGGATGATAGCGGTAATGGTCGGTCTTCCCTCACTTTGCAATCATTTCCACCTTTTTACTTGGACTAGTTAGGCGGTTTCGGACGTGGGACTACCCTCTTGGCTCTTTGCTAAAGGGGGTGGGGTCTCACTTACCTACAGTGTCGACTAACACCGTGGTTCATAACTTTCCATCCCGCTAATCGTCCCGTAGTACGTTCTTAGAAGGTTAGGAGGAACCTAGGTAAGTTACCAACGTTTTTATTGCTTTGTCGTCATACTATTAGGGTTTAGTCCATTTTGGTTTGTATTGCTAGCTTGGGAACGTTGTCACTTGCCTTGAGTCCTAAACCGGTGCTTCTTTCACCGCTTTTTAGAGGAAAGCGGTATTTGTTTCTCTTTGGGTGCAACCTTTTGTGTGTTGTTTGTATGGTTGTGTGTTTGTGTGTTTTGTGTCCGGTTGCATCCACAGTTTTGTCGCAAGACCCCACTTGCCTTGCGGATAGCACTTGTCCTCTAAGTGTTATCGCGTGAGTTGAAAGGGCGTAGGGTGCGCTAATACCCACTCGGCTAGTTTAGTAGTTAGTATGTGCTTACTCGAGGGCGAGTAAGGGTTAAGTGTGGGGGAGTTGATAAGTGTAGTTTGTAGTGCCTATTTCGTAGTGTTTTGGTCCCATATTCCTTGTAAAATCACTCCTTGGGAGCGATTTATGGGCTACTTATGCTTCCTCTAGCTCGTTTCAGGTTCCCGAGACCATTCATGAAGAGTTGGAGCGATTCCGACTCAATACATACACTTTTCGGAGCCAACGAAGCGGAGAAACGATAACTCGATGCCTTGGATTCAACCCCGAGACCTTGGGACCCATTCCCGAGCCTCCGAGACCCGATCCCGAGTCCCGAGAATCAATGAGAAGTCCATGTGAAGCAAGGAGGAACCAAAAGGATCATATTGGAGGCCTACAAGACTCATCCCCGACAGGTATGCACCTCATCCCGTCCGGGATGAAGTGCACTTTTTAAGAGGCCACTGTGAGCCCGTCCCGGTCGGGACCAACCCGTCCCGGTCGGGATGACAGGTCGTCCTGGTCGGGATGATCCCGTCCCGGTCGGGACCAACCTGCTGTAGCCGCACCTCTTCTTTTCCTTCCTCCTTCATTCTTGAACCCCTATAAATACTTCCCTCTTGTATTGTTTATGTATCTTACCTTAACCTAGACTCTCTTATGCCTCTCTACAAGATATAAACCCTAGATTTAGTTCTCCTTTCATTAGTTTAATCTTCCTTTAATCTTTAGTTAATCTTAGTTAATTAGTCTTGTAATTAAGAAGATTCTTGAAGACTCATCCAAGATTGACAACCTTGGGGTTTTATTTGGGTTTCTTATTAATTCAAGTTCTCATCTTTTTCATCCTATTGTAGTGGGTATAATTTCTCTTTTCTTAATCTTTGTTTTATCATCTAGTTTTAATCATTGACTATTGTTTGTTGTTCTTGATTGTTCACCATGAATGTTTTGATGTTTATGATGTTGTTTTGTCTTTTCATTGTTGTAGTTAGTTTGAATATGTGTGAGTAGTCTCCTTGTGGGTTAGTAGGGGGATTAAGGGTAGAATATGGGTGATTAGGGTTTGATTAGGGGTAAAGGGTGAATCTTTGTTGTTAGTCACATACTTGGCACACTATGTGTTTGTTGAAATGCTTGTTTGAGTTGTAGTGGCCATGCTTCTCATGCTAGTCTTCCTCTACTCATTGTTTGTCTTGTATGTGGTCATGTTGAGGATAGTGTTGAGGATAGTCTAAGTTGCGAGAGCCTGGACCTACCTCGACTAGAGTCTAAGTAGCGAGAGCCCGGACTCACCTCGACATCGGTCTAAGTAGCGAGAGCCCGGACCGACTCTAGCACTAGGAGACACCCATACCCATGATCAACCCGATTACCCTACTATTCTTATGAACCCGACCTAACCCACTTCCTTCCGTATTTGATTTCGACTTCTTGTTTAGTCATCGTTTATTCTAGTTTACTTGTTATTACGATCATTAACATTGTTTAGCATTGTTTGAGCCTAGTTCATCATTAGTCTAGTTCTTACCTCTCCTCTACCATAGTTTTCCATTTATCACTTCTTTGTGTTTGTTTGGTGATTTAGTCTCGTTTTAGGCCGACCTAGTCTAAACCTTGCAACACCGTCTCCGTGGATACGATCCCGACTTACCCTAACTACCGTTAGGTGCTAGTTGGTTATTATTTGATCGGCGGGATCCACGACAAATCCCACCATCAATGGTTGAACTTGGATTTCGCCATGGAGCATTTATTTGGGTGAAGATCACGCTTTTGGAGAAGTTATGGAGCTTATTTGAAGACCACATGCATGTTTGTGGGAGATATTGATTATGTAATGTGAGTCGAGTCAATATTTGAATCTTTAGGTGATTATTGAAGAGCCATAGAATGGCAAGGCGGAAAACGAAGAAACAAGACCGCCGGGCGAAACTTCGCCGGTTGAGACTTGACCGGGCGAAATTTCGCCCTACGAAAAAGTAGCCAAATTTGTCGGAATTGACGAAGACACCACCGGGCGAAATTTTGCCCGGTGAGATTTTCACCCAGTGGAAAAAAGTTGGCAAATTCGATTTTCATGATGAAATACCGTCGGGTGAAAATTCACCCGATGGTGCTTGACCGGGTGAAATTTCACCCGGCGACATGAGCTCGAACGGATCACCTATACCCTATTTCCTCACTACAATTTCAATTCCCTCCTTCACATTTATCACACATTACTTTCCCTCCAAAAAATTTACACCAAAATTTTACCACCCACTTTAAAACTTCCACTTTCCCTCCTCAACCACCTTTATTTACATCACCTTTACCTCACAATTCACTCCACATTTTCACCCTTCATAAAAACATCAAACCACCTTCCATACACCCCAACCACATTCAAACCTCCATTCATAACTCCATTTCAACTTGGTGATTATAATGTTGGGTTCTTGAAGAAGAAGAAGAAGTTTTTGGGATTTTTCTTGCAAATTATTATTATGGAGACGAGCTCAACGAGCCGCTCGAAAACAGGGTATGGCTTCGACTTCTAAACCTTCTAAACGTTCTACTTCTTGTAAGTCTCATGAGCCCAAACTTTTACCTTGTCCTAATACACCCTTAGCTCAAACCTTCTCTGAAATGACCTTTCAGAGCACAAGGTGGCCTTGTCCATTCACAATGGAAATTTTAGGAATAGAGGACGATATTAGAGAGTTATCGTCAAGGACCGGAACTAGCAGACTTCTTAGTTTCGCAGCTTCTACGTATAAAGACTTGACATGTGAGTTCCCGGGAACCTTTACTGTCGATAACCCGACCACACCAAGAATGTTTAGATTTCGTTTATTCGGTAAACCCCATTGTTTGACTATTTCCGAGTTTGCCTTAACTTTAGGCTTACCCTCATCGGGTACCGGACTTAGTGAACCTTTGAGTGATTTACAAGCTAGTGCGTCTAGAAGAGACCTTTGGAGGAGCATAGCACGTGGCCAACGAGATTTCGAACCTGATTCAAACTTTACCTCTGAAATCCGTAACCCCGCTATTCGCTACTTCTCCGAGATACTCTCCCACTGCTTGATACCATCTACCGATAATATTATTAATCTTGATGTGTGTGTCTTGCAATTGATTTCTGACTCCTTACTTAGTAACCTAACCCCTTAGACCTACCACTTGTCGTAGCGTTGCATTTTCACCGTATTACTGTTGCCTAACGCCCTTTTGTAGACTGTGGGGGTCTTGTGACCTTAATCGCGAAAAACTTGGGTTATTCAACCAACCACCTTATCCCACTAGACAATAGAGTCTGGCTTGACGAGGCCTATCTTCTGACTTGGATCTTTAATGTACCCGATCATCGCCTCGTCTCTATTTGCCATGACCGTGCTTTAATAGTCCCCAACACACACCGAACCAATATTTATAATTGCCACTATTGGGACCTGCCTTTAGGTCCCGGTGAATTCTGACTAAACGAATCGAGGGGAATGGAAATTTGAGAGTATGCGCACTACACGTTACCCGAGGGTCGTACGATCTACGACCTTTGTGAGTTAGAACCCACCGAGGGTATACAACCCTATCCCGGGTCTCCGACGGTTTCTTTCGCGTCGAACGATTACCCAAATTAAACGATCCCCCAGAGTCGGTTGGTAATGTGTGTGTTGTGTATGTGTGTGAATTAGGTCGGTGAGTCTTTAATCATCTATAATTGCATGTCTTTGAATTGAATTCGTTCCTTGTTCCTTGTTTCATCATTTTATAATTATTGTGATTGTTTTACCTCGAACTAAATTGCAAGTTGTCCCACTGTCCCATCGATTTTTTGTGGCCGAAGTGGCCTTGGTATTGCTCCCGGTCTTTTGGAGATGTGATTACGCCATTGACCTTTTGAAAATCCAAATTTTACTCATTTTCTCAAATTTTTCTTAATCCGGGCTAGGTGACGTGACTAAACCTACGCCCAATTTTTCACCCTTTTGTTTTAATTTCTTTTCTTTCCGTTTATTTCTTTTTCAATTTTTTAGCCACTTGGCTAGGGTCTAGGTGATGTGATTGCACCTAGGCCTGCCACTATTTTATCGCTTTCTTTATTTTCTTTTTCCTTTTTCTTTTCTCAAAAATTTTGAAAAATCTAACTACATTTGAAAAATCATAAAAATCCAAAAAGATTTTTCTTTTCCGTCTTTTTCGATCTTCCCCTACTTGTCCATTGAGGACAATGTACAGTTTTATTGTGGGGGAGGAGTCTACTATCTTTTATTTTACAAAAACCTTTTCAAAATCCATAAAAATTTGAAAAATCAAAAACATTTTTCTTTTCTTCTTCTTTTCTTTTCTTGTTTCTCGTTATGTTTCGTGTCCCGTGTATGGTTTTGTTCTCTACTCTTACAGGTAACCACCACCTTGATAGCACGAATTGAAGAGATTATGAAAGCACTCCACTTGGTAACTTCCTTCCTTCTTTCTTATTTATTATTGGACGCAATCGTAGAAAGAGTTAGGTTGTTGCTATTGGGAGGCTCTCGAAATTGAGCATTTTGGGTGTTGTGGTTGATTGTGTGCTTGAATGTCGATGGAGTATGGAGTACATGACCTTACTTGTGTTTTCTTTTATTGCTTTTTCTTTTTCGTGTGTTTCTTCTGTTTTTGTATAGAGTGTCTAGGACTAAACTTTTCGAAAACCCGATTACAAACCTTTTACAAGAGTTTACTATCCATTGTAGATAACCCATTGTAGACTTTGGACCTTAATCTAGTAGATGACTCTTAATCAATGAATTTGTTGATCTTTTCGCTTGAGTCCACCTTTTCTACTAGAGGTTTACTTCGGGGTTTGCATTTGACCACCTTGACCACCCATGGAGGAGTTAGGCCTTGGTTCTCGCATCCCGTTTTCTAGGTGACCTTGCTCGAATGACCATTGCACCTTTAGTCCAAATTCCTTTCCACCTTTTTGTGGGTTATACGGGAATGGCACGCGTTCTCGATTACCTATTTTTCCTCCACCTATACATCATCACAATAAGTTTACACAAAAATAACCTCCGAGCTTGGTTTCGAACCACATCAAAAAGCCAAAAAAGGGCAAACCAAAGAAAGAGAAAGGGCACAAAAATATGAAAAACAAGGAGAGAAAAGGAGCTTCAAATGAAAACCATATCATCGAAAAAATGTCTCCTTAAAAAAAACCCTTTGATCGATTCATCGCCGTGAGTGCCAACTAGAGGACCGAGTCCCGAGGTAGGAAGATAGCGGTGATTAGTCGATCCACCCAAATAATTGTAAACACTCCACCTTTTTGTTTGGGCTAATTTAGGAAATTCGAGTTTGGAACGACCCTCTTGGCTTAGCAAAGAGAGCGGAACTGCACCTACCTACAGTGTCTAACAAATCCATGGTTCACTTTTTCCACTCCATTTATCGCCCCGTCGTACCCCTTTAGAAGATTAGGAGAACCTAGGCTAAGTTATCAACATCTTTATTTCTTAATTGTCATAGTATTAGGCTTTGGTCCTTGTTTACTGGGTGATTTATCTTGGAAATTTATTGGTGTTTTAGGTGAAGTAATCGGTGTCTTCCCCGCCGTCTCGATGAGGGATTCGGTGTTTTATTTTTGCTTTGGATGCGTCTATTCTTTCGTGTTATGTGTTTTTGTGTGTTTAGTCGCATCCACCATTTTGAGCAAGCCCCAACTTGCCTTGCATGGGAGTACTCTACCTCATGAGTATTTCGATGTGAGTTGAAGGGACGGAGCGGGCCCGTTAATTGCCCTGTGTCGGCTTAGCATAGTCTAGCCAGTAGTAGTAGTTGTAGTTTCTTTTTGGGTCTTTGCTCGAGGACGAGCAACGGTTTAGTGTGGGGGAGTTGTTGTGTGCTAAATTTAGACCGTTTTTCCTCTCATTTAGACCCGCTTTTCCCTTGTTTTGCGAGTTTAGAGTGCGATTATCGCCATATTTTGTGTATTTCTCGCATTAGCATCCCTCTTGTGCGTTTTACGTGTTTTTGGTAGTTTTTCTATCAATTTTGATAGGATTTGGCACTGAAATCACAATCGAGCTTCCACGAGCACAAGAGAAGGGAATACCGTCCAAAGAGCAAAGCACATAACTTAAAGTTCAAGCCATCCAATCAATAGACGAAGAATGAGACAAGGAAGAGGCTAGAGAAAATGACCGGGTGAAATTTCACCCGATGAAGTACCACCGGGCGAAATTTCACCCGACGGTAAAGTGCCTCCCCGAAGATTTTTCGAGCTTCTCCACCGGGCGAAAATGACTGGGCGAAATTTCGCCCACCGGGTGAAATTTCGCCCGATGGAGAAAAGTGCCAGAAACCGCAAAATGAGAAGAAAATCTCACCGGGTGAAATTTCACCCGGTGGGATTAGTTCGTCGGGCCGCAGGGCGAAGTTTCACCCCATGAAGATGCAATGGGTGATTGTCTCACTAATGGAGCAAAAAGTTGGATTTAGGCTTTAGGTTAAGAGACCCATTAAGGCATTATTATATATATGTTACTCTAATTTGTTGCCCAAGGCATCATCATCCACAACTATCCTCATAATCCACCATTAGTGTAGTTACTTCATCCATTAGTAGAATAATCTAGTAGTATTCTTAGTAATTCTCTATAATTCTAGTAGTAATTTAGTAGTAGATCTACCTAGTTTCCATCAACAATTCTCTAGATTTCAAGTTTGTAGAAGATTATTATTTCAAGTTTCAAGTTTTATTTGAAGATTTGTGGGGTTTATTGAATAATTAGTGACAAGTTCTTTATTTTCTCCATCAAAGATTCAATATTTATTCATGCAATTTTCTTATTATTTGTAGATCTTCATAGTTGGTACATTTCTTTCCACTCTCTAATCTCTAGCTTAGATTTAATATAGTTCTCTCATTATTGTCTTGTTTAGATCATCTTAGTGTTGTTAGTTTCTCTAGATTTTACTTATGTTGTTCTAGATTATTCTCTAGTTTATTTTGTTAGATAGTATCTCTTCCATAGTTTAGTGGGTAATTGTTAGATCGTAGTTTTCTCATTATTTTGTTAGTTTCTTTAGATTTAGTTATTATGCATGTTGTAGTTATTTTCTCCTTAGTTAATGTCTTGTTGTCTTCCATTATGATTAGTGAGTAGATTTCTTGTTGGAGGTTTAGGGATGAGGACTTAGATTATTTGAATTAAGGGATGTTGGTGGGTTGCTTGCTTGTTGGTTTATCTTGCTTATGGTCGTTGTGTCATTGTTGTTTTAGTCCGGCCAACTAGACCGACCTTGACTCATTTCTATCAATATGGGGAAACTCGGGGTAGAAATTACCATAACTAGACACTTACCCTTCTTCGCCGCGAAAGTGGGTTTTTAGGTGGGTTGGGTGAAGAAAACGAAAGGTGGCATTCTCCCTTTATCAATGTTGCGACAAAAACCCGATTTCGACCTTCTTAGACTCCGTGTTCCGAATCCCGACTTCCCCCTAACACCTTTTCCTAGATTGGTTATCTCTAGCTATTTTTATCGTTATTTCTCTAGGTTAGAATCGACCCTTAGAAACCCCCCCTCTAGACACCAAACGCATCACTTTTAACTCGTTACTACTACGCTCCGTTCCCTGTGGACCGACCTCGACTTACCACGATTACTCTAGTAGTTTTTGTGTTATTCCGAGTCTATAAATATTGTTTGACCCCCCGTCCTTCGCTAAACGACCGATCCGATTGGGGTGCCCGTCATCCACATATGGTTTCTATGTAGGGATAACATATGATTTGTAAAGCCAATTTTTTTGATGAATATAACTCATATTTCACCCAAAAAAATACCTTCATGGTGGAAATGTGCACCCATGTCAGGAAACTGTTCCATCCACTCTTTATTTACCAGAAACCTATCAAGTCTACTATACTTTCTATCTCCAGCTTCTTGTTTATTCGTCCATGTGTAGTATGCTCCAGATGCAGCAATGTCATGCATATCACAATCATCAAGACACGTTGCAAAGCTCTCAATATCCTCCTCTTTGCTTTGTCTACCCAACCTTTCCTCCCTACTTAGCACTGTGTTAAAATCTCATGCTATCGTTCAAGGACCATCAATTGCTTGAGCAAATATCTTCAAATCCTCCCATAATGGCTTCCTGTCTACACCCTTGAAAGCATAGACCATTGTCATAAATAAATGTCTTCCACTACCCCTGATGGTAACCTTAACATGTATGTATTGAATACCATAAGCCAGTACATCAACAACAAACACATTTGGTTGCCACAAGATCCACACTCTCCCACCTTTATGCAAACTGCTATTTGTAGTAAAAATCCATCCCTCCAACATTTTATTAGCTATATTACCAACATTATTACTATTTATTTTAGTCTCCACGAGTCCAAAAAGACTAACATCTTGTTTATTCATAAACTGTTTAACCATCTTCTATTTATTTACACTATTCAGCCCTCTCACATTCCAAAAACCAATATTATTCATTTAGAGGCAAATGGGGTTTAGGGTTACCATTTTCAACACTAATCACTTGAATATCTGTCAGCTGAACCAAGTTACTATCATCCTCAAGCACCTCCAAATAAGTTTTAGGGGGTGATGCAGGTCCTCCACTTCCAGTGGTGATAAGTGGAGGGTTTTGCACTTCCTTTAGTCTGCCTGGTACCACCAGTTTTTGGACAGGTTTCCATAATTTTTTATGAACCACACCACCCTCCTTCCTCATCTCCTTCCTTCTACATTGAGCAGTTTCATGTCCTAGTCCTTTGCACTTCAAGCATAGACTAGGCTTCCATTCATACTCAACCTTAATGTTCATCTTATGTCCTTCCTCATCCAAGAAACCCACTTTGTCAGGATATTTTTGCCCTACCTGCAATTCCATCATGGTCCTAGCATATCCTAACCCGGTCTTGGCCATTGTAGCCTAATCAAATTAAACACACTTGCCCACTAGCTTAGCCACAGTCGACAAACACTTACCCCAAAATCTCAGAGGGAGCTCATGTAGTCTAATCCACGCCGGGACTACCTTCACATCCTCCTTCATTAGATCAACCCCAGAAGTCCAGAGTTTCACTATCATCGGTTTACTATCAAGCATGTGATAGCCCGCCTTTAGAACCTTCTCCTTATCATACATATTAACAAATCTTACAAGGAATATACCATTTGGCAGAAATGATACCTTGTCAACATTGTAGGCCTTCCAAATTTGGCGAATAACTCCATCCAGAACTTTCTAAGGCGGATTTGCACCCAAGACACAACAATAAACTGCTTGTTCACAGTACAAAATCTCATCCTTGGTATCCTCCTTTGTGAATTGTATTATAACTTCCTCATCGTTACCATCTTTATCTTTGTCATTCTCTGTTGTCTGTTTGATCCCTCCACAGGTTTCCCTCTTTGCGTGATCCAAGGATTGTTCACCTCTAGTTTCTCATCATCCTCTCCAAAATTCAATCCACGGATTGCATTAAGTTCATGAATCGACTATGTACGTACCACATCATCTTCACGTGGACCAGTTTCTTTCCTTAGAACTGCTTCACTATGCTGTTTTGGCATAGTACTCTTGCTTTGTTGCATTGATGTATGCTTTGTCTTTGTTTTTGACGCTGAATTCCTTGCCATGATGATCTAAAATCGTCACGCCATTCACCTGAAAATCGCCCTAGTGATCGCCTCCCAATAGGTTCGGTCGTTAAGGAAGGACGGGGGATCAAACGATATTTATAAGACTCGAGATCACACAAAACAAGCAAGCAAGTATTCATGGTAAGTCGAGGTCGGTCCACAGGGAACGGATGTGTTGACGGGTTTAAAGCGATGTGTTTGATGTCTAGAGGGGGTTTTCTAAGGGTCGAGTCTATGGTCGAGTCTATGTTAGAGGAATCACTACGAGAATGGCTAGGAGTAATTAATCTAGGGAAAGGTGTTGGGGAGAAGTCGGGATTCGGAACATGGAATCTAAGAAGATCGGGATCGAGTTTTTGTTGCAACATTGTTAGAGGGAGAATGCCACCTTTCGGTTTCTTCACCCAACCCACCTAAAAACCCGCTTTCGCGGCGAAGAAGGGTAAGTCTCTAGTTATGGTAGTTTCTACCCCGAGTTTTCCCATATTGATAGAAACGAGTCAAGGTCGGTCTAGTTGGCCGGACTAAAACAACAATGACACAACAACCACAAACAAGGTAAACCAACATGCAAGCAACCCAACAATACCCCTAAATTCAAATAATCCAAGGCTTCATCCCTAAACTCCCCAACAAGAAATCTACTCACTAATCATAATGAAAGGAAACAAAACATTAACTATCTAAAGCATGCATATTAACTAGATCTAAGGAAACTAACAACAATATGATGAGAAAGCTACGATCTAACAATTACCCACTAAATTATGAAACTACCAAATTAATCTAGAGAATAATCTAGAACAACATGAACAAGATCTAAAGAAACTAACTATACTAAGATGATCTAAGCTAGATAATAATGAGAAAACTAAATTAAATCTAAACTAGAGATAAGAGAGTGGAAAGAAATGTACCAACTATGAAGATCTACAAAAAATAAGAAGATTGCATGAATAAAGGTTGAAGCTTTGATGGAGAGAATGAAGAACTTGTGACTAATCCTTCAATAAACCCACAAATCTTCAAATAAAACTTGAATAATCTTCTACAAATTTGTAATCTAGCGAATTGTTGATGTAAACTAGGTAGATCTACTACTAATTACTATGTAAACTACTAGATTTATAGAGAATTACTACTAGAATATTACTAGATTGCTCTACTAACGGATGGTGTAATGTGATGGATGCTACACTAATGGAGGCCTACTACTACTTAATTAGGCAACAATTTAGGGTAACATATATATAGTAATCTTCTTAATGGGTTTTTAACCTAAAGCCCAAATCCACTTCATGCTCCATTAATGAGACAATCACCCTTAGCATCTTCATGGGGTGAAACTTTGCCCTGCGGTCATGACGATAATTCCCACCGGGTGAAATTTCACCCGGTCAGATTTTCTTCATTTTTTTTGCGTTTTTGGCTCTTCTTTTCATCAGGCGAAATTTCACCCGGTGGGCGAAATTTTGCCCGGTCAGTTTCGCCCGGTGGAGAGTCTCGGAAAATCTTCGGGGAGGCATTTTTACCGTCGGGTGAAATTTCGCCCGGTGGTGTCTCACCGGGTGAAATTTCGCCCGGTCATTTTGCTGGCCTCTTTTCTTGTCTCATTCTTCGTTAATTGATTGGATGACTTTAAACTTTAAGTTGTGTGCTTTACTCTTTGGACGGTATTCCCTTATCCTGTGCTCGTGGAAGCTCGATCGTGATTTCGGTGCCAAATCCTATCAAAATCGATAGAAAAACTACCAAAAACACGTAAAATGCACAAGAGGGACGCTAATGCGAGAAGTACACAAAATATGGCGATAATCGCACT
This sequence comes from Agrostemma githago, assembly GCA_958450325.1. Taxonomy (NCBI): domain Eukaryota; kingdom Viridiplantae; phylum Streptophyta; class Magnoliopsida; order Caryophyllales; family Caryophyllaceae; genus Agrostemma; species Agrostemma githago. Next base: position 37,127,798 of record OY288253.1, on the reverse strand, counting down.
CTAAACTCGCAAAACGAGGGAAAAACGGGTCTGAATGAGAGGAAAAAGGGTCTAACCTTAGCACACAACAATTCCCCCACACTAAACCGTTGCTCGTCCTCGAGCAAAGACCCAAAAAGAAATTACATACTACTACTACTAGCTAGACTATGCTAAGCCGATACGGGGCAATTAACGAGCCCGCTCCGTCCCTTCAACTCACATCGAAATACCTATGAGGTAGAGTACTCCCATGCAAGGCAAGTTGGGGCTTGCTCAAAACGGTGGATGCGACTAAACACACAAAAACATAGAACACGAAAGAATAAACGCATCCAAAGCAAAAATAAAACACTGAATTCCTCATCGAGACGGCGGGGAAGACACCGATTACTTACCTAAAACAATAATAAACTTCCAAGATAAATGATCCATGTAAATAAGGACCAAAGCCTAATACTATGACAATTAAGCAATATAAATGTTGATAACTTAGCCTAGGTCCTCCTAATCTTCTAAAGGGGTACGACGGGGCGTATAACGGAGTGGAAAAAGTAAACCATGGATTCGTTCGACACTGTAGGTAGGTGCAGTCCCGCTCTCTTTGGCTAAGCCGAGAGGGTCGTTCCAAACTCGAATTTCCTAAATTAGCCCAAATAAAAAGGTGGAGTGTTTACAATTATTGGGGTGGATCGACTAATCACCGCTATCTTCCTAACTCGGGACTCGGTCCTCTAGTTGGCACTTCACGACGATGAATCGATCAAAGGGCTTTTTTTTAGGAGATGTTTTTGATGATATGATTTCATTTGAAGCTCCTTTTCTCTCCTTGTTTTTCATATTTTTGTGCCCTTTTTTTCTCTTACTTCGGTTTGCCCTTTTTTGGCTTTTTCATTTTGATGTGGTTCATAACCAAGCTTGGAGGTTATTTTTGTGTAAACTTATTGTGGCGATGTATAGGTGGAGGAAAATAGGTAAATGAGAACACACGTCATTCCCGGATAACCCACAAAAAGGCGGAAAGAATTTGGACTAAAGGTGCAATGGTTGTTCGAGCAAGGTCACCTAGAAAACGGGATGCGGGAACCAAGGCTTAACTCCTCCATGGGTGGTCAAGGTGGTTAAATGCAAACCCCGAAGTAAACCTCTAGTAGAAAAGGTGGACTTAAGCTAAAGGATCAACAAATTCATTGATTAAGAGTCATTCTACTAGATTAAGGTCCAAAATCTACAATGGGTTATCTACAATGGAATGTAAACTCTTGTAATAAGCTTGTAATTGGGTTTTCGAAAACATTTAGTCCTAGACACACTATACAAAAGCAAAAGGAACACACGAAAAAGAAAAAGGCAAATAAAAGAAAACACAAGTAAAGTCATGTACTCTATACTCCATCAACATTCGAGCACACAATCAACCACAACACCCAAAATGCTCAACTTCGAGAGCCTCCAATAGCAACAACCTAACTCCTCTACAAAATTAAAGAAAGAAGGAAGGAAGTTACCAAGCGGAGTGCTTTCATAATTTCTTCAATTCGCGCTTCAAGGTGGTGGTTACCTGTAAGAGTGGAGAACAAGACCGTACACGGGACACGAAAACATAACGAGAAACAAGAAAAGAAAAGGGAAAGAAAGGAGAAAAATATTTTTGATTTTTCGAATTTTTCAAATTTTTATGGATTTTGAAAAGATTTTTGCAAAATAAAAGATAGTAGACTCCTCCCCCACACTAAAACTGTACATTGTTCTCATGGACAAGTAGGGGAAGAACGAAAAAGACGGAAAAGAAAAATCTTTTTGATTTTTTATGATTTTTAAGTGTTTTTGAATTTTTTAAAATTTTGAGAAAAGAAAACGGAAAAATAAAATAAAGAAAGCGATAAAATAGTGGCGGGCCTAGGTGCAATCACATCACCTAGATCCTAGCCAAGTGGCTAAGAAGTTGAAAATGAAGTAAAAGAGAAGAAAAGAAATTAAAACGAAAGGGTGAAAAATTGGGCATAGGTGTAGTCACGTCACCTAGCCCGGATTAAGAAAAATTGAGAAAATTTGATTAAAATTTGGATTTTTCAAAAGGGTCAATGGCGTAATCACATCGCCTAAAGACCGGGAGCAAAACCAAGGCCGCGACGGCCGCAAAAATATCGATGGGACAGTGGGACAGCTTGCAAATTTGGTTCGATATAAAACAATCACAACGATTATAATGATGGGACAAGGAACAAGGAACAATATCAATTCAAAGACATACAATTGTAGATGATTAGAGACTCACCGACACAATCCACACAAATACCCACAACACAAACAAACCATTTTGTTTACCGAATTTTGTAGGGGTGTCTAATTCAAATAGTCATTTGACGCAAAAGAAGCCGTTGGAGTTCCCTCACCGGCATACTCCCAAACTCCTATCTCCCCCGATTCGGTCAGTCGGAATTCACAGGGACCTAGAGGTAGGTCCCAATTTTGACAGTTATAAATATTGGTTCGGTTTCTGTTGGGGACTATTAAAGCACGGTCATGGCTAATGGAGACGAGGCGATGGTCAGGTACTTTAAAGATCCAGGTGGGGAAGTAGGCCTCGTCAAGCCAGACACGGTTATCATGTGGGATAAGATGGTCGGTCGCATAACCCAAATTTCTTGCTATTAAAGTCACAAGACCACCACAGTCGACAGAGGGGCGTTGGGCAACTATGATTTGATGAAAGTGTAACGCCACGACAATAGGTAGGTCAAGAGGGTTAGGGTTACCAAGCAAAGAGTCACTAATTAATTGTAGGACACACACATTGAGGTTGATAATATTATCAGTAGATGGCAAAAGACAGTGGGAAAGAATTTCAGCGAAATAACGGATGGCAGGGTTACGGATTTCGGCGGTAAAGCTAGAATTGGGTTCGAAATCACGTTGACTCGGCGCTATGCGCCTCCACAAGTCTCTCCTAGTCGCACTACTTTGCGAATCACTTAGGGGTTTAGTTAGTCCGGTACCCGATGAGGGTAAACCTAGAGCTAAGCCAAAGTCGGAAATATTTAAACAGTGATTTCTACCGAAGAGTCTAAATTTAAACTCTCTTAGTGTGGTCGGGTTATCGATGGTAAAGGTACCTAGGAATTCACAGGTCAAGTCTTTATTTGTGCAAGGCACAAAATTAAGTAGCTTACTAGTACCAATCCTAGACGATAACTCTCTAATATCATCCTCAATTCCTAAAAGTTCCGTTGTGAATGGACAAGGCCACCTTGTACTCTGAAAAGCTTTTTCAGAAAAGGTTTGAGCCAAAGGTGTATTAGGACAAGGTGAGAGGTTAGGCTTCGAAGGCTTACTAGAAGATGAACATTTAGGAGGTTTAGAAGTCGAAGCAATACATTGTTTTCGCGCAGCTCGTTGGGCTCTTGTCTCCATAATAATAATTGCAAGAAAAATCCCGAAACTTTAGCTTCTTCCCTCTTCAAAAACTCAAGTATATAATCACCAAGTGGAAATGGAGTGGAGGTTTGAATGTGAATGGCTATGGAAAGTGGTTTAAGGAGTTTATGATGGGTGAAAATGTGGAGTGAATTGTGAGGTAAAAAGGGTGATATAAATAAGGGTGGTTGGGAGGGAAAGTGAAAGTTTTAAAGTTGGTGGTAAAAATTTGGTGTAAAATTTTTTGGAGGGAAAGTTATTGGTGATAAATTTGGAGGGAATTGAAATTGTAGTGAGGAGGTGTGTTTTAGGTGATTGAACAAGTCCATGCCGCCGGGTGAAATTTCACCCGGTCAAGCACCACCGGGTGAAATTTCACCCGACGGACTTTTTGTTGTGAAAATCGTTTTCCGCCATTTTTCCCACCGGGTGAAATTTCATCCGGTCAAAATCTCACCGGGCGAAATTTCGCCCAGTAGAATCTGCTTCAATTTTTTAAATTCTGGCAACTTTCCGTAGGGCGAAGTTTCGCCCGGTCAGGTCTCACCGGGCGAAATTTCGCCCGGCGGTCTTGTTTTCTTCGTTTTTCCGCCTTGCTGTTTCATGGCTCTTCCAATAGTCACCTACAAATTCAAATATTGACTCGACTCACATTACATAATCAATATCTACCACAAATATGCTTGTGGTCTTCAATTTAGCTCCATAACTCCTCCAAAAGCGTGATCTTCATCCAAATTAAGTGCTCCATGGCGAAATCCAAGTTCAACCATTCTTCTCAAGCTAACAAACTAACAACACAAAGAAATATAATACATATGTACAAGGTGGTTGTTGAGGATACCACCAAACCTACTTCAATTTTGAGAGGGGGCTAAACGTCGCTCCCCAATGGGAGCTCACCAAACTTCATGGTAGCGAAGGTCTCACGAACGTGACCGGGGTGATAAATCTTCAAACGTTGTCCATTAACCATAAACTTCCCGGTCTCCGGGCTAGATATCTCTATTGATCCATATGGTTGCACCTTGGTCACTTCGAATGGCCCCGACCATTTTGATTTCAACTTACCGGGGAAGAGCTTAAAGCGAGAGTTGAAGAGTAAAACCTTATTACCAACGGAGAAGTCCTTACGAAGTATCCGAGAATCGTGCCATTGGCGAGTTCGTTCTTTGTAAATCTTCGAATTTTCGTAGGCTTCAAGTCTTAGTTCTTCCAATTCTTGTAGTTGGAGAAGGCGGTTATCTCCTACAACACTCTCATCGAAGTTTAACTCCTTTATTGCCCATTCGGCTTTGCGTTCTAGTTCCACCGGTAAATGACAAGCTTTACCATACACAAGACGATAAGGAATGGTTCCAATCGGCGCTTTGTAAGCCGTCCTTAATGCCCAAAGGGCGTCATTTAACTTCAATGACCAATCCTTTCGGTGTGTATTTACAACTTTCTCTAAAATTTCCTTGATTTGACGGTTGGAGATCTCGGCTTGCCCATTTGATTGAGGGTGGTAGGCTAGGCACATCTTGTGAGTGATACCATATTTCCTAAGAAGGTGTTCAAAGGTATCTTTCCTAAAATGAGAGCCTCCATCACTAATTATGGCTCTAGGCATACCGAATCTCGGGAAAATTACATTCTTGAAAAGCTTAATTACAACCTTGGAGTCAATGGTGGGGGAAGCTACGGCCTCGATCCATTTTGAGACATAATCAACCGCTACTAAGATATACTTGTTACCAAAAGAGGATGTGAACGGACCCATGAAATCAATGCCCCAAACATCGAACAATTCAATCTCTAAAATGGGTTGAAGGGGCATCTCATTTCTTCTTGTAATATTCCCACTTCTTTGACAAGCATCGCACGTGAGAATGAAAGCTCGAATGTCCTTAAACATGGAAGGCCACCAAAACCCGCTTTGGAGAACCTTAGCAATTGTCTTTTGGTTGGCCAAGTGTCGACCATAAGATGTCGAGTGAAGGTGCTTTACAATATTATATCCTTCATCGGCCGTAACACATCGTTGGTAAATTCCATCTACACAACGGCGGAATAAATATGGCTCGTCCCAATAATAGCGTCGGGCTTCATAACGTAGTTTCTTCCTCTCTTACTTGGAATAATCGTCCGGAATAAATTGAGATACTAGGAAATTGACGATATCGGCATAGCAAGGTGTAATAGTATCAATGGCCATCAAGGCCTCATCTCTCATAGCTTCATTGATGGGGATACCATCTTCTTCATTGCTTTCTTTACTAACCGTTAGTCTACTAAGATGATCAGCTACCAAGTTCTCCGATCCGGCTTTGTCTTTAATCACAATGTTGAATTCCTGTAAAAGGAGGACCCACCGAAAGACTCGGGACTTGGTCTCCTTCTTAGACATGATGTAACGAATCGCCGCATGATCGGTATGAATTATGACTTTGGAACCGGTAACGTAATTTTGGAATTTCTCCATGGCATAGACAACGACACGCGTCTCTTTCTCGGTTGTTGTATACCTCGATTGGACTTCATCTAAGGTTTTGCTTGCGTAATAAATCACATGTAGCTTCTTGTCAACCCGTTGTCCTAGAACGACACCAATGGCAAAATCGGATGCATCGCACATGATCTCAAATGGAAGATTCCAATCGGGAGCTTTGATAATCGGAGTGGTAGTAAGAGCGGTTTTTATCCTGCAAAAGGCCTCAAGACACGAGTTATCAAAAACAAAAGGTGCGTCTTTCATAAGCAAAGAAGTCAAAGGTTTAGCAATTTTGGAAAAGTCTTTTATGAATAGTCTATAAAAACCGGCGTGACCTAGAAAACTCCTCACCCCTTTAACATTTGTAGGTTGTGGCAAGTTTTCGATCACGGAGACTTTCGCCTTATCAACTTCGACTCCTCTATTAGAAACAATATGACCTAGGACAACACCTTGTTCAACCATAAAATGACACTTTTCTCAATTTAAAACAAGTCTATACTCTTCACATCGAGCTAACACTTGATCAAGATTTTCAAGACAAGAATCAAAAGATGTACCATGGACACTAAAATCACCCATAAAAACTTCCATAGATTTTTCAATAAAATCGGAAAAAATAGCCATCATACATCTTTGAAACGTTCCCGGCGTATTACATAGTCCAAATGGCATCCTTCTATAAGCATAGGTGTCATAGGGACATGTAAAGGTGGTTTTCTCTTGGTCATCGGGATGAATGGGAATTTGAAGAAATCCGGAATGACCATCAAGGAAACAAAAATAAGGATGATGCGCCAATCTTTCAAGCATTTGATCAATAAAGGGAAGAGGGAAATGGTCTTTTATGGTGGCCATGCTCAATTTTCGATAGTCTATACACATGCGCCAACCGGTAATGGTCCTAGTAGAAATTGACTCACCCTTTTCTCCTTTAACTACCGTCATTCCTCCCTTTTTTGGCACAACTTGGACGGGGCTAACCCATTTACTTCCGGTTATTGGGTATATAATGTTAGCCTCATACAACTTAAGGACTTCCTTCATGACAACCTTTTTCATGGTGGGGTTCAACCTACGTTGACCCTCGACCGAAGGATGGTGGTCATTGTCAAGGATGATCCTATGCATACAAACATTTGGACTTATGCCTTGGAGGTCGGCAATGCTATACCTGATGGCCTTTTTGTGCTTTCTCAAAACAATCAAAAGTTTTTCCAATTGAGGTCCATCAAGGGTAGCATTGACGATAACGGGATAATTAGTTCCTTCAAGAAAAGCATATTTGAGGGAAGAGGAGAGTGGTTTAAGTTCAAGATTAGGAGGAGAAGATACCATACTCTTACCTACCGGTAGTGGTTCCACCTTTTCATCATGCAAACATTCATCTTCAAGGGATGGAGAGTCAAATGGCTCATCCTCTTTCTTATCAACATCTATCAAGCTATACTCAACCAAACTGTCAATAACTTCAATGGAATTCATTTGTTCAATCATTGGTTGCTTAAGAGCTTGAGAAAGGGAAAACTCTACCGACTCGTTCCCTATGTTAAAAGATAGCTTTCCATTCTTAACATCAACTATAGCACCTCCGGTAGCCATAAAAGGTCGACCTAAAATAATGGGGGTAGTAGTGTCTTCGGGCATATCCATGAAAAAAAGTCGGAGGGGATGAAGAATCTACCAACTTGAACGGGTACATCCTCAAGTATCCCAAGTGGGTACTTAACGGACCTATCCGCAAGTTGAATCGACATGCTAGTGGGTCTCATCTCCCCCACACTAAGTCTCTTGGCAATAGAATAGGGTAACAAACTAACACTAGCCCCTAGGTCACATAAAGCTTGATTAACAACAACATTTCCAACCCGACAAGGGATGGAAAAACTACCGGGATCCTCAAGTTTCTTTGGTATTTGATTCATAAGAATGGCACTACATTGTTCCGTGAGAGAAATACATTCTTTATCCTCTATTAGTCTTTTTTTAGTTAAGACATCTTTCAAAAACTTAGAATAGAGGGGCATTTGAGAAATTACCTCGGTGAAGGGTAAAGCTACCTCCACCTTCTTCAACATATCCACGAAACGGCTAAATTGGGCATTCTCCTTGCGTGGCTTAGCTCGTTCGGGAAAGGGCAATGGAGGGACAAAAGTGGGAGGCGGTGGAACATTGGATTCTTCTTCTTCTTCGGCTAATCGTTTCGCCTCTTTTCTTTTTGTTTCTTCCGCTTCCATTTGCTCTTTCTTCTTTCTTTGTTCTTTTTTTTCATTCTCCGCGTTTTGAAGGATATCAAACTCCGCTTGTATTCCCCGGTTTTGTTTGGGGGAAGTGGGAGATGATTCTTGTGATGCACTAGGTTGATTGACTTTGGATGGAGTGCTTTTGGTGTTCAAATTCAAATTCTTGTATGGGTCCTCAAGTTCTTTGCCACCTCTCAAAATAACGGCATTTGCTTGGTGGGAAGGGTCTCTCGGGTTATAGGGTTGTCCGGGCAAACCATGGGGTGGATGAATTGGGGCGGCTAAGGCTTTCGTTGCTTCTTCTGATTCCCAAACTTTTAGCCTTGCCTTGGTGTCTTGATGTTCATTTCATAGTTGCCCAACGGTTCTTTGCAAATCATTATAGTTTTCCCATGGGACTCTTTGACCAAATTGAAAATTGCTTGGTTGACCATAAGATTGAGAGGATTGATTAAATGGTTGTTGATTGTGACCTTGGTTTCCTTGAAAATTACCTTGGAACCCTTGATTGTATCCATGATTAAAATGATTACCATGTTGATTTTGGTAATTGTTAGGAGCATGGAAGTTGCTACTTTGTTGATTGAAGTTACTCCTTTGATGAGGAGGCATATATGGGGGCATCCTTGGAGGACCTTGGTTAAAGGGCCTTTGTTGACTTTGATTGAACAGCCTCAATTGACTCCCTTGGGCACGTGGCATTGGATTTTGGACATTTTGATTGCCTTAAGAAAAATTAGGATGAAATCTTGTGCCGGCATTGTAAGTATTGGAAAAGGGATCAAATTGGGATCTTTGCCCATAAACTTGTATAGCTTGGACTTCATTTGGCTCTTCAATATAAACTTCTTCATTAGGAATGCAAGAGCTAGAATCATGGCCATAATTGCCACATTGATCACATTGAACTTCCCATGTTAATTGCTTTGGAGGAGATGGTTGTCTTGGAGGAACACTCCCTTGAATTTGGTACATACCTCTAGGAGTAGGCCTTGAACTCATGGTATCCATTCTCCTTTTTAATTCTTTAACTTCCGCTTGAAGCTTCAATTCATTAGAACTCGTAGATGAGTACACTTCAACTTTCTTTCTAGAATCCTTCGATTGACCCATTTTAGAGTCACTCCTTGCCATCTTCTCAATAAGACTCTTAGATGCCTCATCGGTGAGAGAAGAGAAATCTTCTCCGGCGGCCGAATTGAGGTTTTCTTTGGTTCTCGATGAAAGGGTGTTGTAAAATGTTTGGGTAGTTAGCCAATCGGGTATTCCATGGTGTGGACATTTGCGCAAAAAATCTCTAAATCTTTCCCAAGCCTCACTTAGGCTTTCAAATTCATCTTGCTTAAATGTTTGTATCTCCATGCGATATTGGTTAGTCTTTGACGGCAGAAAATATTTCTCCAAGAAGGCATTAGATAATTGAGCCCATGTTGTAAAAGTATTAGCGGGATGGCCTTGAAGCCGTCTACGAGCTCCATCACTCAAGGTCTTTGGAAATAATAAACGATGCAATTGGCATGAAGTTAATCCATTGAGACGGGTTCCTACTAATTTTTCTTTAAATGAAGCGATGTGCTCTTGAGCATCTTCATGAGAAAAACCGTGAAAAGTATCTTGTTGAACCGCATTTGTCAAAGAGGCTTTTAGTTCATAATCCTCGGGAATCTCTCCGAAATCGATGGGAGAAGGTGTTTCTTCATGTGTGACCCGACAACGGCGCCAAAATTGATAAGGCTAAAGTCGTATCACCTTAATCAAAATAATCCTAACGAACAACTAAAAGGTAGCTAGCAGTAAGTAAGGGTCGAATCCACAGAGAGACGGATGAAAATCGCTAATTATCTAATGATTGATTCTAAACTATTTAAATTTTGGTTTGTTGAATTGTTATCTAAACTAATGCAATAATATAAACTAAGAGGTTCTAACAATATTAAAAGAATCTAGGATTTTTCGGTTCACTATGCAATTAAATTGGGTAAAGTTAATTAATCATTCAATCAATCAATCAAAGTTATTTAGGCAAAGACACGACCTCTCGGATCTTATGTCAACCTTAGGATAGATTCTGACGGGCTCTCGCAACTTACCAGATTATCCTACCCACTTACTTGTAAGTCTACCCTTACCAGGCTTTCGATCTTAGGTTCGGGTTCCTAAACATTCAACTAGTTCAACGTCTCAAACTAATCAAACGATAATACAAAACAAGTAGTAAGGCAATAACATATGAATGATTAATCAAATAAGTAATTAAACTAACATCCCCAATTCAATTAACATAGATCCCCTTCAACCCTAGAAAAATAAATTAGCTACTCATGATGAAAGATGGAACAACAAAATAATTAAGCATAATAGAAATCAATATGAAAATAAGAGAATAAGAAAAAGTACCAATTACGTAGAACTGAAAGATTGACGATCTAAAAGTAGGATTACAAACTAGAAGAATTCTAATACTAATAAATAGTCTAAACTAAACTACTGAATGAGAAAGTGTAAACTAAAACTATTGAATGAGAAAGTGTTAACTAAATCTATTGAATGAGAAAGTGTTTCTAAATCTAACCCTAAGGAGGGTATATATACTAATATGATAAGGAGTGTCATTCCCCATACTTTCCTAAAACTAATTAGGAAAGAATATCCCGTAAAATAGGAGTTATGATAAGTGAAGGAGTCCAAGAATAGAAATCCCGATAAACAGCCTCAAACCGGTCGGTTTGGGCCTGTCCCGACCGGTTTGGGTCCGTCCCGACCGGTTTGGGTTCACCCGAGCGGTTCGGGTTTCTTTGCACTGCGCGACGAATTTGCAATGCTTGCTGTTTCTTCGTTACTTATCGGATTTGAACGTGTGATATACCGTTGAAAAGCTAAGAGAAAGAGCTTTCCAACTCCATAAAAATCAGCTCAATCCGAGCTGTAAAACTCAATATATTCACGTTTGAAGTTGACCATTGTTTTAGCGATCACTCTTTCTTCTTAATTTGCATTTATTTGAGCTTTCCAACTTATTTCTTTGTCGTTTCTTATTGTTTCTTCATTCACGTCCTTCCTCAAGTATTTACTTAGTATCCTCTAACTTTTATCAATTCTTCCTTGTGGATTTCATGGCTCGACTCTCGTCATTGCCCAAAATTTAACTCAATTGCCTTCATTTGTTTCGTTTCCTACAAAACGTAAACAAAATACCCGGCATAACAAAGAAGAATAAAAAGCTAGCAAAACAACTTCTAGGACACATAAAACGAACCAAAATAAAGGAAAAGTTGGGGTCAAATATATATACGAAATGAGTTCATCAGAATCAGAGCCTAGGGTTGTCATTTGATAAATAGGTGGTGATGGTGGATTTGAATTTGGATGGTTTGGAGAGGATGGATTTTGATTTTTTGGTGGAGCTTTCGGTGATGGTGGTAATGGTGGTGATGGTGGTGAATTTTGTGAAGTGGAAGGTATAGAAGGGTTATTTGGAGTGGGATTATGTGATGTAGAAGGTGTAGAGGGTGTATGTGCTAGTATGGGATTAAGGTTAGGAGGTGATAATGAAGGATGTGGAATGATAGTGGTTGAGTTATTTCCCCAAAAACGTAATACTCTAAAAGTCCTTTTCGGCTCCGGATCGAACCACAAGGGCGATGACGTGTTCCTGGGCATAAAACTCAGTTTAAACGATAAGACTCCTAGCACCTTACGGCACTAGGGAAAAGAGAGAAGGGAAAAGAATCAAACACAACAACTAAAAACAACACAACAACTACTCGCCGTCCCCGGCAACGGCGCCACTTTGATCGCCTCCCAATCGGTTCGGTCGTTAACGAAGGATAGGGGATCAAACGATATTTATAAGACTCGAGATCACACAAAACAAGCAAGCAAGTATTCGTGGTAAGTCGAGGTCGGTCCACAGGGAACGGATGTGTTAACGGGTTTAAAGCGATGTGTTTGATGTCTAGAGAGGGGGTTTTCTAAGGGTCGAGTCTATGGTCGAGTCTATGCTAGAGGAATCACTACGAGAATGGCTAGGGGTAATTAATCTAGGGAAAGGCGTTGGGGAGAAGTCGGGATTCGGAACATGGAATCTAAGGAGATCGGGATCGAGTTTTTGTTGCAACATTGATAGAGGGAGAATGCCACCTTTCGGTTTCTTCACCCAACCCACCTAAAAACCCGCTTTCGCGGCGAAGAAGGGTAAATCTCTAGTTATGGTAGTTTCTACCCCGAGTTTTCCCATATTGATAGAAACGAGTCAAGGTCGGTCTAGTTGGCCGGACTAAAACAACAATGACACAACAACCACAAACAAGGTAAACCAACATGCAAGCAACCCAACAATACCCCTAAATTCAAATAATCCAAGTCTTCATCCCTAAACTCCCCAACAAGAAATCTACTCACTAATCATAATGAAAGGAAACAAAACATTAACTAAGGAGAAACTATCAAAAGCATGCATATTAACTAGATCTAAGGAAACTAACAACAATATGATGAGAAAGCTACGATCTAATAATTACCCATTAAATTATGAAACTACCAAATTAATCTAGAGAATAATCTAGAACAACATGAACAAGATCTAAAGAAACTAACTATACTAAGATGATCTAAGCTAGATAATAATGAGAAAACTAAATTAAATCTAAACTAGAGATAAGAGAGTGGAAAGAAATGTACCAACTATGAAGATCTACAAGAAATAAGAAGATTGCATGAATAAAGGTTGAAGCTTTGATGGAGATAATGAAGAACTTGTGACTAATCCTTCAATAAACCCACAAATCTTCAAATAAAACTTGAATAATCTTCTACAAATTTGTAATCTAGAGAATTGCTGATGTAAACTAGGTAGATCTACTACTAATTACTATGTAAACTACTAGATTTATAGAGAATCACTACTAGAATATTACTAGATTGCTCTACTAATGGATGGTGTAATGTGATGGATGCTACACTAATGGAGGCCTACTACTACTTACTTAGGCAACAATTTAGGGTAACATATATATAGTAATCTTCTTAATGGGTTTTTAACCTAAAGCCCAAATCCACTTCATGCTCCATTAATGAGACAATCACCCTTAGCATCTTCATGGGGTGAAACTTTGCCCTGCGCTCATGACGATAATTCCCACCGGGTGAAATTTCACCCGGTCAGATTTTCTTCCTTTTTTTGCGTTTTTGGCTCTTCTTTCCATCGGGCGAAATTTCACCCGGTGGGCGAAATTTCGCCCGGTCAGTTTCGCCCGGTGGAGAGTCTCGGAAAATCTTCGAGGAGGCATTTTTACCGTCAGGTGAAATTTCGCCCGGTGGTGTCTCACTGGGTGAAATTTCGCCCGATCATTTTGCTGGCCTCTTTTCTTGTCTCATTCTTCGTTAATTGGTTGGATGGCTTTAAACTTTAAGTTGTGTGCTTTACTCTTTGGACGGTATTCCCTTCTCCTGTGCTCGTGGAAGCTCGATCGTGATTTCGGTGCCAAATCCTATCAAAATCGATAGAAAAACTACCAAAAACACGTAAAATGCACAAGAGGGACGCTAATGCGAGAAGTACACAAAATATGGCGATAATCGCACTCTAAACTCGCAAAACGAGGGAAAAACGGGTCTGAATGAGGGGAAAACGGTCTAAATTTAGCACACAACACCTAGATGCAAGGTTCATTAGGGTTTTTATGATGACATCATCTTGAAAAAACTACTCTTTGATTCGTTTATTTTGCCTAATAACAACACTTTCACATACAAAATTTACAAATAACTTTAGATCTAAACTAAGTAAATAAGTAGTATACCCAATTTTCTTATACATTACAAATTTACAAATAACATAATTTTTTCTTATACATTAAAAGTTACAAATGTAAATATAAGAGTAAATTAAAAATTACTCCCTTTTAAGATATCAATTTTAAAATTTACTCCCTTTTGAAATTTTTGTTAAAAATAACTCCCAAAATCTACCAAAAGTTCAAAAATTGCTCCAAAATATAATTTTTTGACGATAATGCCTCTAACTTTTTAATGTCATATTATTTCACCTCACCCTCTAGCCAAGGACATTTTTGTTCTAAAAATAAATTTGGGAGCAATTTTTTAACTTTTGATAGATTTTGGGAGTTTTTTTTAACAAAAATTTCAAAAGGAAGTCAATTTTAAAATTGGTATTTTAAAAGGGAGTAATTTTTAATTTACTATAAATATAAATATTAAAGATAAAATGTACTATGTACAATGTGATACGTAGTATAAACTAATTCTCTCAGATCTGAAAATAAATCAATTATCACCGAGAATTTCGAAATTGTTAAATTATGAGTCGACAACAATTACGGCTGCCACATTCTTCGCTTTATCATGGTTGCAATACGTAAGCTACCAGACATTTTAACTTAACAATTTTTTTTTTCGATTACGAGTTGCCGTTGTTCCGAATTATTAGGGTGGCATCACTAGTAGAAAATTACCCTTTCGAACCGGTTGTAAACTACCATTTGGAACCTTTTTTCAAAGGTTCTACTGCCACAGATTCCTTAGGTCCGAAGCTTTGTAACCGGTTGTAAGATGGTTCCATAGATGCCCTTTGGAACCGGTTGTTGTTGGAACCGGTTCCAAAGGGTATACCATTGGAACCGGTTCCAAAGGGTATACCATTGGAACCGGTTCCAAAGGGTATACCATTGGAACCTACTGTAATTACAACCGGTTCCCAAGGGTGTACCATTGAAACCTATTGTAACTACAACCGGTTCCAAAGGGTGTACCATTGAAACCTGTTATTATTCACAACCGGTTCCAAAAGTATACCATTGGAACCTGTTGTGATTCACAACCGGTTCCAAAGGGTATTTCATTGGAACCTGTTGCAATTCATAACCGGTTCCAAAGGGTGTTTCATTGGAACCTATTGCAATTCATAATCGGTTCCAAAGGTTTACCATTGAAACCTATTGTAATGCCAACAGGTTCCAAAGGGTACCTCATTGAAACCTATGTTAATTTAGACGCGGTTCCAAAGGCATGTCATTTTATCATTTATTTATATCTTGAAACTGATGACAAATGTTACTGATTTTAATTACAAAATTGAATTTTCGTATCTCTGAGAATGGTATATAAAAAACAAATCAAAGCACGCCAATTATAATATTTATCGAAAATTGGGCAGCACCTCCTTACAATTTGATTAAACCAAAATCAAAATCATATCACTGCAATGTTTAAACAACAACCAAATCCATAACCAATCCACACCTCCAACTACTTAAGTAACATCTCCAGTAGAATGCCCCACGTCTAGCTATCAACATGACTACAATATATATCTAACCACAAAAGTTAACAAAGTCACAAACGTACTACATCATCAACTCTATGCACTTTTGAGACTAATATTCACGAACTTGGTTCATATCTTTCGTCGTCATTCTTGATTTTGAAACACACTAACAAATAAAAAGAATAGTAACGATGGATTAGCGGTTACACCCATACGGTGATGTCGTACGTCCACTTCATGACATAGTATCCACATTCAAAGGCTCCAGATTGTTGAGGACACTGAAATTGTATGAACCTTTAGGTGTTATAAATCATTATTCGCCAAGATAATTTAATTCATCAATTGCGCTATAATCATTGCTTTAATTTAGTCATCTCCGACACAAAATTTGTATAGAAAACAAAAGACAACAATGGGATAGCCATAATGGAGTAAACATTTTTAAGAACTCAAAATCATTAACCTGATTTCATGAACTATCTCAATCAACGCATTAATTTTAAATTAAATGACAACTACTAACCCATGTAAAAAAAATGAAATAGTTAAACAAGTTAAAGATTAATAATGTTGTTTACCTCGATCATTTTCACTTCGTGACTATATTTTTTAACCGTATGACGTCTCCCGCCACTCACTGTATAGATTTTTCAAGCCCTTACATTATAAACATTAAAAATTATTAGACTATTATTTTTCTTGTAAAGGTTTAACTTAAGATAGTATTTTGATGACTAATTAATAAACATAACTTACAATTGCAAATGTAGTATAACGATGTCCAAGTCATGTTTATCTTTATTCGAGTCAAAGATATATGCTATGTTGTCCCAAGGGCAAATGACAAGCAACAACCAATTCTTGCTATATATAATACAACTTACGATTAGTAAGTATGAAATAATATAAAATAACTAAGTAATTAATTTAAAGAACCTTGGAGACTTGCCTTGCATAGAATGCACTCATCACATATTTCTTGTCTTCTTGAATTAGCCTGACATCTTTGATGTAGTTTTCTATCGATCGTGGATCATACAAGTATGAACTAAGACAAACGGGACACATGAAGCCGACACCTTCTTCTGTCACTCCTAATTTTTGTCCATAATCATGTAGGAACCTATTTTAAGAACATAGTGTAAACATTCAAAATGAATATATAGAACATACATATAATAAAACTAATCCTAGATTTTAACATAATTGAAAATAATACAAAACATCAAGTTTATACCTTCCCCAAGCTTGAATTATTGTTAGATTTAGAGCATCGTAATTGCACATTTCCCTAATATCCTCGAAACTTAAGTACACTGTGACGTCTCCGGAATTGTACACCGACTTACTGATATCTATAGGTATCATAAATATGGAATCCGCAGATAATGAAACCATTATTCTTTCCAATTGTTGACAATATGAACCAATACCTTCTGGCTCATTATTTTTTCCACAAACATTATTGACCTACAAATATCAATTTGCTTGTTATTATTAAGACCTAAAATATTCCAAGTAGTAGAAATTGAACCAAATTTACCTCATTCATAGATCCAACACGAACTTCATCCTTTTGTTGAGCCTTATTACGAGACTCCTTTGTATCTTTGGATCTTGCTTTTCTTTTCAACTTTTTATTAGAGGGCAATTCCTAAAATTACACGTATTAATTCAAAAACTAACATGATTAAAATATACGAGAATTGTGCTTGATTTAAAATCATAATTCAATAGAATGCATGGTTAATGGAACAAAATTTCACTCTTTGTGATGATAACAAATTCAATCATGGCACAAATCCACAAAAGACCTAATTAGATCAGTAATATTTACCTTGTTTTGGCTTAGTAGAACCCATTTTTTGGGCCATTGTGCAAAAATTCCCACAGCTTAACCATTTTTTTTTCAAATCCAGACCACGAAACTGGAAGTAATGCATTAGAATCCAAACACTTATCAATTGTTACATGAACATTATGTGGACTCAATGTTGTGTGGTGCACCACTGTGTTCTCTTTCCATGGTAGAGTTATCCCCTCAGCAACGACGATCAATGCAATACCATCATGAACACATAACCGACAAGATGTAGAATCCTGCAAAATATACAGTCAGTCAAAATTATTAGAATAGGTACAAAAAATGTAGAAGGAAAAAAACATTAGTGAACAAAAACAACATAATCCTAAAAGATGATAATTTGTTGTACCTTTAAGTCAACAAAAGGGTCACTTTGATGAATTGAATGACTACTGTGATCTTGTGGGGTTGGTGAAAGATTTGATGCTTCTTAATCACCGTGAAAGCCAATGGGTAATATCATACCACATGCCTTTGCCATTTCAATGAACATATTCTTCATCTCTGTCCTTGTTTCCCTCTTAACCTCATCTAACTTATCATCCATTTCTTGAGCTGTGTACATTTTCTCCAAAGAACTTCGACTTGGTTTTCCAAAATATTTTTGGTTACCAACAAAAGTACCGACTCCTCTTGTCCTCCCTGAATGCTCTTTTTTGCCCGTTGCTTTCACCAATACATCTTCTAACCTTGAAGGAACAAACTCGCCACTCTCCGCCAAATTCGACCAATGCTTCTGTTTACATGAAATTTGGAGTGTTAGCGATCTTATTTATCATCTTAAGATTATAAAAAGGACTTACGATGTTGTTGATGATTTCTTGCGTCTGTGGTGGAGGAGCACTCGATGATGGCGTATGTCCTTTTACCCACATGAAACTTCTATCCTTGATCCTCTGAATAGCAATTTCCCTAACTGCAACAGGATCAGCATCCGGGTTTAGTGACATCTCCCTATCAACTTCTTCCTGGAGCCATTTATCGGCCTTGCCACTATACCCAAATCTACCCATGTAATGTGGAGTGTTGTTGCTGATTTGGGAAAGTCGACCTTTCTCACTTCTTTCCTACAGATTTTAGAAGTTATTTGTAGAGATCAGATGAATATATGCTTCGCAGTAGCAGTCACAAAGGCAATAACCTTAAGTAAAAGGAAGATATAAACCTTAGCTTTCGGATCAGTACGTTGTTTTATGAACTCCTCCCAATCTTCTTTTGAGATCTCATACGCCTCACAAGGATCGTCATTAGGATCGTCATCTAACTCCTCGCACCCTTCTAATTCCTCAACTTCTGACTCTTCTTCACTCTTCTTGCTACTCTTTTGTTTTCCTTTTCAGTAAATGTAATTTCTGGCTAGCCTTGTCTTAAAATTTTTATATCGATGTCCAACAATCTTTAGTACGAGTTCCCGTTTCTTGTCATCTTTGATGTTGAACATTTTCTACATCAAAATCCGTTAAATCAAAAGGTTAGTAGATTATAGTTCATGTAGTCAAATTGTAAAAGATTATACTCCATTATCAATAACAAGACTAATTATTACCTTCATAAGTAACCAAATTGTTTCCTTTTTGCCTTCGGGCACTTTAGGCCATCCCTCATATGTAATCTTCACTCCTCGGGCTAAAACCCCCATTTCAGAACCGAAAGCAATCGCACGTAGGCCTTTCAGCATATCTAACTCATCAAACTCTATAGACTGCGGTGGCATAGTGTCCTCTTTTTTCTTATCCTTCACCCTTATTGTTGGACCTCTAGGTTTATATTTCTTCTTTGGTTTTGGCTTTTCTACAACGCTAACTATATTCATATTATTTTCTTCCATGATGCAATAACCTGAACCATATAAAAAAAAGAAGTTAATTTGAATAATCCAATAAACAAATAAAAATAACATTAACAAAATCGATTTAAAAAATCAATACATCTAACAATTAATTGAAAATATAATTAAGATGCAGCACGCATATATATACCTTCACTAAACGATGATGCATTATTAGTATTATTGTTTAGGATTTTCAAACCATATGCCCTCACCATGATCATTACGTACATAAGTTTCGTGACAGTATGTCTAACGCTTCTTGACTTTCGGTTGATAGAGGAGGAAATTCGTCTAAGTGATCATATTCTTCTTCATCTGTAACATCCTCAACACCAAGAATACGTCTTTTACCTAACGTACTATCTTCCAACTATCATCCAAAGGGTCAGTCATATAAAAGATTTGTTTTGCTTGAGATGCAAGTATAAACGGGTCTTGTGCATGTCCCGGGACACTGAAATTTACCAAAGTGAATCCCATATCATCAACTTTAACACCCTTATCACAATCAACCCATCTACATCGAAACAAAGTTTCCTTAAATTCCCTAGAATAATCAAGCTCCCATATATCTTCAATTATCCCATAATATGACCTAGACACATTTACCGATTTCTTACCCTTTCCGACATATTCTTCAGACGATGCAATAACAATAACACCACTATTTTGCATCGTGCTTTTGCTATCCTGTCTACTTGTATAAAAGCAAAACCCATGGACATCATACCCTTCATAAGTCACGATGTTTCGATTAGGTCCTTGGGATAACCACCTTATATATGTTTTCCTTCACCTTATGCGATGGATCGGACAACTCATCCATCACATCATCTTCGAACCACTGTACAAAAGTGCGATTGTGTTCCTTCGTCAACCAAGATTCATGCTTCTGTGGATTTTGTTGCTTCAATAAAGCCATATGCTTAACTAAATATTTATCGACATATGTCTTGTTTTGTAAAACATACAAATGGGCTCGTTGTAAGAGGTGATTGTTAACTATAATAACGTTCTTTCCCAAGCTACCCTGTCCTGAAAGTCTCCCTTCATGTCGCGAGGTAGGAAGTCCAATAGGCTGCACATTCGCCATGTAATCAGTACAAAATCCAAGTGCCTCACAAGCAATTGTTGATTCAACAATACTACCTTCAGGGCGATATCGATTTTTCATTCGTCGCTTGTACGTACCCATCTCTCGTTCCATTGCCCACATGTTTCTCTGGAAAACTGGACCACATAACTTTATCTCTCTGACTAGATGAACAATTAAGTGAACCATGATGTCGAAGAAAGAGATCGGAAAGAACATTTCCAATTCGCAAAGAGTCTTAATCACATTAGCTTGTAAGACATCCAAGCTGTCGGGATCAATATCCTTAGAATTAATTGCATGGAAAAATGAACACAGATTTGTGACAACAACTCTAACATGATTAGGCAATACAGATCTTATAGCTACAGGCAACATCTGTGTTAACATAACATGACAATCATGAGATTTCATGTCTACTATTTTCAAATCTTTCATTGAAACAAGTTGACTTATGTTTGAGGAATATCCATATGGTACCTTCACACCTTTTAAAGACTCACACACTACAATCTTTTCCTTTCTCGATAAAGTTGTGGAGATCGGGGGTAAATAGGTATGTTTCACCCCCTCATTGGGCTTCAAATCGAGTCTTCCTCTTGCGACCATATCTTTCCTCGCCTTTACCCCATCCTTAGTTTTGTTTGGCATATTCAATAATGTACCAATTACACTATCGAATACATTTTTCTCCACGTGCATAACATCAATACAATGTCTCACTGACAAATATTCCCAATATGGAAGATCCCAAAATATTGACCTCTTTGAGTGATATACGCATCATGGGGAGGTTTGTATGGCTTTCCGAACTCGACATTTATGTTTTTAACTCGTTCGTAATATTCTTTGCCATTCAAAATTGATGGAGGCGGCCTATGCTCGGTTTTCCCATAAAAGAACTTCTTCTTCTTTCGATAAGCATGACCCTCGGGAAGAAATCGCTGATGACCCATATAAGCATATTTACCCGAGTTCTCCAACCATTCGGAGTCAGTGTCACCCCCACAAAGAGGGCATCCTTTATCGGTTTTTAATCTATAACCGGAAAGGTTGCCGTAAGCGGGAAAATCATTTATTGTGCAATACAACATCGCACGCAATTGGAATTTAGAGTCACTAGCAGCATCATACACACGTACACCAACTTCCCACACAACAACTTCAAGTCCTCAACAAGAGGCGTCAGATACACATCAATATCATTTCCCGGTTGTTTGGGGCCTGATATTAGTAGTGCCAGCAAGATATATTTACTCTTTATAGTAAGCCAAAGAGGAATGTTGTATATTACTGACATTACAGGCCAACAACTATGTTGTGTACTCAAAGTCCCGAATGGGTTAATCCCATCAGTACAAAGCCCTAATCTTAAATTTCTATACTCTTCACCAAAATCTGGAAATGATCTATCAAAGTTTCGCCATTGTGGAGAGTCGGCTACATGCCTAAGTTTACCATCCTTTTTTCTGCCTTTGTGATGCCATATCATGTACTCTGCATCTTTTGAATTTGCAAATAATCGCTTAAATCTAGGAATAATTGGTAAATACCATAAAGTCTTTCTTGGACCTCCTTTTTTTGCCTCTTTTATCATCCTCTGTCAATTTGTATCGTTTCTCTCCACATCTTGGGCATTCTTCTAAGTTAGTGTACTCTTTTCTCTACAAAATACAGTCATTCGGACATGCGTGAATCTTTTCATATTTTGTAGCCAATGGACAAAGGATTTTTTTGCAGTGATATGTGGTAATGGGTAGCATATTTTTTGTTTCATAAAATGTGATTATATATATATATCAAAAAGAAGGATATACAATATACAAATCTCAAACCGAGGAAACAGATTCTATCCTTGAATACAAACTGAGTGGACACATAAAAATTCAACAACTCGCTACTACCAGTCCAACGATAGACTAGGCATCTTTGTCTTCATTCGGCTTTTCATATCATTCCTGATTCTCGCTGCAATATACTCAGGTCTAGCGATCGTTTCGTTAATTCTTGCATTATTCCGTTGCGCCCATATATAGTAATAGCAGGCTGCCAGAACAACGGCATTCTTCTTCCAATTAATCTCATCTCTGGGACTAATTACTGGGTCACTCATCTTCTTGACAGGACCATACCAATCTTCAATGCAGTTCAGCAGTTTCCTACTGTAAACACAAGACACGAACAAGTGATCGATAGTTTCAGTATCATCTTGACAAAGCCAACATCTGTCAGTCTCAGTACAACCAAAACTGTAGAGTCGGGCCATAGTATTCATTCCACCCATCTGAGCCATCCAAAGAATAACCGAATGTTTAGGTATAATCCAGTTACACCATACTACTTCAGCTCAATCTTTGGGTGGTTGTTTAGTTCGAATCCAATCATATCCACTAGCCACAGAGTAACCTCGACTCGCTTCCTGCCATTCGTTATTAAGGTACCCATGCTTCATATTTTCCTCACTTTGCATATAGTCTTCCATGACCAATTATCTGATGCTTTTGGGTAGTATTCATCCCAATTCTTCCCCTTTAGGTAAATTTGATTTACCCATTTGATCCACAATTTATCTTGCTGCGTATAAACCCAATCAACCAATTTAGCGATAGCAGCTATATTCCAGTTTGCCACTTGTTTAATATTCAGTCCACCTTCAGTTTTTGGCACCGTGATTCTGTCCCATGCTATGGGTGGAGTACGAAAATATTCACTAGTTCCGGACCATATAAAGTTTCTACAGATGGCTTCGATTTTTCTAACCACCGCTGCTGGCAAAATAAAAATGGTCGCCCAGTATGAATGAAGAGAGTTCAAAACTGAGTTAATAAGTGTAATCTTACCAGCATACGATAGCTTCCGCGCTCCAAGGCTTCTGATCCTTGACACAATTTTGTCCGTTAGCACTTTGCAATCCTCTTTAGATATCCTTCTCGGTTTAATTGGGACCCCAAGGTACCTAAAGGGCATCTGACCTTCCTTAAAGCCAGTCACAGAAAGAATATCGTTCTTCAAGACAGGATCCATACCACTGAAATATAATTCAGATTTAGCAGCATTCTTTTGCAAGCCTGTCGAACTCGAAAACGTAGAGAAAGCCCTCATTAACAGGATGATTGATGAGGCATCACCCTTGCAGAACATCAATAAGTCATCGGCAAACATCAAGTGACACAGTTTCA
This sequence comes from Agrostemma githago, assembly GCA_958450325.1. Lineage (NCBI taxonomy): Eukaryota > Viridiplantae > Streptophyta > Magnoliopsida > Caryophyllales > Caryophyllaceae > Agrostemma > Agrostemma githago. The sequence continues at coordinate 37,104,431 of OY288253.1, read as the reverse complement.
TCTCCTTGCATAATGGATGGAAGTGTAATGGGTAGCATATTACTCGAAGGTAAGCCATCAAAAATAATCTCTAACAAAGTAGTGAAACTCTTAATACTCCAACCACCCTCAGCTTTTGCAGTATATAACTTTAGCACATAACCTAAAAGACTATACTTGGAACCTGAATATAAAGCTGTTTTGGAATCAGTAAGCATTCTTTGAAACATTGTTGGGCAATTTACAAAATCTTTTTCAAGATCATCCATCATTTCATCAATGTTTTCAACCTCTACATTATCATTATCCATATTAAAACCCTCATTCAGATCTTCATGTTCATGATTATTATTCTGCTCACAAATATCAGCCTCTTCTTCATCTCCTCTATTCATATCACTATATCTACTATCACCCATCACCGTCTTCTCTCCTTGCCAAATCCAAACTTTATATATTGGTTTAAACCCCTTGATAATTAAATGTGCACGTAGCTCATTTACACACTTCACCTTCTTCACATTGTAACATACGCCACATGGGCACATTATCAAATTACCATTCCCTTCTTGTATTTGGTCTTCAAGCGCCCGACTAATAAATTCTTCAAGCTTTCGACAAAATTCAATATCTCTCTGTCCATACATCCAACTTCGATCCATTTATACACTCTAATAATTAATACACACAAATATGATAATTAATTCCAAGGCAATGTGATGTGAGAAAAACATAATTGACCCACACAAAAATGCTAAAATCATGCAGCCAAAAATGACTAATTCACTAATTGTGTGTCGTATTTGTGTAATGTCTTGGGTAATAATTGCAACTTCATATATAATGAGTTGCTTGAATTTTGGAAAAGAAGGGTATCAGATTCCAAAATATGGGATGAGTACCTTGATAAATGGCGTAACAAAAAAAGTTAATTCTTGTTTATGAGAGCACTATCCGTCTTAAACTTAAGACGGGTCAAATATCTTACCACCTATGCGTATAAGACAAATATATCACTCTTTCTCCTACATTCTTATATATACAAGTGGTAGGAACTTGACCTGTTTTATGTTTATGACAGATAGCGTCGTCTTAAGGAGACTTGTTGACAAAAAAGATACATCCAATACGAAAAATTTCAAGTGTTTATACCGTAAATCTAGTAAAAATCGTGGAGTATCAACAACAAAATGCATATATGTCTTCACATTTTAAATTGATAGGAGTACTAATTCTGTTAGGTTAAGCGTAACTAATTATGTTACGGTTCTTGTATATATAAGATCTCATGTATCATGACCTAGACACATGTACCGGTTTCTTACCCTTTCCGACATATTCTTCCAACGATGCAAAACAATAACACCACTATTGTGAATAGTTCTTCATTGAGCATATAATGCAACTTTTCTGACTCATTCAATATCAATCTGTGTTTTATACATGTTACTCTTCCTAGTGAGTATAAGTTAAGTAGGTGGCTGTGATAATTGTGTGGATATTCAGGCAGCTCCATAACAGTAATCAATTGATAAGGGAAATGCTAATCTACTCATAAATTAATTCCTTTAGTTCTTCACACCTGATAAGATTCGTCCTTGAAGTTCTTAAGTACATTAGATTACCTAATTCTCAAGTTGATCTACTAATTCTCTTTCTCGGACATTCTTATATATTAACTAATTATCTAATTCAAGAATAAAATCTCCTCATTTTATTTACTCTGATTCTTCCAGAGTTTGTTTTCTTTTCCATGGTTATATATATATATCATCTTTTTCGGTTATATTGTAACAAACCGATCTTAACCTATATATATATATATATATATATATATATATATATATATATATTGTAAGAATTATGGGTATAATACAATATATATGGACAACATTATTTGGACCTATTGTATTTATTAGCTATCATTAAAGTTGAGCCCAAATACGTGATCCGTCATAATACAAATGATACGGGCTTATTTACGTCTTATAAAGTATGGGTCGGATATTATGATAGTGTAGAGACCCATTAGGGTTTTATGGGATATATGATGGGCTTATCCACTAAAGGCGACTGATATAGGTATCAGGGTTTATTCACCCCTCCCTATATATATAGTCAGGGTTATGGTCCCTGACAGCATACTTTTGACCTAATCTCACATATATCCCATCGGTATGGTGAAACCCAAAAGGTGAGTGTGTCTGTTAGAAGACCTAATCTAGAAGACCGACGTAAGTTAGTCTATCAGTATTATCAGGTACGCTTCCGCTACAGCTAATTACAGTTTATTACCAATTAATTTAGTATGAAGTTTCAGTCTTGGGTCAGATTAAATCTAACAAGTGGTATCAGAGCCGTCTTCATACTGAATTATTTTGGATCAGATTTATTTAGTTTGGTTTTTTTTGTTACGCCGCCTCGCGTAATTAATCTATTGATTCGGTCATATATTCATGCTTGTCGTCCTTGATTATGTTTGTGTATTAATCGTGGTAAAACATCTGGCAAATCTTGACGCCTTATTACGTAGTCTGATCTGGTGCAATTAATTGAACTTAAATATTGCCTGTCATGCACACTTAGCTTTATGTTTGGGTTTCCAATTACTCCGTATATTGTTTATTTACTTGCATACCGTTTCTATATCATACGGTGAATCAATACTCCGTATTGTGTTACGATGTGTTGCTCTTGTGTTTCCCGAGGGAGAATCATGTTGTACGATTTATTTATAATCATGTTCGTTGATTTAGTAATATGTCTCAATTACATTTGGATTATAATTTTATTTTGTGACTATTGTTTTCGTATGACTGATTACGTACAGAGTATATGTTTGGATGATTTTTTAATTTAGGCAATCGATACAGTTATATAAGGATTAAAGCGTTATATTTTGAATATTAAGGGTTTCAGATTCTTATAATTGGCTATTCAGTTTATAAGGTAATTTTTAATCGATAGCATTTGGTTCATTATTTTGTTTAAGCATTCAGTCATATAATATATAATGGTCTCGTACTGTATGTTTGATTATTATCACATATTATGTCTTTATGTATGATTTGGGACCTGTTTGGATTTTCGGTTGCGATTATTGTCGCGTATTTATAATTGACAAGTTGACTTGTATGATAAAAGAACAAATTTGGATTATAATTTCTTTTACCATTTAAGGTTTCAGTCACTTGTTAATTATGGTTTTATTAAAAGAACTTGATTTCAGTTTCAATAATATTGGCTACTTAATTTGGCTTTATAAGACGTCTAATATTTTGGATTGTTTGATCGAAACAATACATTGCCAAAGTAACCTCTATTGCGTAGATTAAATAGTTTAATAGTTAGACGATTGTGTGTGATTGAATTTCATGCGGGTAATGGTCGGCCCAAAGGAAGTCCATTATTTGGCCGAAATTCAATCATACTTGTGGTGATAAATATGTAACAGTTATTCGGTTCTCGTGTAGATGTTAAGTCGGCCCAAAGGAAGACTTGACATTTGACATGATCTTACTGTTAATATTCGATTACTACACCAAGAGTACCACTTACAAGTCTAGTTATCGTCCAAAGATGAGATTAGATGTTGTGCTAGGTATCTTGTTTTGATGGGAATGCCAATATACGAACTGATTTACGAATTAAGGGAGTGTCATTAAGTTTATGACACTCATAAGGCTTATGTCCATACAGTTTTTTTTAATGGAGAGTAAATTCAAACATTCGGTTTTTAAGTTTGGTAGTATGTGTAATCATGCGGATAATGGTCGGCCCAAAGGAAGGCCATTATTTGGCCGAATACATATACAATTTTGGTTGATAAATATGTGACGATTATTCGGTATTTTCATGTGTATACTGAGTCGGCCCAAAGAAAGGCTTAGTATTCGACATGAGTTTATCGTCAATATTTGATCACGATTATTTAATTATAGTGTCGATGCTTAGTTAATAATTTATGCCCAACGGCTAAATGCTAAATCTGCAAAAACGCTATACTGTTTGAATTTATTCAAAATATGAGAATATTGTTTTGTTCATCAAATTGACATTACTGTTCATTATATCTGTCATATTCAGGTTACATTCTCAATTCGTATAACGCTATTTATTTAAATAAATGGTACGAGAATGTAAATATTTATTTTGGGTCGTCGCAATCTTAATACAGCATTAGGAATGTATGATTGTACTACTCATAAGGATGAAAATATCGTGTGGATTCACGTGTTTTTGTGGAGTACAAATTTTAATGCATGTGTTTAATGATTGTTTAATGCGGCATTAAGGAACTATTAAAGGACATTGTTTCTATTAAATAAGCTGCAAGTGTCTAACTCAAAGAATAACAAGATAAAGTTTATTGGTTGCTTGTTATGAGTATGAACACATAAGGAATATATTACCAGTTTGTACGCCTCATCGCGTGTCGGTAAGAGTACACTTCTCATTTAAGATTTGTCGTCTAAAGTTGTTCATTATATCCAATTACGTTTTGTGGGTGGATTTGGTTTTTTCATTCACATAAGTACATTAATGCAAGTACAAGTAATAATCTAAGATATTGTATGTCAATGGGTGATGAAAGATTCGTCTATTTGGGGCATGTCATCATCTGAGTTTGAGGTAATCAACTAATTTAGTTATCATTAATGACTTGTTATTTTATTTGAATCTGGAAAATATTTTTGATACTGCCTTTTGCTGGAGTTTAATTATTTTTTGTTTGGTCAATTTTTTTTATTTTTTTTTTTTGTAAAGGTAAGTATATATTGATGAGATAATTACATCAAGTCATTTACACGTGATGCCTCAAGAGGCGATTAAGGAAAAGATCGTCTCTAGTGGCCAAATTGCAAACTTTCCTATGCTTACAAAATTCTCGGAATTCATTAGAAATTTCATTGCCTAAGGTCTCCGGATTCTTCAATTGTTGTTCCATTCTACTCTTGTTCCCTTGATTCCATATATGGTATATTAAAGCATTGACCACACCATTCTTGATGGCTCTTTGAAATTTTGTCCCTTTCAACTTGTTCCTGCCTCTCGTGTTCAGTTCAATAGCACAAGTCCAGTTGAGGTTCTTCCGAACTGCACTTATAAGTTTCTTGCTATACTCACAACCTGTAAATAGATGTTCAGCAGTTTCAGAATCATCAGCACAAATGCAGCAAAAATCGTCCTGCGAGATGCCAAATTTGTGCAGTTTCTCTTTCAAATTGAGTGCTTGATGCTGATACATCCAAGCAATAGGCTGGTGCTTAGGGATAGACCAATTGGTCCAAATTTGACAGTGCCACGGGACCTTAGTACCTTTATCCCGAAGCCAATGGTACGCCGCTGCAGTGCTGTAACTTTGAGTGTCCTGAATCTCCTTTGCAGCATACGCCGGAGCCAATAAATCTCTAACCTGACAGATTTTCTTCCAAGTCCATCCCAAATCCGTGTTGGGTTGATAATCCACCCAAGGTTTGCCTTTCAGATAGACATGGTGAATCCATCTCACCCACAATTTATTCTGACAATTACTGACCCACCAAGCAAGCTTTCCGATAGCAGCTTTGTTCCAGGTGGATAACTGAATCAAATTGAGCCCTCCTTCCTTGTAAGGTTTACACGTCTTATCCCAGGAGACTAGGGGTGATCTATGGAAATCAGCATCCCCATCCCATAGATAGTTCCTGCAAATTGAGTCGATTTGTTTAACAACGGCAGTAGGAATGATGAAGATAGAAGCCCAGTACGAATAGAGGGAAGAAAGGACACTCTTAATCATAACGATCCTTCCGGCATAAGATAACTTCCTTGCCCCAATCTTCCTAATTCGATCCACCAAATTATGCACAATAGGCTGGCATTCTAAAATCGACAGTCTGGAGGATTTAATTGGAACACCCAGGTACTTGAATGGTAATGAGCCTTCAGTACACCCAGAAACCTGAAGTATGTCAGCCTTTATAGCATTCGAGACTCCATTAAAATAAACATTCGATTTCCCCCTGCTCATTTTAAGTCCAGTAGCAGCCGAGAAGGAGAAAAAGGATCTCAACAAGACCATCATAGATTGAATATCACCCTTTGAGAACAATAGAAGGTCATCTGCAAACATAAGGCTCGTTAGTTTCATAGATTTGCACAGGGGATGATACTTGAACGGATTAGTGCTAGTAGTATAGCTCAAAATTCGCGTCAGGTACTCCATACAGAGGGTAAACAAAAGAGGGGATAACAGATCGCCTTGTCGAAGTCCTCTCTTCCCAGAAAAGAATCCAAAGGACTCGCCATTAAGAGTTAGAGAATAAGACGCGGTTGAGACATATTGCATCACTAAGTTTCTAAAACGAGGTGGCATCTCCAGCATTCTCATCATTTGATCTAAAAAAACCCCATACCACGGTATCATATGCCTTATGAAGGTCTATTTTGAAGAGGCGTCGTGGAGAAACATTCTTCCTGTTGTATTGTCTTATGATATCCGGACAAATTAAAATGTTCTCTATTATGCTCCTTCCTTTCACGAATTCTCCTTGGACCGGGGATATTATGTCAGGCAGGACCGCAGCCAAGCGAGAACACAAAAGTTTTGAGATGGTCTTATAGATGATATTACAGCAAGCGATGGGTCTATATTGTAATACTGAATCAGGTCTTTCAACTTTTGGAATCAAAGCAACCGTATTTGTATTAATCTGTTTTAATAGCTGACCTGACGAGAAGAAGTCGCTGATGGCATCACTAACTTCATTCCCAATCAACTCCCAACTATCCTTGAAAAATCTGCTTGAATATCCATCCGGTCCGGGAGATTTATCATCCGGAATGCTGAACAGAGCAGTCTTGATTTCCTCATCGGTGATGGGTCGATTTAAAATTTTCTGGTGATTAGCATTGCAAACAGGTCCCTGGCCGATGACAGACTTCTCGTTTGATCAAATTTGGTTAATTGGCCATTAAGAAATAATTAATTTTGTATTTTCCTAATTCAAATAATGATAAATTTGTTATTTTTGATAATTTTACATAGCTTGGATTGAAATGTCTTTTAAAGACTTGCATTAAAACTCCAGTGGATATAAAGAATTGAGGACAATAATTTCTTTTCGGTATGACACATTAAAAGGAATATTAAAGTTGTGTCAAGATGAAATTATTGACTCTTCTACTTCAGAGCCTCATATTGAAGGGTAATAAAGACAAAAGAGAAAATAGATATCAAAATGACTTTGGATGTCTTATAATTGATATAAGGATATGTGAACTATTTTATGTTTAAAGTTGTATTGGTTCACATCACTATATTAATTTTTAGACAAAATTATGTATGATATTTATATCTCGATCTTGAGAAGTTTCAAGTTCCTAGACGTTTTTATCACATATTTGACAGAGATATATTCTCGGTAAAGGATTAAAGATGTCATGTCGATCATAAGTGAAAACACTTTGACAAATTGACTATTCAGGATAATAACGTCAAGGTTATTTTGGATACTTTCTAGAGAAGTTTGATCTTACATTAAAGATTGCACCATATTAAAGGTTCAAATATGTATGGTGTATTATGTGTGCAAAGTAAGATCATGGGACTTGGTAGGAGTATGATTATTCACACTCTTTTCCAGATAACTCTAGAAGTAATTATAGAATTGCAGCTTATTGGTTTTGGATAAAGGTACAACAATACTATTGATTGATTAGAGTGTAAATTATTTACACCTAAGGTACGTCCAACTAATTAAGAATATTTTTTCTAAAGTAACATAATTGGATTTAAGAACAATCAATAATTATTTTGTTGTAAAACTTCATAAGGATTAAGGGTAATATATATAAAGAAATGATCCCACACGCAAGTTACTTTAAGACGGATAATATGGGTTCATTGAGGTTATTGAGTTTGGGGGGAAGAAATGAGACTTATGGAAATGATCTTGTGTCTCATTATAAAGGATCGTAAGATCATTTTAGTAAAACAAACTCAAATACCTCAAGAACAATTGTTATTAAAGAAATTCACTAAGGGAAGAATGAATGCAATTTACAGTGTAATAACAAATTTATATATTGCATACATTTAAGAGTAAGAGTTAGATGATGAAACGGTAGAAAAAGTATTCATTCAGCAATTTTACCGAATCATTGAAAGTTTAACTAGTACATGTGAATTTATATATGTCATCAATAAAGTATTATGTCATTTGACCGATAAAGACACTTTGGAATTGCTTCATTACCTAAAAGTATAAAGCATATTGGTTTCAAATAGTTATTTGTTACCAAGACAGACTCATTTGGTAATGAGACTGTAATGTTTGTCTTGTCAATAATGGCTATAAAGACAAGTTGACATATCCGGTTATATATATATGGAGTTACATTGGGTGAATGGTTCAGATAGGTTTGTCAATGGTGACATTGATAAACTCATTGTTGCAGATACTGGAAATCTTGACTCGATAGATTCAAGATAAAGTTTCTGCAAAATTAAGGTTAATAATCATTCAATGACAACTCAAACAAGGTTATTTTCTGTCAAAGAGTACATCAATCTACCATGATATCATCTCATTTGGTTTTTTATGAATGTGGTACATGATTGTAGATACTCAAGATTCAGTGGGAGTATGAAAATATGTCAAGTTTTATACCCTTTCAGTAAATGGGAGTAATGCATTCTAATTAATGTCCTTAAGGAAAAATTCATATCCAGAAAGTACAGTTTACTTAAATCCGTGTATTTCAGAAACTATTTCATTTGTTTAAGTAATAAGATATAATTAAACTTAGTTTGTACATATTTGGATATTGTGTACATTCTATAGTTTAATTGACAGATATTAAGGGAATACAGTAGGATATTGAGATCCACTAAGGGTAGCCAAATATTGTTTGTCATTTATATTTTGAGCAAAACAATGTTATCATATAAAGGAGATCGATTCAGATTGAGATCATTCGGTATTTCGACTCCTATTTTGTCATGCTTATTTGTCACAAGGCTGCAAACTAAGTTCGGTATTGAAAGACCATTTAAGTTATTTGTGACAAAATGATGGTTATTATAGTTTCAAGTAACAATACAAGTGATGTGTTGTTATAGAAACGATTCAGAGTGAAAGACGTCCAAGATATGTTTGAACAAACTCCATTTTTGCGGATCCGCTTACTAAAGAATTATCACCCACGGTCTTTATTGAGCATATTGCTCAAATGGGTGTTTCGGTTCTAAGGATATTCAGGTTAAGTGGGAGTTTGTCACATTAGACACATTATGGTATACGATTATTCAGTTCTGCAGAAATAAGGTTTACAGTTTTCAGTTTCACTCTGTCTTATTTGGTTGATCTCACTAAGGTTTAAGGTGGACCAGTTGGAAATATGCATATTTGGATCACATTCGGTTGCTGTTTCCATGCTACACTCCTATACTAGATTCATGTCGTTAGTCATGTTTGCATATGTGATCATTGATGGGTCCTGTCACGACAAACTGTGGCAAAGGCCGCTTTGGTTCTATGTAGATACGTTAATGGACCAAATTGCATAAGACGGTTAGAATGTTTGATAGCACTATTGAGCTCATACGGTTATAATGAATACAATTTTCAGTGTCCTACATATACTAGTATATGACCCAAGTGGGAGATTGTAAGAATTATGGGTCTAATACAATATATGTGGACAACATCATTTGGACCTATTGTATTTATTAGCTATCATTAAAGTTGAGCCCAAATACGTGATCCATCATAATACAAATGATACGGGCTTATTTACGTCTTATAAAGTATGGGTCGGATATTATAATAGTGTAGAGACCCATTAGGGTTTTATGTGATATATGATGGACTTATCCACTAAAGGCGACTGATATAGGTATCAGGGTTTATTCACCCCTCCCTATATATATAGTCAGGGTTATGGTCCCTGACAGCACACTTTTGACCTAATCTCACATATATCCCATCGGTATGGAGAAACCCAAAAGGTGAGTGTGTCTGTTAGAAGACCTAATCCAGAAGACCGACGTAAGTTAATCTATCAGTATTATCAGGTACGCTTCCGCTATAGCTAATTACATTTTATTACCAATTAATTTAGTATGAAGTTTTAGTCTTGAGTCAGATTAAATCTAACATATATATATATATATATATATATATATATATATATATATATATATATATATATATATATATATATATATATATATATCATCTTTTTCGGTTTATACGTGCATTTATTATGTATCCATCACGGTGCAAGCTTCGAGCAAGTCCAACATCAAGCTACAAATACTTGTAATTTGCCTTGTCACATCGATTTATGTGGCTACTTTATTTTTCGGCTAAATATCCTAAGGAAGCAGAGTACTTAATTACGAATAAGAAGCAAGCGTAGAGACTAGTACGTTTTGTTTATTAAGTTGGGAGTAGTAGGATGAACTCCTCCACATCCACATCCACACTACTTTTGTATCCTTTAAACCCTAAATACATGATGCCAACAACAAATGACATGAAAACGAAACCAATTGAAATCCTAAAATCTCTAATACTCGTTGTAATAATTACACCACCACAGACGTTTTTCTTGTCCACAAATAACATTTTATAGGTTAAGATCGGTTTGTTACAACATAATAATAATAATAATAATAATAATAATAATAATAATAATAATAATAATAATAATAATAATAATAATACTTGATCTTTTCTCCTCATTTCCATGGCTTCCCTCACATAATATCATAAATGTAGTCGAAATTATGGAGTATTAATCAAGAAAATCCATATATCAATCAAGAAATACATCCAATACGAAAAACACTCATCCTAACTATAATCGAAATATGGTTATTTATTTGCTTCAAATTCAAATCCAAATTTCAGAAACTATAACACTCCTAAACATGATAAACAAACCCTACTAACAAAAAAAGGCACAATTAAATCAATCTTGGCAACAATTAGAACTGAAATAGTAACAAAAACAGACACTTACACGAGCTGATGCTATAAAATCTGTCGTCCTCTTCGTGTCTTCTTCGTCTTCTTCGTGCCGCGTCTTCTTTGTGTCGTCTTCTTCGCCTTCTTCGTATTGTCTTCTTCTTGTCGTCTTCCTTGTTCAGGGTTCTTCTTGTTTAGGGTTTGGGCGTTTTTAATTTTTTGTGGGTTATATTTCTGATTTCTTCTTTGGGCGTTTTTGGGGGTTATATTGGTTTGTTGGGGTTTCTAATTTAAGTACTCTCTGGAACCTATCCCACTTACAATAGGTGCAAATATTTCTAATAAGACCCAAATATTTTAGTCTATACCTTTGGCACCTCTTTTTAGCTAACAATCGGTTTCGTTTGTAAGGTATTTGGAACCTGTTCAACCTACAACCGGTTCCAAAGCATTTTAATATGGGCTAAAAAATTTAGACACTATCTTTGGCACCTCTTTTAGTAAACAACCGGTTCCATAGGTAAGGTCTTTGGAACCGGTTCAATTTACAACAGGTGCCAATCATTTTTTTGGTCATCCAAGGAACCTTATGTTTTTACAACCGGTTCCTTTTAATAGGTTCCAATGGCGTTAATTCTACTAGTTCATAAAGGTAACTCATCTATTATTTATAGACGATGACACTAAATGCCGTCAAACCAATAACATCGAGGTGGCAAAATGTAACTACAAAGTAATTCTTAGTCAAACAGTATAAATTAATATTCATCATCGTCAATCTCAATCTGCATAAAAATAACAGATTAATAAAGATAGTAAGGATTAATAAAGATTAACTACAAAGTAGTTCTTAGTCAAACAATATAATAAGAACAACAGGAGTAGTACCGTAACAGCAGCAGAATGCAACAAAATGCAGCGTACACGAAACAGGCGCACAGAAACAGGGGTAAGAAGAAGAAATTAGAGGAAGAAGAAAAAGCCATACGGGCAGCTTATTATACGGAGGAAACAAGAAAAGAAAAGGAAATGAACCAAGATGAGAGGGAAGGTGAACAAATTAATAAGAAATGAAATGAAGCGGTGGATGAGGAGCCAAAAGGGAGATGAATGAAATGGGGAGTGTAACGTGAATCACAAAAGGGAAATGAAGAGGTGGAGGTGAGGGGAACCACAAAGTGGGTAAAAGAGAAAAAAATGGATTAATTAAATGAATCGAATAGAGGAACGAATTAAACGAATCCCGATATGATAAGTTGACTGACCCATGAATCGACTTAAAAACGAGTTAGTAAAGTTATTAAATAATTGGGCCGACAAATAAAATAAGTAAATAAAGTATTCGAGACGGAAATGAAGTTTACAGAAATAAGTAATTAGACGATCAAATAGTATTTCCTGATAAATAATAAATTTTCGATAAAGTGAATTAAATTGATTACTCGAGGAAAGGAAATAAATATTTTGACGAAACTTAAAATAAATGAACTTCGAGCCGAAAATAGAAATTCGAGCTCAAATATGAAATAATGAAAGAATTTAGAATTTAGAATTTAAATCGTCGAAATAGATTTCCGACAAGATTTGAATTAAATGTATAAAATAAATCGAAACAGAAATAAAAATTATGTTTTAAATATAACAAGAGTTTCCGAGACAAATAGTATTTTAGGAGTTTGAAACAATTGAACGATAAATTCGCTTTAATAATAATTTTAAGAATTACGAGTTAAATCATAAACAAAATAGAAATACGAACATAATTTTAATTTAATTTAATTCATAAAAATCAGGGGTGTTACAATCTTCCCCACTAAAAAGAAGTTTCGTCCTCGAAACTTTTAAAAACATAATTGAAATCGAAGACAAATTTATTTTTCAAGATAACTTGGGCTCAGAAACCGAAGTTTAAAATCATTCAATTTAACAAAATCGAAAGTTAAAAATTATTCGATAAAATAATGACGACAAACAACATTTGTAAACGAACTCGAGGGGAAGAGTACCCAAATAATTTGAAAACAACAGTAAAATGTTTTAATTAAGAAATTCGACAATATTTTGTTTTAAGATGAAACAAAAATTTGAGAAGTCAAATTTGTAGTAAGTAAATAAAATTCGAACCACTCGTCAAACATTTTCAATAACAGATTTAAAGTCTAACGATAATAAAACAAAATTTAGACGTACGCAGTTTTTTGAAAATATTAAATCGTTTTACGTAATAATCTTATAAAAATCCAAAATATTTGTAATTATGAAAGTTTTCATAAAATCTCGATCACGCGAAAATCAAAATTAAAATTTTAAATAATTTCGAAATACCTTAACATAAATTATTAAGACATTTTGAAATAGGACTGAATATGTGTTATCAACCAAAACGAAAACGAAAACGACGTTTTGAAATTTATAACTCAAAGGTTAAAATTTCACGATAGCCAACATTTTAAAAATAGTCAAACTTTTCATAACAGGTTCGGGAAAACGGTAAACGGATAAATAGAGTCAGAGTCAACGACAAATCGAAAAAGAAATTTTCAAACCCAATAAAGAAGTCGAAGGGGAAGGCCGAAAAAAAAGTAGCAGGATTAAAAGAAGCAGATGGGAGGACAAAATTGAGAGTTAAACGGAGCTCTTCAAGGAATTACAAAAGAAGTTAACCATCTCGAGACTCCCGGTACGACACCCACAACACGGGTTCCTAATTTCCATCAAATACATTAAGTCCAATATTAGGCGCTAGGTGGTTCTACTCAGTCCCAATCTTCCAAAAATGTCTTACGTCATTATTCAATCGTTCAAACGACACGATACTAATCCACAATTGCTTTAGAATCAAACCCATAATTAAGGTTTCAACGGTTAACAAAACACACCCGAAACTCACCATCGATAAGGTTCCTAAATCCAAAGCTCCTAAAGTTTGAACTCGAGGTATATTCCAAATTTCTCGAGTAAGGAACACTAAACAAGATCCATCAGTTTAACAATGTTCGGGCACAAAATCCTCAAAAATGTTTATCAACATATTTAATATGCCACAAGTACAAAACTTGGAAAAGTACAACGAATCCTCAAACATGCTCAAACCTATAGGTAATGGCGCGAACACTCACATCTTCAAAACACGTCTTTCGACTAAGGTTTCTGAGAATTCCACCAAAGTTCATATCGTATCAGCTAAATCACCAAAATATTAACTCAAGGAAGCCACAATCTCGTTGGTCTAAGGGTTCTGAACTATAATTCCATCAAGATGATTGACATCAAAGTATCCCTCAAAACAACACCACAAACCGTGATTCTGTAAGATAGTTCTCTTCTTCGAGGGTAATAACAATTTATCCAAGTCAGACCACTCAACTCCAAAGTTCATGGGTTACAACCTTAAACAACGATCAACGACCAAATCCATAAGAACCATGCACGGTAATCTATGTCAACCAAAATTTCTAACGACATTAATGAAAACCTTTAATGGTACCACAACACTCAGCCTAACACTTTAAACAATACTTTAACATCTCAAATATTCGCGATGCATCCATCCAATAAGCATCATGTAAGAATCCCAAAATAATATTATCAGTTACACTTAATTCGGTTCAGGGTTAGGTACTAGGTATCCATCAAACATGACATACTCTTACTACTCCAAAATATATTCAACTCTAAGTACTCCAAAATAATCAAAGTAACCTGTAACCCAAGGTTAAGTGTCTAAAGTATCATCCTAATTCCATCAATCAACAATTTGTCATTCAAATCAATCCTCAAGAATTTCTTACTTGCTTAGAAGATAGGGAGACTTACAATCCTTTAACTAGGTAACGAGGGTTTACTAAACCTCAAACATCCATAATACTGGGTTCACTGAGACAGTATACGGTCAAACCAAGAATCTCAAGAGGAAAGATGGTAAAGTAGGAGAATAGAACAGGGGTTTATCACAAGAATGAAGACTGGAATTAATAAGAGAAGGATTGGAAAAGGCAGAAGCAGGAAGAAAAGAATAAATGATTCTAGATGATAAAGACCTGAGAGGAGAAGGGAAAGTTTGGACCTTTAAGGTTCACGAGGGAAGTAAATGGATTACTTCATCTTCTTGTGGAGGAACGAGTACATAAGTCTTGGGTCGCTCCATTTGGATCTACTCCAACATCATGGAACAGGAATCTACTCTTGATCATCTGTAGCTTGAGCAAACTAAATCTGAGCTGAAAGGTCACCATTGTATCTTCCTTGTGGCACAAAGTTGTCCACCCGAATCAACAGGCATTGAAAGTTCTAAGCAGGTCTTGTCCCGATCAGGAGCAGCATCTCGTCAGCATCTTGTTCATTCATCTTCTTCCAGACACAAGCACCAAATATTCAATGCTAATCATTGAGTTACAAGAACATATAAACCTAACAGTTAAGTCCTTATTTGGTTTCTACCCATCTCTCACTAATATTTCTTTAATATTCGAATCGTTTACTGGTATTTTTCCTAGAACCAGGTGTAAGCGTCGGGAGCAACAATGCTCTGATACCAACTGTAATCCCCTAGAAAATCTAACGCAATACAGTGGCGGAAACACTGTAGAGTTGGGATTAAAACACACTGACAAACTCTATCTTATTAAAAGAAATGGTAAGTCAATACAAAAGCCTCTTTTTACAAAAGGGCTAAAAAGAAAATTCTTCAAACGGGTTAACAAATCCATAAATTACATAAATGAAGAAAGAGTAGGATCCACGCTACTCGCTAGCTCACACCCAAAACCCAGCAGCAAATACCTGTCATGTTATAAACATAACAGCCACGTCAGTGGGGAGTAACTCGGACGTTCTCCCAGCCATATTATATCATATGGAAAAAATAGTAGTATTACTATATCAAGATAATTAAAATGAGAAAACATTAAAACGATATAATAAAAATAAGTTTTCAGCGAAACTTAAAGCATTTGCAAACCTGCAAGTCAATATCAATCGATTATAATAATATTCAAAAATGGCGTTATGGAAATCAATCAGTGCAACGGAATAGACTTTCACTAGGATAATACTCAAACTAGCTTCGAGAACTTAGTCAAAACAAATTAGACTTTGGTCTCTAACCAGGCAACTCAACTATAACAGCACTGCGTGCAACGAGGTCCTGGCTTAAGTAATGTACACCCCTCCTGGACACCAACCGTAATCCAGTTCAACCCGACGGCGACTTACACGATGCGATATCTAAGTTTAAGGACTCCTGAACACAAACCATGCTCAGTTCAACGACCAATGTGTCTCAACATAGACACATCAGCTTTATAGTTGATGGCAAAACGTACATCCCTAGACTGTATTACTCTACCCATACACTTGTCCTCATTCCATAACCCCAAAACAGCCATTATCGATATTCAAAAGTAAATATAATAAATATAAATGATATGAATAAAAGGAATAACCATTTTATATTAAAAGGAAAACTTTCTATAAATAGAAACTTACTAATTTTAGAAACTTACTTAAAATAGAAATAGTCTTATAGAAAATGCGTAAGTTATTAAAATTAGTGAAATGTATAGAAATATCATTTCTAACGAAATTAGCGTTTTATTATTATCGTCGTTATCGTAACCTTAATATATTTCTAAATTCGTTACTAAAAATATAAATAAAATATAATAAGTCAATATATAATATTTTATAAATAATTAGGAAATCGAGTTAAAACTATAAATTATAGAAAAAAGATGTTTTAAGAAAAACGATATCAAAATTAATTGAATCAACGAGTTTTATAAATAAAATGAGAGTTACAAAGATTTCAAATTATTTTTAATAAATAGCTTTTATTAATAAATAATACGGATTTTGATAAATATATTCAATCGGAAATAATTAGTGAAAATAGTCTCGACTAAAAATATATTTAAAACTAAATCGACTATTTTCTCATTTATTAGTATAAATCGTAAAACGAAAATTAATTCATTAAACAAGTATACAAATCTCGATTATTGTATTAAAATACGATTTTAAGTTAAAAATTAGAAATTTACGAAGTATGACGAAAATGTGAAATCAATATTATTTAGTTACTAGTGTCACGATAACCAACAAAATATTATAACGATCGTAAATAATTAAATCATTAACGATTTATAAAATGATATCGAAAGTTATAAAAATATAGAAAGGCATACGATTTAAAATTAATATAATTAGCAATAATATACAGCTAAAATAGAAAACCGAAGTTAAAATATTTACTACATACTACTACTCAAACATACGATATAAAATCGAGTAACGTCCTAAAGTTACCTTTGGCATAAAAATCGTCAATGCATCTCCTTCAATCCATTTGTCCAAGCTCCGATTGCTTTGGTACAAGCCTTACAAGAGAACTCTGAGGCTCCAACGGGATCCGAGACACAAAGAAACGGAAACAAAGGAATTGGAATTAAAGAAAGTTGGAAACGACTAGAGGATGGGAAACAAAGCAATGAAACACGAACAAACAGGGAAACACGAGTTGAAGAAAGGAAGTAAAAGATGATCGTAGAGTAGGACACGATAAACAGCAGCTGCGAGATGGGAATAACAGTAGCAAAAGAATCAGGCGCGAAAAAGGGGCTTGAAAACCACTTGCCCACACAAGAAAACACATAAGGACAACACACAACAGCAACCACAAAAGAAATCGGGGAAGAAGGAAGACTCGACGATGATAATCTAGCAACAGTAACAACAAAAGGGGCAGCAGTCGAGGACACGGACAGCAGCAGCAGCCAAACAACAGCAACAACAATTACGAACAACAGCTGCAGGTCAACAGATTAAAACAGAACAGGAAACCGCAAAACGAATGGGAAGAAACAGCAGCCGCACCAGCAGAAAGAAGAAGAAAACGAAGAGGAAGCAGCAGACAAATGGAATAGAAGCAGCAGCAGAGCACAAAACAACCGCACCAACAGTAACAACAACAACAAACGACGGCAGAAATCAGACCGGAATCGAAAAAGACAGCAGCAGAAGCACGAATAAGAAGAAGAAGATAAAGGGGAAGAAAACCGACTAAGACCAGCAGAATCTGCGCTAGACAACAGTAGATCACGAAGCAGAATGGGCAAAAGCAAGAGAAAAGAATTAAGTGTCATTACCTACAACGGAACGAGCAGCAGCATCATAAGCAGACGAACGCAGCAGCAGACGAACGCAGAAACGGCAGACAGCATCTCAGTAGCAGCGGCAGCAACAGCGGAGTAAAGCAGCAGTAGGTCGAGAAGCACCAGCAGCGCACAGCAGCAACAAGAGCAATAGCAGCGGAAAAGAAAAATAAGAAGAAGAAGGAATAAGAACAGCAGGAGTAGTACCGTAACAGCAGCAGAATGCAACAAAATGCAGCGTACACGAAACAGGCGCACAGAAACAGGGGTAAGAAGAAGAAATTAGAGGAAGAAGAAAAAGACATACGGGCAGCTTGTTATACGGAGGAAACAAGAAAAGAAAAGGAAATGAACAAAGATGAGAGGGGAGGTGAACAAATTAATAAGAAATGAAATGAAGCGGTGGATGAGGAGCCAAAAGGGAGATGAATGAAATGGGGAGTGTAACGTGAATCACAAAAGGGAAATGAAGAGGTGGAGGTGAGGGGAACCACAAAGTGGGTAAAAGAGAAAAAAAAGGATTAATTAAATGAATCGAATAGAGGAACGAATTAAACGAATCCCGATATGATAAGTTGACTGACCCATGAATCGACTTAAAAACGAGTTAGTAAAGTTATTAAATAATTGGGCCGACAAATAAAATAAGTAAATAAAGTATTCGAGACGGAAATGAAGTTTACAGAAATAAGTAATTAGACGATCAAATAGTATTTCCTGATAAATAATAAATTTTCGATAAAGTGAATTAAATTGATTTCTCGAGGAAAGGAAATAAATATTTTGACGAAACTTAAAATAAATGAACTTCGAGCCGAAAATAGAAATTCGAGCTCAAATATGAAATAATGAAAGAATTTAGAATTTAGAATTTAAATCGTCGAAATAGATTTCCGACAAGATTTGAATTAAATGTATAAAATAAATCGAAACAGAAATAAAAATTATGTTTTAAATATAACAAGAGTTTCCGAGACAAATAGTATTTTAGGAGTTTGAAACGATTGAACGATAAATTCGCTTTAATAATAATTTTAAGAATTACGAGTTAAATCATAAACAAAATAGAAATACGAACATAATTTTAATTTAATTTAATTCATAAAAATCAGGGGTTTTACAATGGGTTTTGCTCTCTCTTTTAGGAGAGATATTCAATATGATAGCAGAGAGGACGCGGAAGATCAGTACCACAATCGTTCTTTATATGGTATCTCAAATTATGTCAGATTGACGGCTACAATCTATCAAGTTAGATGAAATCGATTCTCTTCAAAACTTTGGAAGATCCGAAGACCCTCTTGTGAGTAGTTGTATCATTAAATAAACAGCGATATGTTGAAAGAGGATGTGCAGAAGCGGAGATCAAAATCATAGTGAGAGATCTTTGTTTTAACGAGAATTTATTTTACTCAAATTTTATGTATTGTATCCGTTCCATTTCGATATAATTGTAGATGTCGTGTGATCTTTTATTAATGAAATAATCTTTTCGCTCAAAAAAAAAATTAAACTTTTGATGTTAACTACTCATGGCCCATGACCCCCACTAAGTATTATTTAACTTCTGAAAAACTAATATCATTAACTACCTATGACCTCCACCAAAAAAAATCACCTATCTTTAGTTATAAATACTCCATTTAACAGCAGTAATTATCATTCAAAACACCAAGAAAAATAATATCAAAATGTTACAAGCAACCAAAAAATAATAACTAGTAAACTAAAAAGAGGAGTATTTGGCGTCCATTTGAAAGGAAGAATTGTTCAAAAATTAGAAAAAGGAGAACTTAAGAAACAAGGGAGTAGAAGACTATGTATCTCTAAAGATATTATAGATTGATGAAGAGGTAATTACATGAATTGACAACAAAAAAACATTTTTAATTACATGTTATTCATTTTACTATATATCACACCATAGATAAATGCAATTAATTACCTTAAACAGTTTTGAAGGGAGAAGTTATTCAAATGACAGCAACAAAGACTTTGATTGATCACCCTAAAGGACGATCTCACTAACGAGGACATCATACAGCTTCGGTGTATAGGGTATAATTGTTAATTGGATTTTTTTTAATACTCTCGTTGAGTTGCTTTACTGTATGTACTGAATACGAACCTCTCTATAAATTTTTTTTGATGAATGATTACACTTACATTTCACCAAAAAAACAAAGACTTTGATTCAAGTCTTCGATGGAAAAATTAATTAAGGAAAATGCTACAACAACGGCAGATTTCAGATCATGCTCAACAATGGATACAATATAGCAAAACCACACCCATGTCGTTTGAGATTAGGATCAACGTCAATTGTTGAAGAGATAAAGGATGATGGCTTGCCACAACACGATCTTAATTTAGTGAGCTTCGATGACATCATAAGTAATAAACTTGATGGCTGATTTTTCATAGGTATACCACGAACAAACGCATTAAATTTACAAATCTTATACACAAGAAAATAATTATGTAATCACATTATATTATAGATGTCATAGCTGAAGTTGAGAGTACCGATCTCATATATGAGGTTAATGATAACAAAAGAACAAAGTTATTTCTTGAGGATCCAAAGTAAGTTCACAAACCTAATTTAATTGCAAAGCATTTTTCAACCGTCACACTAATAAAATAGCAATGCAAATAGTGGGGAGCACTTGCAACTTTGGCTATGAGGAAGCCATGTACAACACGCTATTCACACCGCAAAATATGCAAGGTATAAAGTAGAGAAACCAGTGGTGATTTTACAATGTGTGCAAAGGACAACTCATAGATGAGAAATAAGACTGAACACTACCAATGTTACATTCTAGAAGTCAAGGAATATAGAATCAGGTTAAAAACTATTTTATTTTATTTTATTTTATTTACTGAATTCTTACAGATTAGTGAAGATATAAATGATATATAGAATGCTTATAATATTTATTAACATTGCAGAATTCCGAAAAGGCCCATAGCCAACAGAGGATTAGTTGCATTTACATCGAGCGATCTAATTGCTGGAAATCTAAAGTCCCTCACTGATGTATCTTGTGTAAAAGTCCGTTTATAATTTTCATGGATATTACTTTAATATCCATGTTCTCAATCATGAAAAAGGTAAAATAAGGATGACTTAATGAGAACATTGCTCAACTTCGTTAAAGGACCCAAAGATGACGAGGATATAAGGACGGTTGACGGGGTTGTGTATGCCACTTTTAGAGAAGCGTGTTATGCTCTTGGTTTGCTTGGAGATGACAATGAGTACATAGATGCTATACGAGAAGCAAGTGAATGGGGATCTGGGTATTACGTGCGAAATCTATTCGTAACATTGTTGTTATCAAACACCATTTTGATGCCAACTAGCTAGGGTGTGGAACGTAACATGGATGCTGCTTGGAGATGACATCCTGTTGTGGACGCTCGCCCACACCGCTCCGCTCCATGCTTGCGTGCGGGACCCGGTCGCAGTGGCCACCCACGCGTCCCCGTCGTTCTGGGGCAGGTCCGATCTCGCGTACGGGGCGATGTGTCGCACCTCGATTTGGTTGACAATTTGAATTGTACTAGACGGATGCGGACATCCGTGTTTCCATTAAAATTGATCGAGACATGGTTGTAAGTGTTTAAAGGCCGATATGTTTGGTAAGACGACCTTTTTAGTGAGTCGAATTCTTTGCCAATTTGTGGAGTCACCACCGAGTTAATTTTGGGAAATCAGAAATCGTTCAAGTCAACTTTAATCCTTAGTCGGCTCAAAGTTGAGTGACATGGACACCTAAAGATAAAGACTTGTACCATTAAGCATTCCATGTCTAGAATGACTCTCATTGCCAATGGTTTTGGACATCCGGAAACCATTGATTCTAAGTAAGGGGTGAGGGTACGTATTGGGAAGCCAACGTCCGCTAGACATCGACACCTAATCCCGCCCGCACGTAGCGGTCTCTACTAATCAATCGGTGGGTTGATAGCTTCGTTCCTTAATTGTGGCGTAAGTACGATAACATCCGTTGTTTTAAACCCTGTATTTGCTAAGTCGGTTGTTTAAGGACAAGTAAGCTTTTGTTGTCGAAGTAGTTGTATTTACATTCTTTGCATGCGATTTCACGTGACAGGCAGGCCATGAAAAGATGCACCTAAGAGAGTAAAGAGTACTAGATATTATACGTATTAGCAAATCAGTTTTAACGTGATAATACAGATATTAATCATTCTCGTGGTATACCTTACCTGGTATTCTGCTTAAGGTGCGCCGGTTCGATATTAATAAAGATGCGTCGAACCACGTGTGAGGGGTGAGCATCAGGATTAACATGGAACCCGACCACCACTTGTTCAGTTTTAGTTTGTTTACGTTTTGAATTCCGTGTCAAACGATTTAACATGCTATTATGGTCATAATAAAAGCGGTGAATCATATGAAAGCGATAAATGTGAAATGTAAGTAAATCACATTATGAGGAATTGCACCCTCAGAGTGTACACTAAACGAGACACGATAATTTTTTTAAAAAAAATGAACTTTAAAGATTTTTACCTAAAAATTGTAAAACATCACATTAATATAATAGATTAAATATATATTTTAATAATCAAAATATTCTCTAATTGTTTGTTTATTTATTTATTTATTATACTTTCCTAAATTGAGTTTTGATGAAACGGACCAATGAGATCGCTCGAGAAAAGCTTCAAATATATATATATATATATATATATAGAAGAGGGATCAGGTGAGTCCACCTTTTAAAATTGAGTCCGTGAGTCCTCACCACATCTCTTGGATTAGAAAGAGATTGATGGTTGTGATTTATTTGAGTAATTAAAACAAGTGACTATATTTGGTAAATATCTCTCCTTAATTTACTCTTCATTTAATATCTCTCCTATCAAAAATAATTACCGTCCCTCACACACACATTTCTTCACAATTAATATTTTCATTTTTTAAAAAAAATGTTATTATATAGAACTAAAAATAATAATTTACCGCATATCTTCTCCTCTTCTTAATTTATTGTGTTACTCTTATTGTATAGAACTGTTACTCTGACTAAAGTTTGGTGTTACTCTAACGAACATCATGCAAATATGCTTACATTAATTTCGGAGTTATATGCCCCCAACACTGAACATAATTATTAACTCAACATATGAATAATAATGTTACTCCAACGTTACTAACGTGTTACTCCAATAGATACTTTGTGTTACTACGTTGGAAGCGTATTACTTTAATATATACTTTGTGTTGCTACGTTACAAACGTGTTACTCTAATAGATACGTTGTGTTATTCTAACGTTAGAAACGTGTTACTCTAATAGATACCTTGTATTACTACGTTACAAATGTGTTACTCTAATAAATACTTTGTGTTACTTCAATGTTACAAACGTGTTACTCTAATAAATACGCCTTACACATAATTATTGAAATACTGATTGTGTTTCCTATTTTTTTGGATGTTATACTCCTTCAAATTAGGAAACAATATCTTCTTTGTTTAATACAAAATCTCAATCCATCTCATCCATCCACTGTATTATCATCCAATGGATGGTAGAAGAACTTAGGGACTCAAATATATAGAAGAACTCATAAGAACCCTCCCCCCCCCCCTCTCTCTCTCTCTCTCTCTATATATATATATATATATGATTTAGGATCCTTTGAGACAGCTCAACTCGCTGCACCCATTGAGACCGAATCTCAACCGTTAGATTAAAATCAAATTAAAGGCTAAGATTAAAACAAAAAATCATACATAATTTTTTTTCCCCCCGATTATTTTTCCCGGGAAAAAAAAAATCAAATTTTTTTTGCCTCCGAAAAAAAAAACAAATTTTTTTCCCGAAAAAAACATTTTTTTTCCAAAAAAAATCCGAAAAAAACACATTTTTTCCCCAAAAAAAAACATTTTTTCCCAAAAGAAAAAAAAACCAAAAAACAAAAAAAAATCCCGAAAAAAAAAATCAATTTTTTTAATATTAAAATCAAATTGGTGTATATAAAAACAATTACAGTGTACATAGTAACTGTTTTAGCGTATATAACAATTCTACTATATCAAATAATTAAGTACATATGACAATTATTTCAGTGTATATATGTTGATTAATTGGTGTACATAGTAACCATTTGAGTGTATATAACAATTATTTTACTGTATATATATATTGAGTTCTTAAGTGTATATATAGTGAGTTTAATAGCGTATATAATGAGTATTTTAGTGTATATAACAGATATTTTGATGTATGTTCCATTGTTTTAGGTTATTTCAGTGTGTGTAGGTTGATTAATTTGTGTACATAGTAACCATTTGGGTGTATATATAACAATTATTCTACTATATATATATATATATATATATATATATATATATATTGAGTTCTTAAGTGTGTGTGTGTGTGTGTGTGTATAGAGTAGGTATCCTGAGAGACGGTCTCTCATTAACTTTACTGAGAGACTAAGTACAACTGGAAGTAATAGTGGTACCAAACCTAATAGAAGTAGGTACGATTAACATAAAAGAGTATACAAATATAAAGAGGGTACGCTTCTTATAAAAACAGGTACAAAACGAAGTTGTCATTTAAGGGTACGAATAAGACATAGAGTGGTACTGAAGAGTGGTCTCTCAATAAGTTATTGAGAGACCGTCTCTTCCAAGATTTTGTGGTATATATATAGTGAGTTTAATAGCGTATATAATGAGTTTTTTAGTGTATATATATAACAGTTATTTTGATGTATATAGTAACTATTTGAGTGTATATAACAATTATTTTACTGTATATATTTAGTTCTTAAGTGTGTGTGATTGTGTGTGTGTGTGTGTGTGTGTATAGTGAGTTTAATAGAGTACATAGTTAGTTTTTTAGTGTATATAACAGTTATTTTAATGTATGTTCCATTGTTTCAGGTAAGATGAAAGAATCAATTTGATTAAAAGGGTGGAGGATGGTTGTGATCTAATATTGTCCGTAGGTTATTTTTAATCTAATGGTTCAGATTGTGTCTTAGCGGTCTCACCGAGTCACCCTGTCTCACCGGAACCCACCTCATATATATATATATATATATAGAGAGAGAGAGAGAGGGGGGGTTCAAGAGTTGCTTAGGGTTGATCCCCTCCATCCATTCATTCTAAGATGGATGGTGGGTGGATGAGGTTCAATTAAAAAAAAGGACTGACATGCTACGGCCCATCAACCATCACTAATCAATACCTTCTCTCCTCACCCTCCTCTCATTAATTCTTGTTTCTCTCTATACTCTCAATTCATTTCCCAACACAATTCAACTCTCTCTAACAAAACCCAACAAATAATCTCCATTAATACTCCGTCAACTACTCCGACCATACTGCGTTTTTAACACAACATACTCCCTCAATAACTTCGATCATCATACGAAGGTATGTTCATGCTTCATCTTCATCATCTTCATCTTCATCTTCATCTTCATCTTCATCATCTTCATCTTCATCTTCATGCTTCTTTTTCTTCATCTTCATGCTTCTTTTTCTTCATCATCATCATCTTCATCTTCATGCTTCTTTTTATTTTTTATACCTTTTTTTTGGTATTTATAAAATTATTCATCTTTATTATCCACATAAAAAAAGAACAACTTCATATTTAAGATGAAGTTGTTCTTTTTTTGTGGGATGAATGAAGGTTGAAGATGAAGATGAACAAGTCATTTAGTGCGTAATGTTCTTACAGAATTGCAAGACCACACACTTTCAGTTGTATAGTCACACTCATTATGTTGTAGAATCACGCAACTGTACACTCATTGTAGTCACATATTCAGTTGTATAGTCACACTCAATATGTTGTATAGCCACACTCGTTATGTTGTAAAATCACTCAGCTGCAGAATACCTTGGGATTAAGGTATCATGCGTTTAATCATCTTCATCTTCATGCTTGTTTTATTTTTCATACAAAAAAAATGAAGATTGAATATGGATGAATAAAGGTTGAATATTTAATGAAGGTTGAATATGGATGAATGGATGTTGAATATTTAATGAATGTTTGATATTTTCGTTTTTTTTTTGTGCATAGTGAAGATGAATAATTTTATAAATACAAAAAAAAGGTATGAAAAATAAAACAAGCATGAAGATGAAGATGATTAAACGCATGATACCCTAATCCCAAGGTATTCTACAGCTGCGTGATTCTACAACATAATGAGTGTGACTATGCAATATAATGAGTGCGACTATACAACCGAAAGTGTGTGACTATACAACTTAAAGTGTGTGACTTTTTTCAGGTATTTTTTTTTATCTACGTTCAAGATTCCACGTTCGTCAAATCCCTACTTCCGAACCTCGACGATTTTCAGGTATTTGTTTTTATCTTTTTAGAGCATCTTTAAAATAATTAATCATCTTCATCCTCATGCTTGTTTTATTTTTCATTCCATCTTTTTTTTTGTATTTATAATATTATTTATCTTGATTATTCACAAAAAAAAATGAAGGTTGGATATGGATGAATGAAGATTGAATATTTAATGAATGTTTAAATAATTTGCTCTGATTAGTATGTATAATCATCTTTCAATTATGAATGTGACTTTGCTAATGATGATTGAAGAATAATTGACTGTATGGCTTTTATTTTCCATTTTACGGTTTCAGTTTTGTAGTCATACACTTTAGGTGTACAGTCAAACAGTTGATGTTGTATAGTCACACTCATTATATTGTAGAATCACACAAATTCTTGCAGTGATTAGTGTATGTAATCATCTTTGCAAATGATGATTGAAGTTGATGGCTGGATTTGTCGTGGATCCCACCGCCAAATAAATAACCAACTAGCACCTAACGGTAGTTAGGGTAAGTCGGGTCGTGTCCACGGAGACGGTGTTGCAAGGGTTAGACTAGGTTGGCCTAAAACGAGACTAAGTCACAACAAACACAAAGAACTACTAATTGGTGAATTATGATGAGAGGAGAAGAAGAAAGTAGACTAACAATGAACTAGACTTTAACAATGCTAACAATGCTAATAATCAAACTAACTAGCAAACTAAAGAAAAGATGCTAACTAATAAGATGAATCAAATATGAAGAAGAAGTGGGTTAGGTCGGGTTCATAAGGGTAGTAGGGTGACTTGGGTGGTCAAGGGTGTAGGTGTCTCCTTATTGCTAGAATCGGTCCGGGCTCTCGCAACTTAAACCGATGTCAAGGTGAGTCCGGGCTCTCGCTACTTAGACTCTAGTCGAGGCTAGTCCGGGCTCTCGCAACTTAGACTATATTCAACATTATCCTTAACAAAGCCACATACAAGACAAACAATGAATAGAAGAAGACTAGCATGAGAAGCATGACCACTACAACTCAAACAAGCAATTCAACAAACACATGGTGTGCCAAGTATGTGACTAACAATAAAGATTCACCCTTTACCCTTAATCAACCCTAATCACCCATATTCTACCCTTAATTCCCCTACTAACCCACAAGGAATCTACTCACTCATAATTATACTAACTACAACAATGAAAAGAGAAAACAACATCACAAACATCAAAACATTCATTATCAAGAACAACATGAACAATAACAATAAATACTAAGTAAAGATTCAAACTTGAAATAATAACAATAAACAAGAGAAAGGAAGATTATACCAACACAAGATGAAGAAAAAGATGCAATCTTATATAAATAAGAAACCCCAAAATAATCCCAAGGTTGTCAAGCTTGGAGAAATCTTCAAGTGTCTTCTTAATACAAGAACTAATTACAACTCTAATTAACTAAGATTAACTAAAGATTAAAGGAAGATTCAAACTAATGAGAGGAACTAAATCTAGGGTTTATGTAGTGTAGAGAGGCTTAAGATAGTCTAGGTTAAGGTAAGATTCATAAACAATACAAGAGGGAAGTATTTATAGGGTTCCGTAAGTGAGAGGAGTAAAAGAAGGAGGCGGAACAGAGATTGGGTCCTTCCCGATCGGGAATGGGAAATCCCGATCGGGAAGAAATGATGGTCCCGATCGGGAATATGCGATCCCGATCGGGACGGCTTCACAGTGAGCAGCTATTCTTGCACCTCATTCCCGATCGGGTTGAGGCCTTCCCGATCGGGATGAGTCTTGTAAGCCTCCAATATGATCCTTTTGGTTCCTCCTTGCTTCACATGAAATTCTCATCGATTCTCGGGACTCGGGATCGGGTCTCGGAGGCTCGGGATTGGGTCTCAAGGTCTCGGGGTCGAATCCAAGGCATCGAGTGATCGTTCCTCCGCTTCGTTGGCTCCGAAAAGTGTATGTATTGAATCGGAATCACTCCAACTCTTCACGAATGGTCTCGGGAACCTGAAACGAGCTAGAGGAAGCATAAGTAGCCCATGAACTGCTCCCAAGGAGCGATTCCGCAAGGAAATGGGACCAAAATACTACGAAATAGGCACTACAAACTACACTTATCAGAAGTATAAATAAGTACGAGTATAATTTAGTTGTATAGTCACAAAGATTATGTTGTATAGTCACACAGTTGAAGTTGTATAGTCATACTCGTTATGTTGTAGGATCACACCGTTTATGTTGTATAGTCACACAGTTAAAGTTGTATAGTCACACTCATTATGCTGTACAATCATGCAGTTGTACAGTCATTGTAGTCACATACTCAGTTGTGTTGTGTGATTTAGATTGATTGTGTGTTTTGTCGCAGTGAAATGGCTGGAAAGGGACGGTGGGAAGAAGAAGGTCATGGAAGATACAGTGGCCGACCACATAATTGGACAACGTATTATTGCGCACGTACAGGAGACCATCTTTAAGCTTTTGAATGTTTATATGGGATAAAATATTTGCTTTAGGATGAACGTACTATATGTAAAGGATGTTGGGTGGGTTAGAATGTTTTTATGTTTGACGTCCAATAGGTAAAATATGGACTTTTTCTAATGTAAATATATTTTCATCGCTACTTTCTGGTTTCATAATTAATCACGCGAGGTCTATAGCAAAATCATTTATCCTTTCACCTTTTAAAACCACGCAGCTGTGCACCAATTGGTTTGTAGCCAAAAGTGGTCGTATTTGTATAGTCACATTCTCCTTGTTGTATAGTCACACTCGCTATGTTGTATAGTCACACTCGATTTTGGTTTTTCATTTTGTATAGTCACACTCGTCATGCAGTAGAATCACACTCATTAAGTTGTAGAATCACACTCATTTTGTGCGTAATGTCAAACGTCAACATAATGAGTGTGACTATACAGCATAATGAGTGTGACTATATGTAAACACCCGCATTTTGCCTGCTAGTGTCTATAGCAGTTCTCGACAAAACATTCGATGATGATCGGACGCAAACGTGACTTAGTATACTCGAATATGGGCTCGGAATCAATAATATCCAACATGGACTTTTAGCGGAGTACAAATCTCTCAAAACCAACCTCAAATTCAGGCCCAGTGGGTCGTTTCGAGTAAAATGAGACTAATTTGGGCCAAAACCGACACCAAAAATAAAAACCGTCTTTTGGCGACCGGGTCAAAACCCGGTCGAAGACGAATCCGTCCTCAAAATCAGCCAAGTCCGCTTCTAGAAACTTGCGTCCAAACACAATTTTCAAAAATCAAAAAAGTCAACCATTTCCTAAAATGGCTCGCCAACCCTATCCACTCGATCGAGTGGATTGACCTCACTCGATCGAGTGGAGCCACAAAAACGCAATAGACCTCTTTTTTAGGGCACTCGATCGAGTGCACTAGGGCCACTCGATCGAGTGACCCTAGGTCGAGGAGTAAACTCTATAAATACCCCTCCTTGTGCTCTTCATTTTCAGAATTTTGATGCATACAAAAAAATCTACATTTCTACCCTAATCTACCCATCCTCTTCACACTACAACCCTAAGCCATACTACACAAAAACCGAGTCCTTGTCCCTCGAAAAAACCGACAAAACCATCCGTACACACACACACCATAACTTTACATACATCCTCGATACTCCCGCGTTGTCGTCGCTATTACGAGTCCATTGCCGAGGCCATTCTAAGCATGTTTGTTGAGGGTGTCATCAACCCCGTCTCAATCTCTATTATCTCTATTTACATTATACATTTTTTTTATGCTTTATATTATAATCGTATTAGTATACTAACACTGACGTTCGACTATCGTATACTAACTTCTTAATTTTTGTTACTAACCAATCTAACATTTATTTATCGTCATTTACATTTCGTTCTAATACATATACCCCGTATACATACATAGTTAAAACTCTGATCCGAACACGTTCGACTACGATGACCATCTCAAGTCCGTTTAATCCCTTTACGAGCCACGACGGAGGTGGCACCCTTTCGAGGAGCGCCGCCCCAATGTACTCAAGGGCGTAACGTGATCGTGGTCATTCATAGTTGAACGTGTTTGATTCCATTTCTAAGATTAGTACGGAATCCGTTGATGCGAAAATCAACATCACATAATCCGTTAGGATTAGTTTCGATGTTGTGACGCGGAGGGGCACCATTTCGTCACTAATCAAATTTTCAATCCCATAATGACACTTTTCACAAAACTCCGATGACGGTATTATGATCGTATATTACACGATTATAACACCGGAAGTCGAGTTGAATTCAAATCATGCAATATTTCTATTCAACTCGGCCAGCCATCGATTTTAAAATAAAT
Source organism: Agrostemma githago (assembly GCA_958450325.1). Classification (NCBI taxonomy): domain Eukaryota; kingdom Viridiplantae; phylum Streptophyta; class Magnoliopsida; order Caryophyllales; family Caryophyllaceae; genus Agrostemma; species Agrostemma githago. Next base: position 37,073,638 of record OY288253.1, on the reverse strand, counting down.
AAATCGGAATAGCCACCTTTTCCGAAACGAGTTATAACTCGTACAGGGGGCACTCGACCGAGTGCCATGGGCCACTCGATCGAGTAGAACCCCAAAAACTGGGCAGTAGCTACCTCGAAGGCACACTCGATCGAGTCTAAGCCATGACTCGATCGAGTGGGTCTTTTAGCCCAACAAGCCGAGCTCCTTATTTCATCATCCGAGCCTCGTCTTTTTTTTTTACGACTTAGTCGTCACGTGAAAAGTCAATCACGTGATCTACCATTTCAAAACTCGTGCATATCATTTCACTTAAACGACTTTGATTGATTGTCTTTCACTAATTAGTCTTGTGTTGACGACTCTCTAGTCGTATCCGACACATAGCTAATTTAGACGCTAATTTTTCGATGTGATAAGTCGGGACAAGGCATCGAGATTTGGGATCGGGCTAGCATCACGCCTAGAACCCATATCTCCGTCCTTCATTTAGTACACAATATAATGTGTATTTAATTGAAGTTCGTCCATTTACACAACTTACGGTCTAGTTTGCATTTATTGTATACGGGTCCGTTTCAAGTTATTATTTATAGTTTTTCTTTACTTTCCGTGTATGCTTTTTTAATTGATCGTTATTTTGTATTGGTCGGGTTGTATTTCCGCCCGTGTATTTTGTACGTATTTATGAGCTTTGTTTATTTTGATGTTTATCGCTTTATAAATGAACCTCGCATGCTAAACTACCCCGACAATAATTTAGATGCATTAAATGACGTAGCTCACACATAATTCGCATGCTTAGCCGAAAACGTTGTTTGCATATCATTTAGTCATTTTACTAGCGCGCGTACACGAACACGAACGATGTCTTAGTAGAGGCCGCTAAGTGCGGGCAGGGTTGGGTGTCCTTAGTGGGCTTCCCAACACGTACCCTCACCTCTTACTCAGAACCTCGGTTTCCGGATGCCCGAAACCGTTGGCGCATGAGAGTCATTCTATACACGATAACTGGTAGAGACGGTATCGGTATCGCAATGCAAAAGGGACGAGCCCCATAAACTCTGAAATCGAAATGGGCCGTACTTTGTGTACGGCCCACAACGACATAGAGTGGGCTCGAATGGGTCCGAATTCCCACAAAATTCGGTGGCGACTCCAAATTTGACTTGAATTTCAACCCGAGATCAATCTCACCACGAGATTCATTCGCCTACCCAAACCCGCGCGTGGCCGCGTCGGGGTGGACCTACGTCATGTCCACAATTTGGCGACTCCGCTGGGGATACCTGATGTATCACATGTCATCGGGGTTCCTAGGGTGAGACTCGAAGAGAAATCGTTCGTATATTAGTGTGCGCGCATTAGTTTAATGATTCATGCATAACCCAAATTTTGCCCGGGCCGGTTACTTGTGACCGACGTCCCACTATACCGCGGTGCATTCCTAAATGGGTGCGCTAAAGACTTCTATGGCCGAACTCGTATGGGTTTTGCGGCATCTCCTAAGACCAACTCGGCTTAGGGAGTCCGTCCTGATTTACGAGAGAGTCATCGTTGTTGGTATAGACCCTATTTTGACCGACCGAGACTTAGCGTAAAACATACATAAGCGTCGTTATAATGCTTGTTTGACTACGTGCTACTTGGTTTCCGTGTCATTTTTAAAAAAAACCGTCATTTCAAAAAATGCATCTTTCCAAAAAAACACCAAATTTTGAAAAACCCCGAAATACTGTCCGTTTCAGGACCCGTCTTTTCAAAATATCCAATTTTCAAAATTCGAAATGCCGCCGAAACTTAGGATTAACGATTTGACTCAAAATATCCTTTTCTTTAGCCGGCATGTTGTCCGTTTTGACTATCGAATTTCCAACACTTTCTCGTTTTTCTGAATTTTCAAAATTCTAATCTCGTTTTCGAAATTCCGTTCTCGGTTTTCAAACTCTCGGAAATTCGCTCATTCTATATCCAAATTTCGAAATTTCAAACATCCGACTTTTCAAACAAATCTTCCTTATTATAGGACCTACCGTTTATCCGTGTGTCAGGTCTTTGCATAGTATGTTGAGGGTTTATAGCGTCGAAACTCTGTCGATCTTACATCACGAGTTCCTCTTTCCCGAGTCCGCCTTATTTGTGAAGGCACGACCAACCCGCGTAGGGCATACCCCTACAAAAGAAAGTCCATCTGTACACTCGAGTCAAAAGTCTGGGGAAATGTCTCACGTGGACCGTCCTTCGAACGGAATTAGGCCCACAAAGCCAAAGTCCTAAGGAAGTCATACCACCCACGAGTCATCCGTCTAGGTGTCCTTCTCGAGTCTTTAATCCTTTTCCTTTTGTCGCTCGGGATGTACTTTTTTTTATGATTCCAAGATCGGGGTTCGGTTTCTGATTACGCGGTGTTCTTACAGACAGGCCACCGTCCACCAGACACAGCCGCAAAATGGAAGCAGCTCTGAACAATCTGAAGGCCTCCGTGGATGTCATGGCCGCCAAACAAGCCGATATTGATGCCCAACTAACAGAAATGAGGGCTGGTCAAGTGGCTATCGTTGCTCGTATGGCTGCAGTGGAGCAAAGGACTCCTAATGCCGAGGCTACTGGGCCTCTAGCTGAACTAGTTAGCGCGGTGCACCGACTAGAGGAACAAGTTCATTTGGCTGGGAGTAACAATATCCATCGGGAGAATAGCCGTGAGTACTCCCCGGTAAGTGACAAGCTGCCCGCGAACCTGAATCTCACGGGCTTACCCATGTTTGAGGGGACCGAAGACCCGTTACTACATGTACGGGCCTTCAAAGAATTCATGACTATCAAAGGGGTAGACTCTTCGATGTTCAAGAATCTTTTTGCTACATCCCTTGAAAAGTACCCATGGGCCTGGTACTATAGGCTAGACCCGAAGAAATACCCTACTTGGGATGATGTGGCTACGGAGTTTGCTCGGAACTATGTTAACAACACCGAGATCCAAACCACAATGCGGTCTTTGGAGGTCATGGCCCAAGAGCCAAAGGAAGGTTTTACTAAGTACCTTCAACGCTGGAGGACCGAGAGCGTGAAACTGGTCGATAAGCCCAGTGAAAAGACTTTGGTGGAGGTTTTCGTCAAGAATCTTCTCCCCTCCTATCGGGTTCATCTCCGGTACACTGTCATACCCAATTTCACCACCCTTACTGAAATGGGTATGAGAATTGAAGACGATCTGAGACTGGAGGGCCTTACTAAGACCTCTGGCAAAGGATACCAAGGGGCCTCCTCTTCCACTGCCAAGCCTCAGGCTGCAACTCGCAGCATTTTCGACGCGGTTAATCTACTAGATACCCCGTCCAAGAAGAACACCCCACCTCGGGTTTTCACTGATATAGGTACCACCTATACCTATGCCTTACAAAGGCTGTCCTCGAAGGGCCTGATCCAATCGATAGGCCCAACTCCTGAAGTTCCGGTCGAGCGACGCTCCAAGAACTACAATGCCCAAGCTTATTGCCAATACCACCGAGGCAATGGGCATGATACCGAAAAGTGCTGGAAGCTAAAGCATTTGATCCAAGACTTGATTGAGAGCGGTAAAATCCCGTTGCCTAGAGATAAGCCGAGCAACAAGGAGAACCCTTTCAGCTCCCATGCCATCTTTGCCGGGGAAGTGATTGATTGCTCTCATCTTATTTCTCCATTTATCCCGCAAGTAAACGGGATCTGGTTTGACGACGAGGATGATGTCTACCTCATTAAAGGGGAAGTTGTCCCCATCACCCCTGAGAAGATTCGTAAGACTAAATCCCGAGTCTTAGCCAGTAACCACCTTGGTCGTCCCTATCAAGCCACTAGCTCTAGGGACACCCCTACCCCGACAACCGTCACCGATCCACTCGGGATGGAAGTCGCCCCTGAGGAGGGGACTGCTGAAACGGCTCTCGTGAAGCAACTAAAGAAGACCCGAGTTGACCTCGCCATATGGCAACTCCTAGTTAGCTCACAAGAACATCGAGAAGCACTCACTAAGGCTCTCGATCAGGTTAAGATCGACTTTTTGGCTACCCCTGCTGAAATGGTAGCCACGGTCCTGCCTCACTTGAAGGGCAAAACCAAGGAAGGAGGCCCAATGATCACTTTCTCTGAAGCCGACCTACCGTCGTTCGGGGCCTCCCATAATCTGGCCCTCTACATAACGGTGGTCTGCCGAGGGAAATACCTCCCGATGACCCTAGTTGATGATGGGTTTGCTGTGAATGTCCTTCCTTTGAGGACCGCTAAAGCCCTCGGCATTACCGAGGCCGATTATATTCCGACGGCTCAGACCATCCAAGCCTTTGATGGGAGCCCAAAGTCGGTGGCTGGGGCCATAAAGCTGACCATTATAACAGGCCCAATAGAAAAGGAGCTTGAATTCCAGGTGATCGATGTCACCTCATCTTTCAATTTGCTCCTAGGAAGGCCGTGGATTCACGTGGTCAAAGCGGTATCCTCCACCCTCCACCGAAAGATCAAGATGCCTTTGCTCGACAATGTTATTACTTTAGAGGCGACCCCAATGACTGTGGCTAGCTGCAACGCCACGGGCCATGCGGACCTCTGGGGGTTCGACTTCGTGGGGATGATCGAGGAAGAGTACCTTTTTAGGCCCTACTTCACAACTAGCTAGGGGTGTTCAAAAATGGACCCGGACCGGCAAACCGGACCGGACCGGACCGTAAGGTCCGGGTCGGTCCAGACCGGGGCACGTACCGGTCCGGTCTCCGGGTCCCAAAAAAGTTGGTAACCGGTCCCCGGTCCGGTCCGGTCCGGTCCACACTTTTAAAAAATATCAAATTTAGTGTATTTTTACGGTCCGGTCCGGTCCGGTCCGGTCATAAGAGGGTCCGGTCCGGTCCGGCCCGGGTTTCTTTGTTAACCGGTCCGGTCCGCGGGTTTGAGTTTTTTGGGTTGCCGGTCCGCGGGTCAAACCGGTCCGGTCCGGGTTTGGACCGGTGAACACCCCTACAACTAGCATCGACACGATGCTACAGAACCTAGGATACTTACCGGGGGCTACTTCTCGACCCAATTTTCCAGCTGGGAAGATCATTGAGGTCCTTAAGGACGAAGACTCTCACTTCGGCCTTGGCTATGCCGCCACCCCGGGCAACGTTGTCCGAGCAGGAGTCGAAAAGGCCTGCAACATCATTAAGGGTATCCACTTGAGCCCTTACAGCCCACGGTTGACTGACTACTTTGTCACACCGGTCTTTGGGGCTATTCAGGTTGGACTGTACCAACCCAATGTTGTGCACCTCGGGACCCAATTGGCCCGAGACTGCAACTACATCCCGGATGATGTGTTCGCCCTCATCCAATCTGATGGAGCTGACAATGATGAGCCCGCGCTAGGGCTACTTTTCGGGGAAGACACCATAGCCCCGACTCCAAAGGAAGACCTGGTCAACCTGATTCTCCGCAACAACAGGTTTGACCCGACTAAGCTGATCTCGGATGTTGGTTTCGAGACGGGAAACAGGGCCTGGAGGAAGACTGTCAAGTGGACTGACAGTCAGGGAAAGATCTACAAGCTGGTCACTAGAGAGAGACATGTCTGAGTCTGAGTCCGAGTCTGAGTCGGAGTCTGAGTCAGAGTCTGAGGTCGAGTCTAGGGAGTCCGGTGCTAGAGTCACTCCTGTAACCCCTCTCCCCCTTTTCATTCCTGCTGCTGGCACTTCGGGGTCTGTCCCGCGTGCCTTACCAATTCCGCCATTGACCAATGATCAGATGGCTGCTCTTTTCGAGCTGTTTTCAAAATTTTCAATCAATAATAACAACCGTTCTGCTTACGACTTGCCTCTTTTAAATGTTGCTTTCAAAAATATTTTATGCAATGACATTGAGAAACCCGACGAACAGGTACCCTTACCTCCACATCTGATCGAGCAACTAGAGCAAAGGGAGTCGCGGAATCCGGTAATCGAGGAAACCGAATCCATTAATGTGGGAACAACCTTAAAACCCCAGATACTTAAAATAGGGTTATCCTTAGATCCCGAGGAGAGACAACAATTCACGAACCTCCTCCAAGAATTCAAAGATGTCTTCACATGGTCCTACAAGGACATGCCGGGGATAAGCCGGGAAATAGCCGAGCACCACATACCAATCAAAGACGGGTGCAAACCGGTTAAGCAGAAACTCTGCCGAATGAGGCCCGAGTGGTCTCTCAAGGTAAAAGAAGAAGTCGACAAACAATTCAAAGCCGGCTTCATACAGGTGTCCGAATATCCGGAATGGGTTGCAAACATCGTGCCGGTTCCTAAAAAGGACGGTAAGGTGCGGGTATGCGTGGATTTTTGGGATCTTAACATGGCGAGCCCGAAAGATGATTTTCCGTTACCACACATCGACATACTGATGGATAACACGGCCGATCATGCCCTTCTATCATTTATGGACGGGTATGCCGGGTATAATCAAATTAAGATGGCGGAGGAAGATATGAGTAAGACTACATTCACTACACCTTGGGGTACTTACTGCTACACCGTCATGCCATTTGGTCTCATTAATGCAGGGGCCACATACCAAAGAACCGCTACCACCTTACTGCATGACATGATGCATAAAGAGGTAGAAGTTTATGTAGATGACATGATCATCAAATCCAAAGAGCGGGACGGTCACATCACCGCCCTAAGAAAATTCTTCACCCGATTGCGCAAATACAACATGAGGCTAAACCCTCAAAAGTGCAGTTTCAGGGTAACATCAGGCAAGTTACTGGGTCATATCGTTAGCCAACGAGGTATCGAGGTCGACCCAGCTAAAATTAAAGCCATTACCGAGATGCAACCTCCTAAAACCGAGAAAGAAATAAGGGGATTTCTCGGGAAAGTTCAGTATATCAGCCGGTTCATTTCCAAACTAACCATGGTGTGTGAACCAATTTTCAAGAAACTGAAAGTAGGGGAACGGGTACTGTGGCAGGACAAGTGCCAAGCTGCTTTCGACAAAATCAAGGAAATCTTGTCTGCTCCGCCAGTCTTAATGCCACCTCAACCCGATTTGCCTCTGTCGTTGTACCTAACGACGACCGAGACAGCCATGGGGGCTATGCTGGCTCAGACAGTTAACTCCGAAGAACGAGTTATCTATTACATCAGCAAAAAGTTTTTAGAGTATGAGTGTAAATATACCATGCTCGAAGAGACATGCTTGCCTCTAGTTTGGGCCACTAAGAAGCTCCGACACTATATGCTCAGTTACGAGGTCCATGTGCTATCCAAGATGGACCCAATCAAATACCTCTTCGAAAAGCCCGTTCTCAATGGCCGAATTTCTAGATGGACTCTAATGCTGGCAGAGTTCAACCTAAAATTTGTACCGTTGAAGGCCATTAAAGGGCGAGTAGTAGCTGAATTTCTCGCTGATAGCCCGATAACCGAAGAAGGACACACCGACACCTGGTCCTTCCCAGATGAAGATATCTTCCATAAAAAATAGCAATTACACAAAAAAAGCAAACCACAAAAAATAGTAATAATACTCAAATAATAAAACTGAGGAGACTAGTGTTCGTGCATCTTGCCCTTTCCTTTGTCCTTTGGGTCGCGTGGAGCCCGAGGTCGCCGGGGTGGGGGCGAGCATTCCCGAATCACGAGAGGAACCTCCTTAGCTCGAACCCGTTTCTTTGACAGCGGGTCTTCTGCTATTGTCTTTGGCCCGAGTCGAGCCCGCACGTGCTCAGGTAGTCTATCTCGTGGGCCAAGTCGGTCCTGAACTGCCAATCTTGGGCCAAGTCTCCTTTCTAAGTCAGTCTGGGGGCTCACTTTCCCCCGAGCACCTCTAGCATTAGACCCTTTGCCTTGAGTCCTAGTCTTCTTTCTTTGACCTGACATAAGACGGACCAAAGTAGTCGGAGTGTCACCTTCGTCAAAAAAGCCCCTATTGTCTTTGACTTGTTCCCTCCGTAGCAGGTCAAAAGCTTCATCAACCTTCAAAGCAGCTCGGGTCTTCGCAGAATCAGCCTTGGTCCACTTCACATAAGAATCTGAAACCCAGATTGAATGAAGAGATTTGGGAATGGGCCAAGTATGCCGGGTATACCATCTTTGCATCCAAGTATCGCACATTACATCCGTCAGTTGAGTAGATTCACTCACAACTACTTCAACTTCCGGGATTCTTTGGGTCCAACCATACTGCCTTAGTATGCGATCCGGGTAGAGATGAACTGTCTGCCTAAAAGACAAGATTACCCGATAGCGGGCCTTGTCCCTTGGGTCCAAGCTCGTCCAAACATAAATGGGCCTCCATGGCACTACCCATCGGATCAATGGACCACTATGGAATGATAAAACCTCGTCCCAATACTTCTGAGTGATCTGGCGAGAAAAATCAATGGCCCCATCTCCTCGTCATCACCTGATTGTGACGGTATTTGCTCGAGTCCAGGGAAGGATCTATGACTGATAACCTCTCATACTGCCAAATCTGGAAAAAAAAATCAAAAAAAAAAGAAATCGAAAAAAAAACGAAAATCGAGCACAATCAAGAAATCCAAAGTACCTGCAATAGACGGGTGCTTCCGGTAAAACGAACCGATGAATCCCTCTTACGGTTGTCTAAACCCTGGATGATCTCCCCCGTAATCAGCCAAGCTGGACTGTGCTCCGTCTCCATCATATCGACCACGGTTAAAAGACGGGTATTGCCCATGCATGACAATAAGTCCATGTGACCTTCAAAAGCATAAACATGGAGCATGCAAAAAGAAAAAGCCCTACGGCTGTGAACCGGTCTGACCCGGACATCATGAGGGTTCATAAATTTCTCATCCAAATCGATCAAAGAAATATTACCATCCTCCATCATACGAGATACTTCATTATGGGAGAGTCCCAAAAATTCTCGAAGTTTCCTTCTCGGGTCATAAACCGAAAACGGGACAGCAAGTCGGAGTATCGGGTTCCATCCTCCCACATCAGCAATCTCCTCGGGTAAGGGACAAACTTCTCCTCGGGGAAAGGCAAAGACATGATATGTATCGTCCCAATAGGACAAACAAGCATCGAGAAAGTAGCGATCAACTTGCATCTGACGGAATGGATATAGCTGAGTGATACCCGTCTGATTGAGAGACACCCTATCCGCGTCCCTAAACCATCGGGACCATTCTTGCAGCATCACGGTCAATCGATCGATTCCCATGGTCAAGGTTCTTGAAAGGAATAAAGAAACTTTCTTTTTGAGAATGATGAATTGTGAGGAAGTTGTGAAGAAAATCAAAGACAAGGGAGGGATATTTATAGCATTAATTCCAGCACCCTCTTTCCATATCTTCCTTACGCAGAAGTTTCCTAATTCTAACGGGATCAACATAAAGGCCTCGTCTCGAGATTCCCTAATCTTAGCCCGGGAATTAGTCTTCCCGAGTTTCCTAATTCCAAAAATTTTAAAAGATTTCAAAATTTAAAAAAAAAAAAGAAAAAAAAATCGAAAATTTCAAAAATTCAAAATTCAAAAAAATTCAAATTTTATTCCCCCAGCGAGAGTCATACTTTCACCTACATGTTGAATTTATGTGACTGCTACAGGTTCAACTCAAGGCTTCAGAGGCAAGCCCATACAACTCACATATCTCCCCAGCGGAAAGCCCAAGGCGGCATTTTGCACGGGATGGGCCCATATATAGGCGCACCCAGGGCTTATACGACAAGTCCGATTCCCCACGAAGTTATTATCATCTGCTCAGGTATGATTTCTGTCTTATGGCTGGCGAGCCCTTTACGCGAGTCTAATGGACTATAAACGACCCGATCGGAAGTCTGTTAGGTTTCAATCCTCGATTGGCCTGGTAGCTACTCTGACTTTGGCCTTGTCCAAGCCTCAGTCAGAGTGGAGGCTCTGTAGACACCCACATTTTGACTGCCAGGTGTCTATGGTAGTTTCCAAAAAACACCCGATGATGATCGTCGCAAACGTGTTTCTACGCGCTCGGATATGGACTCAAAACCATTGATTGTTGGCTTAGGCATTTAAGGAGTACAAATCTCACAAAACTGACCTCAAATTCAGGCCCAGTGGGTCGTTTCCAATCAAATAAGACTAATTTGGGTCAAAACTGACACCGGAAATAAAACCAACTTTTAGCGACCGGGTCAAAACCCGGTCAAAGCCATTTCCGAGAAGCAGACCCACGGTCCTCCCTCAAGCGGGCCATCGGATCAAGTCCGTCAAGGCACTAAACCCTAGACACCAAAGTGCATAGCAATGCCTATATAAACACCCCCTTTGCAACACAATGAAACACTTTTTGACAACCCTAATCATCATCTTTTTACATCAAATTCAACCCTAAGCAAACCCTAATCAACCCTAATCCTATACACTCAAACCCTAACCCTAGCATCTAGGAATCCAAACCCTAATCACCATAACTCTACCTACACCTCGATACTCACGTGCAAGCCACAATTAACGAGTCCCGTCCGAGACAAGAACATGTAGGTTGAGGGTGCAAAAACCCCTTTCTTTTCCTTTCTTTTTTTCCTCGCGCATTGTCCGTGTCGTCGTCATTGTCCCGTTTTTTTTTTGTCGTCATTATCGCATTCTAATATTATTAATAATTGCTAGTACGAAAACATTAAAATACTTGTGAATTTGTGTCGAGTGCGAATGATGTCGGGATAAGGAAACCCGAATATACAAGGGTATTGAACCCAGCGTTGTCGGTCGCTTATCCCGACACCCCTAGCACTTGATTATTGAAGCAAGTCAACTTAATCAATAGTTTTTTTACTTTTGTTTATATCACCATTCATCGCATATTCCGTCAATTTCAAATACTATTTTCGAATCAAACACCTTTTTTTTTTTTATTATTAGGGTCGAAACCCGTTGACGCGGATCCGACATCACATAAATCTCTAGGGATTTATTATGATGTCGGGAAGCCGAGGGAATCAAGTCGGGTCCGTTTAATTTAAAACAATCACAAAGTGTCAATCTATTAGATTCGATACCAATTCTATAGTTGGATGTCGAATCTAAACGATTTAGTCAAATAAATTAACTATTGCGATTTTCGTTGATGCTAAAATAGTTGTCATTTAATTCGTTAGAATTAATTACGACACTATAAACGCGGAGAAAATCCATATCGTTTTAGTTAAATTCAAACGACTTATATTATTTTCTTCAAGTTATCGTTCTAACATTACATATCGATTCCATAATCGGATATGGGATATAACGAGTGGCACGAAACCGGGACCAAAGTCAGTCCGCCACGCGAGTCGCATGGACCATGTGCGAGTCGCGTGGTGGCGCGAGTCGCGTGGTGGCGCGAGTCGCGCTCTTCTCGCGCGGATCGCACGGATCCCTGAAAATCGTGACATAAAATTAGTTATTCCGTCTTTTTAATTTAGCAATCTTTTTCAAACATATTTTTTAGACGCACTCTAAAAATTCAATATCGGTTCCATAATCGAACATCGAATATTACGAGTATCACAAATTTAAGTCGAGTATAAGTCACGTCATATTTATACGCGATTTCGAAAACAGCCCGGGACGCGAGTCGCCTTCTCGCGCGAGTCGCGCCCTTCCCAGGCGAGTCGCGCCGTCCCCTGAAAACGCGACATATAAAAAGGCAGTTTTCTATTTTTTTTCGAACATTGTTTCTTAACGAAACAGCAAGTTTTCTCGGCATATTTTATTTTTCTTGACCCCGGTCAACACGTGTCAAGTCCATCACGTGACCTACTTTTTTTCAAAACCCTACATCATGTTTACTTTTCTATAGCATCCTATACTTTTGCAAACCGTTATTATCGTTATACCGTTACTAACCGTTTGTTCTTTTGTCGATTTATCTTTTCGTTGTTTATTTTATTGTACTAAAATGAACGCGCATGCTAAATTTAACTTCGACGTTAGAATTAGTTGCATTAAAATAATGTTTGCATAACCACTCCATCAATTCTGCATAAATTCCTCTGTCTCCAAATATGATAAATCGACACATTAATCATAGCTCGAAGCACGTTACATTGAAGTTTAGTTCCCCTCAATTTGCACGCCCACTCTAGCCCGCCAATACTCGGTATATGCTTTCCAACCCATTCACAAAGAAAACCAATTACCCGAGAGCTCCACTCACACCTAAAAAAGAGATGATCAATACTCTCCTCCTCAGCCTCACACAAATAACACAGGTCAGAATCAGCGACTCCAAACCTCAAAAGCTTCTTCCTCGTGTTTATTGCATCCCAAAACACCAGCCAAGAAATGAAACTGTGCCGTGGAATGCTCCAAGCGCTCCAAGCAAGTCTCACCCATGACACTTTCGGTCTTTGGAGCCGAATAGCGTGATAAGCTCTTGCAATCGAATAATGGAAACACGAACCATGCCACATGCCATTTACAAACATATTTTTAATTCTCTCCTTAGCCTGACAAATTTTCCTCCAAGCCCAAGTAACATCCGAGTTCGGCTGATAAACACGCCAATCACCACCTTTCAAATAAATGCCATTAACCCACCGAACCCATAATCTATCCGGCTGATCAAAGACCCATGAAGCCAATTTCCCAACCGCTGCCTCATTCCATAAATATAAATCCCGAATTCCCAAACCTCCTTCCTCCTTAGGACAACATATTTTCTCCCAACTCACTAGAGCCCGACTATTCCCTTCCATTCCTCCGTCCCAAAGAAAATTGTGACATAAGGAAATAATCTGAGCCATAACAAATTTAGGAATAATGAAAATCATCGCCCAATAATTGTGCAACTGGGATAGCACAGATTGAACCAATGTTAATCTCCCAGCATAAGACAGCTTACGGGCCCCAATACTAGAAATTCTCGACCCCACACGGGCTAGAAGAATCCCACAGTCAGCCTTTCCTAATCGAGTACTTTGGATAGGCAATCCAAGATAGCGAAAAGGAAACGTACCTTCAATACATCCCGAGAAGTGGAGTATCTCGGCCCTCCTATCATCGTCCACCCCGGCAAAGTAGGCATGAGATTTTCCAACACTAATACAGAGTCCCGAGGCTCTGCTAAAAGAAGCAAAAGCACGCCACAAAAACTCCATCGAGTCCTTCTCCCCTTTACAAAAGAGAAGCAATGTCTTGGAGTTTTTTCGACGAGTATACATCTTCCGATAAGTCTATTATTTATTTTTTTCAAGACTAATAAGGTGAAAATTGGTTATTTTGAGCGCACACATTTTCACACGTAGTTATAATAAGCCTGCAAGATGAAGCTAAAAAATTTGGTAATAGGTGAAATACAAATTAGAATTACCCAAAAATGTTAGCTCTGTAATAATTTTTGTATTCATCGTTGTAGGTGAGAATAGAGGTATATATTAGGAAGGGAAGATAAAGTCAGGAAGCGCGTGCGCTGGGAGCTGAAGAGTCTTTTCTCTCTTCTTTATTCTTTCTGAATTGATTTTTTTTCCCAATCAGAACATAACATGTGGCCTTATTAAAAGTTGGTACGAAGTATTAGATAAAAGTTGGATGGGGATAGTTTGTTTGAGTTTTAATAGTGTACGGGGTTGTGCTTGTTATATATACGGAGTATATCGCTTGTTATTCTTGTTATTTTTCTTTTTTATCCTTATATTTTACTCTTATCATGAAGTTGTTTGTTTATACTTTGGTGCATGCATCATTTTACATAGACGTAGTGATCATGCAAGCAACCCTATTTGTATTACAATTCGATACGAAAATACCAAAAAAAATAAATTCCGCATACTAATTCGATGCACGGGTATGTGACCCGTGAAATTCACGGGTTTATCCGTTTGAAAATTTTGTGCACGGATTCTTGATAATCATGAGCAAGTCTTTCATTTATTGTACATGTTGGTTCAAAAGTACGTGCCGAACAATTTTTGCATGCCTAAGCGGATAGTAAACGCTTTGAATTTAGTTTCAATTTCAATATTTGGGTCCAAAACTTTAGGTCGCCACCGATTATTATACACATCAATCTCACTAATTCAACAATGTCACTAAACTACAGAACTTATACATCGATCAATTTCAATGATATGTCCTTTATTTATTTTAACCTTAATATTTTTTTTATTTTTTTTTTGTAAAAGTATCACTAAAGATGGATTTATGCACGTCCCTTCAACAAATTGGACCTAGTCTATATATTATATTAAATGTAAAACAAAGTCACCACATTTCAATATATCATTTTGAAGAGATATGGAGATGCCATGTCACCTCCATCTTATGGGTTGAGATTTTAAAGATAAAAACCAGTCGTCATACCCGTGCACCGCACGGGTCTATATTGTTTTATATCCTTTATAATTCGTTGTGCCGTCTTTTTGCCTCATTGTCCAATATTTTTTTTTTTATAAAAAAATCGATTTCATGTATTTGTAACTTTATTTACATACTTTCACAATAATTCGTAATATCATAAGCAGTACATGGAATAATGCACTATTCGACGTTAAAGTGATAACTTAATAACTCTGGGCTATTGGCGTGGGTGCTAACCTTTTGTGTTTGTAAGAATGTAAGAGAATTATTGTTGACGAAAATGAGATATAACGCTATAAGATGTAATGTATAATACCTAATAAATAGATTTTTTTGGAACTTTTATTCGAGAACGTAATCTTCTTGAATTGTGGCTTTGTCTTTTACCGTGAAAATCATGGAGATATTCATTTTCACTTTTTTTAATTTATACTAACTCTATACATTGTTTGTTAAATTATTATATTCACTTTCCCTATTTTCATATATGTATTTTGTTTTGGTGATTAAAATATATAAGGTTCATTACCTTGAGATTCAAACCGTAAATAGTAAATACATTACCCAAATAACTTGTACTCTTTAAAATGTTACTTTAAATTAACACTCAAAATATTGCAATTTTCTCTCAATCATTTTTTGTATATTACTTCCAATTTGAATATAATTAAAAGTTCACTCTTATAAGAAAAACAAAGAGTTTAATGTTCTCTCTCTCTCTCTCTCTCTCTCTCTCTCTCTCTCTCTCTCTCTCTCTCTCTCTCTCTCTCTATATATATATATATATATATATATATATATATATATATATATTAGGCTTTTTTCGAGCGATCTCATTGGTCCGTTTCATCAAATTTGAAATTAGGAAAGTATCATAAATAAATAAAAAAATCAATTAGAGAATCTTTTAATTATTATAATATATATTTAATTTATTATATTATTGTGATATTTTACAATTCTGAGGTAAAAACCTTTAGAGTTCATTTTTCAAAAACATTATCGTAAAATAAATTATAAAAATGAAATAATTAGATTTGTGGTAAAAAATGCTTTCATTAGAGTATAAATTTCATATTATTTGTTTCACATTATGTGATGAATTTATTAGATATAACAGTTGTAAAATTATCCCACATCGACAGATTTTTATATGATGATGAAATTCTATATTATAAATAAGATTAATCATTGGTTCTTCAATATCTATCAAAAGTCTTTTGAATCTAAAAAACAGTTCTTAAGACTATAAACCTTAATTAATTATCCTATATTAAAAGTTAAATATATATTATAAAAGTAATATATATTAAAATTATCCCACAATGATGAAATTTTAGATTATAAATAAGAGTAATCGTTCGGTTATAAATATCGACCAAGAAAAACTTTTAAATTATTCCACATCGAAAAATTATGATGGGGTGATGGAATTCTATATTATAAATATTAGTAATCATTCGGTTTTAAATATCGACCAAAAAACTTTTGAGTCTTAAAAAAAAACTTTTAATGTATAAGACTACAAATTTAATTTAATGCATAAGACTACAAATTTAAAATCATCCCACATCGGTGAGGTGATGTATTTTTTTAGTCTTAAAAAGAGTTGATGGAAGACTATAAACTTAAATAAATTATCCCACATCGAAAAATTATGATAAGTCGATGAATTCTATATTATAAATAAGACTAATCCTTCATTCTCAAATATCAATAAAAAAAATTGTCTTATAAAAAGTCTCTTAACAAGACTACAAATTTAAGTAAAAATAATCTCACATCGAAAATTTATAATAAGGTGATGAAACTTTATATTATAAATAATACTTCATAGTAATCATGTGCTCTTAGATATTAATCAAAAATCTTTTAAATCTTAAAATATACTCCATATTAAGACTATAAACTTAAGTAAAATTATCCCACATTCGAAAAATTATAAAGTTTCATCAAACATAAATCTTTTGAGTCTTAAAAAAGTTGTTAAGACTATACACTTAAATAAAAAATTATAATAAGGTGATGGAATTTTATATTATAAATAAGACTAATAAAAAAAATTCCTTAGACATCAACCAATAAGTAATTCTCCCACATCGAAAAATTATGATAAGGTAGTTTAAAAAAAGACTTAATAAGACTACAAACTTAAAATTATCCCACATCGAAACAACATCGAAATAATTAAAATAAGTTACGGCGATGATTCTATATTATAAATAAGACTACAAATTTTAGTTAAACTATCCCACATCGACAAATTATAATAAGATGATTAATTTCTATATTATAAATAAGACTAATTATTTGTTCTTAGATATCAATTAAAATGTTTTGAGTCCTAAAAAAGTTATTAAGACTATACACTTAAGTAAAAATTATAACAAGGTGATCAAAATTTTATATTGTAAATAAGACTAATAATAATTCTTCCTTAGACATCAACCAACTTAAGTAATTTTCGCACATCAAAAAATTATGATGAGGTTCTGAATTTCTAGTAAATAAGAGTAATCATTGTTTTTAAATATCAACCAACAATATTTTGAGTTTAAAAAAGGTCTTAATAAGACTACAAAATTAACATTATCCCACATCGGAACAATTAAAATAAGGTACGGTGATGATTCTATATTATAAATAAGACTACAAATTTTAGTTAAATTATCCTACATCGACAAATTATAATAAGGTGATGGATTTCTATATTATAAATAAGAATAATTATTTGTTCTTAGATATGATATCAATCAAAATCTTTTGAGTCTTAAAAAACTCTTTACGACTATATACTTAAGAAAATTATTGCACATCGAAAAATTATACTCCCTCTCTTTTGAGTCATAAAAACTTCTTTAGACTATAATAAGACAATGGAATTCTATACAAATAAAAGTAATCATTTCTCCAAATTATGATGAGGTGATGAAACTTTATATTATAAAGAATAATGAGATGGCGCCACCCGGTGGCGCCAAATTTGTGCGCCACCGAGGATATTTTAGTAATTTACTAGGGTTATATTATTTTTTTCTTTAAAATATTGTTTCAAAAGTAGTTAGTTTGCAAGGGTAAAATTGGTACTTCACAAATAAGTTAAATTATATATATAATAATTATATAATTTAATAAAAGTAAAAATCAAAAAGATACGTTAGTTGCTAATGGATTTTATTAAAAAAAATTGTATATTAATTGTAGGGATTAGTTAGGTTAGGTATATATTGAAAAAATTAAAGGGTTATTTAACAACAATAATACCAACTATAAGGCGTCTTCCAAAAATAATATCAATTTTAATAAATTTGAGAATAATACGTATTATTGGAGTAGTTAAACCAGAGTAGTATGGGTGACCGGTTACCTGTTGAACCCTTTCATCTTCCTTTTTCTCCTTTAATTTTATTCAACAGCAATAATATCAACTATAGAACGTCTTCCGAAAATAATTCCAATTTTAATAAATCTAAGAATAATACGTATTTTTGGAGTAGTTAAAATCAGAGTAGTATAGATGACCAGTTAACGGTAGAACCCATTCACCTTCCTTTTTCGCCTTTAATCTATTTCATGTTCACTCATTCTCACCTATTCAATATATGAGGCATTAAACGTCATTTATGTCTTCCGTCTTTCTCTTCCTTCAATCTCACCAAATCTAGCTAACAACACAATCCTACATCAAAATCAACACGTTAATTTAAACGAAACGTATAGAAAAAACGTAGAAGGATGAAGGGTAATGGAGAGAGAGGGTGAAGAAGAGAAGTAACGAGGAGTACACCTGGCAAAACTGACCCGACCCGAATAAGCCAAACCGAACCCGATCCGACACCCAAACTGAAGACTTGATTTTGACCCGTAATCCGAATTGACCCGAGCTAACTCAAAACTGACCCGACTATTATTATAGAAAACTAGTCAATATCCTAAAAAAGTTGAAAACAGCAAACCCGGGAATGACCCAAACCCAAAATTATTCGACCCGACCCGAAGTCAACCCGATTATTATCATACGAAAGTGGCCTGACCCGAAGCTGACCCAACACGGTTCACCCGTTATCCAGGTCTAAGGGAGGAGGATGGAGGATAAGTAGCATGTTAAATATTAATTAGGTGACCTGATGTAGCAGGTTATAAAGGCGCTTATACTACTCTTGTTTAACAACTCCAATAATACGTATTATTCTCGGATTTATTGAAATTGATATTATTTTGGGAAGACGCCCTATAGTTGATTATTGTCGTTAAATAACCCAAAATTAAATCTATTTGTATTATATATATAATTTTATCACATTTATAAGCAAATAAGTGCACTTGGTTAAGTGGTATTTATGAGGTGAATAATTGGTATGTGTTTCAATTGTGCTAATGTGCCCTTCCTACATCGAAATCCTGCATCCGCCCCTGAAAAATAATGATGAATCAGTAATACGTAAAGTAATGATGAAGAATCAGTTAAAAGATATCGTAAACATTATTTTATTTAAAATATTCTTAATTAAATAATTTATAATAAATAATAAATGGTAAAATTACATGTACGCCCTTTTGAATTTTACCCAAAATCAAAATGAAGATTCTCAATATTTTATTTTTTTTATTATTTTATTCCGGTGACGCCGAGATTCGGCGCCACCCGGTGGCGCCCTATCACTATCCTATTATAAATAAGACTAATCATTCATCCTTAGATGTCAACAAAAAACTTTTAGTCTTAAAAAAAGTTCTTAATAAGACTACAAATAAAGTTAAATTAAAATTATCACATATCGAAAAATTATAATGAGGTGATAGAATTCTACGTAATCTTTCGTTCATAGATATTAACCAACAATCTTTTGAGACTTAAAAAAAGTTCCTAAGACTAAGACTAAGATTAAATAGTTAAAGTATAATTATCGCGTATCGAAAAATTAAGATGGGGTGATGAAATTCTATATATTATAAATAAGAGTAATCATTCGCCTATAAATAAAAGTTCTTAATTAGACTATATATAAACTTAATAAACTTAAGTAAAATTATCCCACATCAAAAAATTATAATAAGGTGATTTTTTTTATTATATAAATAAGAGTAATCATTCATAAAAAAAATATATATACTCCAATAAGATGATCAAATTCGATTATATAAATAAAGAGTAATCGTCTATCCTTTAACTTAGATATAAAAACAAATTCTTTTAATCTTAAAAATAGCTCTTAAAACTATAAACTTAAATAGCTCTTAATTACCACATCGAAAAATTATGATGAGGTGATGAAATTTTATATCATAAATGAGTAATCTTTCAGTTTTAAATATCAACCAAAAAATCTTTTGAGTCATAAAAAGCTTTTAAAAAAACTATAAACCTAAAATTATCCCACATCGAAAAAATTAAAATAAGATGATGATTCTATATTATAAATAAGAGTAATCGTGCATTTTTCTGGGTCTTAAAAGCAGATCTTAAAACTATAAATCTTGAGTAAATTATCCTATATCGAAAAATAATTATGAAAGAGATATGCGACTTGCAGGCGATTGAGCACAATGGCGAAATTGTCGTCGTCCGGTTCGCCGGCGGTTAGCAATATCACTAGGAGGAAGAACAAGATGAACGTGAGAGATATGAGGAATTCTTTAAATGCGCAACAGAACAAGCCGGATGTAGATGTGCCAGGGAAGGAGAAAAGCATACAGGAAATCATGGGCATCCCGGCATATGATCTGCACAATAATGATGATGAGGAGTTAGGATTGGAAGAGGTTAACATGATAGCAGAGGATAATCCTAACTTGGTGGAGAAGGATGAGACGTGGTTTACACGGCAGGGTAAACGAGTGATAGAGGTACAAGAGACTGAGATTCTACAAATCACTATGGAGGACGTGCAGCCTGAAATCGATTACTGGTCTACTGCTATTTACGGGTTCATTGTTGGGGCTAATCCACCATGGACAGTAATGGAGGGATTCCTCAGGCGAATTTGGAAACATCACTCGATCGACAAAATATCATTTATGCCTAACGGTGTGTTCCTGGTTCGATTTGCCAATGAAAAATATTGTACTACAGGCTGGATATCATATGTTCGATAACAAACCAATGGTAATTAAGCCATGGCAACCCGATATCGACTTGGAGAAGGAGGATGTCAAGGTCATGCCTACGTGGATTAGACTACAGAAGCTTCCCCTGAAATTCTGGGGAGCTAGTCTTGAGAAAATAGTTGGACTAATTGGACGATATTTGAAGAAAGATGAACTTACTATGCAGAAGACAAGGGTAGGTTTTGTTCGAGTAATGGTAGAAGTAAAATTGGGGCAGGAATTTCCGGATCATATACAATTTAAGGATGAACATGGGGTGATAGTGAAGGTGAACATTGAATATGATTGGAAACCGGTATTGTGCAATGGATGTAGGAAAATGGGACATGAAAAAAAGGAGTGCCATGCGACAGAAATTAAAAAGGTTCAGGCTAAGGTCTGGAAACCAATTGTTAAGAAGACATCCAATGCAACACTGCCACCACTGCATGATCATCATGGAAAAAGCGTTCCTAGTGAGACCATTATTGAACCACCAGCAAAAATTATCAACTATGTGGAGACGACTAATGTGGAATCAGGTTCTTTGCCAGGAAGGGATGCATTTGTAAAGGAGAAAGATGGTGAAAAGCAGGATGGTAGCAGTCCTGCAGTCTATTCTCCAACTTATGCTGATATGTTAACAGGTAGTCCACTGTTAAAGATAAAGAACCATGAAGGTAACCCGATTCCCAACCCACAATCATGATTTGGGAATTTTGGAATGTAAGGGGGATGAATAGGGTGAAAAAACAGGTGGAGATTAATAAATTATTGATAGAGAATAAAGTTAGTTTGTTTGGTCTGCTAGAAACAAAGATCAGACCTAATAATCATAATAAAGCTGTCAATGAGGGTTTCAATAGGTGGTGTATTACTACTAATAGCCACAAACATCCAGGGGGTAGAATTTGGGTCCTTTGGGAGCCTACACATTGTGCTGTACAGGCTTGTTTATATACTAGTCAACTGGTACACTGCGTGGTGCATGACCTGCAACAACAACGCTGTTTTGAAGTAACATTTGTGTATGCGTTTAATGATATTCAAGAAAGGGAAGTGCTATGGAGAGACATTATGAATATTGCCAGTACAGTTAGTGGAGCATGGATTATGGTAGGAGATTTTAATTGTGTATTGAAGGCTGAAGAAAGGCTTGGAGGGGGATTTCAGATTAATGAAGTGATCCCATTTCAGAGGTGTATTGATCAGTGCGAGCTGCTTGACTGCCCAGCAGATGGAGCATTTTTTACCTGGAACAATAAAAGGCCCCCGGAAGAGAGAGTATACAGTAGGCTTGATAGAGCCTTAGCGAATCAAGAATGGCTTACAATGTTTGAGGAGCATCGTGCTAATTTCTTACCTGAAGGCTTGTTCGATCATTCTCCATGTATTATTTCCAGGAAGAAGCCTCAACCGACTTGTAAGAGGAGTTTTAAGTATTATAATATGTGGAGTCAGTCTCCAAAGTTTGAGAGTATAGTTATGGAGTCTTGGAGACAGGAAATCTATGGTACAAGCATGTATCAAGTAGCCAAAAAACTTAAACGATTAAAGCTATCTCTCAAGCAACTTAACAGAGAAGACTTTCATGAGATTGAACAAAGAGCAGATCAGGCTCTGGTGAAGCTGTTGGACATTCAGAAACAGTTGGTACAGGCGCCGGGGAATAATGATTTGATAAAGGCTGAAATGGAGGCGGCAATACAGTTTAGGCAATATAATGAAGCCAGAATGTCATATCTCAGTCAGAAGACAGCAATACCGCATACAGTTTAGGCTCACTACTACAAAAAGTGTCAAAGAGACCGGTTAAAAATGGCATAAGAAACCGGTTAACAACCGGTCTCCATCTCACTGGTGTCTTAAGTCTAAGAAACCGGTTGAATAATGCAGTCTCATTGGTAAAGTTAAGAGACTTAATATTAACTATAAACGGTCTCTTTGCTTTATACTTGAAAGACCGGAGGTTAGTTATAACCGGTCTCTTTGAGATGTCTAAGAGACCAGTTTCACAAGGAAAAAGGTCTCTTTGAGGAGGGCTAGGAGACCAGCATCAAAAAAAAGTGGTCTCATACAATAATTAGTCTCAATCACATAAGCACACTATCAAAACGTTTAATATTCAGTTCCGAGATAATTTATATTATATATAAACGTGCAAACAATAATATACATCGTATATATTTTAAAAAGTACACGGTAGTAATAATAAAAAGCCGTTTTCATATATATGAAATTTAAACTACAAATGTGCATGCTAATGCTAATATAATCGGTGTTCTTAAAAAATAGACAAATGTGCGGAAAAAAAACATCGATTGCTAAAATGAGTTGGCAATACAAAAAAGTTCTATTAATGAGTACGGTTAAATCAGGCTTTGCCAACATCCATAATCTCATTGTCTTCGATATCCTCGTCTTCAATTTGGTCCAATAAATATGTCGCCCAAGTGTGGACATGACATAGGTCCACCCCGACGCGGCCACGCGCGGGTTTGGAGAGGCGAATGAATCTCCATGAGATGGTCAAATGGAAATTTAAATCGAAGTCGGAGTCGCCACCGAATTTTATGGTTATTCGGAACCGTTCGAGCCCACTCTATGTCGTAGTGGGCCGTGTACAAAATACGGCCCATTTCCGATGTCAGAGTTTATTGGGCTCGTCCCTTTGCAGTTCGATATAGATGCCGACTTGAGCGGTTAATCGTATATTGAATGACTCTCGTTGCCAATGGTTTCGGACATCCGGAAACCACGGTTCTGAGTAAGGGGTGAGGGTACGTGTTGGGAAGTTCACTAAGAACACCCAACCCCGCCCGCACATTAGCGGCCTCTACTAGGATATCGAATGACGTTTTAATGCGCGCGTTAGTAATACGATGAATGATATGCAAACATTGTTTTCCTAAACATGTGAGGAATTGAATGGGTTGCTAAGTGGTTTAATGCATGCAAATTGATTAACGTCAAAGTTGTATTTAGCATGTGAGATTCGTTTTAGTATAATAAAACAAATGAAATAAAATGATGAATTTGCTACAAAACAAACAAACGAGTTAGTATCGATTTGTAAATAATAATAGCAAAAAATAAATATGCGAAATCGAGAAATAAATATTAATCGAAATCTGAAAAATATTGTTGAAAATAACGTTGTTTTGTATAAAAAAACGAAGTTCGAGAAATAATAAAAAAAAAAGGAAAAAGGGCCGCGGCAAACAGCCGGCCGCGCGACTCGCCCGGGACGCCAGCGGGTCGCGTGGTGGCCTGTTTCGGGTCCGGTTTTCGAAAATTCGAAGTTCGTATTAAATCGCGTATGAATATTGTATGATTCGTACTCGACTTAATATTTTCGATATTCGTTATATTCGATAATTGACTACGAAATCCATATCGAATACTTAGAATAGTTTTAGAAAAGATGTTAATTTTAGAAATCGTTCGAAGAATAAATAATAAAACGAACGAAAAAGTTGAAAAAAGAAGTCCCAGATTCCAGACCTGCGCGCGAGTCGCCTGGACACGGCGCGACTCGCGTGTGGGTCTGTTCGTTTCTATTATTGTTCGAAAATTGTTATTTTGATAAATCGCGTACAAATTATGAATTAACTTGTGCTCGATCCATGTTTTCGGTGTTCGTCGTATCCAATATTCGATTATGAAATCGATATCGAATGTTTAGAATGAGTAAAAAAAAGTTTTGAAAAATAGTTTGTTTTGAACGAGAAAAGAAAAGAATTTTTGAATGAAAAAAAGATGTAACGATTTTTAGTATCGTCGAATTTTTAATATAATTCCTTTCGATATAATATTCGATTATGGAAAAATCGATATCATATTTTTCAGAATATACGTTATGAAAATAGTTTTTCGTTAATAACGATATTAGGAAAATAAAAAAACGACTCTAGACCCGTAAAAACAAAACGGACGAAGAGGAGAAGAGGAGAGAAAGGAAGAAATCGGGTTTTGTTGCACCCTCAACCTACATGCTCTTAATGACCCGGATCGGAGCTCGTCGGAATGTGGCTAGGCACGGGAGCGTCGAGTTTTGGTTCGGCTAGGGGGTTGGTTCGGACGGGTGAAGGTTTCGGGTATGTGGATCGGTTTTCCTTCGGGTTTTAAATGTAATATCGGTTTAACGATGCTAAGGAATTATGTGTGTCGGGATGGTAGAGAGCTATTGCCGAAAAATCGTGTGTGTGTGTATGAATTGTGTTGATAGATCCTGTCTTTTGTGTTGGATGCAAGGGGCTATTTATAGGAAATTCCCGACCTTGGCTTGGGAGAGTTTGACTACCGCTTAGGATAGGAAACAAGGGAACTTGAGGGAAATAAGGATTCCGCTTTCTTGTGGAGGAAGAAAGGCAAACCGGCTGGTTTTGGGCTGTTTCGGCCGAGTGTTTTACACTCGGTCGGATGTTCGAATCGGTTTTTGAATAGGATTCCTGTTTGAGCTAGAATTACCGCTTGAGTAAGAAGATGAGGAGAATAGGAATTCCGTTTTCTTGTGAAGGAAGAAAAGAGGAAAAAACCGGCTGGTTGTGTACTTGGCCGAGTGTTTCAACTCGGTTGAGTGTTTGAGTCGGTTCTCGGATAGGATTCCTACTCGGGATCGAATTCTACCTTAAACGGAATTGTTTATTATTTTGCATGGCTGATTTTTGTAGAGTTGGACCGCGAATATACCGCGTGAGGTGTCACGGTCAGCCTACGAGTTTCGGGAAATATCTTTGACCGGGTTTTGACTCGGTCGCTAAAAGACGGTTTTACCCCCGGTGTCGGTTTCGACCCAAATTAGTGTTATTTGACTCGAAACGACCCACTGGGCCTGAATTTGAGGTTGGTTTTGTGAAATTTGTACTCCTTAAAATGCCTAGGCCAAATGTCCATCATTTCGAGCCCATTTCCGAGTATGTTAAAGCATGTTAGCGTCCGATCATCATCGGATGTTTGTCGGAAACTACTATAGACACCTGGCAGTCAAAATGTGGGTGTCTACAGAGCCCCCACTCTGACTGAGGCTTGGACAGGGCGAAAGTCAGAGTAGCCACCAGGTCAACCAAGGATTAAAACCTGGCAGCTTCCGGTCGGGTCGTTTAAGGTCCATTAGACCTGCGTGGAGGGCCCGCCGGCCATGGACTAGAAATGTACCTGAACTGGTGATAACTCCGTGGGGGAATTCGTCGCATGAGACTTAAAATGGGCCTGTATGTGGGCTCACCTTGTTAAATGCCGCTGGGGAGTTATGCAAATTGCATGGTCCTGTTTGAGTCGTCCTGTACATATTTATGCAAAGCTGCAAAATTTTGCATGTAATATTTGTAGGAAAAAATGACTCGTGCTGGGGAATAAAAATTTTGAGAAAAGGTTTGAATTTTTGAGTTTGAAAAAGTCTTTGAAAAATTAGGGAATTTTTGCTTTGACTTTGAAAAGGAATAGGAATGTTCGGGATGACTTAGCTAAGCCTTAGGACAATGGCTTGTATGCTAAATACTCTAGGATTGGGAATCCTAAGGTGAGGAGGAGGACTTATTTTTATGCTATAAATACCCCTTCTTGCTTCATAAATTTCATAATTCCATAATTCCTCAATTACTCAAAGAAAAGAATAAGCCCTGAAAAAATTTATTCCTTCTTTTAGCAAATCAAATATGGGAATCGACCGACTAGTCGGAATGTTGCACGAGTGGTCCAAATATTTTAGGGATGCCGATAGGGCTATCCTAAATCAGAATGGCGTTACCCAATTGTCCGTGATCCGTCAGATGCAAGTAGACTGCCACTTCTTGGATGCTTGCTTGTCCTATTGGGATGATACCTATCATGTATTTGGTTTTCCTCGAGGAGAGATTTGCCCTATTCCTGAGGAAATTGCTGCTGCAGGAGGATGGAATCCCATACTTCGCCCTGCTATCCCTTTTTCAGTTTCTGACCCAAGGAGGAAGTTAAGGGAATTTTTAGGGCTTTCCCATATGGAGGTATCTCGTATGCTAGAAGGAGATACCGTTTCCCTGATCGACCTGGCTGAAAAATTCATGAACCCAGACGATGTCCGGGTCAGGCCGGTTCATAGCCGTAGGGCCTTTACTTTTTGTATGCTCCATGTTTATGCCTTTGAAGGACATATGGACTTATTATCTTGCATGGGCCACGTTAGACTTTTTACCGTGGCTGACTTAATGGAGACGGAGCATAGCCCGGCTTGGCTAATTACAGGAGAGATTATCCAGGGTTTGGATAATCGTAAGAGGGATCCGTCAGCCCGGCTGACTGGGAGTACACGGCTTCTACAGGTATGCCATTTTTGATTTTTTCGGCTTTTCTGATTTTTCGGTTTCTTCCCGTTTTTGCGGTTTTTTCCCGATTTTCCGGCTTTTCACGTTTTTCTTTTTCTTTTTTTTTTCACGTGATTTTGACGATTTTGATTTTTTTGGATTTTTCAGCTGTGGCTATTCGAGAGGTTATCGATCTTGGATCCTCCCTTAAATGTGAGCCGATATCAACCCAGGCAAGTTATGTCAAGGAGACGAGCTATTGCCTTTTCTCGCTTTAATACCCAACAATATTGGGATGAGGTGCTTTCCTTCCATGGAGGCCTGTTGATCCGTTGGGCCGTGCCATGGTGGCCAATTTACCTTTGGACTGGTCTAGAATCTCGAGATAGAGCTAGATATCAGGTAATCCTATCTTTTAGGCAAACAATTCACCTCTTTCCTGATCGCATACTTAGGCAATATGGCCGGGCACAAAGAATCCCAGAAATCGAGGCCGTTGTGAGTGAATCTACTCAGCTGACGGATGTGATGTGTGACACCTGGATGCAAAGGTGGTATACACGGGCTACTTGGTCTGTTCTTAAAAATTCTCATTCGATCTGGGTAACCGATTCTTATGTAAGATGGACCCGAGCTGATTCAGCTAAGACCCGGGCTGCCCTAAAAATTGACGAGGCCTATGACCTGTTACGCCGGGAGCATGCTAAAGACAATAGGAGCTTCTTTACTGAGGGAGCTACCTCGACAGGTCAGAAAAGAAGATCTAGGACTCAGACTGAAGGGTCCAGTAATAAGGGTGCACGGGGGAGGGTGAGCCCCCAGACGGATTTAGAAAGGAGACTAGGGCCAAGACTGGCTGCTAAGGACCGACTTGGTCCTCGGGACAGGCTTCCCGAGCCGGTCAGGGCTCGGCTTGGGCCGGTGCAAAGGATGGAAAACCCAAAATCGAAGAAGCGGGTTCGAGCAAAGGAAGTTCCCCTTGTGATTAGGGAACGTTCGCCCCCGCCCCGTCGGCCTCTGGCTCCACGCGACCCGAAAGATAAGGGAAAGGGCAAAATGCACGAGTAGTCTCCTAAATTTATTATTTAAGTATTACTACTATTTTTTGTGGTGTGATTTTGTTGTTGTTTGTTTTTTGATTGTTTTTTTTTTGAAATAATAAAAAGACATATTAGTGAATACCGTTCCCGTCTTTTCGTTATTGCAATGGTTGTACCCTTTTGAGGGGTTGCCTACGTATCCAAAATTAATGGAATCAAACCTTCCGTAGTTCAGAAATATTTTTGCAATTTTTCGAAATACACCAAGATTATTAATTCAAGATGTGCAACGGTAGGATAAATGATCCTGACTTATTGACTTGCTTAAAATTTTGAAAATTCATAAAAAAGACATTTTTTTATAAACTTTGCAAATGACATTGAGGTAGGGTTTATGGGTAGTAACGCTTCAGCTGGTCCAAGTTTGTTGGATTGACGAACTCGTTCCCGTCCAAGTCCGTTAGCATTACTGCTCCTCCTGAAAGAATCTTCTTCACTAAATATGGCCCAGCCCAATTAGGTTTGAACTTTCCCCTTGGGTCAACTGGTAGCAAGGCTCGAACAGATTTTAGGACTAGATCGCCCTCTTTGATATTCCTGGGCCTAACCCTTTTGTTAAAAGCCCGTTGGATCCTTTTCTGATATATCTGAATATTATTCAGAGCCCGGGATCGTCGTTCGTCTAAGAGGATTAGTGAGTCATATCGGGCTTGGACCCAGTCCGCTTCAGGTACCTGACTTTCGAGCAGAATCCTAAGGAAGGGTACTTCCAGCTCGACCGGTTGGACTGCTTCCATTCCATATGTAAGATAGTAGGGAGTTGCTCCGGTTGCAGTTCAAATTGATGTCCGATATCCCCATAAGGCAAAGGGTATCTTGTCGGGCCAGTCCCGGTAATTCTCGGCCATCTTTTTAAGAATGGTGACAATTGTTTTATTGGCTGCCTCTACCGCTCCATTTGTTTGAGGACGGTAAGGTGACGATGTATGCCTTTGGATCTTGTACTTTTCCATTAGAGTGGCAGTTTCAGCTTGGAAATGGGTCCCGTGATCGCTGATGAACTCGTGTGGAATCCCATATCGACATATAATTTTGTTTTGGATGAACTTAGCCACATGTTTGGCATTCAAGATCCGGTATGATTCGGCCTCGACCCATTTGGTGAAATAGTCGATAGCCACTAGGATGAAGCAGTGACCTCCTGTCCCGGAAGGGTTCACTTTCCCGATTATATCAATTCCCCATGTTGAAAATGGCCATGGTGATGTCATTGTATATAGTAGGGATGAAGGCATATGCTGAACATTAGCGAAAATCTGACAGTTATGACAGTGTTTAACATACATCTGACAGTCAGTTTCCATACTATTCCAATAGTAACCGAGTCTTGCGATTTTCCGGGCCAACATATGGGCATTCATGTGTGGTCCGTTTTCGCCATCGTGCACCTCGGCCATAACTCTTTCGGCTCGAGTTTTGTCAATGCATAGAAGTAAAGCCCCATGTGCTGTCTTCTTGTACAGCTGTCCATCGTCTGTGCGGATGAACTGGGTTGCCCATCTTCGTAGAGCTTTCTTGGCCCGGTTTTCATCTCCCGGAGGATATTCCCCTGACGTCAAGTAGGTTAGAATAGCCTGGTACCAAGGTTCTGAATCAGTTATTTCGATATCTTGGATAGCGTTGACGTATGCCGGCTCTGACCGTCTTTCGACACAAATGGGCATGTTGGTTAGATGTGCTGGGATATTCAGTAAAGATGCTAATTTTGAGAGAGCATCTGCAAACTGGTTTTCTTCCCGAGGCAGATAAATGTACTCCACTTTCTGGAATTGTTTTTCGAGAACCCTTACTCGTGTTTGGTAAGCCACGAGATTTGCGTTCCGAGTTTTCCATTTTTGTAGGGTTTGATTTATGACTAACGATGAATCGCCGTGGACCCGGAGGTTTGTTACTCCTAAATCGGTGGCGGCTTGCAACCCGTGAATGCATGCTTCGTACTCGGCTGCGTTATTAGTCACGTCAAAATCTAGCTTGATGGATAATGGGGTATGTTCGCCTTGTGGTGAGATTAGCAAAATCCCGACACCAAACCCTCGAAAGTTGGACGCTCCATCAAAGTACAGATCCCATGTGTCAGTGTCGGTATGGAATATGTCTTCATCTGGGAAGGCCCAAGTATCAGTGTGACTTTCCTCGGATATCGGACTATCGGCGAGGAATTCTGCTACTACCCTACCCTTGATGGCCTTTAAAGGTACGAACTTGAGGTCGAACTCAGCTAACATTAAAGTCCATCTGGATATACAACCGTTAAGGATGGGCTTTTCGAATAGATACTTGATTGGATCCATCTTGGATAGCACATGTACCTCGTGACTAAGCATGTAGTGTCGGAGCTTTTTAGTGGCCCATACTAGTGCTAGACACGTCTTCTCAAGCATGGTGTATTTGCATTCGTATTCTAAGAACTTCTTACTGATGTAGTAAATGGCCCGTTCTTCAGAATCGACCGTCTGGGCTAGCATAGCGCCCATGGCAGTCTCGGTTGTTGTCAAGTATAGTGATAGAGGCAAACCATGCTGAGGTGGCATTAACACCGGTGGAGAGGATAGAATTTCCTTGATTTTATCGAAAGCCATTTGACATTTGTCGTCCCATAGTGTTCGTTCTCCTATCTTCAGTTTCTTGAAAATGGGTTCACATACCATGGTTAGCTTTGAAATGAACCGGCTTATATATTGGACTTTCCCGAGAAACCGCCTTATCTCCTTTTCGGTTTTAGGTGGTTGCATCTCGGTTATGGCCTTGATTTTTGCTGGGTCAACTTCGATGCCCCGTTGGCTGACAATGTGGCCCAATAGCTTGCCCGATGTTACCCCGAAACTGCATTTTTGAGGGTTTAACCTCATGTTGTATTTGCGTAGTCGGGTGAAGAACTTTCTTAGGGCTGCAATGTGCCCGTTTCGGTCCTTTGACTTGACAATCATATCGTCGACATAGACCTCTACTTCCTTATGCATCATGTCATGCAATAAAGTATTAGCGGTCCGTTGATAAGTGGCGCCAGCGTTAATAAGCCCAAATGGCATCACGGTATAGCAGTAAGTCCCCCAAGGTGTGATGAAGGTAGTCTTACTCATGTCTTCTTCCGCCATTTTGATCTGATTGTATCCGGCATACCCGTCCACGAATGATAGAAGGGCATGATCGGCCGTGTTATCCACCAGTATGTCGATATGTGGCAACGGAAAATCGTCTTTTGGGCTGGCCTTATTCAGGTCCCGAAAATCTACACATACTCGGACTTTGCCATCCTTTTTGGGTACTGGTACTATGTTCGCAACCCAGTCTGGATATTCAGACACTTGAATAAAGCCTGCTTTGAATTGTTTATCAACTTCTTCTTTGACTTTGAGAGACCATTCGGGCCTCATTCTTCGGAGTTTCTGTTTTACCGGCTTATACCCGTCTTTGATGGGTATTCGGTGTTCAGCTATCTCCTGGTCTATTCCCGGCATGTCCTTGTAGGACCATGCAAAGACTTCTGTGAATTCTTGGAGGAGATCCGTGAATTGTTGTCTCTCTTCGGGATCTAAGGATAGGCCCAACTTAAGTATCTGAGGCTCTAAAGGGGTTCCTACGTTGATGGAATCGGTTTCTTCGATTACAGGATTTCGGGACTCCCTTTGCTCAAGTTGTTCGATTAGATGCGGAGGCAATGGTACCTGTTCGTCGGGTTTCTCAATGTCATTGCAAGTAAGATTTTTGAAAACATTTTGAAAATAAGCCAAGTCGTAAGTAGAACGGTTATCGTTATTATTGATAGTAAATTTTGAAAAGAGCTCAAAGAGAGCTGCCATCTGATCGTTGGTCAGAGGCGGGATAGGGAGAGCCCTCGGGACAGACTCCGGGGCTCCCGATGGTGCGGCTAAAGAAAGGAGAGGGGTTACAGACTCGATCCTAGTACTGGACCCTCTAGACTTTGACTCAGACTCCGACTCTGACTCTGACTCGGACTCGGACTCAGATTCAGACTCAATAGCATGCATATCTCCTTCACCAGTAGTTAGCTTGTAGACTCGACCCTGACTGTCGGTCCACTTGGTTGTCTTCCTTCAAGCTCTCTTCCCAGTGTCGGCACCCACTTCAGAGATCAGCTTAGTTGGATCGAACCTGCTGCTGCGAAGGATCAGGCTGACTAGCTCCTGCTTAGGGGTCGGGATGACCTTGTCTTCCCCAAAGAGTAGTCCTAGAATGGGCTCGGTGTTGCTTGTGCCCTCCTTTGCGTCGGCCTGGATAAGGGTGAATATGTCATCCGGGATGAAATTGCATTCCCGAGCCAGTTTGGTCCCGGGATATGAGATGGTGGGCCGATAGAGGCCCGTTTGCACAGTTTCAAATACCGGGGTGACAAACGTGACCGCCTTAGTTCGGTTCGTGTAGCCAGATGCCATAGTATAGCCTAGACCGAGGTGAGATTGCCCGTTGTTCAGGGTTTCGATGATCTTTCCCGGTGGAAGATATGGCCTTGATGTGACTCCCGGTAGGCAACCTAGGTTCTGTAGCATCGTATAGATGCTAACGGTGAAGTATGGCTGAAAAAGGTGCTCTTCTTCGATCATTCCCACAAAGTTGAATCCTCGTGGGTCGGCTGAGCCCGCCGTGTTGCAGCTGGACACGGTTATGGGGGTAGTTTCGAGGGTGATAATCCCGTCCTGTAGAGGTAGTTTGACCTTCCTATGAAGAGTGGAGGACACAGCTTTGACCGCGTGAATCCATGGTCTTCCAAGTAGCAGATTGAAAGATGAAGTAACATCGATTACTTGGAACTCTAACTCCTTCTCGATCGGGCCCGTTATGATGGTTAGTTTAACGGCCCCAGCAACTGATTTTGGGCTCCCATCAAAAGCCTGGATAGTCTTTGCAGTCGGAAGGTAGTCAGCCTCGGTAATGCCGAGGGCCTTGGCTGTTCTTAAAGGAAGGACGTTAACTGCGGACCCGTCATCAATTAGGGTCATCGGGAGATATTTGTTTCGGCAGATCACTGTGATATACAGGGCCAAGTTATGGGTGGTCCCGAATGGTGGAAGATCGGACTCGGAGAAAGTAATGAGTGGGCCTTCTCCTTTGGGCTTGTCCTTGAGATATGGCATGATCGTGGCTACCATTTCAGTGGGGGTAACCGATGAGTCGATCTTGATTTCATCAAGGGCCTTAGTAAGTGCCGCTCGATGCTCTTGTGAACTAACCAAAAGCTGTCATATAGTAATATCGGTTCGGACCCTCTTCAATTGTCTGACTAGGGCCGTGTCGGCGTTTGGTTCTTCAGGAGTGAGTTCCGTCCTGGAAGGTTCAATGACGGTTTCCGGGGTGGCTGTGATGGTGTGTGTACCGGCCAGAGCTTTGGCTTTAGCCCTCCGAATTTCCTCGTTAGTGACGGGGACAGCCTCCCCTTTAGCCAGATAAACATCATCCTCGTCGTCGTTCCATATCCCGTTGATTTGGGAAATGAAAGGGGAAATGAGATGAGTGCAGTCAACTACCTCTCCAGCAAAAATGGCATGAGTAGCAAGAGGATTATTTTTGTTGCTTGGCTTGTCACTAGGTAGCGGTATCTTCCCATTTTCGATCAGATCTTGGATAAGATGCTTCAATTTCCAGCATTTCTCTGTGTCATGCCCATTGCCTTGGTGATAGTGGCAATAGGTCTGAATGTTGTAGCTTTTAGACCGCTTTTCTACGGGAACTTCCGGAGTTGGGCCTATCGGTTGGATTAGGCCCTTCGAAGATAGCCTTTGTAAGGCATTAGCATAGGTTGTTCCTATGTCAGTGAATACCCGATTTGGAGTATTCTTCTTGGTTGAGGTGTCAAGTGAGTTTACCTCGTCGAAAATGCTTCGGGCCGCCGTTGTGGTGGCGGGCTTGCTGGAGGAGGAACTGGATCCTTGATACCCTTTGGTAGAGGCCTTAGTAAGGCTCTCTAACCTTAGATCGTCTTCGATTCTGGTACCCATTTTGGTTAAAGTGGCGAAGTCGAGTATGATGGCGTACCTGAGATGGACTCGGTAAGCAGGGAGGAGGTTTTTGACAAAGGCCTCCACTAGAACTTTTTCGCTGGGCTTGTCGACCAGCTTAACACTTTCGGTCCGCCACCTTTGGAGGTATTTGGTGAAACCCTCCTTAGGCTCTTGGGCCATAACTTCCAGAGTACGCATGGTAGTCTGGATTTCAGCATTATCCGCGTAGTTCCGCGCGAATTCCATTGCAACATCGTCCCAAGTTTTGAATTTCTTAGGGTCAAGCCTGTAGTACCAAGCTTTTGGGTGCTTCTCGAGAGAGGAAGCAAAGAGATGCTTGAACATGGTCGATTTGACCCCCTTGACAGCCATAAAGTCCTTAAAAGCCCGAATATGAAGTACCGGGTCTTCAGTCCTATCGAACATTGGCAAGCCCGTTAAGTTAAGGTTAGCGGGCAATTCATCAGTTAGGGTCGAATAGGTACGGGCATTTTCCGTGAGAATGGTGTTTCTGGTGGTCGAGTGGACCTGTTCCTGCAGCTTTTGGACTGCGCTGGCTAGTGCGGATAGAGGTCCGTCGTCTTCGATCGAGGCGTTAGGGGTTCCCTGTTCTACGGCACTAACCCGAGTGACAATGGCGATCTAGTCTTCCCGCATTTGCCTCAATTGGGTCTGGATTTGAGCCAACGTAGTGTTCAACTCATCTATGGCTTTTTGGGTCATGGTTCGAGTGAAGGGTGGCCTGTCTGTAAGAGCACCACGTAATTAGCAACTTAACCCGAATCCTAAGGAAAGTACATCCCGAGCAAGGGAAAAAAAGAATAAGACTAAAAAGACGGTAAATGACTCGGAAAAGACACCTAGACGGGTGACTTGTGAAGAGGTGGGCCTTCCTCAGGATCCAACGCTGTGGGTTGGGCCCTGTCCGAAGGAAGGTTCACGTGAGACATTCCCAGACTTTTAGACTCGATTGTGTAAATGGGCCGACCCTTGTAGGAGTATGTCCTACGTAGGTGGGCCTTGCCTTAGTAAAATAAGGCGGACTAGGATGGGGGGGGGGGAAACCCGTGATGTAAGATCGACGGAGTTTCGACGCTAGAGACGACACGACCCGACACTGCTAAATACGGGGAGTCTAAGAAGATGAAGTTTTAAAATATGAATTTTGAAAAACCCGAAATGAATCGGGTGGAGAAATCCGGCCCTTTTTCGAAAAAAGAAAAAGGAGTGGACCGGACGTCGGGTTTTGAAAGTTTCGAAAATATTTTCGAGTTTTGAATTGGGCATAATACCGGCTAGAAAAAGGCTATTTTGAGTAAAATCATAAGTCCTAAGTTCGGTATATGACCCGGGTTTTGAAAATTGGATAGTTTGAAAAAAAGATGCAAATTTTGAAAAGATGACGGTTTTTTAAAAAAAAGATGTGGATCAAGCAGCACGTAGTCATGGAAACAGTATAATGACGCCATGTATGCACTTAATCTAAGTCTCGGTCAGTCTGTAAGGGTCTATACCAGTGTACACAGCCTATCAAGAATCGGGGCGGACTCCCTAACTCGAGTTGAGATTAGGACATGCCGTAAAACCCATATGAATCGGCTAATGGACACCTTTGACATAACCAGTTTGGACTATATCAACGGTATAGTGGGACGTCGGTCACAAGTACCGGCCCGGGAAAATGGGGTTATGCATGAACCGTAAAACTAAAACGCGCATTGTACTAGTCAAAC
The DNA here is from genome assembly GCA_958450325.1 of Agrostemma githago. Lineage (NCBI taxonomy): Eukaryota > Viridiplantae > Streptophyta > Magnoliopsida > Caryophyllales > Caryophyllaceae > Agrostemma > Agrostemma githago. Next base: position 37,038,227 of record OY288253.1, on the reverse strand, counting down.
GATTTCTATTCGAGTCTCACCCTGAGGACACCGAAGGTTATTAACTCATCGGAAAATACCCAGCGGAGTCGCCAAATTGTGGACATGACATAGGTCCACCCCGACGCGGCCACGCGCGGGTTTGGGGAGGCGAATGAATCTCCATGAGATGGTCAAATGGAAATTTAAATCGAAGTCGGAGTCGCCACCGAATTTTATGGTTATTCGGAACCGTTCGAGCCCACTCTATGTCGTAGTGGGCCGTGTACAAAATACGGCTCATTTCCGATGTCAGAGTTTATTGGGCTCGTCCCTTTGCAGTTCGATATAGATGCCGACTTGAGCGGTTAATCGTATATTGAATGACTCTCGTTGCCAATGGTTTCGGACATCCGGAAACCACGGTTCTGAGTAAGGGGTGAGGGTACGTGTTGGGAAGTTCACTAAGAACACCCAACCCCGCCCGCACATTAGCGGCCTCTACTAGGATATCGAATGACGTTTTAATGCGCGCGTTAGTAATACGATGAATGATATGCAAACATTGTTTTCCTAAACATGTGAGGAATTGAATGGGTTGCTAAGTGGTTTAATGCATGCAAATTGATTAACGTCAAAGTTGTATTTAGCATGTGAGATTCGTTTTAGTATAATAAAACAAATGAAATAAAATGATGAATTTGCTACAAAACAAACAAACGAGTTAGTATCGATTTGTAAATAATAATAGCAAAAAATAAATATGCGAAATCGAGAAATAAATATTAATCGAAATCTGAAAAATATTGTTGAAACGAACGTTGTTTTGTATAAAAAAACGAAGTTCGAGAAATAATAAAAAAAAAAAAGGGAAAAGGGTCGCGGCAAACAGCCGGCCGCGCGACTCGCCCGGGACGCCGGCGGGTCGCGTGGTGGCCTGTTTCGGGTCCGGTTTTCGAAAATTCGAAGTTCGTATTAAATCGCGTATGAATATTGTATGATTCGTACTCGACTTAATATTTTCGATATTCGTTATATTCGATAATTGACTACGAAATCCATATCGAATACTTAGAATAGTTTTAGAAAAGATGTTAATTTTAGAAATCGTTCGAAGAATAAATAATAAAACGAACGAAAAAGTTGAAAAAAGAAGTCCCAGATTCCAGACCTGCGCGCGAGTCGCCTGGACACGGCGCGACTCGCGTGTGGGTCTGTCCGTTTCTATTTTTGTTCAAAAATTGTTATTTTGATAAATCGCGTACAAATTATGAATTAACTTGTGCTCGATCCATGTTTTCGGTGTTCGTCGTATCCAATATTCGATTATGAAATCGATATCGAATATTTAGAATGAGTAAAAAAAAAGTTTTGAAAAATAGTTTGTTTTGAACGAGAAAAGAAAAGAATTTTTGAATGAAAAAAAGATGTAACGATTTTTAGTATCGTCGAAATTTTAATATAATTCCTTTCGATATAATATTCGATTATGGAAAAATCGATATCATATTTTTCAGAATATACGTTATGAAAATAGTTTTTCGTTAATAACGATATTAGGAAAATAAAAAAACGACTCTAGACCCGTAAAAACAAAACGGACGAAGAGGAGAAGAGGAGAGAAAGGAAGAAATCGGGTTTTGTTGCACCCTCAACCTACATGCTCTTAATGACCCGGATCGGAGCTCGTCGGAATGTGGCTAGGCACGGGAGCGTCGAGTTTTGGTTCGGCTAGGGGGTTGGTTCGGACGGGTGAAGGTTTCGGGTATGTGGACCGGTTTTCCTTCGGGTTTTGAATGTAATATCGGTTTAACGCTGCTAAGGAATTATGTGTGTCGGGATGGTAGAGAGCTATTGCCGAAAAATCGTGTGTGTGTGTATGAATTGTGTTGATAGATCCTGTCTTTTGTGTTGGATGCAAGGGGCTATTTATAGGAAATTCCCGACCTTGGCTTGGGAGAGTTTGACTACCGCTTAGAATAGGAAACAAGGGAACTTGAGGGAAATAAGGATTCCGCTTTCTTGTGGAGGAAGAAAGGCAAACCGGCTGGTTTTGGGCTGTTTCGGCCGAGTGTTTTACACTCGGTCGGATTTTCGAATCGGTTTTTGAATAGGATTCCTGTTTGAGCTAGAATTACCGCTTGAGTAAGAAGCTGAGGAGAATAGGAATTCCGTTTTCTTGTGAAGGAAAAAAAGAGGAAAAAACCGTCTGGTTGTGTACTTGGCCGAGTGTTTCAACTCGGTTGAGTGTTTGAGTCGGTTCTCGGATAGGATTCCTACTCGGGATCGAATTCTACCTTAAACGGAATTGTTTATTATTTTGCATGGCTGATTTTTGTAGAGTTGGACCGCGAATATACCGCGTGAGGTGTCACGGTCAGCCTACGAGTTTCGGGAAATATCTTTGACCGGGTTTTGACTCGGTCGCTAAAAGACGGTTTTACCCCCGGTGTCGGTTTCGACCCAAATTAGTGTTATTTGACTCAAAACGACCCACTGGGCCTGAATTTGAGGTTGGTTTTGTGAAATTTGTACTCCTTAAAATGCCTAGGCCAAATGTCCATCATTTCGAGCCCATTTCCGAGTATGTTAAAGCATGTTAGCGTCCGATCATCATCGGGTGTTTGTCGGAAACTACTATAGACACCTGGCAGTCAAAATGTGGGTGTCTACACCAAGTATTTCTAACCTCGTCAATATTTTCTTGTTCATATGAGTCCTAATTTCTGGACAAATACTACAAAAAAAGTAACACAATTAGCATATAGTATTACATACATATATATATATATATAAACACAATTAGCTACAAGTACTAGTCAGTATCTTTAAAAAGTTACCTGCGATTATGCCAAGCAGAGTAATTACTGAAAATTTTCTCAATCATGCATATTTGTCGTATATATACTTCAATTCATCCTCTTCCACAATGTTGTTTAGCACAACCACATACCTGAAAGACGATTATGAAGTTAAACAACCTTTTGCTCAGCCAAAAAGTCAAGAACCTAGATATCTCAAATCTGAAGTTCAGCGTGAAAGTTCCACACATGAAAACTCATTCAATCAATCAAGCAACCTTTTGATAAGTAAAATGATCCTATTTGGTTGGGCTCCTCAAAGAAGTGAGCACCGTGGAAACATGAAGTCGGGAGCCCAACCGAGAAAGCATGGAAAAGCAATAAATGAGTCATGAACGGACATAATGCAGTAACTAAAGCTTAATTAGGAGAACATATCGTCCTAAGTCATTAACATAGGTGTTATTCATGTCATTGCAGTCATTTAGATCAGCAACGAACAGCAAAATGAACTGCAAAAAATACTAACTACTTAGCCTATTTGGTTCTGACTCTACTTAATTATCGACCGCAAAACCCTCCGTCCCTTTCTCCAAAAAATACTAACATAGGTTTTGTTTGGGATCCAAACCAGACCCGTAGATCGGTTTTTTCTATGTTTTTTCAAAACATTAGTAGCAGATCTTGATTAATCAATAACATTCTAAGGTGAAAATGTTACAGTTGGAGTGACTCCAGGAACAGCTCAATGCTCCATCAAGAACATACACATCGACCTCAAACTGGTCTTAGAAGTAGTAAACACAACTGTATCCGCTAACCATTAACACGGTAAGAGGATCGAATTTACAGAACCTTACCCATCCCAAATGGCTACACTAATATAAAAAAAACGAAGAGAAACTATATTCATACCAACAACCATGATTACGATTTTTAAAATCAATCGAAACAAACCTAAAATACTGCAAATATTCAAAATGCCCACATTTTAAATTGAGGAGCATAAATTGAATCAATAATTGGGGATTGAAGAAGTATTTCGCAACAAAGTGACAGAAATCAAATTCATAAAAACAATGATGTATTGAAAATCGAAGTTTCGAGAAGTTAAATAGCAACAAAATCATGATGTACTTTCAAATCTCACTTAATTCATTACTACCAAATCAAATGGGGAAAACCAGATGTATCAATAATCGGAGATTGAAGAAGCTAATTCGCAACAAAATTACAGAAATTGAATGCATAAAAACAATAGATGAATCGAAAATTGATGATTGAAGAAGTTATTTCGCAACAAGTAGTCCAATACTACAAATCAAATCGCATAAACAGTAGATTCATCAATAATTCGAAGCACGCGCAACAAATCGTTCAAATTTTTTAAAAAAAAAAACTAATCCAAAAGGCGATGCGAACTGATAAAAAAACAACAGATTGAAGAAGTTAATTTGCAAAAAGTTATCCGATACTAAAAATCAAATCGCAGAAACAGCAGATTCATCGACAATTCACAACAAACTTACTAAAACATAAATCGTAGCACGAGCGAATAAAACCTTCAGAATTTCAGAAAACGATACGAACTGATAAAAAACAACAGATTGAAGAAATTGATTCGCAACAAGTAATCGGATACCAAAACATCAAATAGCAAAAACATCAGATTCATAGACAATTCACAACAAACTTACTAACATAAATCGAATTTGCAGTTCACAATCGAATTTTGAAGAAAACGGTGATCGCGTTGGTTTGCTGCAAAATTTAGTAAATTAATTTCAGTTGGTAATTTGGCAAATTAATTTAGGTGGATGAATTTTGGGTGGGGATGAAGACGTGCGTGCGTGGGAAAAACTAGGAATGAAACAGGGAGTAGAGTTTTAGCGCACTTATATTTAGCGTGGGAAATTGTTTGTAGTTAAGAAACCGGTTATTTGTAATTAAGGTTTCTTAATCTATGAAATCGGTTATATAAGTTGACTGGTGTGTTAAACATGATTTTAAGAAACCGTGTATACTAGATAAATGGTCTCTTAAATTAAGAGACCTGTTATGTTGTCCAACCGGTGTATTATCAATGCTTTTAAGAGACCGGTCACAAAAAATACATGGTTTCTTATTATTAGGAGACCGGTTAGACAATCTTACAGGTGTGTTATGGGTGGTCTCTTAGGGCATTTTTGTAGTAGTGGCTTAAAGAAGGTGACAGCAATACCGCATACTTTCATGGTTCATTGAAAGCTCGAAGAGTGCGAAACTATGTGAATTAAATTGAGGATGTCAAAGGGATGATTCACACATCTCCTGAGGGCATCCAAGCTGCTTTCCTTGATTATTACAAAAGTCTACTTGGTGAAAGGAAGAGTACATTAGCTGTAGCTCCTCATATTATTAATCTTGGACCTGTGTGCTCATTGGAGCATGAGGAAATCCTTTTGAGTCCAGTTAGTAGTGAGGAGATAAAACAGACTATGTTTGGGATTCCAAATGACAAGGCCCCGGGTCCTGACGGATACTCGAGCAAATTTTTCAAAGACTCGTGGGAGATCGTAGGAGAAGATGTGTGTACAGCCATAAGAGACTTCTTTGAATCAGGCAAGTTACTTAAGCAGATTAACTCAACTGCCGTTACACTCATCCCTAAGGTTGAGAGACCCTCCACCGTGCTTCAGTTCAGACCCATAGCTTGCTGCAATACGATTTACAAATGCATATCTAAGTTGCTTTGTAACTGACTTGCACGAATCTTACCTGATATTATATCCCCTGTGCAAGGTGGATTCATTAGAGAAAGGAGTATTGTGGAGAATATCTTAATATGTCAAGATCTAGTCCGACTGTATGCAAGGAAAACGGTGTCCCCGAGATGTTTAATTAAGATGGATATGCAAAAAGCATACGACACTGTAGAATGGGATTTCCTCGAACAAATGCTCATACAGTTACAGATGCCCACACAGTTCATCAATATGCTGCTGCAATGTGTTAAGACTGCTAGCTTCTCGTTACAGCTTAATGGCGAATCCTTCGGTTTCTTTCAAGGACAAAGAGGACTTAGACAAGGGGATCCCTTGTCGCCTCTTCTCTTTACCATTTGCATGGAATACTTGACGAGAATTCTGAAATTCACCACAGCAAAGGAAGAATTCAGATTCCACCCATTATGTAAACAAATGAAATTGGCGAATTTAATGTTTGCCGATGACTTGCTCATGTTTAGTAAAGGGGATATAGGCTCTATGATGGTTCTCATTCGTTCATTCGCAACCTTCTCGGAAGCATCAGGACTTCAACTTAGTAAGGGTAAATCTAATATTTACTTTAATGGAGTGTCGACTCAACAGAAACAGGACATACTCGCAATTTCAGGATGCAAAGAGGGTGAGCTCCCATTTAAATACTTGCGAGTTCCTATCAAAGCCTCTCGACTTACGACAAGTGACTGTCAGCCGCTAATCTTGAAGATCACGGAGCGAATAAGGCGATTAGGGGCCCGCAAATTATCATATGCAGGAAGAATGGTTCTGATCAAATCCGTTCTCAATACACTCCACAATTACTGGGCTACAATTTTTGTGATCCCCTCAGGTGTTATCAAGCAGATTGATGCCCTGTGTAGGACATATTTATGGGAGGGAGGCACTACGTATACAAGAGCTCCATTGGTAGCATGGAGTAAGGTTTGTGTCCCTATTAAAGAAGGAGGTCTCAACCTTATTCAAAACTATCATTGGAACAGGGCTGCAATAGGAAAAATGACGTGGTGGATTTATGATCAACCGGACAAATTATGGGTGAAGTGGATTCACTCGATATATCTTAAAGGGAAGAATTGGCTAGATTATAATCCAAGCACTGAGTCGAGTTGGGGATGGAGGAAGATTTGCCAAGTCAAAGATGTTTTTAAAGCTGGGTATGAGAAAAATGAATGGAATCAGAGGAATAAATATACTACAGCTAGAGGGTATCAATGGTGTAGGGAGAAGAAGGATGAAGTCGACTGGTTCAGATTGGTGTGGGGAAAGTGGACTATTCCTAAACATCGAATGATAGCCTGGATACATCAACACGAGGCTATGAACACCAACATAAAACTGCACGGGCTACAAATTACAACTGATGACAAATGCTTCTTATGCTATGATTGTCCAGAGGAGCTGCAACATTTATTTTGTAAATGCACATACAGCAAGCAGGTTAGGGAAAGGATCGAGAACTGGACAGGAGTTCGGATTGATGAAAAATTGAGCAATTCATGGCGTAATAACGTGAATGGCTCAAAACTGAAGCGCGGGATTGTGAATGCAGCTACAAATGCGATGATTTATGCCATCTGGAAACAAAGAAATAGAAGCAGGATGGAAGGAAGTATTATGAGTCCAGGAAAAGTGAGTAATATGATCATTAAAGAGTTGCAAATGTACATCCGCAGTGTCCCTAAGGGCAAATTGACTAGTCGAGATAGGAATTATGTTACGAGAGTTACTAATTATTGTACATGATGTGATTTATTCTTAATACAAAATTCTTACATTTTCCCAAAAAAAAGACAAATAATTATGATGAGGCGATAGAATATTATATTATAAATAAGATTATCTTTCATTCTTAGATATCAATCAAAAACATTTTAAGTCTTAAAAAATCTCTTAATAAGACTACACACGTAAAATTATTTTCACATCGAAAAATTATAATAAGGTGATGAAATTTTATATTACAAATAAAAGTAATAATGTATTCTTTTGAGTTTTAAAATAAGCTCTTAAGACTATAAATTTAGCTGAAATTAAGTTTTATTAGTAATATCATGTAATCATCTTATTTATTTTAATGATATAGATTGATTAAGTTTCTTATTCAACCATCATTAATAAAATTAAGTCAATTAACCCGTGCAGCGCACGGGTTTTAATCTAGTATAATATTATACTTGAAAAAAAATTATGGATTTAACATGCAATCATTGGCTTCGCATAATTTCCGTAAAAAAAATAAATCCCGAAGATAAAATTTTGAACTAAAATTAGAATCCACAAACAATAATGCAAATTCAAACGGATTATCATATATTAAAAATTGGTGGTCATATTTATGAAGTGAAGCAATCGAAATGTGAATACAAACTCTCAAATGTCTTTTTATCATCTCTCCATGGCTTTATATATATATATATTTTTTTAAGTTATACTATGATGTTCTTAATGCTATATTTAATACTATTAACTTTGATTAATCTTTACGAAATAGAGATGAAAATATAATATATTATTTTTTAGTTATAATAGAAAGTTCTTAATGCAAGATAATATAATGATTAATATTAACTTTAATTGATTATCAAGACAAAAAAGAGATGAAAGGTAAACCAACCAAACTATTAAGTTATTTTTTTAGAAAACTATTAAGCTTTCTTAATAACAATAAATTTATATTTTAAGTGAAATATCAAGTTTTGTTTACCCCAAATAATTGGTAGTCATTGGTATTTTACTTAAACCAACTGTCAAAATCTTGAAAAAAAAAATCAATCATATTTTGAAAAATACAACTTTAAATATAAATAAAAGTTCACCTTTATCAACAAAAAATCAATTTGTTTTAAAGTTAATTGTAAAATGTATTTATAAAATCAATCAATATAAAGATAAATAAAAATATAATATTATACTTGAAAAGGGAGAAATTGCAGACTTGACTACTGGCTTCGCATAAATTCTCTAAAAAAATGCAAAGGTAAAATTAGAACTAAATTAGAATCAATAAATGACAATGCAAATCGATGTCTTACAAAACTGAAAGTAATGTCTAAAAAATAAAGTGAAATGTAAATACGAAGTCCTCAATTTTTTTTATCTCTTCATTGCTTTATATATTTTTTTGGTAAGTATTTATATTAAATTTGATTGATCGATCGTTATGACGGAAGTGGATTAAGTGGTGAAACAACGAGATTATCAAAATTTATTTTTAAAAAAATATTAAGCTTTCTCAAGAATAATAAATTATGCTTTAAGTGAAATATTAAGTTGTGTTTGTCATTTCTCACTATTTATTTATTTATTGATGATTCACCTTTAAAATCAAATATTAAATACACCAAAATAATTATCATCATTAGTATGTTACTTTGATTAACACTCAAAATATTGCACCCTTTTCTCAATCACGCATATTTTGTAAATTACTTAAACTTTGAACATAAATAAAATTCTTATGAACACAAAACCCATGGAATTTAAAGGTACTCGAAATTTATTTATAAAATAATCAATACAAAAATCTACTGAAATAAGATTACTATACCTGAAAAAATGAGAAATTGCAGACTTGATTATTGGTTTCGCACAATATCTCTAACCAAAAACAAATGCAAAAGATAAAATTAGAAATAAAAATAGAATCAACAAACAACAATGCAAATTCATTTCTTACAAACTTGAAATGAGTATCCTCTATATATTAAAACAGAAACCACTTCCCAGAAATTAAGGGCATGTGAAGCTCCCATCTTGAAATATGCCTCATTTTTTATACTTTCCATTTTCCCTCTAATGTGAACGCAATGTCGGGATTCTAACCCATGCCCTCTAAGGTCAATCCCACTTCACCAAACCAATGAGCCAACACATCAACCTATGACAAAATTGACAAATTGTAGAACAAAAATACATTAGCCTTCAGCGCAGTCCGCGAAGCATTCTTCTTAAGTGCTCTCCATAATTACTGCTCTTGGTTTTCCCACTCCTTCATTAATTCATCGTCTTCCTCATTATTCGCCATAATTTATTTTTCCGTTTTCTCATGCTCTTTGTACATTGATTCTTCAATTCCCTTCTCAAAAATGCATCACCAATTTAATTGATTTAAGAAATTGCAATTCTTCATCAATTATTCTCCTTTGAAACGTTGATCACAATCACGGCCGTTCCATCGTCTCCACCCGCCTTCATCAATTACTTCCAACAAAGTACTATATATTACTTTAACCAGGTTCGTGCATTTTTCCATCTTAATCAACGACCATTCGTGTATTTTCAATCTTCTGATATATATTAGATCAGTTATTCCATCATCTTCCCATTCAATCTGCAACCCATAATCTACTATTCTATTCTCATTCATATTTTTCATATTGTTTTTCTATTTCATTCGGTTATTCAGATGCACAATCTTAATTTTGTTTTTCTATTTTAATTTGCATATTTATAAATATGAGTTTAATTTTTCGGATTTATTGATATTTCAGAAATCTGATTTTTTTTAAAATTGACTGGTGAATTTGCAGGCGGAAGAAAGCCAAAATAAGAGAAAAGTGAAAGATTTAATCATCCCGGTAATTTTTCGATTTTTGATTTAGTTTATTTCATGTGCAGATTAATTTTTATTTTTAAATTCAATTGAAATCAATTTTTGAGATTTAGTAACAAAAACTAATTCATTGAGTTTTTATGGAGGATTTTTAATGTGTAATAATCTTCATTATGTTGTAGGTTATATGTTTAATTCAGGATATGATGAAGATAGACGGTGATGTTAATTTTTGATGAAGGGCGCTTTTTTTGCAGGTGATGATGAACGAAGATGATAAAATGAATTTCGTAGAGGTATTTTAGGAATTAAAGTCCATTAAATTTTTTATAACTATTTGAAAACTAATTTAATTATTTTTTGGCGATTTTAATAGTTATAATAGTGTGATTTCTGATTTTAAATATCTACAATTGTGGTATTTTCTAATAATATTGTTTTTGTTTTTGATGTGTTTTATCTTAAGTTAAGAAGAAGGATGAAAGTAAAGCTTTAATTGGAAGAAAAAATCCTCTATATATTAATTCAGAAATTTTTTGACTGTTCATATAATCCGTATTATATAATTCACATAATTAAACTATTACGGGTTATAAATTTCTGAAATTTATTACGGGTCAAAAAATAAATTTAAATTAATGCAATAATAGTTACATATAGTTCTAATTGCAAGTAATTTTTTAGATTTATAAATTTAAATACGGGTTACATGAAATTACATTTATACGGTTTTGGTTTGCTTTCGGGTCAAATATGGGTTGCGGGTCGGGTTTAAAGGGATTTCGTGAGAAAACGGTTTGTTAACGCATGTTAAAAATATTAACTATAAGAGTCGGGTTTCAAAAATAGCGTGTCACACTGTCACGGTACAAAAGTACGAAATCGGGTTAAATTTTTTAATTTTTTTAAAATTTATTTTTAAGTTTTAGGATAATTTTTTTACAAAAGTCGGCACAAGTTATAAGTTGATGTCAAGTATTTTTTATTATATCATGGAATATAATCAAAATCAATCTCCAATTAATTACACTTATAAAGGAAGTAATTAATTCAAAAGAAAAAAAGATTGAACTAAAAAAAATGAAAATTTGACAAAAAAATGTCCAATTAATTACACTCACACGTTAATCCACTGTTACTTATTCCAATTTCTTGAGAAACTCATCTTTTAATTTTGCATAAAAGAAAAGTTGATCAGATAAATTTATATCTCATCATAAACTAGTTACTACTCTTCCCATAAATTTGTTTCATAAATAGAGTGTTACACTGTCACGGTACAAAAG